>JADMNL010000035.1:105655000-106855000 GCA_016271365.2 Neoceratodus forsteri
GTTTAACACCAGTAGTGTGCAAAATGATAGAATCCTTCATTATAGAAAGCACAGAGCCACAGCTGAAACAGCTGAAGTTAATGAGTAAGACACAACATGGGTTCTCAACTGGGAGGTCATGTATGACCAATCTACTTAGTTTCTATAAGCTGCCATACAAAAACCTGGATATGGGGTTTCAGGCAAAAGGTTTTTATTCTGGACAGGTAATTGGTGCACACGTTCATACAGTTTCTGCATCAGATAGTATCAGCAGTGTTGCCATGGAGGAACATTTCTTTTTTTTTTGCACAAATGACAAGAAGTAAAACATATGTATATGCAGTGTTCCTGATAAGAGGGAGCCACACCATAGCAGACTACAAGATACTGTATATTTAAGCAATATACCATTCCAGGGTATGGGTTATGCTAGGATTTACAATGCCTGGTGTGTTTGGTCATGAGGCCAGAGGCTGAGTGAGCAAAACACACCAGGCATTGTAAATCCTACCATTAACCCACATCCTGGAGTGGTATTTTATGATTATACTATGGTCCCCTTTTTTGTGAGCTACAAAAAAAAAAAAAAACAACTTTTTTTGTGTTCTAATTTATTTTTGTTGTATTTGTTTCTGCGCCACAAAAAATAGTCCTTGGTTGCTAGGGTTGTGCTTTGTTGTTAGGGCTGTTGGAGGCAGAACAAGGATTTGAGAGAGGTTGCTGCTGTATTGTGGAGAGAGAGAGAGAGAGAGAGACAGAGATGTTTGCTCACCAGAGGGCAAAACAGATCACAGGGAATGAGTGAACAGAGAGCTGTCGATAAGCAGTGGGACTGGAAACGCTCACTGACAGAAGCAGACACTGCAGCTCACTCGGACCTGCTGCTGTTTGCTGGATTTTTTTTTCATTTCTCCATCTGTGAGAATTTTTTAGTGCAGTACTAGAGTTTAAAGTCTCAATTATATTCTTCTTCTTTCCTAGCCTTATTCTCTTGTGCTTTCAACTAATCTCTGTAATTTTTCTGTCCCCTTCCCCTCCCTGTAACTCCTTCCCCCACTGCCCCCTCATGAATTACCTAGTTTGCCTGGTCTTTTACTGGCCCTTCCCTTTTTCTCTAAACCTACTTAAGCCTTGTTTTCTCCCTCTTTCCACAGCATCGTGAGGGCTAAACTGAAATAAGCCCTTCCCAGGTTCCCCTCACTGCACACCCGGTCCGAAGTTCCCCAGCTGGCCATTGGAAGGTACGAGAGAGAGAACTGCATCAGTTTAAATCTTGGCACCTTTTTCTTGCTCATCCCAGGTGCTCTACTGAGAGACTGTGTGGTTTTTATAGCTAATAGTACAGTTGCTGCAGCTTGCAAATTTGTTACTAAATCCTGGCTGGTTAATATCACTAAATACAACTCTTGTTTCAAGCCTGTTAGTTTTTAAAGAAACTCCTGTCTGCTAAGTGTAATTTATTGAAGCAGACACTGCAGCTCACTTGGACCTGCTGCTGCTTGCTGGAGTTTTCATCCTCCCACCCATCCCCCACCCCTCACGGTATTAAATGCTCCATCTGACTCCACCCATTGTGGCTCCCTGCCAGTGCACATTTTGTCTCTGTCTTTTGCTGCTCTCTGCCTGATATTCATTGGGCTAGGCAAAACTGCCACTCCTCTCACCACTCAAACCTTATGCCTCTAATTTTAGAACTGCACAAAACTCATGCCATAATCTAATTTCAAAAGGGTGTTTCTTGTTTTCCTTCCTATTCCTAGGTTGAACTCAAACCAGGACTCATTGTTTCTTCTACTGTCAACCATAATTATTTTAAAACATACCTTCCCACTTGTCCAGTCAGTCCCTTAATTTGTTTTTTTCTTTTTACTTTTAGTCACTGGATACTTTAGGTACCTTTACAAAGTGATAGCCTGAATATTAACAGCAGAGTTGTTTTACTTGAGTACAGGCAGTACTGAGATTCTGTTTAACCTTCATATTTTGGCTTATTGTGCAGTACATCGACCTGTGCCTGCCATACATTTTATCCTTAAGTGCCCCTATATTGTTGCATGGGATCTAAGAAAGGTCATTAAGCTAGGTATTGTGTGGCCAGGTCCCAATTTACCCTCCTATAGTGACACCTGATTGATTCTGGCAACTGTGATCTGTTTCCCCTAGTCTTCCACTAGGACAAGGCTGATGGACAGGGAAAACAGCCACTAACATAAAACAAAGTGTTTCCCTCAGACACCTACCCCAAATTTCCAACTTAATAACTGCTTCCACCAGGAGATATACTGGTCTTCCAACATGGCCCCAGAATACTCTTTATACAACTATGGCACCACTTGCCTTAAGTCCTGCTGGACTAGTAACTCACTGGTCTCTCTCCCAAATAGGGGTGTACTCCTGGCCCTCATATACATACTATCTCTCCTCTGGGTGGACATGTGCTTAGGGGAAGGACTTCTTGACCCCATGAGGCAACATCTCAGTGACCCTGAGCCTTGTGGTCATTACTACTGGACCTCTCCCACAACTAAAAATGAAAGCCTCATAGCACATGAGTTGGCAAAGCATGGCTCCTATTATGTGGTGAACCATGATGCATGCAGAAGGCTTCACAGCCTCTCAAAACCTTCAATTAGACAAGTGTTGGCTTGACTACTTGCTCTTCTTCTGCTCCATGGAGGAAACAGTCAGCCTAACCCGGGGCCCCCTTTAGACAATTTCCTTGTATCTACCCCCCAGGATCCTCACTGGGCATCATCAAAAGGCTTAAGGATAGTGCACATGAATGTATGCAGCCTTAGACCTAAAATCCATGAGGTCCAAGCCTGGCTTAACCTCTACAAGCCAGATGTCATTGCAATCTCAGAGACCTGGCTCAAGGCCCATATTCATGACCATGAGATCATGATCCTTGGGTACAATACCTTCAGACAGGACAGGGCAGGAAAAAGAGGAGGAGGAGGGGTCCCAATCTATATGAAAGACACTCTAAATGTGAGTCTACTAAAGTCCAGCCTTGGTAGCTGCCGGGACGGGGAGTCTATCTTCATCCATCTAACCCTTGGTAATGCTAAGCATCTCACCATTGGCTGTGTCTATAACCCTCCTAAGAATGCCCAACTTGCTCTTGAGGGCATCACCAAATTGGTTGGCAGTGAATTAACCAATGAACTCCTAATAATGGGTCATTTCAACCTGAACTGGGCCACTGGCCCCAACAAGATCCTCAAGGGTGTGATTCAAGATGCAAACCTGGAACAGGTCATCTCTCTACCTACCAGGTTTAATTATAAAATGGGGAATCATACTACTCTTGACTGGTATCTAACTCCCTCAACGTACAGAAAACAGATATATTGGCTGACACCATTAGTGATCACGCCCCAATATTTTGTATTTGGAAGAACAGAGCACCAAAGATTCCCCCCAGGATACACACAGTACGTGACTTCTCCAATTTCATGCCAGCAAAATTTAATGACTACCTAAGTAGCCTGGACTGGAGCCTGATTAGACTCCTCCCGACATTGGATGAGGCCCTTGCCTACTTCCAAAGTTCACTCCTCAATGCAGCATCTCTATTTGCCCCTTTCAAAAAACTTCATACAAAAGGAGACTGCCACAGTATCAGTGGCTCAGTAGGTAGCACACTCACCTCTGAGGCTGGGAGATCAGAGGGCTGTGGGTTCAGTTCCCACATCTGGCACTTGGGTTAATATCCCAATACTGACACTGTAGTGCAGCATGAGGGAGTGCTGCACTTCTGAGGTGCCGTCTTTCAGATGAGATGTTAAACTGAGGTCCCATCTGCTTGGATTGGTGGTAGTTCAGGTGGATGCTAAAGATCCCATGGCACTTATCAAAAAAGAGTAGGGGAAATTTTGTATTAGAAAACAAAAACCAAAAGACAAATAAGAAGACAAGTATAACATATTCTATAGATAACAGAGAAGCAGCAAAGAAAACAAAACCTTGAACACTTCTAGTATATAAGAAAAGGAAAAGGAAAAGAAAAACAACATCTCATCCTACCCATCCAATATCATGCCGTAAAGAAACACCCACATCAGCTCCCAAGGTTCGAAATTCATATTCATAAAGTGTATCCAGTTCTTCCTGTATGTGAAAGAAAACATCTTGCAACTGTATTATTTTATTCTGAAGTACTCTTAAGCACCTAGCCTGCCAAATGTGCTATTTAAGACAAGCTAGCAGTACTACGACTGTACTTTTATGCCATTTACTCCACTCTTTTGGAATCTGTCCTAATACTAGAATATTGTACGACACATGACCAATTAACGGTTCTCCCCACCAATGCGCCAGTGCAGTCCAAAAAACTTTGTGTAAGAAAACATTCAAAAAACAAATGCTGCATTGTTTCAATTTGTCCCTGACATGATTGTTCCTGACAAAATCTATCACTCATCTGTTTATGTTTTTGATTAGCTTTTACGTTAAGCTTCTGATGAGCGTAAAGCCAAATCATGTCTCGCATTTTTCTTGGGATTCTAGGTTCTACTATACTTTCTAATAATGAAGCAATGTTTATGTTTTCAGGCACTTTGAACAAGGGATCTTCAAAATAACAAGAAGATACAACATAGAAATAGAAAGATTTTCTTTCATGGGAAATAAACCCACTAAGTTCTACTTTCCACATCCTTATGTACTTTAACGTATATTGTACATAAATAGGAAGCTGTTTTTCTGTAAAATGCCACTTACCCCTTCCCCAAGCAGTTAAAGAAGGATGACTCCACAGAGCCATACACATTCGACCCATTATATCATTTTCTGGTAACATCGGCCTAATAGAGCTATAAAAAAAATTTCCAAAGAAGTAAACAATTGGATTTATCATACCAAGTCCACCAATTTTCCAGGGTCTGTACATGTGTGCCCTCTTCACAGGGTTTAGATGACTGTCCCATAATAGCTGAGAAAAAAAAGACTCCACATTTTTGTATGCATGCAAAATGGTAATGGAAAAATGCATGAAATGTACAAAAAAAGAGGAGCTATATATGATTTTAAAAGAAGCACACACTTTTTTCTTGTCATTTTCCAGGATTGCCATTTCTTTACTTTATAGTATGCCATATCATAGACCAAGTCCCAACTGCTTTGTATGGCCTCCTGAGAACCAAAGTATATGCCAAGCAGTTTCAAGTTACCTGTAACTACTGGGACAATAAAAGTATCTATTCAAAGAGCCGTACCCAAAACCAATAACATACTCTTAGCAGTGTTTATCCTAATGCCAGTATGTTCTTGTAAAGAATACAGGATGGTAAGGATTTGTTTACCTGAATCCAAATCTGCTATGGAAAACACACAATCATCTGCATAAGCCAAAACATTTTGAAAAGAAAAACCATCTAAGGAAACAATGGCTGAAATACTAACATCAATTTCAATTAATCGTAATATAGGATCTAACCCCAAAACAAATAATATCAGACTCAATGGGCATCCTTGATGAACCCCAACCTGAAAAGGAGTAGGGAAACCTAAACGCCCATTAACCAAAGGCGTTACCTGTGCTGACTTATACAAAGTTTGCACCCAATCTAAGAATTGAACAGAAATGCCATAATGGTGCAAAACTGTCCACATGTAATCATGATGTATTGCATCAAATGCCTTCTCTTGATCTAATGGCAAAAGATAACAAGATAGTCTAGTTTGTAAACCTTGATCTATTAGTTCCCTAAGGTACATAAGATTCTGAGTGATAATTCTGCCAGGAACGGCACATGTTTGTGTAGGGATTAATAACTTATTAGCTAATTTGGAAAGACGATGAGTTAAAATATTTGCAAGGATTTTACAATCAGATGTTAATAAACTCAATGGTCTCCAGTTTTGTAAAAATGTTGGATCCCCTTTTTATATAGGAATATCATAATGCCATTATTCATACTAGTTGTAAGTCTCTTTTCAGTCCAAATAGCTTGGTACACTAAGTGTAACCATGGCAATATTGCATCTATATATGTTTTACAGAATTCATTAGGTATGCCATCAATACCTGGTTTAGTATGTGTTGATAAATGACTAATAGCTTGAGTAATTTCATCCATGGAAATAGGGGATATCAATTCTGCAGTTTCTGATGGCAATAATGGTGAAATATTGATTTGTTGCAAAAAAGGATGAGAAGAATCTGATACGTTTTTTGAAATGTGTTTGTAACATAATTCTGAACAATTTGCCATAAACCTCTTATGTCTTGGATGCATGACCCATCAAGGTCCTTTAAAGCGGACATACATAACCTGGGCAATTCTTGTGTAGAAAGGTCATAGGGATTTGCCTGCTCATGTGTACCAGATGTTATATATTTCTGCTGGTATCTATATCTTTTTTCCCTTGACTTAAAAAAATCAATCATCTTAGTTTTCACAACCAGAAACTGTTGGCACACTGTACCTGGCGAGGAGCTTGCCTGAGCCAAAAGTTTTAGATACTAAGCCCTATATCCTAAATAGGTTAAATAGGAATTCCTGGCTTTATTCTGAGAGATCTGAATAAAGAAGGCCTTCAATTCACATTTAGTGTCTTCCCACCAATCAAGTGGACTATCATTCAAAAAACATACAGCTGACCGTATCAAAAAGAAAGAATGAATTTGTGAATGAATACTTTCTTCCTGTAGCAGGGATGTATTCAATTTCCAATGAGCACATCCCATCTGAAGTTTTTGATAAGTGCCAATTGATAGTTTAAACACAGTATGGTCTGTAGTTTCTAATGACAATGCCATAATATTAGAACAAGTAAAATTCTCTGATAAAAACCAGAAATCTATTCTTGACGATATTGATCCTTTATGAAAAGTACATGCAGGAGTCAATTGTAACTTATCATATGCATCTACCAAATGATTACATTTCAATATTTGTAATAAAGCATTAGTGTCACAAAATAGTTTCTGAGATTTCCGTCCCCAATCTCTGGGTGCAAGACCACAATAAAATCACCTCCCCACAAAACAAGCTTTGAAGTATGCAAATAAGTGGAAATACGATGAAATAATGCCGACCTTTCCGCTTTTAACTGAGGCGCATAAATATTAATAATACGGTATGCACAATAAGAGAGGATTATGTCCATTAACATAGCCCTACCAGGTAAAATATCCAGGACCTGTAAAATTGAGCTTCTACATTTGAAAATAATATTCCCAAACCATCACAGACATCCTCTCCCAGAGACCAGAAAGAAGCACCCCACCTCCAATCTTTTTCTGCCTCTCTTAATTCTTTTAATGAGTGTAATCTGGTATCTTGTAAGAGGATGATAGAACCAGAGTTCTCCACTCAAACTGGCAAAAGCAATTTGTCTTCTTGGTTGTGATTTGATACTGTTTATATTAACAGTGAGGAAGGAAATATCTTTTGCCATATGTAAGGAGAATAATGGATAGAATTAATGTCTACATTATGAACTATATTACTTCCTTTTTTTCCTCTTTTTTGGTTTGATTTATCTCTAATTTCTGATTCTGGGGGAGGCTCTGTCTGTGAAGAAGTAACTGAGGATAAATCTGAATCCATGCCGCCATCATCACCCTCCTGATCAAGTAAAGGGGGAAAGGATTTGGGGCCAAGACCAGATCAGGCTCAGCGGGTGAACAAGTGACTACAGGACCTGGTTTAATAGTTTTGGATTGAGTAATTCTCTGGAAGGGTACCTCTGAATGCACTCCCGGGGGGAGCATACAAGAGGTTTCCTCACCCTCACCCTCACCCTCAAGTGGTGCACAAGATTGGGGTATATCCACATTTATGGGTTCTGCATCCTCCAAGGGAGGAACTGTTTGCTCAGAGATAGATGGAATATCTTGGGAGACAGAGAGAGAGAGAGTCAGCACCCACTCCATCTGAAATAGGATTGAGAGGATCTGGGACAGATGTGTCCATCTTTTCCAGGGCTTTTCCTATTTCCTTTTCAGATGAAACTGGGGAAGATTTAGATGGAGGGGAAGTATCAGTTTTGGCCTGACTACATTGTAGGAGTAAATCCTGCATTTTCTGCTTTTCCTTCTGAGCATTGGCTACATAAACATCCTGTTCAGCACGCAGTGCAGGATCAGGTTGGTTGTGTGAGGCCCAAGAGCAAGAATGGAATGTATGCCCTTGTTCCTCACAAAGGTTGCATTTCATAGGTCTTCTACAATGTGCCCCTACATGACCCAAATCTCCACAAAGACCACATTTCTGTTGGTCACATACATTGCTTAAGTGCCCTAATGCTCCACATTTATAACAAGCCCTTGGTTGATCTGGATAAAACAATAAACCCCTATCCTGGCCCAAGAAAAAACAGTTTGGTAGATGCTTAGTTAAACCATTCTCTAAATGCAAATCCATCTGATAACGTCAACCCCCTGTCCATAGATTTTCATCATCAAGTATTGGTTCAGGAGAACTTTCAACAATGCAGTGTTGTTGCAACCAGTAGGTTATGTCAGCAACATTAACTCCTTCATTGCGAAATAAAATTGTAATTTTCTTGGAAACAGGTTTCGTTAAAGGGATGGCCAAGAAAGGTTTCCATAAAGGATTGTTTTTTTGTGCTTGATATTGTTTCCAAAAATGGTCCAAACCAGCAGGGTGCTTGAAACTCACATCAAAAATAGAATCCCCAGGCATATGAATTAATGCATAGATTTCATATGCATAAAATCTCATACTGTTTTTCAAGAGCTCACGACCTACAAAAAGTCTGTTAGGAATGTCATCCACAGGACCCCTAAATTTTAACCGCACTGCCTTTCTCCTTGCAGCAGGCTCATTTAGAAATCCAAATGTTGCAGGAAATAACTGTTCATTCACTTTATCATGCCATACTGATGAAGTAGTACGATGAATAGGGTCAGTTGGGGAAGAAACTGAACAAATTGGAATCTGTTGTTCAGGCAGAGACTGCTGTTCTGGGGGGGGTACACTGGAATGCTTTAAACCTTCACCCCCAAGCCTTCTAATATTATTCAATATATCATGACTGGGACTAGGAGATAATTGGTCAGATTCCATAATGGGAAGCTGGTTAGGTGTTATAGGAGACTCCGGGGTAGAAGAAGATTGAACTGATTCTCTCATATTTGGCGAATTAGCTTCCCATGACTTCCCATCTGAGGATTTTACCCACCCAGCAGCTTCTAAAGCTGAAGCTGCCCATGTAGCAGGGGATTCCTTTTCTCTTGAAAATATCACTTTATCCAAAAGAGAAGAGGGATCTTTGATTAAAGGAGGTTTCTTTTTTACTTTAATGGCTTGATTCAGTCCCAGTGAGCCTCTAATGTTACCCCTTTTCCCATTAGATGAAATGACCTATGGTGAAACGCCCCACGTTTGGGCCTTTAAGTAAGTCAGTGGCATTCATATTTACTGTAGTGGATTCAACTCTCCCAGTACTGAGTAATGACTGCTGTAGCATAGCAGCAGAAGAAATAGTTGACTCACCCTGTTCTGCTTGAGATTTGGAGGATGAACAGGAGGGTATTGCAGGAGAAATCTCCGAGGCATCTTCAGTCGGTGTCTTTGCAACAAGGTCTTGCACAGCAGAGGACTGCGCCTCTTCCTGTTCCGGTGCGGGAAGCACAGCATCTCGTTGTTGCTGCAACTCTTGCAATAATTGGTTCCTTGCTTGTACGAACTGATGTTCAATCGCAGTGAGCTGAACTTGAATTTCTGCAGCATCGTGACTGGGAAATACTCCACCTGTCTCCGAAGGAACAATACAGGGGAGATTAATATCAGGTAACAGTACAAATCCCGTATCAGCGTTCAGGTCTAAATCCTGGTTCGTTTCCATGATGATCACACTGCCTGTCGAAAGCTGAGGAGGTGATCAGCTCCTCAGCCTCCCGCACGTCTGTCCTTGCTGATGACCACCCGTACACTGATGAATTTCCACAAGGCAGCAGCGCCCTCTCATGAAAGAGTAGGGAAATTTCCCCGGTGTCCTGGCCAAATTTCTCCCATTCACTGAAAAAAAATACCACTAACAGCTTAATCTGGTTCAATTTCAGTTGCTTACCATCTGTATCCCCCCTCCCCCAGTTGCCCCTGAAAAAGGAACTTCTAGGCCCAGTGGGTTTACTGGGTCAACAAAATTCAATAAATAAATAAATAAATGGATCTTCCACTCTGTGAAATCTCAGATGAAAAGAAGGGACAAGGCTTGGAAGAAATTCTGGCCTCCCACCTTCCTGCAGACCTGGTTACTTACAAAACCCTAAGAAATAAATGTAAGCTAGACATCAAACTTGCCAAAAAGGAGTATGTAACCCACCTCCAATGGTACACATTGGGGAGCCCTAAGCTTTTCTGGGCACAAATCAATGAACTGCTTAAGGGCAACTCTAAGGAGGCACAAGGTCAAATTGAAGTACAACGACAGTGTATCAGTGATTGCCAGCTTATAGCCTCAGCAATCAACCACCACTTCACAAACCTTGATGCAAACAAGGTAGGGCTACCAACACCCATGCCTGTACAGACCTTTGATGAATCCCCCTGTCTGAACAGACCCCAATTTCACCTGAGAATGGTCAAGGTGAGCGAGGTCTGTAAACTTCTGATAGCCCTCAAACACAAAGGTGCTGGTGGCCCAGATGGAATCAGCCCAAGGCTACTCCAGGAAGGTGCACTGTCCCTGGCCAAACCTCTGACCTGGCTCATTAACAGGTCTTTACTTGAAGAGTACATTCCATACCAGTGGAAGGCTGCCAACATGGTCCCCATTTACAAGGGTGGCTCTCGTGAACAAATTGGAAATTACAGGCCCATCTCCCTGCTGTGTACCCTGGCCAAATTGCAAGAAAGACTGGTTTATGGGCAACTGAGAGAGTACCTGGAGCTCCATCAAATCCTAGCCCCTTCACAGTATGGCTTTCGGGCAAACCATGGAACAGACACTGCACTCATCAAACTCACAGTGGACCTATTCAGGGCAATGGATGAGGGCATGTCGACGGGTGCTATCTTCATAGACCGGTCCAAGGCTTTTGACCTTGTGGACCACAACCTTCTTCTTACTAAGCTTCAAGGCATTGGGCTTGATGCCCATGCCCTAAACTGGTTCAAGAGGGTCATTTGGAAGGGAGAGCTTTCTGCCCCTTTACCCATCAAGGAGGGTGTGCCTCAGGGCTCAATTCTTGGCCTACTCCTGTTCTCTCTCTTCACTAATGACCTAAACCAGCACTGTGAGGATAGCTAAGTAGTTCAACATGCAGACGATATTGTCATCTTCTGAGCCAGGTCCACACCACATGATCTGGGCCCTCTCCTATAAGGGGGCCTAAACACACTCGAGGCCTGGTTCACATCAAACAGAATGATCCTCAACACAGCAAAAATGAAAGCCATGCTGTTTGGTCCAAGATCCCTTGGCCAGGATTGGACCAATTCCCTAAAACTTACTACACTTGGGGATAAACGAATAGAAGTAGTTGACAACATAAAATACCTAGGGCTAACTATTGACCAGGGTCTCACCTTTAAGCCCCACATTGACCAGGTAACAATGTCTATCCACATCAAACTTGGCACCATGTACAGGCTAAAAAAAACAACCTATCCCAGATGCTAGATGAGCAGTCGCCTCCAGTGTCCTCCTACCCACATTAACCTATGCTGCACTGGTAATCCAGGGCATGGCAAAGGGCGAGGTTAGCAGGCTTCAGGTCCTGTACAACAAGGTCATGAGGTTTGTGACAATGTGTCAACCATGAAGCCACCCCTGCATCTCGCTAGCCCAGCTGCAATGGCCTTCTTTCAGAGCTCGTCTACAGTATCCCCTGCTCTGCCATGCCACAAATTGCAGAGCCAGCAGCCACCAAGCCTAACAGGAATAATCATGGCTAAGCTAACCCTAGAATGCTCAGGACCTTGGGTCGATCCCTACTGGTAATCCCCAGAATCAGACTCACAAGGGAGGCAATTCCTTCACTCTCACAGCCCCTAAACTATGGAACACTCTCCCACCTCTAGTACAGGAAGCCCCCTCACTACCAATCTTTCACACTAGGCTTAAGTCCCATTTGTTCAGGACAAGCTCATGCCAATGTGAGGGTATAGGATAATCACCCCCGATCCTAATCACAACACCCATCCCCCCCTCTTCTCACCTTAAACTACTTTAAATCATGCCTTAAATCCTTTAATCTATCAAGTGTTGCACTTATGGTCTATGATTTGAATAATTACCTGTACTGTTACCCTCATTATCTTGTCTACTTCTCGTAACCCTGTATCACCTGACTGTATGTATTGTATTGCTTCTGGATCACCTGATTGTATGTATTGTATTGCTTCTGTTTCCAGGGTTGCCCCTGAAAAAGGGACCTTTGTAGGCCCAGTGGGCCAACCCGGTCATCAAAATTCAATAAATAAATAAATAAAAAGCTCATCGATGGACATGCTGCTGGCATGTTGAGCTGTTGAGGAGCCTCAGGCTTGCAAAGCTTGTTGATGTTACACTCCACAGGTCTGTACTGCACTGCTTAATTGGGAAGGGAATTTTTCTGTTTTCTAAAGTGTTTGCTGCCAGGTAATGATCTTGCGGGGAGCGTGGGATGGTGGTGGGTGTGAGCAGCAGTAATGGAGGGTCAGACATTTCTCTAGTCGGCAGTGAGCCACAATTGACATTTACTGGCTTTTCTGTTTGTGTTTTCGAGTGTGTGTGAGAGGGTAGCTTGAAGTGTGTGTGTGGGGGGGGATGCATTGCTACGTGTCAGGTGGGCAGTACCTGAGGTTAGTTGGCACTTCTTCCCATTGGTACTATTCAGGATTTACAATGGGGGATAAGTACCAACTGACCTATCAGAATAGAGTTTTGTTCTTGCCCATTGTATAATCTGTAATCTACTGCAGTCTGCTATTGAAAGACTTGTCATTACATGTGGTTATTGTTATTCTGGTGGGTGTCTCTTCTATTTAGCATTGGGGCAGCTGAGTTTCCCACACTTAACCATCTGGTTGCTGGTAGCTGCTGCTGGGCTATGCATTAGGTCTGCATGCAGAGAGGCAACCATCAGCTGTGACTTAAAAATCATACTGCTGGTTATACCACTCAACTGCTATACATTTTTACACTTAGCTTTATCCTTGCTCTGTGAAGGTGCACTTATGTTCTTCATTTTGTTAAAACTAGTTCTGGAAAATTATTAAAGCATTAAACTAAGTTGATAGAAACATTCCTTACAACAGCATATGGAGTTCTTTTTACACTTTTAAAAGTAATAAATAAATGGTATACATTCTGTCATTTGCCCAACATTTTTGAAGGTCAGCACAATGCATTTTAATGCTGAGAGGTTGCATAGTATAGGTGTCTGGATCCTGGACAATAAAATGGAGTTACAGTCTACAGTACGCTTCCTTTTCCAGTGCCATACAGAGGCACAGATACTGTACTGTAGTTTCAGGTACATGCACCCACCCCCTCCATTATGAAATATTTGATAAGTAATAATCATCTTAAACAGGTCGTGGGTTAAGCATAAAAGAGTTTCACTGACTTTTTATAAATGAAACTAAAATTTTAAAGCAGTACTGTTGGTTAGTCACCATGTTCACCAATAATGTCTTTCTGGCAAAAACATCAATGTACCCATTTTTTCTTTTTGTTTTCTTTCATTCCTGAAAGATGATATGGGATTTTCAAGTTTTTCAAAGTCCCCACTCTCATGCCATGCCCTCCAAGGAAAAATGAAATATCTTAGTACAATGATGTGCTGTTTACCATAAAAAACATGTGCTAGCCCACACTATTCTAATACATCCACCATATCAATCTAGTATGTACAACATGAGATTTTTAAAAATTACAAGTGGCAGCTGGCTTTAATGACTTGAGTCATTTATTACACAATTAGTTATAAAAACTGTTTTAAAAATATCCGAGAAAGTTAAAAATACACAGATGATGAATCAAAGGATATCAGAAATGCATTTTTTGCTAAAGAAACCATAATGAGATATTTTTGCCATCTAACAAATATTGCTTCTTTTAAGTTACATTGCTTTGGTTTTATGAGTTACGCTCTACAAATACAGATTATTATTATTATTATTATGACTTAAAAAGAATGTAAGGAAGAAGATTCCTTGCATACACTGCTGGTGGTTTTTTGCCTTTTAAATATATAAACTTGCATAACATGTCAGTGTTTTTTTTCTCTGCCTACTTATGTGAAAGAATTTTGGATACCTGTTTCATAAAGGTATCATCACAGTTTGGAAAAGGGCACACTTACCAAAATAGTAGCTTCTGGGACGTGTTACAGATTTAGTGCTTGTTCAGAAGAGGTTGTGGCATAATAATGATATGGAGGCATGTCACTTTACTTAAGTACCGACATGACAGAATTAGTAGTTTCTAGTGTGTTGTGCCAGTGTAATGCTAGAACATTAAAGCAGGGCTTGCCTGTAGTGTGGGAGAGTGCATTTTAATAATATGTAGCATGTGGCATGCTGGTCTGAAATCTCGCTTGCATGTCCAGTTTTGAGAACAACATACTGTGCTTTCTGTCTGCATCATTTTTTGTCTGCTAGCATGGCAGACTTTCTAGCACCATGCTAGATAGTCTAACAATATTTTCAGCTATTCCAACATTAAGGGCAGCATCCATTGCCATGCTGTTGCAATGGGACTGTGTCCAAGACTCACATGACAACACTGATCAGCAGGTGTAGGACTGAGTCATGAACCCTGCTGCAACAATGCCTCCCATGTCACTATGGGTGGCAATGTAGCTCAGTAGTGCTTGCAAGAAAGGTGGATGCTGAGCCAGTCTCAGTGACTGCTTGGGACCCCTACTCACATGGGGCCCCAGCCTGTCCCTGTAACAGTCATCAGTTTTTTAGATTGAAAATGACATATTAGGATGTAGTTTCATACTACAGATAAGCATAACTGACAAGAGAGACCCACAATCAGAATGGATAGGGGCCTCCAATGATTAACTTTTCTTAGGGGTCTCAAAAACATAAGACTGCCTCTGGGTGAGTGGGTCTCATTTACAATGTGCTGGGTGTCCTGACACCATTGCACTGGATCCCTGTGAACAGGGTTTAGGGGAGGTGAAGCAAGGAAGAAAAACAATGATGCCTCCTTGGTTGGGAGGATGGTATGATAATGAATACAGGTCTACCAGCCAAATGCACATAGATTTTCTTCAGGGCTTGTAAAATGTTCTGTTTACCACCTCTACTATCCTGTATTGCAGCAGAAATACTTTCTATAATTACAACAGGTATGTGAAATTCCCATGGGACTTATTGATTTTCTCAGTTTTTAGCTCTGTTGGTTAATGGTTGCAAAAGTTAATTTCAACCCCTGCCCAATCCCCAAGGACAACTTTTCTCCTCTCCATGGGGGAGAGGGGCTCTTCCACTTTTCTAACCAAATTCTTGTTTTGTCTGGTTGGGCCCCATTGCAGACTAGAGAAAACTCACATAGAGTGATACTGTAAAAGTAAATATTTCCATATTAATAGTACTAATAATTTTCAAAGTCAATAACATCATCTTGCAGCTATATTGGCTCTGATCAGAGTTTGTTTTATTAGTATCAGCAAGGCAAAAAAAGGACAGCAGATGCAGCAGAATACAGTCTCATAGCAAGTGCAGCCTATTATTACTGCCTCCTCTCTCTTCCTTTCCTAGGATAGATAGTGTTACACTGCCACAGTTAGGGGGTCAAGTGAGATTTTATTTAACAGAGAGCTTAGTACACAGCAATGAATGGAGAAGTAGTAGGCCACAAGACATATTCATAAGCAACAGCAGATAATCACAAAGTAAACACAGAAAGGAATTGACATATGCATTGTAATATGTTTCATAGTGGTTGCAGCCTATAGGGTCCCAAAAGTTTCCAGAATTTAAAAAAAGCATTCAGTCAATGACTGATTTATTTCACATTGCATAGCCTGCACCCTCCTCCAATCACCAGTGGGTCTGCTGTCCCAAACACATCTAACCATTGAACAGATGGATCAAGAAATTGAAGAAATCATGGAAAGGTGGACTGTCCCAGACATCCCGCCAAGGGATCC
Organism: Neoceratodus forsteri; assembly: GCA_016271365.2. Classification (NCBI taxonomy): domain Eukaryota; kingdom Metazoa; phylum Chordata; order Ceratodontiformes; family Ceratodontidae; genus Neoceratodus; species Neoceratodus forsteri. The sequence continues at coordinate 105,671,055 of JADMNL010000035.1, forward strand.
ACTTCTGGACATTATAAATGAATTACATAGAAACATAGAATATGACGGCAGATAAGGACCGTTTGGCCCACCCAGTCTGCCCATTTCCCTACCTACTGGATAAGCTGCAGATCCTAGTTAACCAGCAGCCTACTTCTTCCTACCCCCATCCCCCAGAATTGCCTTATGACTATCCCATGCATGCTTGAATTCCACCACTGATTTTGACTCCACAACCTCCTCCGAAAGGCCATTCCATGCATCCACAACCTCTCTGTGAAAAATACTTCCTTAAATTACCTCTGAGCCGCCCTCTATCTTCAAATTGTGCCCTCTTGTTCTTGCACACCTCTTTTTTTGAAAGATGCTACCCTCTTGGACTTTGTTGATTCCCTTGAGGTACTTGAAAGTTTCTATCATGTCCCCCCTCTCCCTCCTTCCCTCGAGGCTATACATATTAAGCTCCTCCAGTCTCTCTTCATATGTCCTCCGGTGCAGACCCTGCACCATTTTAGTTGCCCTCCTCTGGACAGCTTCCATCCTGTCTATGTCTTTGCGGAGATTGGGTCTCCAGAACTGCACACAGTACTCCAGATGGGGTCTCACCAGCTATCTGTACTGAGGGATAATAACTTCCTGTTTTCTACTGGTGATGCCTCTCCCTATGCATCCCAGTATCCCCCCAGCCCTCCTTGCTGCCTTCTCACATTGCTTGCCCACCTTTAGGTCATCTGATATGACTACCCCCAGGTCCCTTTCCATTTTTGTTGCTGTTAGTATCTCACCTCCCATTGTGTACTCTTCCCCTGGGTTTTTGTTTCCCAGGTGCATTACCTTGCACTTCTTAGCATTGAATCTAAGCTGCCATACATTTGACCATTCCTCTAACCTTGCCAAGTCCCTTCTCATCCTTTCCACCCCACCCTGTGCATCAACTCTGTTGCAGATCTTAGTGTCATCTGCAAAGAGACATATTTTTCCTTCCAGTCCTTCTGCAATGTCGCTTATAAAAGACATTGAGAGGACTGGTCCTATCTGAACCCTCGGTACCCGCTAGTAACCCTCCTTTCTTCTGAGGACTCCATTTACTATTACTCTCTGTGTCCTATTCTCCAGCCAATTTTTACCCAGGCTGTCATCTTGGGACCCACTCCCAGGCTGGCTAACATATATTAATCTTTGTGTGGGACTGTGTCAAATGCCTTGCTAAAGTCTAGGTAGGCCATGTCCACAGCCCTCCCTGATCTACTACTTTGGTCACCCAGTCAAAGAAATCTATCAGATTCATCTGGCATGACCTTCCCGCTGTGAATCCATGCTCCTAGGGTCCTGTGCCCTTCTGGCCTCCAGATATGCGACAATTCTTTCCTTTAGAAGTGATTCCATCATTTTCCTATCACTGAGGTTAAACTAACAGGTCTATAGTTTCCTGCTTCTGCCTTGCTCCCACTTTTGTGAAGGGAATCACATCTGCCTCCTCCAGTCCTCGGGTACCACCTCATCCTCCCATGATTTGTTAAAGAGGGTAGTCAGTGGTGTCACTAGTTCTACCCTTAGTTCTTTTAGAATTCTGGGATGAATCCCATCAGGCCCCATTGCTTTGTCCACCTTCAGTTTTAGAGTTCTTTCAGAACCCTTTCTTCTGTAAATGGGCTGGTATCAACTTCTGTATCCAGAGTGTTACTACTGTTTGTTTTATGTACTCCCTCTTCCTTTGTAAATACTGAGCAAAAATATTTGTTTAGTATCTCTGCCTTTTCACATTCTCCTCTGCCCACCCTCCTCCCCTTTATTAAGCCTCACTATCCCTCCTTGGTCTTCCTTTGCTCCCTGATGTACCTATAAAAGGTTTTATTCTTCTTAACTGAGTTGGCTATCTTTTCCTCAGTTTGGGCCTTTGCTGTTCTGACTGCCTTCCCAGCCTCCTTTGCTTTTAACTGATACAGTTCTCTGTCCTGCTCCTGCATGTATTCCTTGTACTTCCTGAATGTCTTTCTTTTCTCTTGAACCTTCACTGCCACTTCCTTTGAGAACCATAGTGGTTTTCTTACATCGCCTTGTTTTGTTTATTTGCTTCACACAAAGGCTCACACTCTGTGATGGCAGTTTTATTATTCCCCATTGTTCTTCCACCCCTCCTTCCCACCCATTTGCTAGTGCATTCCTTAGGCACTCACCCATTTTGGCAAAGTCAGCCCTCCTAAAGTCCAGTACTTTTGTCTTTGTATGGCTTGACTCTATTGCTGTGTTTATTGTGAACCATACTGTTCTATGGTCGCTAGTTCCCAGATGGCTACCCACTTCACATCTGTGATCCTCTCCATCTCCATTTGAGAGTATCAAGTCTAATATTGCTCCTCTCGAGTGGGCTCCAGTACTAGTTGTTCAAGGCATGCCCCTGTAGGGCATCTAGAATAACTGCACTTCAAAGTGGCAGCTGCAACTGTGCTCCAGTTAACATCTGCATATTCAGATCACCCATCAGCAATATTCCACTTTTTCTGCCATTCTAAGTATACTTTCTATCATTTCCTTGTCCACTTCCTCCCTGGAGAAGGGGTTCGTATACAACCCCTGCAGATTGTGGTGCCATTGCCTGTCTCCAAATTTACCCACAGTGCTTCTTCTCCTCCCTGTTTACCCTTTTGTTCTGTTGCTTTTATTCCTTCCCTTATGTAAAGAACTACTCCTCCCCTCTTTACCCTCCCTGTCCCTCCTGTAGATAGTGTATCCTGGTATGTTTACATCCCAGTCATGGTTTTGTGTGTACCATGTTTCTGTGACTGCCACGATATCCAGATGTTCCTCCTCCATCAAGGCCACTAATTCAGGAAGCTTGTTACCTAGACTACGGGCATTGGTACTCATTGTTTCCATTTTTGATGGCCTTACCTTCTGTTGCAGCATCCCCCACTGACCGTTCTACCTTGGTCTTTTTCTCATTTAGTACCCTGTTTTGTAGGGAGAGGCTGGGATTTTTCTGCTGCTTGTCAGTGCCTCCCCCATCGACTAGTTTAAAAGCTTGCCAATGAAGCATTTAAACCGATTGCTCAAAAGACTTGTTCCCCTTCCTGGACAGATGCAGACCATCCTGCCAGTATAGGCTGGTGTCCCTCCAGGTGGAACCCAGTCCCCAATGAAGCTAAACCCCTGTGTTCTGCACCATTTTTTTCAACCATTCATTAAACTGCATGGTGCCAATTACCCTCGCTTCCCCATGCCTTTTGACAGGCAGCACCTCTGAGAAGGATACTGTGTTTGCTACTTGTCTTAGGCCCCTTCCCAACTCTGCAATGTCCTCCTGCACTGCTCTAACCTCATGATGAGCCAAGTCATTTGTCCCTAGGTGGACAATTACGTCCAGCTCAGAATCCCTTGCAGCTGTTGTTGTGATCCTGAGGATGCGCTTCCTGTCCCTCCAAGCCATGGCTTACATGAATTTTAAACAATGTCAAATAAAAATATTTTCTTCTTAATTAGTTTTAAAATGCAATAAAGTAACAAACAGCTTTAAATATTAACACCATGCAGCTTGGGTTTCTGCCTTTCTTCCCAAAATATACAGTTAAACTAAAATACCTGTACCCGTTATATGATAGCCGATATGATTTTGATTTTGTGTATTTATCAGTATGTTAACATGAATTATTAATGATTGATTACTCACAATTAAGTTTAATGATTACTAATATAATTTTGATTGTCTATAACTATGTGCTAACATGAATTAACTGAGTGTGAGATTAAAACACCAGACACCTGGAGAGGCTGTTTCTGATAAATTACAAATTGAGACACTCAAGTTATTTTGAATATTTTTCTTGTAAATAGCTAAACTGCAAAGCCACCTAAAGGCCAAGCAACACTGCCTCATGTGACAGACTGACATAACAAAATTGAACAAAAATATTCTGCTATTAGACATTTGAACATATTACTGTATTGTACATTTATATGTTCTTTTGTCTGGTGTTGGACATATATTGTAATTTACCCAATGTTCCACTACTGTTTATTGTAGTATACCTTGTGTTCCAACTGTTGCATAATCTTACAATGTTGTATTGTTTGTACTACCCACATACTATTGTAACTGATCATCCTTCACAACCCTATGTAAGCCCTTTCCCCCACGCTGCACCTTGAGATGAGCAACTTGTTGTTCATTATGCCCTCCTGGTGAAACATTTCAATAAATAAAAATAAATAAATAAATAAACAGCTATATTTTATACTTAATGGTAAACCTAAAACATATCTGAGGCTTACTAGTTCTGTTTATTAACTGTGTGAATACTTATAATTAACTATAAACGCTTTGCTTGTTAAAATAGTAAATGATTTATAATACAATTATAAACCAAGATGTTTTTGAGATACTGTTCTCATAAATCACATGATAAGGGTCTTTCTTGTAAGCCAGACAATCAGATATCTTAGCCAGACAATCAGATGACTACGTGAAGCCCCACATCTCTAAAGTATTACAAAAATAAACTTACTACCCTAGATAAGTGCCTGCTATTGGTAAAAATAAAATTATTTATATTTGACTAAACAAATCCCCTGGTCATATTAGATGGTCATGCTACATGTGGTAGCATGACATCAACATTGTTAGTAACAGCCCATATCTTTCTTAAACAGCCCTATTTAATCAGATGCTTCAAGTTATTAGTAGCTTTCTGATATAGAAAGTTAAAAACTGGTGGTTTTCTGACATATAACATTACTTTCTAACACAGAAGTACCAACCCGATCGATTGCCTTGACAATACTATATAAATCCTAAGACCAAGCAGTCAAAGAAAGCAGAAGAGAGGAGGGAGATGTGACAGCGCGTTCTTCTGCCGGGACATCAGTTGAGACATCAGGTTATGGCTCTGTGTGGTAAGAGCTGCTTATATCTCTGACATTAGCAGCACAGAAGAAGGATCCTTGCGTTTCATTTTATTTTTTATTTTCTGTATGATTGTATCCAAAAGTGGGAGAGATGTCCTCTCCAGTTGAAAAATATATTGTTTGCTTGCACTGCTGATCAAAATAATGTTAATTTTGTATACATGTTTTAGGTAAAGAATTACGGCAATATAACATTTCCTGGTATTTCTTTTTGATTAAATATTTATACTTTTAAAGCTATTGACTTACAATGCAAGGATAAAACTTAATTATGACTATTGGTATATAAGTTGTACAAAAATATTAAAAAATAACTACAGAGGTTTAGGATAAGGTAACTATAATCAGACGACTAAATTAGACCATGATTGAAGTAAGGTGGTTATAAAGTAACAATAACCTAACTGGACACTCAGCCATGTGCATCATCAGCACATCTGGTTAGACTTCACCCTATTCTAGCTGAATTTCTGAATAGGGTGGCTGTTCCCACCGGTTCTGAGAAATCATTCCCGAAACATGGAACAACCCTTGGAAGTCGGGTCAAGGAACAGGACCCAGTAATTACCCTGATGTTTCAACATTAGTCAGTGGGCTACCTGAAGTGTAGAAATGTCTATGAATCTATTTAGTTTAATGGCTAGGTCCACAGGAAAAAAAACAAATACTTTGCTGATTTTATTAAGCCAACTGGCTGGCACTAGCACATTTGATTACTTTGGCTAGTGCAGTCAGATTAAGATTAGAAGTGCAACCATCAGCCTTGGCCAGCCTGAAACCCAAACTGGGATAATCAGTCACTGCCTGCTCCCCTGCCATATTTCTCTAGTTTTTCCCCCTTTTCAGTTAACTCTTTAATTGTTTCCTCCCTTATTTCTGGTAGGCATATTTTAAGTATCTGTATTTGGCTTGCCAAAAGGCTTCAAGTCAGAGCAAGTTTTAGAATTTAATGTGAATCAGACTGACTGAGCAAAGCACTAGGTCTCTGATTCTCCTCACTCAACCACTCCTGGACATGGACTACTGAATATGTGACACCATACTCACTTTTATACCTCATAAATGAAGGTCGATAAAGAAGTTTGTTGCCTGACAGAGAAAGAAATACACTATGAACCTAGTATTTTCAGTGTATAGTTACACAAATATGAATGGAATGTGACCTACTGGTACAGTGATCAAATGTTTTCTTTTGTAGGTACATGGCAGACAAAGTTTGATAAGTGATGATAATTTCAGAATAGAGAAAAACTGAGATCAGAGCAACCATCAAGTACCTCCATATCAAAGGAATGACTCCAATACAAATCCATGAGGATATGGTCAACTCACTTGGGACAGAAGCCCCTTCCTATTCATCTGTCAAGAAATGGGCTGCTGAATTTAAGAGTGGCTGAAGAAGTGTTAAAGATAATCTCAGGTTAGGGCACCCAAGGGAGGAGACCACTGAGGAGAACATTGACGCAGTCCATCAAATAGTGAGAAAAGACAGACAAGTAACTATACAGCATGTAGCCAGCACCTTTGGCATCAGTGCTGGGACAGTACGATTATTATGGACTGAAAACCTGTGCAGGAGCAAAGTGTCAACAAGATGGGTGCCAAGAATGTTGACACTCGATCAGAAACAAGCCAGAAGGGGCATTTCAAGCCAATGTTTTGCACAGTACAAATGTTATCAGTTGTATTGTAACAATGGATGAAACATGTTTCACCATTTTGATCCAGAGTCTAAACAGCAAAGCAAACAATGGAAATATGTATCTCCAGTCAAAGGAGTTCAAGCAGGCCACCTCAAGTGAGAACATCATGGCCTTGGTCTTCTGGAACTCTGAAGGTGTGATCATGATTGATTATCATGAAAAAGGAAACACAGTAACTGGTGAATATTATGCTGAACAACTTTGTAAGCTGAGAGAAGCCATCAAAGCCAAATGCAGTGGAAAACTGAGGCAAGGTGTTTTGCTCCTGCAAGACAATGCTTTGCCTCACACAGCACAGGTTGCAGTGGCTGCTGCAACAGAATATGGGTATGAACTGCATCCTCACCCACCCTACTCATCAGATCTTGCACCTTCAGACCTCTACCTGCTCCCAGTATTGAAGGCTGAACTCCGTGGCAAGAGATTTGCTGATAATGATGAGATGACAGCTGCTGTAGAGGGGTTTATGGAGAGCCAGGACACAGAATTCTACCATGATAGGATAACAATGCTAGAACAATGCTGGATTAAGTGTATCGAACTGAAAGAAGACTATGCTGAAACTTAAAATAATATTAGGTTCATAGTGCAATTCTTTTTGTGTCAGGTCACAGACTTCTTGATGGGCCCTTGTACCACCTGTCCAACATAATACAGTCAGAAATGGTCATGTAATGGAGGTTTGTGTGTGTGTGTGTGTGTGTGTGGTGGCAGTGTGATGTTTCACTGTTTGTGTGTTCTCTGAGTCCCACTCCATGCCAGCATTTCCCAGTGGTTAAATTGGAAATGTTTTGGTGGGGGAAGTCTCACATCTAGATAAGTAGGTGGTGGAACTGTCCTATAATAGTCAATGAAGAAAGATGGCAGAGGTTGTGGAACAGTTGTAAATTTTTTAGGAAGTGGTGGAACTGAGTTCCTGTGGGCTCCTACCCAGTTTAACCCCTGGCATTGCCAATGAAAGAGTGAAGGCAGGCACTTAAGCAAGAACCTCACATTAAGTCAGAAAAGAAAGTGGCAATGTGCCACAGCACCACTCACCTCAGAACAGGACTATCTGGAGCAAAATGACTTGTGGAGGAGGACAGGTGAGGGGGACACAGAGAACTACTCAAGTCTCTCAAGTTAACTCCAGCAGTGTTAACTTAAAACAATTAAATTCCTCCCAGACTTGGTACAATAAAACTATAGGTCCTTATTGATCCGGGTCCACTGGATCACATTGGATTGGAGGGAGGGCTGTTTCTGATTCTTAGCGGGTTGGTCCATCCAACCCTAGGATGGACTACAAGTTTCCTGTGCTGGCATTTAAGGTCCTTAACAGACTGGGCTCTCCTACAGTACCTTCATGCTATACTAACTCCTAGGTATCAAGGAATGCCACTTTAGACTCTTATAAAAAGGGGATCTGAAATTTCCTGGCTTCCCTTCACGTTGCATGGTTACAAGAATCATACACTAAGCTTGTACAAGCCACATGACCTACAGCAGCCAATCAGTGATGTTGAAGATTGTGATCTCCTTTTGCTGCACATGTCTCACTGCCATTTCCAACTCTCTTGGCAGAGGGGGTTATGTGTGCACTGAGAGGCAGAACTCTTTAATTTGTTTGAAAAAGTTGTTTTGATCCAAAGACACTTGTAAACATCAGAGACTACAGTAGTTCATTATTACTATGGTTAGATAGTTAGCAACAATGAATTGTAGTTTCTGTCTAGGGTAGGCCAGCAGTAATTTCTGTGCTGCTGCTGAAAGAAGTGCACAGTGCAGTGTATACTTTCTTCAGATGCTTCCTGCAGTGGGTCAGGGACTTAGGATGAGCCTGGCAGCAGACACAGACTGGTTAGAGATATTTTTTCAGTTTTTATTTTGCAGGTAACTCATGTTTTACTGACTGCTTGAGGTGCAGGGCTCAGAATCAGGCCTTTTAATTTTACCCTGTGTGTAAGCCTGCCACTTAGTGAAATGAATAGTGAGGGAAAGTGAAATGGCTACTGTGAGAGACCTGAGAATGTCTTTTGGTGGGTCTGTTCATGTGGTTGGGTGATCTTTCAGTCACTTGTTGTCTTCCTCACAACGCCTTACTACTCATCCCATTTCACATGGCTGTCTAATCTTTGACATCACAATTATTGTCACTGTAGCTTGCACTGCAGCCTGTTGCTTTGTAGTATCATCTGTTGTGTAGAAAACACAAAAAAACAAGAGTTGGCTGCAGCCAACAATGACTACTTTGACATTTTCTTGTAAAGTATACAATTTGAGCGACAATGTTCATTCTGGCAGGGGAAGTGTTTAGCACCCCAGATAACAGTACCAGAAGGGAACAGGGCTATGGGGGGTTCACTGAATGCCAGGGACATAGAAAACCAATTAATGGTACAGAGGCCATCATAGCAGGCTGGAAGGAGAACTGGATGGCTGGAACTCAAATGCTCTCATTCATCAGGGCACAGCATCTGGTGTGGGACTTCTGAGAAGGGGAGTCAGAGGGTGAACTGGGTACTGTACAGAGGACTGCGCTGGTTGTTTCTGATGGAAGGAGACTAGGGTTACCACCTTTCAAGAAGCCCAAAGTGGGACATTTTTTATTGAAACATGATTTTTCACAGGACAGTACCTAACCTCGACCATTGTAACAGACTTGTTTTCACTATATAATCAGAATTTAGGCTAAGTATTCTAGTTTCTTAGTTGCTTCTATCATTTCTTATCATTTTAGGGTATTTTAGTTAAGGGTATTACAATTTTCTGCAACATTTAGTGGAAACTTAGAAAATATTTTTTCCTCTATGAAGTCAGGACATGTAGTATTTTTCATGTTTTTTTGCAGGACACAACTGCCCAAATTAGGACTGTCCTGCAAAAAGCAGGACAGGTGGTAACCCTAAAGGAGACACAGCGTGATACGGATAGTGGATGGACAGACCAGAATGGAGGAATGCTGATAAAATACACAGGACGCAGGACAGCTGCTCTGTGGGCTACAAACTCAGTTTTCGCAGGCTGACTGGGAAGAGCTACAAGGGCTAATGCCAGGAGAAGGGGAACAGGTTCAGTTAAATCCCTGAAACTAACATCTAACATATTATCTGTTTCTTTTCTCTTTTTGTGTTCCTTGTGAATACTATCTGCTGTATCAGTTCAACAGGGTTGTAACAGGTCCTACTGTGCTGGCAGCTGAATTTATTTTCCCTGTTGTGTGCTGATTGTGGGGTACTATTGGTTGTTTTGGATCTACAGGCCAATACAGGTCCTACTGTGCTGTTATTGTGTTTGGAAGAGCTACAAGGGTAGAGGTCTGTTGGTGGTGATGCAGGATATGATTTAGCCAATCAGTGAGTGTACCACAAAAGGCACTAGAATTTGAAACCAAAGAGAGAGATCTTAAAGGAAGGGAGCAAGAAAGCAAATGATGCAGAAGCTGTCATAGCAGGCTAGAAGGAGGGCTGGATGGCTGAAACCAAAATGCTGTCATTCATCAGGATGCAGCACTTGGTGTGGGACTTCTGAGAAAGGGAGTTGGAGGGTGAATAGGATACTGCACAGAGGACTGCACTGATTGTTTCTGATGGAAGGAGGGCACAGCGTGATACCCTCCCTCCCTTCCCATCTCACCCACCCCATGCTGGTCTCCCTTTATAGGAGGGAGAGCCAAGAGGTGTATTGCAACATCCTGTTTGGGTACAGGAAAAGGTAGATACAACCTTATAGGACAGACAGGTCACATAGGAATTACCATCCTTAAAGAAGTAGTACAGCAGACAAAGGGAGAAGTAGACCAAAAAAAAATTGTCAGCCAAGCTAAGTGAACAGGGTTCATAGAACAAGGAGAAAAAAGGGGTTAGTAGACCACAGCAAATTGGGCCAAAAGGACAGAAAAAAACAGAAAGGCAAAGACAAGGTCAGCAGAGGGTTGGATCAATAGAGAAACTGGGAAAAATGATGGGCATGATGTAGTGCAGTGGATGCAGAGCAGCAGTGTTCAGGAGGACATTCTGGATGTTGCAGTGCTGCCCCATATGCAGGCACCTCTCTGGGCTGAGAGCGGAAGTCAACTTTCTCCAGGCTGAGCTGGCTAGGTTGCAGGAGGCCTACGCACTCATCCAGAGGCCACCTAGTCAGCTTCCATTTCCTCAACAGTTGCCTTGCAGAGAGAGTGGATGGACTATGGTGGGCTCAGGGAGGGTGAGGGTGGGGGGTCACAAGCACATCCTCCATCTAGTTAAACTATGAAACTCATTCACCATCCTGGTGGAGTGGGAAGGTCCTTCATAACCTCCCAATGTTGTCACCATGGAGGATGAGTGGATCCTCCATGATGAAGCCCCAAGGGTGGGCAACAGGAAACCCTAGAGGAGGAGGAGGAGGAAACAAATCCTGTTTGGGGACTCCATTGTGAGAAGAATAGAGTTGGGAATAGGCAGTGAGTGGACAGGGAGGTAAAGTGCCTACCTGGAGGCACAGCTCAGTGGGAGGGGGGCCGATCCTAAAGATCACCAGGGCAGTAGCAGGGAGTGAGGAGCTGGATGTCATTGTCCACATGGGGACCAATGACCTAGCTGGGAAAGAAGTGGACATAGGAGCAGTGAAGAAGGACTTTACAGAGTAGGGAAGGGACTGTAAGCAAGTAGCATGCTCTGTGGCTTTCTCTGAGGTACTGCCTGTCTATAGCTAGGGGGAAGATAAGGTAATCTGCACCAGAGAATTTAATGAATGGTTGAAAGATTGGTGTGAACAGGAAGGTTTCAGCTTCTTTGGGGATTGGGAACCCACCTGAGGGGATGAAGGACTGTACAAGCTGGATGGCCTGCATCCATCCGGGTGGGCACCAAGATTCTTGGTGAGAAGTTTAAATGTTTCCTCAGCAACCATTTAAACTAGCTAAGGGGGGAGAAAAAAGCAGGCAGGGAATATCATACTGCCCCCTCAGGTAGAGACAGTCATAAAGAGAATACTGGGGTCAAAAGATTACCAAAAAAACCCAGAAATACTACATAGGTAACATGGAGGATAGAATAAAAAATTGGACAAATTGCAAAAAGAAACTAAGGGGAAACGGTGGTGTGTGTGTGTGTGGGGGGGGTGACTGAACATACTTTTGTTCTGTTTCCACCAAGGAAGAGGAAGATGAAGGTCCACAACTCAGAAAAAGAAGCAACTATTGAAGGGAGGTGGACACCACCTCTTTCACGGTAGAAAGAGTCCCAGAGGAACTTGGGAAACTGAAAATAGATAAGGTAATGGGGCCAGATGGGATTCACCCCAGAATATTAAAAGAACTCAGAGAGGTGCTGGCGGCCCTGCTGATCACTCTGTTCAACAGATCACTGGTGTTGGGGGCAGTCCCAGAAGACTGGAGGAGGGCAAATGTGGTCCCTCTCCACAAAAGTGGAAGCCGAGAAGAGGCAGGCAACTACAGAACAGACCAGTCAGCCTGACCTCAATGGTAGGGAAATTAATGGAGGCACTGTTAAAAGAGAGGATTGTGTCATTCCTTGAATCTAGCAGAGCACAGGATCCCAGGCAGCATGGATTTGCATTGGGAAGGTCATGTCAAACAAATCTAATAGATATCTTTGACTGGGTGACCAGGGAGGTAGATCAGGGAAGAGCGTTTGATGTGACCTACTTAGATTTCAGCACGGCCTTTGACACTGTCCCACATAGAAGGTTGGCAAGCAAGTTAGTCAGCATGGGGCTGGGCTCCATGGTGGTAAACTGAGTCAGAAACTGGTTGAGAGGCAGGACACAGAGGGTGATGGTAAATGGTATTCAATCTGAGGAAAGGGAGATGACCAGCAGGGTGCCACAGGGATTAGTCCTGGGGCCAGTCCTCTTCAATGTCTTTATAAATGACATTGCAGATGGGCTGGAAGGGAAAGTATGTATTTTTTCAGACAACGCTAAGATCTGCAACAGGGTTGACACTCCAGAGTGGTAGAAAGAATGAGAAAAGATTTAAGCAGGTTGGAGGAATGGTCAGAATTGTGACAGCTAAGATTCAATGCAAAAAAGTGCAAAATCATGCATTTGAGGAGCAGAAATCCAAGGGAAGAGTACAAGATGGGGGGGGTGGTGGTACTGGCAGCCACAAAGCAGGAATGAGACCTGGGGATACTCATATCAGATGACCTAACGGTGACCAAACAATGTGAGAAGGTGGTGGGGAAAACCAGTGGGATGCTGGGGTGCATAGGGAGATGTATCACAAGCAGAAAGAAGGAAGTGATCATGCCACTGTACAGATCCCTGGTGATACCTCAGCTGGAGTACTGTGTCCAGTTCTGGTGACTGCATCTCTGGAAGGACATAGACAGAGTAGAGACAGTCCAGAGGAGGGCTACATAGATGGTGCAGGGTATACATGAAAAGCCCTATGAAGAGAGGCAAGGGGAACTCAATATATATTTCCTGGAGAAGAGAAGAGAGAAGGGGGACATGATAGAAACATTCAAGTACCTCAGGGGTATAAACAAGGTACAAGAGGGCAGCATCTTTCAAAAAAGATGTTCAAGAGCAAGAGGGCACAAGATGAAATTAGTGTGTGGGAAGTTCAGGGGCAATATAAGGAAGTACATTTTCACTGAAAGAGTGGTAGATGCTTGGAATGGCCTCCCTAAGGAGGTGAAGGGAGCTAAAAAGTTAGGGAATTCAAGAATGCATGGGATAGACATAAGGGTACCCTAAAGACAGGAAAGAAAGGGTGAGCTGCAGATCAGCTGGGATCTGTGGTTTTGAAATAGGTAGGCAAAATGGGCAGACTGGGTGGGCCACATGGTCCTTATCTGCTGTCAGCTTCTATGTTTCTATGTAATGGGGTTTCAGGGGCATTGGACAAACAGGAACAATGAGGAATGGTATCTATAGGTATATCTTATAGTGGTGTGATAGCTCCACTACGGTTAGGATTGAGAAGCATGTTTAATGTTAAACCTCAAATTTTGCACTTTAATATTTAACTTTGCAACCAACCAATGGATTTGCACAAAATTTGGCATGCACAGTCCCGTGGAGTAGAACTCTTGATGTGGCAAGTTTTGTTCCAGTTGTATGTGCAGATTCTGAAATCCAGACAGTGCAAAAAGTCATAAAGTCACCACTTTTTACAGTTTTTTTCCTCATCGCCTTGCATCCAGATGGTGTGGAATTTTGGTGTGATTTTTTTTGATGGTAGAAACAACTTGGGTAACAGAACAGGCATGCATTTATTTTATGAAAAAATGTTAATCTGTTGCAGTTATTAAGTTATTCATTTCCCATTGTTTTCAATGGGGAGATCACTTTTCAGGATAGAGGGAGAAAGTTCAACAAAGGCTTCTGTCTCGCGAGACCTGTTCCTTTTTCGTGAGGAAAATTTCCTTTTTCATGAGCCGCTATCTTGTTTTTTTTTCAGGAACTAAAAAGTGTGGAAAATACATTAAAGAGGGATTCCGGCCACAAAATAGGACACTAAAACACTTACTGTTTGGTCCTCCATGGTCCCATTAGGTGAACTGCAAGGTTAATCCTGTTTTTTTCTGTGTCAGAAGTGCAAATTTTAACTTTTGATCCCAGTGTTTCTGTTTTCTGTGTTGAGTGAAGCAGCCAACTGCACCACACCGGAAGTGATGTCAGCTCCAGAACACACCTATCACAGTGTGTTCTGGACAGCGTGGGATGCTGAATGTGGCTGAAGCTGTCAGATGTGTAAATTCCTCCACTGAGCTCCCATCGTGACTTTGTGTGTAGTTAGGCAAGTTGTTTTTGAGGGTTATCGTATTTGGCAGTGTACCCCAAAGTGATAATTGTTGTGCGCACTGTAGTACTCTGTTAAAGCTCAATTAGAGCTGTGAAATCTTGGTGAAGTTCAGTAGTTTGCATGGTGTAATTTGTGGTCTGACAGTGGCGGTGATGGTCATGATCAGCCTGTAATCCACAGAGATCTACTGTTGAGGAGTGTTTTGTAAATTGGTCCCAGACTGTATCTTTGTTTATATTCAAGGACACAGGGACCCAGGAAATATAGCGTGACTGTAGTGCTTTGATACTCCTTTTGGTAACAGAGTCAAGGAGGTTAGTGGTACAGATCCATAGTGAAATAAAGAGGTTCAGGGCAATTCTCATGTCTGCTGCATAGCTAACAGGGAAACAGTTTGCATTAAGTAAGGTTTCTGATGTGCATAGTAGTACAGTTGTTTTTGTGTGTTCGTTGTATACTTGTTGGTGCCATATATTTTCACCCCTGCTAAAGTTTTTGGTCACTATCCTGTACCTGTGCCTTTCATTTTGCTTGTATAGCTTACAGTATATGCCATTGACAGGTGCTGTGATTACTGTTTTAGATCACAGCAGACAACGGTGATCTTTTACTTCTTTTGCACTGCTATATTATCCATAGCTGCACATGTTCTTCCCAAGTGTGCAAATTGCTGCCTAATCCACATGCCCTTACATTTGGTGGTGTCATACCCTTGCCAGGCTTATAAGACATCACTGTCATTTACTCGTAGGGCACAGCAATATATAAGGACTGAAAGCAAATCGTGGTTAACAACATAATACTTCCATAGAAACATGTATCCCCAGTTACAGTGCACAAGTGAACACCCTTTAGTATTGGATTGCACTGTAACTGAACTGTAACACAGCTGCACAATATGTACATTGGCAATTGAAGAATGACTGTGCTGAAAACCATACTTTACACAGCAATCTAGCAAAACCAGCAGGACACCAACAATTGGTACAAACTGGGGTGACAAGTACTGAAAGGAGGGCTACACATCAGGGCAATCAGTAAATGATGCTATGTACACTGCATTCCTTCCTTCCTATAACCATGACTCAGTGTGCATCATTCATAAACTAAGCTGACTGTCCAAGTATTGCACTGTGCTGCCTGACATATCCTGTATTATATCTCTAACGATATAGCTGTGGCAGTAATATGACTTAGAAAATCAGATATGCCCACCATTCAGTGTTTCCAACACAGGGAGCAGCAGCAACATATTTGGATGGGCTAGGTGGACTGTCACCAGAGTCACTCGTGAGGTGATCCAGACAGTAGGGATCGTCAAAAACTTGGTCACCATTCTGTGAAAGTGTCTGAGACATTGCTGTCACTGTTCGTTCACTGCTTGATACTGAGTCTGAGATGCTGACACTTATTTCAGCATCTACAGACTCAGAAAACATTGCATCAGACTGCTCTTCCATGGCAAGATACTCCAGACAGGGGTGAGACACACCAGACAGGCTCTGGAGGTGATGTCACTCGAGCCGCACATGCGCACTAGTGCTTTTTTCGGACTCTGAATGAGGACACAGAAAAAATAGACGTAAACAGCTCAAAGGTAAAAAAAAAATAATCTTTATAAATTTCTCGCCCAGCACATGAATGATAGGTGCCATGACAGACCTATCCATGCCAAGCAGACTGTACCACCGGCTTCCCTCTTTAAAATGTTGTCATTTTTCAAATCAAACACAAGAACCTAGCTAAACAGGCCCAGTTTAGCTAGACTCTAATGTTTGTTTTTCAAAATTAGGGTCAGAAATACATTGTCTAGGCACCAAAAATCCCTTGTGCCCAGCTTAGTGAGAGGAGCCTCTCCTAGTGTTCTCAGAATGAGAACAGTTGGACTTTATAGACTTCTGCAGCCACAGTTGAAACTCCTGCTGGGGGATGCAGTGATAGCAGTGAGCCGCCGTTTCCCCTGGTGTCCAGTGGTGTCCTCCCCCACTGTCGTCCTCTGCACTAAAGCTCTCCCCTGCCTCTTGCTGCCTGATCTTGTTCTTTTTGATGGGAGGATACTTCTCATGGTTGTAAGGAGCCAGCTGATCCTATGAAACAGTGAGTGGCTGGCTCCTTTCATCTACATAATGCCACTGACAATGCCCTGCTCTTACATAAAAGAAAAACGCGTATACAGTATCAGTGTGATAAGAACCTGCCATCCCCCTCAATGTTCCACAGAACTATAGTGTATGAAATGCCCTCAGGGTTTCAGAAAGGTGGTTGAGATTTCATCTTGCTCTGTTAACTTGGTGTGCATGTCCATGTAACAGTCAGATGATATTTAGCATAAGAAGTTTTTTTTAGGAGGGGGATGACAGTGTTGTAATCATTGGGCTTTGCCTCCCATCCCTCATTTTGTCCCCAACCTAATCGTTATATAATCCGACACTGGGATGTCCACCCCTGGTGATGGATGCCTTTCCCTGCAGCCCACAGCCCATTGTTTTATTTATTGTAGCAGACATCAGGGAACCAATCTCCATGTCAACATTTAGAAGCCCCTTCCCCTCAGCAGTGTGGGACAGCTCACCCTCAATGTTCCAAAACTGCTTTATTTAATTTCGCCCTTCCCTGAAACAAAAAAGTCTACAATTTCTTCTTTTTATGTTTGCTTGCACGCATGCGCAAGAAACATATTGCGGCAGCTTGCTTCAGTAGCGAGTTGTGGAGGTGCAGCAGTGTTGTTGCCAATGTCAGCAGCCCATTTTGGGGCGGGTCTCTGTGGCACCAATAGAAAATCATGCTGTCCATGACAGCAGTACTGTAACTTGCCACAACCTTGAAAGAAACTTGCTGCTGCAATCAGGGAGTGTCCCATCATTAAACAATCAGCTGTGTTTGAGGGGCAGTCCCTGACTGCAGCAGCCAATTATAGCTGCATTGTCTGGTGTCCCATTTCAGAGAAACATGGTGATGGAAACTCTGTCAGCCTCTCACAGTCCTCATGAAGCCAATGGACAGCTGCTGCCTCTCCCAGTCCATGTTAAAGCTGACAGGGGTGCCCAATCCCCCTGTTGGCATGCCCTCTCCCCAGTTCATTTGCAGACAGGGTAGCCCAATCCCCGTCAGCATGATGCCCCCCCATTTGTTGTGTGCTGAGGGGGTGCCCAGTCCCCCTCGGCTCATGCACACTCCCCCCCAAGCACACTGTATGGCCAACAGGGGTGCCCAGTCCCTGTCAGCTCCAGTCCCCCCAACAAACACCCAGATAGGATGCTGGGAGCCCACCCCAGCATGCTCATTTGCTCCCCCCAGCACACTGTATGGCTGATGGGGGTGCTCAGTCCCTGTCAGCTCCACTCTGCCTAACAAACATCCAGGGGGCACACTGAGCAGCCTGATGAGCCAAAAGTGTCCTCTGAGGCGTCTTTTTTAAAATTCCTGTTAAAAAGAAACGGTCTCTCATTGATTCCCTTGCCCCTTCCCCAACCCACACGTACCTTCTGCACACCCCACTTCCCCACCACTGCACCCCATACTTATGTCTGGAGCCCAGCACAATGATCTTCAGTGGACTGGAAACACGTCTATGCTCTTTAAAACCAACTGAGAACTGAAGAAATGCCAGTAAGCTGTATAATGGCATCATTTTATTTCAACTTATATGGATATCTTGGCCATTTGTTTGACTTTTGGCACCACATTTTTTACATGGGGCTCTTGGGACCCCTCCTCATGAATTCAGTCACTGTCTTGGCGTTATTCTGTCCCAAAAAGTGATTTCATGGTCACTGCATGGAATCACCTTTTGGGACTGATTATTAATGAAATGACAAGTGTTACTGTTCATGAGGTGGGCTCTCAAAAAGCCTATGTTGCAAATGTGGTGAAAAAATTCTGAAAAATAACTGCATTATGAGTGTGCATTGTGCAGTTTCCACGCACCCTTGTAACTTCATGAATTTGTAATATTTTCACTCCAGATTTTCAACATTGCCATTTTTCCACACCTTCTTATGAACAGTACAGCTGTCATTTTTCACATCCTGGCTGAAATGTGTTTTTGCACTTTCAGTGCAGAATAGTGCAGTCACTGTAGGAAAACAGTTTTTGGGACAGATTAAGAAAATCACAGTGACACTGTTCATGAGCAGAGGTCCTAAAATGCCTATGTTGAAAATTTGGTGACAAAAGTCCATAAAATGACTATGTTACAAGCATGCATTGCTCAGTTTCCACGCACACTGGTAACTTTACACATTTGTAATATTCCCACTCAGAATTTTCAACATTGCCCATTTTGCATACCTCCTTATGAACAGTATAGCTGTCATTTTTTGCATCCTGCCCAAAAAGTGTTTTTGCACCTGTGGTGCAGAATGGTGCAGTCACTGTGTGAATTCAAGCTTTAGAACAGATTAATGAAATCTCAGTGCCACTGTTCATGAGGGGAGGTCCCAAAAAGCCTATGTTGAAAATTTTGAATGAAACTACCAACAAACGCCCAAGCATTAGGGTTTCCAACTGTTAACATCCCACCCTGTACAGACTGACAGGCATCGAGGGTGTGGCTTGGGGTTCTTGGCCATAA
This sequence comes from Neoceratodus forsteri, assembly GCA_016271365.2. Classification (NCBI taxonomy): domain Eukaryota; kingdom Metazoa; phylum Chordata; order Ceratodontiformes; family Ceratodontidae; genus Neoceratodus; species Neoceratodus forsteri. The sequence goes on from JADMNL010000035.1 coordinate 105,689,950, forward strand.
TGCTCACACCATTCTACCCCCACCCTGAAGCCACTGACCAGCATTGAGGTGTGCCTTGGGGTCTTTGGCTCTAACATTCACCCTATTCTCCTATACTGCACCCATCTCACCTTATTTCCTTATGGAATGGGGTGAATGTAAGAGCCAAAGACCCCAAGGCACACCATGACACCTGTCATTGTCAGCAGGGTGGGGTGAGGTGGAATGGCATGAGCATTATGGCTGACCCAAAGGCACACCCCAATGCCTGTCAATTTCTGCAGGGTAGGGGTTGGGGTTTGCGTTAGTTCACTACTGCACTGCCATTCCTACTATGCATCTCTCTAACTCCTGCACTACCAATGCCAATACCAGCAAGCAAACATTTGGCATTGACAAATGCTTGTTTTTCTTAACCTGAAATAAAGAAAACGGTCCCTCACGTCCCCACCATACCCTTCCCACCATCCCGACCCTCCCACTGAGCACCCACCACTCTACAGCCCCTCTTACCCTATACTTATCTGCTGTGGTGGTATGCTGTCATTGTCTGTAGACTGAGACATGTCTGCACTCTTCAAAGCTAAACCATGACCTGAGGAATAAAGGTAAGTACTGTATAATGTATTTCAATGGTATTTTGAACTTATGTTCATAACTTTGCCATTTTTTGGAATTTTTTCACCAAATTTTCAACATGGTCTTTTTGGGACCCCACCTCATGAACACTGCAACTGCCATTTCATTAATCTGGCCCAGAAGATGATTTTGCAGTCAATGCAAGAAATCACCTTTTGGGACAAAATAACTAAATTTCACCACCTGTGTTTATGAGTGGCATCCCAAAAAGGTCATGTTGAAAATCTGGTGAACAAATTTCTAGAAACGGCTGAGTTATGTGTGTTCATTGAAATTTTTCTAAGCACGCACATAACTTTGGTAATTTTCAATATTTTAACTCTAAAGTTTCATCATAGCCATTTTTACACCACCTCATGAACAGTACAGCTGTCATTTTTCACATCCTGTCCAAAATTTGTTTTCACACCTGTGGTGCAGAATGGTGTTTTGGCACAGATTTGAAAATTTTCACCTACAGGGTTTATGAGGTAGGGTCATAAGAAGACTAAGTTGAAAATTTTGGGTCAAAATATGAAAAAATGCCAAAGTTATGACCATTTGTTGAATTTTACTACGCACGTGCATAACTTTGGATATTTTAACTATTTTGACCCCAGGTTTTCCACATAACCTTCTTGTAACCCCACCTCATGTATGTCACAGCTGTTATTTTTCAAATCCTGCCCAAAATGTGTTTTTGCACCTGTGGTGCGGAACGGCATTGCAGTTGGTGCAGAATTACATTTTGATGGGGATTCATAAATTTTCTATGATGGGTATGTGAGGTGGGGTACAGTAACCCCTCCCTATAACGAATGACTTGGGATCCATATCAAATGTTCATTATAGCAAGTTGTTCATTAAAGTGAGAGACACCGTTCCACTCCCATTTCAGTTATGCTATTACAGTTTCTAAATGTGCGATGATTGGCTCCAGTCAGGGGGAGAGTTTGTGTCTGAATTATTATGTTTCAGTTGTTTATATTAATGTTCTTTATGTTGTAGACTTGTGCACACTCCCAATCCAAGCTCTAGTACCGCTGCCTTGGGAAAGAATATTGCTAAAAAGATGTGTAGTGCTTTGCAAGTTTTTATTTCTTGCTTTTCCAACTCCCTCGCTATGGTTAAATACTCACTGGACTAAACTATGTCAAGACCCTCAAGACAGTCTGGTTCTTCAAACAAGTTGTTTTTGTTTAGAAGAAATTCCTATTTTTAATAATAAATAAAAGTGGAGGTTTGTATTGCAGTCTGTCAGTTCAGGAAGAGCTGTTGTTATTTGCTGCCTGCTTTTGGCTGCTCTGCTCTGCTACACTTTATACCCACTTTATATCCCAGGCACTGTTAAGGTACACACTTATATTAAAACTTATTTTATTATTATTATTATCCCCAATGATTTTTCAGCTCCTTTCTTTATACTTTTCCAGGACTAACATTGAAGGATACGCAGCCTGATTGTGGGGGAGTATGAGACAGAGAGTCAATCTCCTGCCTGCAGCTTTCCATTCCAGTGCACTCTGTCTCAGAGTACTGTCCCTCAGACCACTTGTTTTGTAAGGAGGCATATTCATGGAGGGTTTCTCTGCAGTAGCTCAGCCTCGGAACATAACTGTCAATATAATAACCCAATTGCAAGTATAAATCTCTGCTCCCAGCTGACATGTACAGACTACTGTAGTAAGTGCAGAACTGCACTATACAGTACTTCACAGTGCCTTTACAAAATTATGAGTGTCTCATTGTAAGTGCAGTGCTTTTCCTGCGATTTGTTTTTGTGCAAGTGAAAACAAGTACAGTACAGAAAAAAACCTTTATTGTCAGGAGCCATGACAAATGTTCACTATAGGCTATTGTTCAGTATAATGAGGTTTGTTATAGCAAGGGGTTACTGTAATAAGGTGGATATGTTGACAATTTGGTCACTGTTCTCTCTCCTATAAATATATATATATATGGGTATATATATATATATATATATATATATACACACACACACACACACATCTATGGAGGAATAGAAGTGCAGGATCCACAGTAAAATAAGAATACTATTATATTATCTCAAAAAGTTAGGAAATAAGTTGACAAAAACTTTGTTAATGCTCTAGTTAGGGTCAAAGCAACAAAAGTTGGGAAATGAGGTGTTAAGGTTTTCCTAACACCCTACCCTTCCAAACCAGGCAGGAGAGCAGGAATGGGTTTGCCTTGGACTTCTCAAGCCTAATGCTCACCCCATTCTCATAAAGTGTGCACATCTGACCGGACCCTGCCAGTGAAGTGCATGTGGCCACCTAAGGCACGGACATGGCCATGGGCAGTGACATTGCAAACCTCCCAACTGTCACACAGTATGGGGTATGGCTCTCATGTTATCCCTCAGTCACCCTCTGACCCACATAGAGTGGGTGACATTACACACTGACCACCAAAACTGTTCTGCAGCATTGTTTGATACTATGGGATGCGAGGTTGTCAGCACACATTAGCAACAGTAGTGCACTTATTTCCACAGTTTTCCGAGCATGCACTGTCATGTGTGATGCTGTGTCGCACATTCAGACCATTTGTCTAACACCCTGACACATGTTTGGGTGCTACAGGGTTGGATATTATGAAACACTGTTCTCAGGCCATTGAAGTCCACCCACACACAACCTTGCAGACCCACCTGCCTGCTAGGCTGCAGTACATCCTGATCACCTTTGTGGAGTGATAGTGCTGCCCTGAAATGCAAGGTCTGCACATGCTAATGGTATGCAAATGGACTGCATACTTTCCAGTAATGAGATGCAAATGTGCTGTTTGGGCACTGACTGTGCAAAGAGGTCATTTGCATTTCCTGTCTGAATATTGCAAATCTGTGCACTGCGCAAGTTGCTTTGCATCACACACTTCTGTATGCTCCACAGTGGGCTCTGGGCACCTGTTGCACCGCACATCTCCCACAGCACGGTCGTGCATGTTCGGGATATTCAGCTGCACATGTAAGATCACAGTTTACAGTGCAGTCTCTGAATATACCATTGTTTTGTGCTGGTGCAGTTGAGTTGCATGGCACATGCACTTGTGTGATGCAGCCTAACACTTTTGAATATGAGGCCCTTTGATTTCATGTGCCTCTGTAGCTTACACCCTACTTCAGGTAATAACCCTCTGTTGTGACATCACAGTAGGTTGCCATGAGAGAAACTGTGATGTCACAAGCAGTGCATTTATGACCCTAGGTAGGGAGAAAGCAATAGGAATAGATGAACTGTTCAGGAGCAAAGACCCTGTTTTCATGCAAATGACCTCAGTAATAAATAATGAGTAGGAGCTTCAACTTGTATTGTGCTGTGGATTGCAAGCGGGACAGACCTGTGTGACAGTCGAAAGCAGTGGGACAGGCTCCAGTCCAGGCTCCAGTCTTCATTTCCTTGAGTGAATATATTTGTTTCTGCTCTTTTAAATTAAACAGTTGTACTGCCTGAAAGGAACAGGAGGTGTAAACCTTTCAAGGACTACAGCTCCATTGTAAGTTTGATTTTACAGGAGCTAGTGTCAGGGTAAGTTTTCCCCTGCTTCAGGCTACCCTATAGGACTCCACCTTAGAGGGAATTTTAAATTGAAATTGCTGAAACAGTTCACTCAGTTGTTTTGCAGTCAGAATGCCTGGAAATTGGTCATGTGATCATCCGTGACTCCCGGATCCAGACCACAAATTTGCTCGCTTAGCGAGCGTGTGCGGGCAAGCGTGCATCTCCATGCATGGAGATGCGTGCACAGACATGCACGGCTCTGCGAGTGTGTTGAGCATGTCCATGTTGTTCAGTGGTAGCAGTGGGCCGCTACACTATTCTAGATAATTAAGTAATTGAGCTAAGCTTTACTAATAAGGTTTCATTACTCTTTATATTACACTGTGATTGCCTCCTGGTTTATTGAGATGGCTAGTGTACCTATCGAAACATTTACATTGTCTCTTAATACTGGCAGCTATTACTGATTTGTTGCTCTTGTAACCATGTGTTACAAAATGCACCTTCTGCCTTTAATTCACCCACAACAGTTTGCTGTCCCTATTATTCCGAAATAAATTCTCTGAAAACAAAGATTGGCTCACTGACTAAAGAGCTTCAGGCTGCAAAAGATATTAGGGATTTAGAAAATGTTGTTGATAATATGGTTAGGAATCTTCCCTCTTCTAATACTGAGAATAGGACAACTATTAATATTTCAACTGTAAACTCTATGCAGGGTCAGTCTTTGACAAGTGGTGAGGATTCAACTTTGCATAAAAATGCAGAGTTAACAAGATGTGCTAGTCCATTGTTATCTCATAATAATACTACTTTCACCTCTAATGGTGCAAATCTTGCTAACAAAAGATGTAGAGAGCCTACTACAGATACAGGTTTAGGTGATGGCTGGGAATCTCTCCCAGAACGTAAATATAAAAAGGATAGAAGGGCGGAGTATGTACACCCAACATTACTTGACAGCCCATCTGGAAATACTACTCCTTCTACATCATTTTGTTTTAGAAATAGATTTGCACCTCTATTAACAGATCAATCAGAATTATCTCAGCTAAATCATGTTCCTGATGTTGCACTACCTACTGTTTCATCAGGGATTCTATTATAAAATATATTAACTCCCGGCTCTGTAATAATGACACTAATCAGCTTTCTCTTCACTATTTTCTGGGAGCCAAAGTTGAGGACATTACCACCAGAATCAATTTGTTAATAATCAAACCTTCTAATGTGGTAATTCATGTTGGTACAAACAATGTAGGGTTTTCACATGAAAAGGACATTTGTAATGATATTATCAAGTTAGAAAAACTTATTAAATCTAAAAACTGTAATGTCTTTATCTCCGGTATCTTGTTAATTCCCCGTGCTAGACAGGAAAAGAACAATACTATTGAATGTATCAATGTCAGATTGGAAAATTGGTGCTCACATGAAAATTTTGAGTTTATCAGTCACTGGTTTGTCTTTAAAAATATTTGAGTCTGTTTGCTAGGGATGGATTGCATTTGAACAAATCTGGGGTGTATGAACTATGCAAACATTTTCAAGCCTCTATACCTTCTGTTAATTTAAACTGGTAGATTTGGGGGAAAATCAAACTATTTATTTAACTCAATCTCTTTCATATGCATTACAGCAGTGTCTAAAACAGGAATTAAAAATTCAGGGCCAAATATTCAAAACTTAGCACTGTGCACAAACTATTTGCACTGAGCTAGTGCTGGATTAGTGTAGGAGTGCAATATTCAAAAGGACCATTAGTGCATGCAAACTACATTAGCGCTGGGCAAACCGATAATGTATGCAAGGTACAAACAGAGGGAGTGGGCCAATGCACTGTGCTATTCAGTGCATAGCACTGCATTAGGTGCCATTGCATGGCTTAGCATGGCACATTGAGTGGCAGAAAATACTGCGTGGGAAAAGGTGGTCTTAACTTGAGGCAAATGCATTGTGCTGCTTGTGCACTGTTAGTGTGGCTTTGTGTGGCCCCAGCCAATATGTAGGCAACACAGCAGGGTGGTCATGGGGTCACAGACTGAGGGAACCTGCAGGACAGCATGGGGCAGGCATGATGCACTCCAGGGGTGTGGTAGGAAACTGAACTAAGCAGCCACTCCAGTAGGTAGGGACTGGGCAGAATAGCTGGGGCAGGTGGTTCCCAGTCACCATCTAATGCACTGTCAATGGTGCTGTATACTATTTTGTATGATGTGGCTGCCTTCTGACATGCCTTCCCAGCACTACATATGTCACTGTGGGCTTTCCATGCCTGTTGTGCTGCATCTGTGAGTCACACAACAGCAATATGGTACAGTCCACTGTCAGTACACACCAGCATGATGGGGCAGTCACTGTGTATGGTGCTGCAGGCAATGCTGCCCACCATGCCATAGGCAGTGCTGTGTCCCACACCCCAATGGCCCCCATGCCACGTATGGTATGACCTACAGTTGGACTATTGTAGCCAGCACCACCACCAGTGCCTGTGAACTGCAGTCTCCTGGAGCACAGTATACCATGCAGTTCTAAACATCTGCAGCCTACAGCTCCTACAATGCTGTTCCTGTCTGACCTACAGGTGGAGCTTCGGCAGACCCTGCTGCCCTCTGTACTTCAAGACTGACCTACAGATGGAGCTGTGGGGCCCTGCAGTAACGCTGGGCAAACTGCATGCAAATCAGGGCATGATGAGATGCAAATGTGGCTGTTTGCTCACTGACTGGATAATTAGACTCATTTGCATGTCAGTTTTGAATATGGCAGATTTTAGCCCTGGGCAAATGTGTTAGCACTGGGCAAATGGCTTAGCACCATTCTAGACCTGTGCCAATGGCTGTGTGGTGTGCAACCATCATGACATCATTTTTCATTTCTGTTGAATGTACATGCACTGCTGCCTGCAGCTCTACTGCTGCCACTCTGTTGCTGGCACACACTTTTGCCACATAGTCCACTTCTACAGACCTGTGCCCTGTGTTGCTGTTGTGGTTTGCGCTTCCTGGTTGCTATATTCAGTGCTATCTTATGCCAGGGCTAAGTTAGCCCTGCACTCCCAGCCCAGTTTGCCCATTTTCATTTCCCTGCTATATTCAGAGGCAGTTTGCCCTGGGCTATTCCTTTTGAATATAGCTTGCTTTGTGCCCCAGGCTAAGTTTGCCCAACAGGCAGTGCTAATTTAGCCCCGGGGCAAAGCTTTGAATATCTGTCCCTCAGCTTCTTAACACTCACAGTTTAGAAAAGAAATTTGATGAACTCGTACTCAGAGTGAAAAATGACAATCCAGACATAATAGGTATTACAGAGATGTGGTGGCCAAATGATATGGCCTGGGTAAAGTCTTTATCTGGCTATAGTCTATTTTATTTGAGTTGACCATATCGGAAGGGGGTGGGATCACACTATTCATTAAATCATGTCTTAATGTGAGTAATATTTCTGAGAAAATCAAAAATAAATCTAATTCTATAGAATCTCTTCGGGTGAATATAAAAAAATCATAACAATTATAACTTTTTATTAGGGTTATGCTATAGGGCACCTAATTCTGACAAATCTTCCCTTAACGAGATTATAGATGAATTATCATCAGCGGCAGATTTAGGTAGCATTATATATATATGGCAGATTTAAACCTAAGTGACATTGAATGGGAAAATAAAACTGCAACATCTAAAGCATCAAAGGATTTTCTTCATGCTTGTGAGGAACCGAACCTGATACAATATGTAACATCTCCAATGCATGGATCCAACATTCTGGATGTTGTTCTTGGTAGTGAACCTTTCAGTATTTCAAACTGTAACATTTCAGCTCCCTTAGGCAATAGTGATCATTCTGTGGTGTATTTTAGTCTTAGCATTGCATTTCAACACTCAACTAAAATTACAGAAATATTTGCAATACATAAGGCTGACATACCTGCCATTAATTCTTATTTGGGTAATATCAATTGGTCTGATCTTTTAAATTCCAATGATATTGAAGTAATGTGGTGTTCATTTAAGGAAATTATCTTAGATATAGCCAATAAATTTATACCAAAAATAAAGAAAAGAAAATCTTGTTTAAATCCTAAATGGTTTTCTAGCAAATTAAAGCAGATTGTTAGGAAAAAAAAAAGCTTTTCACAAAATATTCTGCTAACAAGTGCAAAGGCACTATGCTAGCATTTAAAAATATGCAAAAGAAATGTAAAAAAGAAATTAGAAAGGCAAAATTAGATACATATATATATATATTGCTTCACTGTCCCAAAAAGGAAATAGCAAAATGTTGTTCAAGTATATTAATTCAACTAAAAAACAGGAATGTAAAGTTGGTCCACTGCATTTTAATAATACAATTATATCTGAGCCTAAGAAATTGGCAGAAGTGTTTAATTCACAGTTTTGTAAAGCATTCAGTAAAGCTTCCTGCAATAACAACATTGTTTTAGACCCTGTTCATGACAGTATTGATATTTCCCTTGACACTATTAAGAATAAATTGAATGAAATAAAAAAAGTTTCCTCTCTTGGACCCGATGATATCTCAGGTGATATTATTTATATCATGAAAGATCATTTGTGTTTGCCTCTTAAGTTAATATTTGAAAAAAGCTTGAATTCTGGACGTGTACCTTCTGACTGGAAGAGAGCAAACGTAATTCTGCTTTTAAAAAAGGACAAAAAAATACCCCTGACAATTTTCAACCCATAAGTCTAACCCCTATCATTGGTAGAATTCTGGAGAGAATTATTAAGGACACTTTAGCACCATCTGTAGCAGCCCTTGATCCCAGCCAACATGGTTTTGTCAAAGGAAGATCTTGTTCAACCAACTCAGTAGGTTTTTATAATTTTGTTAGTGAGAATTTTGACAAGAAAATTCCATGTGATGTTGTCCTTTTGGACTTTAAAAAGGCTTTTGATTCTGCACCCCATTGGACTTTAATTCATAAATTACAAGCAGATAACATCAATCCTCTGTATGTGCACTGGATAGCCGATTGGTGGAAGAATTGAGTTCAGAGAGTAATTATTGATGGCCATAAATCATCCTGGATTTCAGTTGAAAGTGGGGTCCCTCAGGGCTCAGTATTGGCACCAGTCATTTTTCAAATATTTCTTTCCGATTTATCAGACAATATTCATAGTAAGATTACAAAATATGCAAATGGTTGTAAAATTGCTAACATATGTAATACTATTGCTGATTCCAAAATTATCCAAAAGGATCTTAATATTTTAGAGGCTTGGTCCATCGAGTGGAACTTGAAGTTTAATACTTCTAAAGGCTGTATTTTACATTTTGGTAAGTACAATCCTAAAAGTCAGTGGTCCACATATTCAAAAGAGTTGAGCCATGCGCAATAGGATTGCACCTGCGCAAGTCCGAAATTGTGCCATTCTGTGATATTCAGCAGGAGGCAGTTGCGCCCCCGAAATCACACTGAGCAACAGCGCAATGATAATGAAGGCAAGCACAACTGAAGGGGGAGGAACCATGCATAAATGGCACAGTGTGATATTCAACAACTTGCCCCATGCGCAATAGGGGAGCAAGAGGAAGTTGCGCCATAGCGGAAATGAGCCAAAATAAAAAGGAGCAAGGGAGAGGCACAAGAACACTACAGGGAAGGCACATGAGGCAGAACCCTAGCCACACAGACAGGGCAGGAGGGACACACAGGGCAGGCCAGGGAAAGGGCACCCTGAACACAGAGGCACAGGGAAGGTGTGGGGAGCCACAGCCAGTGCAGAAGGGGGAAATGCCACACAGCACAGAGGCCACCACAGGCAGGTGTTCCTGGTGCAGTGGAAGTAGCAGTGAGGACAGCGGGGGGAATACAGGAACAGCTGCCAGGGGGGTGAACACAAGCCAGGGACATGGTCAGTGCCACCTTCCAGATGGAGGCCGTTATGAGGGGGGTGAGAAGGCAGGTGGAAGGGGGCGTGGCTGTGGAAGGGCCCATCGGCTTCGAGCTGTACACTGATACTGAGATTGTGGGCCGGTACTGCCTGAATAGGGCAATTCTGAGGTGGCTCTGTGAGCTGTGCAGTGATGTGATGCAGACACCCACATGACGGAGCCATGCCCTGTCAGTGGAGACTAAAGTGACAGCTTGCATGTGCTTGCTCACCATGGGTACCTTCCAGAGATCAACTGGGACACCACAGGCCTAACCCAGTTGGCCACGTCATGCCACCTCACCCAATTCCTCAGCACACTGCTGCCACATGCTGCGGAGTACATCCATTTCCCCAGCACACCGGCGGAGTGCACAGCAAACATACAGGAGTTCCACAGGGTAGTACATATGCCTGGCATGCTAGGGGCAATAGACTGCACCCATGTGGCCATACACACACCACCTGGCCCTGAGGGGGCCACATACATCAATCGCAAGGGCTATGCCAGCATCAACTGCCAGGTGGTGTGCGATGCCAGGGAGCGCATAATCAATGTCTGTGCCATGCACCCTGGGGGAGCACATGATGCCTACATCTGGCACCAGTCAGCACTGTGCCACAGATTTGAGAGTGGGGACATCCCCACTGGACACCTACTGGGTGAGTATGAAAACCACATGGATACACATAGGGCCTGGGGGGGGCATGGCCAGAGGTGACATGGGTAGTGGCCTACATGGCCCAGGGCAGGGCGATGCTGATCACCAAACTAACCTCCACCCTCTACACACAGGTGACAGTGGATATCCACTCTGTCCCTGGCTGCTCACACCCTACCGGCGGCCCTCGACCCCATCACAGCAACGCTACAATGAGGCACACGCCACCACATGTAATGTCTTCGAGCAGGTGTTTGGGATGCTGAAGGCACATTTCCATTGCCTGGACACCTCCGGTGGTGCCCTACAGTACAGCCCCTCAAAGGCCTGTGGGCTATTCCTGGCCTGTTGCATCCTGCACAACATGGCCAATGAATGTGGGATAGCCATACAGGTCGAAGAGGGGGACAGCAATGGGGACGATGAGGATGCCAGTGATGATGGTGATGGGCAGCCCCCCCTTGGGTGATGGGACCCCTGACTGATCCAGCTGGCACAGCTGCACCGGGACACCATCACGGAGGAGCACTTCAGCCATCCCAGGTAAGTCATGGGGCCATGTGCAGCCAACAGTGGCTAAGGCACAACCCACAAACATGCATGGACACACACCAGGGGTGCATGCCATCAAGGGAAGTGGCAGAGCACAGAAGCACACACACAGCCAGGGATGGGTGAGGACTAACATGCCACACGGACGGACACACACACCACGCACACACACACACAATGCACCAAACTTGCACAGAGGGCAGGAGGGACACCGACCCAGAACACCAACCCTAGCCACACACATGTCCACAGGCCACCACGCCCACTGCCTGTCCATGTGCGTGTGTCAGATGCTGAGCACCATTGCACATTGGTGTAGAGCACAATGCAGGCATCATCATGCACATGCAACTGCGAACAGCAGCCGGGAGGGTGTGCAGGTGGACTGTATGTCTGCGTGCAGGGCCGGGTACCCACACATGCACTGCCCACTGCAAGACACAATGCACACAGGGCAGCACCAGACAGTAGTCATGTTGGGAGACAGGTTAGTCACGTGACACAGTGCCCTGGCCACCACAGATGCGTGGGTGGTCCCACCGAGACCTGCCAGCACTGACAGGCTGACCACTGGCCTCATGGGGTGGCACCGATGGTCCCCCAGGGGTTCCACTGTGTGACCATGACCGTGCTTGCACAGGGGTCTGCAGCACACAGAACATGCCTGTGCCAGGTGTGCTCGGGATGCCCACAGCTGAACCCAGTGTCGACAGGGAAGGTGTCGCACGACGCCGGGAATGGGGGGTGGACAGTGCACTGCGTGGTGTCCACGACGCATGGGCACATGACTGTGTGCCCATTGTGGCCATGACAGCAGTGAATGCCTGTGCATGCCTGTCAATGGCAGCAGTCACATCCTCCCGCAACTGGTCCATCCCTGCTAGGATCAGAGTGGTGTCCCTGCTGCGATGCTCCTCTGCCCGCTCCAGAGCTGCACGCAGTGCATCAACCGACATCGCAAGCTGCATCTGCTGTTGGACTGATGCTTGCAGTAGGTGGGTGTGCTCGTCCAAGAGGTCATCTGCCTCCTCGGCATCCTGTCCCTCAGAGTGTGCATGGCCCTGATGCTCAGCACCCCTGGAGGGTGGGTGCTGCACACCAGGATGAGGTCTGGGCATGTCCACAGGTGGTGCACAGATGCCGCCGCTGAACCCTGTACCCCAAGCCCATTGGCCAACTGCTGATGCTGCCCCTCTGGCTGCCACTCCCCAGGGCTCAGTGGTGCTGCCACAGTGGCCACAACAGTCCCACTGTCCTGAACAAACACCAGTGCTGCCCCACTGGTGCTGACAGGCACAGGCTGGGACTGTGATGACACGCAGGCCTCCACAGCAGCACCACCCACAGCCATGGCCATGATTTGTCCTGCTGTCTGGCCAGCCTGTGGCACACACGTGTCACTGCCCATGACATTAGCAACATCATCATCGGTGATGGACTTTGCACTGGCCCCAGGCACAGCATGCCGGCATCTGTGGATGCTGGCATGCTGGGACACAGGCAGGGCTTCCTCTGCACCTGTTACAACAACATCAGTGTGGACAGCCAGGCAGCCCCACTATCGCACTGAGCCACATATACCTGTGGAGGTGGATGGGCCCTCCTCCATCTCCAGCTGACTGTCCTCAGTGGACAGGCCCACCACTGCTGACCCATGCAGATGCTCAGGATCTGTAAGGGAAACAAAGTCACGTTACTGCATGTGACCTACCCTGCCACCCCAGACAGACCATGACTTACCATGCAGTGATGGGCCACCACCCGTCTGGAAGCCACCACCTGAAACACCCTCAATGGCACTACGCTGCATGCTTCCAGCAATCCTCTCCTCCTGTGGGGTCAGGCGTAGCACCTCCGGCTGTCCCCCACCTGTTGCAGCTCATGCTGCCCTGATGGCAGCCACCTTCTCCTTTATCCTCCTCCTGTCCATGCCCATCTTTTTCTTGCACTCCTGCATGGAGCGCTGGTGGCAGCTGTGCAGGGTCACAGCACATGCCATCTCCTCCCATGCAGCAGCATGGGCTTGAGATGTTCCCTGCCATCCGCTGAGAAGTGGCTCCTGATCCAGGTAGGCATCAAACAGGACTTTGGTCTCGGCCTTGGTAAAGTTAGGCCTCTTCCTCCTCCCACCACTGTGTTCCTCCTCTTCCACAACTTGCTTGGTCATTATTTAGCCTGTAAGAATGGCAGTTGTTACCTGTAACTGTGCAGTCCCATGCATGTCCCTAAATCCACAGTCTACACTCCCAAACAGCATGCAACTCACCAATAGACTGCAGTAACTGACTATGGCCACTGCAGCCCAATGTCACACTTTCATAGCGCAACCCATGCAAATGAGGTGAGGCGCAACTTTAAGTGGATGCAAATTGCAGTGCTGCACCATTGAATGGCTGATCAGATGATTTGCATATAACAGCTGAATATCGCACTTTTGCACTTTGCGCAATTGTGTTGAACGTGCTGAGCCAATGGCGCAGTTCTGTGACATGCGTAGTACACACCTTACTGCGCATGCCCGGGTCACTGACGCAAGTGTCTGCTGTGCTGCTGATGTGCTGTGCATGGTAGGCAATGCAGGGCACGGCCACCATTGTGCCAGTGGCGCTATAGTGATGGTCACCTACATGGCGCTGTGGCACTGGGCCACCATAGGCGCACTGGGCCAACTGCACAGTAGGCCGCTACTGGTAGCACACAGGCAGCCAATCTTGCTACATGCATGGGGTTCCAATGGCGCTGTGCGTGTCTGTGTGCCAGAGACCCTTGACCCTGTGCCCGACCTTTGCCCCCTAGGCGCCATGCATCAGGCATTGGTGCACCTCTATCGCGCTGTTTGGTGACAACGCGATAGGGAATGGCAGCACTGTACTGCACAGCATCTGCATGTGGGGAGCTGCGCTGCAGAGTGCCATATTGGCAAATCGAGCAGAGAGCATGGCACACAGGAGGGCAGCTCAGTGGTCAGCAATAGAGCTGGCCAACCTAGTGACCATTGTGGAGCCACACCATGGGTCACTGTTCGGGGAGGCACCCCTGGACAGGTCCAGGACCCAGGTGTGGGAGGAGGTGGCCACTGCACTTGAGGAGGCCACAGGACAGGGGAGGAGCACTGAGCAGTGCCACCACAGGTATGGGGACCTGTGGCGGAGGGAGCCAGAGCTGCTAGCCTGCCTGCGGGCATGTGCCAGGAGGGGCATGGTACCATGGCCAGGTAGGTGTTACATCAACACACTTTTATCTTCCATATGGGTAACACTGTTGTATGTGTCCAGCACATGGGAGAGGTACCGTCGGGGTTGGCTGTGGTGGTGTTATCAGGGTGTGGGGTGGTGGGTCTGGCTGGGTGGGAGGCACACACCTGGGGGGCAGGGAGACTTTACTATGGGATTGTACTAATGTTCCTCTCTCCATGTTTGCACCACAGGCCCAGAGGTACACCGCTGTGCCCGCGATCTTCGGCAGCAGGAGGAGCAGAGGGAAGCCAGAGGGCGAGGGCCCTCACTGCCCACTGGACCGGCCTGATGAAGGTGAGTGCCATAACTCCATGATTACTGTTGCATGCTGTGTAACAGGGTGGGCAGCGGGGCATGGCCACCATCCATTGACACCACTGCCATGCACACAACTTGTTACAGTCAACACTGTCCAGTGGCAATGCATGTCTGGGAGTGCATCGATGGTGGTCCATGTGTGCACCAGGTACACGGTTGTGACACTGTCTTTGCACCATATAGCCATGTCGCTAAATGGCCATGGTGGTGCTGTGTGTGACTGGCCCGTGGGTGTGTGCAGCATTCCACATGGCTGTATGTGCCTGGGTGGGCAGGTCATGTGGACGTGATCACTGTGGGTGGTCACACACCATCACAGAGGTATGTCCCATGGCCATATGCCATGCACAGTGGGCGGGCTGTATGGGGCTGTGCATTCACACCTATTGACTGTGCTCCCTTGTCCTAGGTACACGCCATCTCCATGAGATAAGGGAGGCATTGCGGGAGATCCTCCAGGTGGCAAGGGTGTTGCTGGACATCTTCCACAGGATTGACGACACTGGGGTCCTACGGAGGCATCGACCAAGATGGAGCCAGAGTGGGGAGCGGTGCTCCCGCTAGGAGTCCCTCAGCCCCTGTAATCCCCTACCCCCCTGGACCAACCCTCACACCCCTCCTTTCCCATCCCATTTGTCCACCCCTTCCACTTACCCACCCCCACCTTGTTTGTGGCCCTCCTCCCACCTTGTATATATTTTGTAAATAGTCTTGTAAATAGTTAACTTTTATATGTGTTTTCAATACAGTTATTTTGATATGAATACTGTGGTGGTCTCTTATTTGCAGTGGGCTATAGGTGCTCAGCTGCAGTGGTGTGCATGGCGTCAGGGGTGGTGCGGTCATGGGTATGTGTGTGTGTCCATGTGGATGTGACTATGGTGTGGGGGTAGCTATCAGTCAGTGTCTGTGGTGTGTGTGTTGTGCCCTGTGCACTGGATGACTGTGTGCAGTGGTCCATGGTGCGTGCTCTGTGTCCATGGCCCCCTATCAGCCCGTCCATGGCCTGTGCAGCTGACACACATGCATGTCTGTGACCTGCATGGTCCACTAGCATGTCAGTGGTGGCAGTTTCTGCAGGGCAGCCACTGTACCCGTCACAATGCTGGGTTGCCTCCTGTCACTGGTGTGGTGCATGTCTGCCTCGGGTGACACTGTGGCCTCCACAGTTGTTGTCCCACCTCCATGCTGTGCCTTGTGTGTGTTGCAGGGGATGTGCACCACTGTCTGTGACTTGTGCTCTGGGCAAATGATGGTGGTGTATGGGTCCATAGTGCCTGCGCAGGGTGGCTGGCACTCCAGTGCCATGGAGGACTGCAGGTTGTGTGTACACAGTTTACATGGGTCCACGCTGGGGGCTTGGTTGCCCCGCCACTGTGTCCCTATGTTGTTGTGCCCTTGGGTATGGGTGGGTGTCTGTCCATGCACTGTGTGACATCCGGTGTGGTGCATGCTTCCACGCACCACTGTGGGTGTCTGTGCTGGCTGTTGTGACCAGTGCTGGGTCGGGGTGTGTCGTTGGGATACTGTGCAGGGTGCTGTACCACTCGTGGTGGTGTCCGGGGCAAGCCCTGTCCCGTGTGGGGTACCTCATGTGCTGATGCATGGTTGGTCTCTCAGCAGTACCTCGGGGGGACTGTGCATGGTGGCACTGTGTATGCCATTGTTGCATTGCTGTGTGCTTCCACCCGCTGATGGGTGCTCATGGTGGGGTTGCCTTGCATGGTTCTGTGGTGCACAGGGTTGCAGTGTCACAGTGGGGGTGGTGGCATGCATGGGGTTTCCTGCAGTGGTGGTCGCTGCTCCTGGGGAGGGTGTCTGGAGGTCATGGTGCAGGGTGTGCTCTGCATTGGGGGGATGGTGTGGCACGGGGTGGTCAGCCCTCCTTGTGTGCCAGTCACGGCTTGCCGGGGGGTGTGATGGGGCACCATGGCCCAGCTGTGGGTTGGTTGGTTGCTTGTCTCCATGGGCCGGTGGTTATTCCAGCCCTCCCCCAGTTGTGCAGTGCATGGGGTGTGGGGGGACGATGTCTGTTCTGCTGTGTGTTCCTGTGCCCATCTGTGGCATGGGCGGTGGGCCCCTACCTCCCTGGTTGTGCAATTGCATTGCCCTGCTGCTGGGAAGCGTCCCTGGTTGTGCTATGGCACCTCTGGACTGCTCAGCTGCACATCCCTTGTTGCGCTATGGCACATCAGATTTGCTCAGCTTCCCCTCCCTAGTTGCGCTATGGCGCAGGTGGTGCGATATTCAGTTGTCAGCCGTAGGCGCAGTTTGGCCTGCTCCGTTTTTGAATATCGTGCCTCTTGCGCATGGGTGCAATGGACTTGCGCTTGCTCCTGCTATTGCACACTTTGTGGGTGCAGTTTGAATATCTGGGCCAGTATTTTTTATATAATGAAGTCGTAACTAATAAAGACAGTGAAAGAAATCTGGGCATTATAGTCGATTCAAGTTTAAATTTTGACCTCCGCGTCACAAAAACTATTAGTAAAGCTAATTCTGTTTGGTGGGCGATTAGACATAATTTCACTTCTAGGGATCCTTTTATCCTTCTATCACTCTATCGTGCTTATGTCAGACCTTATTTTGATTATGCATCACAATTGTGGAGTCCTTATAAACAGAAAGACATAGAATAGAGAAATTACAGAGAAGAGTAACAAAATCAATTTCTCCAAACAAATCTCTTTCTTACATGGAAAGACTATCAATATTTAATCTTATGTCTCTGGAACAGAGGAGATTTAGAGGAGATCTGTTATTTACATGGGACATTATTCAGGATGCATCTTTAACACAAGAGTGTGGATTAGATTTCAAACAAACATCTGTTAATACTAGGGGTCATCCTCTCCAACTGAAGAGACAGGAATTTCATTCCAGGAAAAGGGCCTACTCTTTCTCGCAAAGAATAATTGGTCCTTGGAATAAACTACCATTATCAATAATTATTAGTGAAAATAAAGTTACATTTAAAAATAGGTTGGACAGTTTTTTAAATTCAAATAAAATACTATCTTACCATATGTAATTTTAGGAGCTATATGGGCTTAAAGCCTTTTGCTCCTTCTCCATCCTTAGTATGATCCTTAGTAGAAATACAGAACTAATGCAAAATACAAGCTGAACTGTATCTAAATATTATGCTTTATTAAAGTTCTTCTGAAGGTGTCAGCTGCTCTTTAAGCCTTGATTTGAAGGTAGCATGGGATTTTGTAGTCCAGATGTGAGGCGGTTAGGAGTTTCAGATTTTTGAGGCCTTGAAACCAAATGTTTTTTGCCCCATGGCCATCTTAACCTGTGGAACATTAGCAGATTAGTGCCCATGGAATGACGAGTTCAGGGTCTAGCAGAGGATGTCAGTTGGGAGGCTAGGTAAGCCAGGTACCCATATGAAACTGCTTTGTGAATAAGACAGCAGATGTTAAGAGTGACCTTACTGTCCAGTAATAGCCATGTGAGTCTGGAGTAAAGGAGATAATGGTGTGTTTGTAGGTCTGCCATCTATACAAACTGCATGCTGCAGTTGTGGAGCACTGTTTTCCTGCAGAGCTCTGAGGCTGGGACCATATTGTAGATTTTGGACCCATGTTCAATTAGTGGAAGCAGTGTCTGTACATTTACTGACTCTGGCTTCAGGAGTCAGACAGTTCTTGACTTGATACAGCATGCCACACTTCTCATGAACCTTTTTTGTAATAACATTAAAGTGTTCAGCATCAGTGAGGGAGAAGCTGAAATGTACCCCAGATATTTAAAGCTGTCAACACATACTGCTGGGGAGTTGTTGGAAATAACTAGGTAGATATCACCCTTCTGCTTAAGGACTCTAGGCTTAGAGACAAAGAGTATACAGTAGCTTTAATTTTGCTTTTATTATTCAACAGCTTATTGACTTGAAACCAGGTCTGGAGGAGATGAAGGTCACAACATGACTCCAAATTTATTTAATCAAAACTAGTTTTCAGGGCTGGCCCAGTGGCGCTGAGGGTTAAGGCTCTAGATGCCTCACCTCACGCCACACCGATGACCTAGGTTTGGGAACGAGCCCGGGAAGTCGGGGGATGTCACGGGCAGGTAAGAATAAAGAATCTGTGTGATGGCTCTCCCTTCCCGGGGAGGGATGTAGGGATAGCGTCACTCCTGAGCGACTCCTGGTGATGGCCAGGGGTAACCAGGAAGTACGCGATGCTGCTGTAAGGCACCGGGCGTGGAGCTAGGTGGACGCTGGTCATCATTGCATGACTGAGCTACACAGGGGGTGGGACAAAACAAGAGAAAATCCCAGCACGCCTGATAGGCGATGACAGGTCCAGTGGTCAGTCCCCATGTCCAATGCTGGGCCTCCTAGCTCCATGGGGGCACTCCCTCTGCTCCCTGATCACCCCATTAGATTGTAGCTAGAGCACCAGAGGAGTCAGCAGTCCTGCCCCGTGGGGACTCAGAGCTGGGGGGTTGGGTGGCCAGGTGGTGAGGTAAGGGAGGTGGAGTCTGGGGGCTTCAGGTGGATGGGATAAAACCGTACTGAGTGTCCTGCCAGAGAGAGTTCAGGTCGCTGGTGCAGGAGGCATAAAGAAAGTTAAAAAACAAAAACAAACTAGTTTTCAAATATAGTACTACATCACTGGCTTACAACAGGATCCAGAAGTTCTTATGTATTGTAGGTAAGGCATTAATAAATAGGAAAAATAATAATAGGCCTAGGACTGAACCTGGGGGACACAGTGTGTTTCAAATAAAGGGGGAGGATAGGATACCTTGAAGTTTGACATCCTGGGTGCAATTGGTTTAGTAATCATGGAGTGAATTAAGGGGAGGCAGATGATGGTTAACAAAATCAAAAGCTTTACACATGTATAAAAACATGACACCAGCCAGCAAATCTTTGTCCATGGCCTGGTACAAATTCTCAGTGAGAGTATCTAGGGCAGTTTTTTTTTGAACCCATTATGATTTGGATATATGAGATTATGGGAATTAATATAATGCATTTTTTTGGAATATTCACTTTTCCAACAGTTTTGCAAACACACGAAGATGAGAGATAGGTAGTAATTACCAAGATCAGAGTTAGGGCTCCCTTTGAGGATAGCAATCATGATGACTTTTTCCAGATAACAGCACATTGGCCAGAGGTACAGTAAATGAATGGTTAAACAGAGGCACAATTGTTTTGGATATCCCCTGTGTAGCAACTTTGAACAGACTGATATGGCTGCGAGTCCATCACTCCCATTAGCACCTTTTTCATCTATCTTTATTTATTTATTTATTTATATTTTGTTGACCGGGTAAGTGCACTAGACAAATCCTGCCTATTTTCAGGCACGACCTGGGGGAGGGTGATACAAATGATACAACTGACCTTGAACCAGATTAAGCTGTTGGTAATTTTAGCGAATCTTAGATCAGAGTTGAAGCTCCTCATTGGTTGTGGACTACTGTTATCTAAGGCCAGGGAGAGATAAGAACCTGCCTCATAGTCCTTTTTATCTGAGTCATGGTGAGCCCAAAATAGAAAAGCAATTTAAAAGTACATAACTTCTGTGAAAAAGCACTAAAGCAAGATATACCCTTGAAGGGCATTAGCAACAAAGTCAAATTTCAAAGAAATCACAAATTACACATACTTCACTAATGCAAAGCGTCATGGGAAGTATATGCATGGTGATTTGTATGCAAGTCCCATGATGCTGTGTATTAGTGGAGTATATGTAGTTTGGTAAACTATATGCATCCTGATATGCTGAATAGGCAGTATAAGATAAAGGATTAAAGTACCAAGCAGTAAATCTGGAGATCCAGCAGACTGGTTTGAAACCTTCAACTGCCCCTTGCAACCTATGTGACCGTGCGCATCAATTGACAATGAACCCTAGCTCAGTGTGTCTTATCCAGTCAACAATTCTAAAAAGAAAAATGCAGTCTCTATGAGGATATTCCTGGGCAGGTTGGGTTAGTTAGAGGCACATACAAATACTGTCCATGAGGGATTGTGGAATTTGTAACCACTTTGTAAAACATTTCTACATTGCATCCCTTTGTAGTATGCACAAAGGTGTAGCAAGTTTTTTTTTGATAGTGTGGAGGATATTGTGCCAGTACAGGTAAAAGGGAGGAGGAGTCAGATTTAAGGAGTTTGCTGGTATGCACGGAGGTGCTGTGTTACACATATCAGCTCCCTTGTACCTTCTATTCCCTGGTTGAAAGGCACAGTGCCTCATGCCATGGTGGAACTGCTGAAAGCAGTGTTTGCAATGGTCACAACCTTGAGTGCCAGAACATTCATTCCAGCAGGGGATAAGTGGAACACAGCACCACTGACAACAGTAATGCAAGTTAATTGAGCCAATTAGGGAGTGACCTACTGGACACCAGGGGTGTGGACAACCAATTCACAGGAATCCTGGGTGACTAGACCATCACAGAAGAAGAGCAAGGAATGGTGTAACCCCCAGGCCACTTTTTAACTAGTGTGCACACCCTCCATTAAAATCTGGAAACACTGGTGCCCTTGGACTGGCATACCAATTCACTTTACAAAAAGGTAGGTATCACCCTTGGCATTAGGATGTAAACCTGGCTCATTTTCTAGAGGAAGAGAGGGGTGGGGGTACATGAACAAAACAAAATGAACCTTGTGTAAATAACACAACACAGGTCTTGGGTGGAGACTGCTATGCATACGCTAGATCTAACCTACTGGGGGGAAGGGAGGCAGAAAATCCACACAACCAAAAGCAATAATTGGAATGTCCGTAACAGTGACTTGGACTGTGCAGTATGGCTTTATTAAACAGATGGAAAGTAAAAGCAGAAGTGGATCCTCAAGGGTCGGTGCAAGCTGGGCAGGTACAATTCATGAACTCTCCTTGCATGCAGTACAGTTCATGAACAACAACAGAACAATCTTCTTCCCAAATTTCCAAAAAGTGCATTTGTGGACACTTGGCCACGCTCATGAACATTTCCTCCCATGAGTGTTTTTTAGTGAATCTAAGCCACACACTCAGAACTCTTCTCAAACATAGGTGCAATAAGTGAAACTTGGCCACACACCTTAACCTGCAGCTTGACCTTCTCTCAGGTAAATATACTGGTGTCCTTTATGAACCAGAAAGCCCTGCCTTGTAAGCACTTAGATGGCATTCCTTCCACCCTTGGCCCCAATCAACAGTCTCTGCCATTCTTCAGGGTTACACCATAGAAACCCCCATTCCCCACTGAAATGCTAGAGGTCCTGCACTTTAACTTGTCACACACTGGGGTGACCAGAGAATAAACTGCACTCACTTGGGTACACAGTTTAACAGTACTTCACTCACTTTGGTGGAACTAGGAGCACTGACAGGTGCAATCCAGCCTTATCTATGGGCACACACACCCCAAACTATCGAATCCACTAAGAAATATGAAGATCTGGTCTCCTAGAACAGTACTCAGAGAAGTTGTCCCATCCACAGGGCATGGAACAATGAAAAGAACAGAAAGGCACTTTCCTGGGTAGCCGCCCAAACAGTCTTTGTTAGATCCTATACAAGGCATCTGAAAACACCACAGACTAGTCTAGTCAAGATGGTGGCAGCCACGCTGGGCTAGCTGCCAAGGAGTAGAGTTGTATTTAATTTATTTTATTATTTATTTACTTCTGTACTCGATACTACCCAACAGTAGATTTATCAGCATAGTTAGATAGAGGCCCTCTAAGTGAAGCAGTAAGATTAGGTGTGCTTTTCTGGTGGAAAGACAAGTGTAGTGGAAAAGAGAGAAAGTTAAATTTCACTCTGAGCATTTTTGGAGACACCGACATAGCCCACCATTAACACTTTTACCTTCTAACTGAATGACTCCACTATTTGAGTCACAGAGTGTTCTTAGGTTATTCATTTTACAGTTTGATTCGGGTCATAAATTGGCCCATCTGAGTTTAAATTTGGTGATACATCATTCACCAAATTATTGGTGGCCGTGGAGCGGTGGAGATGAAGTGGAGGGGGTTCTGTTGGTGACCCGGCAATCCGGGAGAGAGGGACCCACAGGAGGATTTTCCTTGCCTGGAGAACAGGTGTTGTGCTTGTCTGGGAGTTGAGTCGAGTCGAGTGACTGAGGGGTTAGACTCTTTGCCAGACTGTTGCCGGAAAATCTGTTATTATTCCTTCGTGAGGAATGAGAAGTGCTTCTGGTCCAGGACTGGTCATTTGTGGGGTTTGCTGCTGGTATGGAGGGTGGTCTGACTTTGTCCTGGTGGCTGGGCTGCTGGATCCATCACTGTGTGGGAGACCAGGAACTGAGTTAACTGGTGAGCTGGCTGATGAGTATTGGGTATTCCTACACCATCAGGGGGGTCAGCTGGTGGGGCGACACTGACTTAAGGCCGAAGTCACGGTGGTGGAGATTTCTGGTGGCGGCCTCCTGGGGATGATTTACTTGGGCCCCCCACCAGTATTTTGTAGACCCTAATCCTGGAAGAAGAAGTGTACTGTTCCTTGGGAGGCATTGGAAGCCTTGAGTGGGGTCTTATCCTGGACATGGTCAGACCTCTTTTTCTTTTTTTTTCTACCTCTTTTACATTCAAACTTTAATTTTATGGGCGGTGAGAGTGCCTTGTTAAATTCATTGTATATATTAATTCTGTGGTTCCGTCTTGCCTACGTGAGAGGTAGTGCAGACAGAAATCTTACTGGACATTCTATTTGTGGAGGTGTGAGCCCCTTGAATTAACTACTCTATTTGAGAGACATTTGGTGACTGTTTTTATAGTTTACAGCTAAAAAAAAATACTATTTTATCTACTGCTTTAATTATTTTCATCTGTATATTGGGTAATATTGGTTGTGGGGGAAACTACTGTTGTACTGTGAGTGGTGATGTAAGGGTTGGAAGGGAGTGAGATATTCATTTATTTATATTATATTTTATTTATTTTTATTTTATTTAATTTTGTTTAAATTCCCGTCCTCTCTGTGAGGGAGAGAGGAGGAGTAATTTTTGGATATTAGAAGGGGTAGGTTTTTATGCTGTGTTATTTTATTCATTTTATTTATTTTTTTCCCCCCCCACTCAGTAAGAGAGAGTGGAGGACTGTGTTGTATTTTTGGACTTTGTTTATTGGGTTTTTATGTTATTGTGTTTTGGTTTTTAGTTTTATTAGTCTGAGGGTTAGCTAAGTGTAAACTGCCTGACAATTTGAGTGTTAGAATGTGTCGGAGGCCTGCCCCCATGGTCGTATGCTATTCGCCCTCTACTCTCCATGCCCTCTACCCCTTTTTTCCTCCCTCACTGCAGTTTACAACTTACCAACACTGTAGGGCACTGGGTATTGCTTGTAAGGGGAGGAGGGGGGTGGGAGTAGCGAACAGTGGAGGGTGAATGAGTGGGCCATCACATAGGGGTCATGAGAACCAGGAGATGCCCTGGGGTGAAATGGAACCTAGAACATGGTTCACCATGTCTGGTTTCCATACCCAAGGGCACCACCAATACTGGTGGGCAGGTGGCTCGGGTGGACCTGGAGGTTCATCCAACTCGGGCTGTGTTATGCAATGTCAGGTCCATTAAAAACAAGACTGCAATTATTGCAGATTTTGTGGAAATAGTGGATCTGGCTTGCATCACTGAGACCTGGCTGGATGAGAATTCTGGCCCCATTTTGGAGGCTGTAACTCCAGCCGGGTACTTGGTGATTCACCGCCTGAGATTTGATCACGGGGGTGGAGTTGTGGTCTGTTTTAAGACTGAGCTTAACCTCATGAGTGTGCCAGTTGAGGAGACTGAATCATTTGAGTATACTGTGGTAGCAGGTGTAGGTTGTAGGATCGCCCTCATCTGCCGTCCACCTGGAGATGAGAAGTGGTTCCTTCAGGAAGTGGTGGACTTCATCATTGACATAGCATTTGAGTCACCCAGACTGATGGTTCTGGGTGACTTCAATGCCTGGGTCAGTGATGAACTCTCACAGTTTGGACAACACTTCTTCTAGTTGATGTAATCTCTGGGTCTTACACAGATAGTTACCACTGCAACCCATAAACATGGTCACTCCCATGATTTAGTCTTTCTCCTGGAGATTGAGGCCTCTGATTTGGGGGTGGAACCAGTTGGATGGTCTGATCATTACACCGTGGGGTTTAGTTTTAGTGCCCCCCTTTGTAGACCTACCCCTGTGGAGATGGTCAGGTATCACCCTTTACAAGATGTTAGCTCTGAAGGCCTGGTGGTGGTACTTGACCTATCGACCCTCTCAGTGGCAAACAGTGACCCAGATGCCCTCATTGTAGCCTATAACATGGCTATCTTGGTGGCCCTGGATATCATTGCTCCTGTCCATGTTCACCCTCTTCTGCTTCACCCTTGGTCCCCATGGTTTGATGGGACCTTGAGGGAGATGCAGCAACCAGGATGAAGGTTAGAACATTGCTGGTTGAGATCCTCCCTTGATGCTCACCACCTTAGGTTGATGGAGCATTATCAAACCTATCAATCTGCAATCACCCGTAAGAAGGCAGAGTGCCTGTCCGGGAAGATTGCGGCTGCTCAGAATCGACCAGCTCAGCTCTTTCACACTGTAAACAGACTGTGCAACCCAGCCTGCCTATAAGTCCGAAAAGCCTTTTTGCAAATACAGTGCGATGAACTTGCTCGATTCTTTGGAGCTAAGGTGGCTGACATTAGGGCGGCACTCCAACCAGCACACTCTATGGGTGTTTCTTTGGACCAGCGCATTGCTGCTGCTCCTCAGCTTTCCTGGAGTACCTTCGACTGACCGGAGTTCATAGATGTCATGTGGATTGTCCGGGGTGCATGCCCTATGTGCTGTAGTTTGGATCCTGGACCAACTCCCCTGATTTTGGGTTATCTTGATTCCATCAGTCCAGTCCTAGCACAGATAGTCTGGTGCTCCTTGGAAACAGGTGAGTTTCCTTGCTCCCTGAAGGAGGTGGTGGTAACACCCCTCTTGAAGAAAGCTTCTTTGGACCCTGACTGCTATGCAAACTACAGACCAATCTCTAACCTTACCTTTTTAGGGAAGGTGATTGAGAAGGTAGTGGCTGTACAGCCGGAGAACCACCTGACCATCCATGCTATCTATGAACCCCTCCAGTCTGGTTTTCATAAGAGGCACAGTACTGAGACAGCACTGGTTCGGGTGCTCAATGATCTCCTGATGGCCAGGAACTGGAAGAACCATTCCATCTTGGTTCTTCTAGATCTCTCATCAGTTTTTGACAGTGTAGACCATGGGGTTCTACTAGAGTGCCTGAGGCTCATCTGTAGACTATGGGTGCAGTCCTCAGGTGGTTTACATCTTACCTCACTGGTAGAATGCAGAGAGCGGTTTCTGGGGTTTATTCCTCGGGCCCAGTTTCTGTGCCTTATGGGGTTCCTCAGGGCTCTGTGTTGTCCTCCATGTTGTTCACAGTGTACATGCTGCCCCTCGGAGACATTGTAAGAAGGTATGGGCTGAGATTTCACTGCTATGCTGATGATACCCAGCTCTACCTTTCTTTTGCACCCAACTAGGATGGAGCTCTCTTGGTCTTTAATAACTGCCTCAAAGAAATACAGGAGTGGATGGACTCAAGTTGGCTGAAGTTGAACTCAGAAAAGACAGAGGTGCTGGTTGTGGATCCGGTGAGCTGGATGGGGGGCCGGGGGTTAATTCACCCTCCAGGATTTATCTCAGGGGTGTTTCACTCCTGACCTCTGAACAGGTGTGCAACCTGGGGGTAATTTTTGATAAAGGGCTGACTCTGCATTTGCAGGTGTCTGCCATCATCAAGTCCTCATTTTACCATCTGAGGAATATCTCCAGGATTAAGCACCTTGTTCCATCTGACGATCTTCCTATGCTGGTCCATGCCTTTGTGTCTTTGCACTTGGACTATTGCAATTCCCTTTACCTAGGGCTTCCTGGGGTGGAACTCTGCCACCTGCAGCTGGTGCAGAATGCAGCGGCCCAGCTT
This sequence comes from Neoceratodus forsteri, assembly GCA_016271365.2. Taxonomy (NCBI): domain Eukaryota; kingdom Metazoa; phylum Chordata; order Ceratodontiformes; family Ceratodontidae; genus Neoceratodus; species Neoceratodus forsteri. Next base: position 105,716,696 of record JADMNL010000035.1, read on the forward strand.
TTGACTGGTACCTTCTGGTCCAGTCATATTTTGCCAGTGCTGTGCAGACTGCACTGGCTGCCAGTACAATGGTGGATCACCTTTAAAGTCAGTCTTCTGACTTTCCAAGCCCTACATGGACTTGGCCCGGGCTATCTGAAAGAGCTCCTAGTTCCTTACTGCCCTGGGCGATTGCTCCACTCAGCTGATGAGGGGTTGTGAGAGATCCTGAGGGTGTGTTTGAAATCTTCTGGGGCCCATATATTTATGCATGTGACCCCTACCCTCTGAAATTCTCTACCTCATCAGTTACGGGAGTGTGTGACCGTGGAGAGATTTAAAAAGGCCCTGAAAACATATTTATGGACTAAAGCATTCGTGATTGATTTTATCTGACCAGTTGTGTCAGCTGTTTTATATATTTTAAGAGTTGAACTGTTTGCTGTGTTATTAAATTTTGCAAGGCGCCTTGGTTTTTGAAAGGCACCATAGAGATAAAGCCTATTATTATTATTAACATTCAGGGGATTGCCCCTTGAGTCCACTGAGAGCAAGCAGTTCCTTCCACTTCACAGGGAGTAGAAATCAGGAGATCCTGCTGTAGTCTTGTCTCCACCACATCAACTGGAAGCTGAAAATGACACTCCACTAGGGTGAGAAATCCTGGGCTCTTTCCTCAGAGCCCACTGGCAGTCCTTCTGCCACTCTCACCTCCTCATTCCACAACTGACAACACAGAACTCAGCATTCTAAACTCCCCAGAGGAGCTATCCATAGAGCGTGTGGCTTATGCTGCTGTGAGAGTTCTAAATGACCTAATCATTTCTCCCTCAGGCTAGCTGAGTAAACAATGATGTCATTATGTAAGGAGCCCCTATTGAGCTTCCTATCAGCTGCCTGCTGCCTTCCTAACAAAAGCACTGATAGGATTCTTGTAATCCCAAGGACTGGGTGGTTACACTCACCCCTTGCCAGGTAAATGACTGTCTGCAGTCATTCCTTCACCCGGCACCAGGCCATCCTACCTCTGATGCCCCCTACAGGGAGGGTTGATCAAGTCCTCCCCTACCATGTGCCAGGCACAGGCAGGTTACACTGAAGGATAGAGGCCCACTGAAAAAACTTCAGTTCCTATCCTACTGATGTACTATCTATGGATCCTCAGTGGCTCCAAGAACTGCCTGAAGCATGTCCTACTAGACAGCATTGGTGATCCCTCTATCCAGAATCAGGACCACCAACCTGCCTTCCCCCTAACCTTCTATGGGAAAACTGCCTGATCTATGCTACCTACCAGGTGCCCAACCCAAAAACCATTTTACACTGCACACCTGTTAAATGAAAAAAGGTTAGACATTGTACTACACAGTTACACAAGCCTAACAACTCTACACAATGGAGGTCTCCATTGAGTCCCACCAATCCTGTTCAGGTCTTCTTGTCTTCCTCAAGGAACACCTGCAAAAGAAAATACTACAAAAAAAAAAACATTTCTGCAAACTACAACCTGTAAAGCCAAAAAAACAGTGACCAAAACCCTCCCACTGAATACTGCACAAGCCCAAAAAGCATTTTTAAAAGGATTTTCTATAAAAGTAGAAAAATTGAAGACATAAAAACATTTGCAAAGCATTTGGGGGAAGGATCCCTGCAAAGTCTGAAACTAAGGAGGGGTTCAGAGTGCCGGAGCACTACAACAAGACTCTCTCCTAGGCTGAACCCTACTGAAACACAGTCCTGGAGTAGGCACAAGGCCTGCAAGCACTGCAATCTAGATGGCAAGTCTGTTGGAGATCATTATTCCAAAGAGTCTTCAAACTTGCAGGAAACAGTTAAATGAAAAAATGAAAAAAGTCTCTTACCAATTCTCAGTGAGAAATGGATCTCAACATCACCTCTCTGGAGCTGTGGCCTGATGATTTTCGGCTACTGGGTAGATGAAATCTTCAGATGAGATGCTTCCACGACCTCCTACTGGACCTGGACTAGACATCTTCTCCAAACCTGCTGGGCTGATGAACCTAGATGTTACCACAGATGAACCTGGATGCTGCTGAAGCCAAACCTGGATGCTGCTGCTGCAGACGAACCTAGATCACCAGAAGAAAGGCACCTCCAGCCTGGGTTACCGCCTCTTCAGTGACAGATGGCTGAGCTGGCAATTGCTGCATTCACCTTTGGCAAGTGGGCACATTTTTCAAGAATGGCACCAATTTCTGGGGTAGTACCGTTCTGGATCTGAGGCATAGACTATCACCCCATCTGGATGAACCATGGAAACATTGTAGAATGTCTCTTGACCAGCTTTGTCCACTATTCTCACAGAGCTGATCAAGAAGGTCCTGCCACACATCCAGAATTGCAACCTCTCATTACACACATTAATTTGGACCCACTTGTTTACTGTAGGGTGCAGGTTGGCACAAGCTTCTTCCCACAACCAGGCATGCCTGTTTTTCACAATATCTTCCCATATCTTTCTAGAGTAGAAATAGTATGACTGTCCATACTTGGCCTCAGCTCACCTATGCACAGTTCTCTCCTTTTTGCTGCTTTTAACTAACTCACATCCAGAAGCACAGCTTGGAGATGGCCAGTCCTGGTTGAGCTAGTCATGAACACTTAGTGCACAGCAACAGCAGTCCACCTCTGCACTCAAGAGCACATTTCTTGAGCCTTCCTCCACACCGACATCGGGAGGCTCCATGGAAGCCCAGGTCAATGGTGACCCACAGGGGCCCACTGAAGCCATTGCTGCTTCCTCCTCTTCCACACATTCTGCCCAGGAGCTGGTGATTGCACCAACTCCCACAATTGTCCATTCTCCACTGCCGTAGGAGGCACTGTCCTCCCAATGACATGCTTCCTCCACCTTGAACTCTCCCATGAGGCTTGGACTTGGGCCTTCCACCCACGGATCTACTGAACCTGCACTGGCAGTGCCTAATTCCATGCTCTGTGGCATGGGACACTTCACTTCCTCTGGGTCTTGCAAAGCATCGGTGCAGGCAATGTCCAGAAACTCCTTTACAAACTCTATGTGGTCACTTGTAGTGCAACCAGCCTGTTGCTGTTGTTCTGATTCTATGGGGTCCCCTGTCTGTGTCCAAGTTGGAGCTAAATGGATGTGTTTCGCTTTAGCTACCCTTGTGCCACCTGCCATGCTCATCCCAAATTGTGTTCTACAGTCTGTGCACTGGGGAACGGGGAGAGCATCTCTTCCTGGTTTTAGGCATACTATGCACACATTAATCAGATAGTTCAGCAAAGCCACCTCAACAGGTGCTGTTAAACAGTCGTACAATTGCTCAGAATGGGCTAGTTCTTGTTGGGCTACCACACCCTGGCATGGAGCTGGTAGTGAGGAGTTTGCAGCGCCATGTTCTGGAAGTCAAATACACAAGTCCCAAAATTACTATTGTTTTCAAGCACTCAGACTTTTGGTTTCAACACACTGTAAAAAGTTCACAAAGAGGCTGCCTGGCTGCTGCAATTGTATTACACAACTTAGCAAGAAACAATTTGAAACTTTGTTTTGGTTTTGAAAACACTGTTCTAAAATGGCACTGCTTTGTTTACATAGCTGGCTACACCTCAACATGGAGACTGTAACTTTGCATCACACTCAGTTAAAAATTGCTTGGATTCTGCCTGGATCTTTGCATTTCAACTGATTTTCTCTAGCACAAGTTCATTTTACTTTTTCTCAATACATTACTTTAAAAGTACTTGGACTAGAGGGATCGTTCGTTTTAAAGTTCAATTTCTTTGAAAACAGCACTTTCACACACAAAGTCCAAGATTTAACAGTTCACAAAACTCTCTCTCTTGCAGTACTTTTGCTGCATTTGCTTAAGTTCTTACACAGTTTTTCGACCTCATCACCACAGTCAATTTCTTTTGCAAAGGGTACTTACAGGCAGTAGATGGTTTTCACTATCGATGAAATACAGTCTGCTGCTGACTTGAAGAAGGTCTCTGGGGTGAAACAGGCTGGCTGTCCTGCTGATCATCATGACAATCACTCTCCAGTTGGTTGGAATAGGGTTGAGCCTGGGTTATTTGCAAACATAAACAGAAAAACTTCTGCTGTAGAAGCGCTTTTGTTGTAAGTGATTCTTTCTTCCTGCGGCACGAACTACAGGCTGCTCACACACTGCAGGCTGCTCCTCCATGAATGTTTCACAAGCAGAGACTCAGGCAAGGGTGAGACTTAGGTGCACTGGGACCATTCACATGACTCCATGCAAATGAGCTCTCTCTGTCGCACTCATGCACGGCAATCATCGAGAAGGCAACATTTAAACTGCAAACTGCCACTTTTTTCCTTGGCTTGAAATTTCAGTGGGGCAAGCATTTTAAGACATTTTTACTCAGTACGTGGTGCATTTTCCTTAGTGACTCCCCCAAATTTCACTGTACACTCTTGAAATCTAGATTTAGTAGTTGCCATATTGGTCCTTGCAAGAATAGATCCAGAAGCAAATGATTTGATACCTTTTAATGGACCAACATAGATGTAACAACAAGAACAAAGTGCTCTAGCTTTTGGACCAACCAGTCCTTCTTCAGAAGCTCAAGCTTCTAAAGAAGGACTGGTTGGTCCGAAAGCTAGAGCACTTTGTTCTTGTTGTTACATCTATGTTGGTCCATTAAAAGGTATCAAATAATTTGCTTCTGGATCTACTGTACACTCTTGAAACTTTCTGAGCACTTAGAAAATGTCTTTTAAATCCACAAATACTTTTCTCTGGAAATTTGCAACATTTAAACAGTTTTTAAAGTGCTTTTACCACAAGGCAAGGGCAATTATTTCTTAGTCCACAGTTTCAAAGAAAACACACAAGCAGCAAATTCTTCCTTTTCTTTTCCACAGAAACTTGGGCAGCAAAAGAGTTTCAGGTGGCATTTTACTTGGCGCAACTTTATTTCTGGTAAACAATTTTCTGTTTTGGGCACCATCACCAGACAGGAAGATCCAAGACTTACCCTCAGCATGCCTTTCACCCCATATTAAATATCCTTAGATGAGCCACCATTTTTTGTAACCCTCAGGCCACTTTTTAACTAGTGTGCACCCCCCCATTAAAATCTGGAAACAGTGGTGCCCATGGACTGGCATACGAGTTCACTTTACAAAAAGGTAGGTACCACCCTTAGCATTAGGATGTATACTTGACTCATTTTCTAGAGGAAGAGAGGGTGGGGGTACAGAAACAAAATAACATGGACCTTGTGTAAATAACACAACCCAAGTCCTGGGTGGAGGCTGCTAGGCATATGCTAGATCTAACCTGTTGAGGGTGCCTCAGTATATCCACACAATCAGAAGCAATAATCAAAATGTCCATAACAGTGACTGGGATTGTGCAGTATGGCTTTATTAAACAGATGGAAAGTAAAAGCAGAAGTAAACCCCAAGGGTCAGTCCAGGCTGGACAGGTACAATTCATGAGCTCTCCTTGCATGTAGTACAGTTCATTAACAACAAAACAGTCTTCTTCCCAAATTCCCAAAAGGTGCATTTGTGGACACCTGGCCATGCACATGAACATTTCCTTTCCAATTCCCCCCCCAAAAAGGTGCATTTGTGGACACCTGGCCACGCACATGAACATTTCCTACCATGAGTGTTATTTAGTGAATCTAAGCCACACACTCAGTACTCTTCTCAAACATAGGTGCAATAAGTGAAACTCAGCCACACACCTTAACCTGCAGCTTAACCTTCTCTCAGGTAAATATACTGGTGTCCTTTATGAACCAGGAAGCACTGCCTTGTAAGCACTTAGATGGCATTTCTCCCACCCTTGGCCCCAATCAACAGTTTTTGCCATTCTTCAGGGTTACACTATTGAAACCCCCATTCCCCACTGAAATGCTAGAGGTCCTGTACTTTAACTTGTTACACACAGGGGTGACTGGAGAATAAACTGCACTCACTTGGGTACACAGTTTAACAGTGCTTCATTCACTGGGATGAAACTAGGGGCACTGACAGGTGTGATCCAGCCTTATCTATGGGCACACGCACCCCAAGCTATTGAATCCCCTAAGAAATATGGAGATCTGATGTCCTAGAACAGTACTCATAGAAGTTGTCCCATCCACAGGACATGGAGCAATGAAAAAATCAGAGGGGCACTCTTCTGGGTAGCCGATCAAACAGTCTCTTTCATGTCCTATGCAAGGCAGCTGAAAACACCACAGAACATTCAGGGGATTGTTCCTTGAGTCCACTGAGAACAAGCAGTTCCTTCCACTTCACAGGGAGTAGAAATCAGGAAATCCTGCTGTAGTCTTGTCTTCGCCACTTCAACTGGAAGCTGGAAATGACACTCCACTAGGGTGAGAAATCCTGGGCCCTCTCCTCAGAGCCCACTGTCAGTCCTTCTGCCACTCTCACCTCCTCACTCCACATCTGACAACACAGAACTCAGCATTCTAAGCTCCCGAGAGCAGCTATCCACAGAGTGTATCTTATACTGTTGTGAGAGTTCTAAATGACCTAATCATTCATCCCTCAGGCTAGCTGAGTAAACAATGATGTCATTATGTAGGGAGCTCCTACTGAGCTCCCTATCAGCTGTCTGCTGCCTTCCTAACAATAATACTGATAGGACTGTAGTAACCCCAGGGACTGGGTGGTTACAATGGTATATATATAAATACTTGCATGACCACAAAGCAGTCATCTAGGCATAGGGAGAGCAGGGTAGAGAGACAACTTCAGTAGTAGCACCATGTGACTTGGGCCTCTTGCATGGAATAATGCACCAGGTGTAATGACATGTTCTAACTCTTGCAGCTGTCACAGTTTTGGTATGTTAGTGGTAGCACAGCTGGCGCCTGAATGCCCTCACCACAGGTCAGAAGATGCAGTGATCCTTTAAAGGCTACCTAAACACTATTTTTATGGGGTGCACAGTTCCTGAAACCCTCCTGTGGAAGTATAGCATAAAGGGAGAGATGCTGAATAATATAAACAACAACCTTAACATATGGACTTTCATATAAAGAAATACCTTAAAATCTGGACTTTCATACATTTTTGGTGTTTTTTTTTCACTTTTCTGCAACCAGGAAGCATTTTAAGAGCACCATGCTAATTGGAGACTATGGCTGCCGGGAACATGCAGCGTGATGATGTAATTTTAGCGAGGCATTTCATTCCCAGTACTAAATCTCTATGGGGCCTTATATATTGTGTGTAACATTAGCACTATATGTGTACCTTGTCATCTTTATCATTATTTAACTTGTACATTAGAATGTAATGTACAAGTTAAATAACGATAAAGATGACAAGATACACATATGATATTATGCTAATGTTACAACAATATATAAATCTCTATAGGGATTGAGTACTTGGGAGTAGATGCCTCACTACCATTGCATTATCGTGCTGCATGTTCCCGGCAACCTTTGGCTCTGATCAGCCTGGCACTCTTAAAATGCTTCCTGATTGAGGTGAATTGAAAAAATATATGAAAGTCCAGCTTTTAAGGTATTTTTTTTATATTATTCAGCACCTGTCCCTTTATGCTATACTTCCACGGGAGGGTTTCAGGAACAGTGCACCTGGTAAAATAGTGTTTAGGTAGCCTCTGCTGAAAGTAGTGGTTGCACATGTCATGATGTTGCAATCAAGGGCAAGGATTAAGTAGCACTCCAGACAACAGTAACAGAAGAGAACAGGACAAAGGAGTGTGAGCTACTCTTGCCAGTGATGTGGACAATTTATTTAATGAATTTCAGGGCTAGAGTGGCAAGGAACACTATATATACATATTGATATGGCCAGCAAGGTACGGCACATGGGGCCACAACTTTGGAAGTAGCACTATGCATTTAGTGCCATATGACTGGCCAGTCCCAATACTGAGCCAGTACAGCATGTTAATGGTTAGACAGCTCATGTGCTACAGTTAATATCCAGACAAGCAATCTGTATATGTGAAGCTGTGCCCGAGGAGAACACAACTTCTGTAGAGAACAACATCAGTTTATGTATGTCATTTTTAGTGTGTGACAGGAAGTAAATCATCCAGTGTTCCCAGAATAGCAAAACTCATCACTGCAACTGTGTATGGGTCTTCTGTTATTTCAGCTCAGGGAGAGGAAGGAACCTGCCTCGTGACCTCATTTATTTGGTTCATGGTGAGCCTAGAATAGAAAAGCAATTGAAAAGACAACAACCTCAGTGCAAAAGCACTGAAGCATGATTATCCTGAAAGAACATTGCAAAAAAAGCAAATTTTCAAAGAAATATCAAATTCAGTTGTTTCAACAGCAGTCTTGTGCTTGCTCCCTGTTATTTAGACAGTGGCCATCCAAGGTAATGAGTGGAGGGGCTTTGCATTCACTATCTTGGGAGCAGAGAACCTGGCTACTAGGGTAAGTGGGGGCCAGGTTGGTGGAGGGCCCTAAGTGGATGGTATAGGATGGGCCCTTCAGTATTTTTGGGGTGTGCTGGTGACTGGCCACTAGCCACCATGGAAGAATTTTGAATTATACCTAATGGGTGATTGGGGGGTGGAGGGGACACCAGTCAACCAGGGTTGGTTAGTTTTTACTGTCAGGTGGTGATTGGGGGGTAGGGGGAGCCACTGGACACCAGAGAAATATATAATGCAATGTCAGGTGGGTGATTGTGGGGGTGGGGAACCACTATATACCAGGGAAAGGTTACCAGCATGTCAGGCTGGAGATCAGAGGTAGGGGAGGTGCAAGGCTGTAAGACCTGGTTTGGGGAGGTGGTAATTAACAAGGCACTAATGGCTATTTGCCACCTCTCCAAACCTTCAATTATGCCAGTGTGCCTATATGCAATTACAGTCAGTGGCTTTACGTAGGTGCACTGGCATATTTGATTGCCTCTTGCAAAGGGGCTAGTGCCTCACTAACAATACCTTCCAATATGGCACATTTTGGTAACTCCCTACTTTTGTGGCACTAATGTGTGTTGGTGCGGCACTAACCCATTTTGTGAGCATTACTGTACTTTGAATAGTCTTGTTTTTTTTACTGCAACACACATTGTTTTCACTGTATTTTTTGTAATGTTAGTACCCTACTCCTTTAAATGGGCTCCTCAAAAGGAGCAGAGTGTCATGGGTCTTCACTGTTCAAAAAGACCTTTGGAGAGAAAGGCATTAGGTGGATTGCTGTGTGGCATGCTTATATTTATGCACGTAGTACACTATGATGTTACAGTAAAATAAAGATGCAGCTGTACTATGTGAGTAGCCTTTTGCTCTGTTTGTACAGCTTTTGGTTAGTTCCAGGTGCCCATCCTGTTTTTTGTTTACTTATATGAAGGGAAACACAACACATGGAGCCAACATGATTTTACAACACGTACTGTGGTAATCCTGCAGATGTTACATGGTACTGCGGTATACCGAGTGGTGCGCAAGTGCGGTACCCATTGAATAATGTATACCACTACCGCACAATGATGTGCAGTAGCAGTACCATGCAACTTGTGCGCGATTATCACTGTAAGTGATGTAAGAGCAATGTAACCATGGTCTAAGGGAGAATCTAAGCAAGCTGACAACAAATATGTTGTGCACGGTATCTGTGTTGATTACAACAAGGCAATCAACATGAAACCATACAAGAGGTTAATATGCAAATTCAGGAAACATGGCATGGAGGAAGTACTTTGGATCCAAATTGGCTGAGTGGCAGAGTTTAAAGGGAGGAACTGAATAAGAGATATGCAGATTAGAGAGGATCAGAAGTAGAGTGCTACAGGAATCAGGGTCTGGGTACCGGTCCTGTTTTCTGTTTACTTATATGAAGAGGAACACAACACATGGAGCCAACATGATTTTACAACACGTACCATAGTAATCACACAAATGTTGCATGGTACCGAGGTATACCGAACGGTGTGCATGTGCGGTGCTTATTGAATAATGTATACCGTTACCGCACAATGATGTGTGGTAGCAGTACTGTGCAATGTATGCATGATTACCACTGTAAGTGATGTAAGCGCAATATAACCATGGTCTGAGGGAGAATCTAAGCAAGCTGACAACAAATATGTTGTGCACATTATCTGTGTTGATTACAACAAGGCAATCAACATGAAACCATACAGGAGGTTAATATGCAAATTCCGGAAACATGGCAGGAAGGAGGTATTTTGGATCCAAGTTGGCTGAGTGGCAGAGTATAAAAGGAGGAACTGAATAAGAGATATGCAGATTGGAGAGGATCAGTAGTAGAGTGCTACATGAATCAGTTATTGTAATACCTGTATTGTTCAATGTATTCATAAAAGACTTGGAAGAGGAATATAATTCCAGATAGCCACATTGGAATATGTTGCTAAAATAGAAAGGGCTGCTAACATGAATGAGCAACATTATGGGTTATTTTGGGATTTGGATGGTGACAATTGGAATTCAATCTGGGCAGATACATGGTGACGCATTGGGGCAAAGAATAAGAGGTAAACAGTGACTGGAAAGGAAATTGTGGAATCTGAGCAGATAAGGAATCTGATGTTTATTATGTGCAATATATTGAAAACAGAGTATTGGAACACCGTGTCATAGGTCTTCATCTTTGACATGCTGGTCACATCATGCTAGTCCTGCATGATCTGCACTGGCTGCTGATTTGGTGGGCATCATCTTCAAGATATCATTGTAAATATTCAATGCAATACATGGTCTGGTTTTGATTACCTTAAAGATTGCATGTCTCCATACACTCTGAACTGCTTCTCTTTTAGCTCTCTTAGCAGTCCCCTATCCCATCTTAAACTGTTGGGTGACAAGATGTTCGGGATTGCTGCACCTCTTCTGTGGAATTTTTTGCCCTCCAGTGCCCATTCTGCTCACACAGTGGAGGTCTTGAAGGGTTCTCTGAAAACCTTTCTATTTATGGAGGCTTACTCTTTTAATGAGTAGGATTTTTAGTTAGTTAATTTATTGATTGCTAGCCTCAAGTGTTTATTATTGCCTTATAACTTCATATGCAAGGCAATTTGAGCCTCCATTAGATAGAGAGCCATATAAATAAAATTGCCTAGCCTGTAGTATTGTGCCCAAGACCTTCCCCTTCCCCTTCCTGGCGGCTCCCTACTTCACTGCCTGTTCGTTCTTCTTCTGCCTTCATCCTAACTTCCCTTTTCTGTCCCCACATTGTTGCTTCCTTGTCAATGCCTCTGCCAACCTCCTCCATTCCTTGGCCTTGTGTGTTGTGTCTCTCCAGTCTGCAGTGCAGCCTATCACCTGCCCTTGGCTGGTTAAAACAGCTGAGTCTGTGCTCCACTTTTTTGCATTTTTGGCTCTTCAGCTTGGCTTTGGCCTTCAGTTTGCTGTGTTTGCTCTAGTGCTACAGTATATCTACCTGCTTGCTGAAGCAGTCATCTAGGCCTCCACTTGGGGCTCAACTGTCATGCAATGCAGGCTATGTCCTCATACTCTTGCTACTTCCTGGGCTTTGTCATCGTCATTGTCATCATCATCATCCTCTTTCCTTCCCCAGATTTCACTATCATCATCATCTCCCAGAGAAGAACAGTGTCCTCTGGAATGTTTGTTTCTCTTCCTCCCAGCTTGCCTGCCAAAAGCCCTGGCTTGTTCCCAAACCTGAGTCACTGGCATCATGATCTGTAGCTTCACCACTGTGCCAGTGGGACAGCATCATTTAGAGTACCAATAAATTCTTCCACCTAGAGCTGGAGCTAGATGGTGGTCCTACAGTCTTGGCTATAGCACTTTTTTCTCAGCTACATCTCTTCTCTCCTTATTATTTTTTATTCTTTTTGGTAACCGAATAAGGTCCAGTAGACACAAGTGCCTATTTTCAAGGGTGACCTGGGAGCACTGGGGTGGTTAAGTGACTTGCTCAGAGTCACACAGTATGCAAGTGGAGGTTGTGGAAATCAAACCCAAGTGTGCTGGATGCACCAAGCTCATTCACAGCTTGTTACTCTAATCTCTAGGCTATACAGAGGGCTGTGGGTTCAGTTCCCACATCTGGCACTTGGGTTAATATCCCAGTACTGACACTGTAGTGCAGCATGAGAGGGGTGCTGCACTTCTGAGATGCCGTCTTTCGGATGAGACGTTAAACCGAGGTCCCATCTGCCTGGATTGGTGGTAGTTCAGGTGGATGTTAAAGATCCCATGGCACTTATCGAAAAAGAGTAGGGGAATTTCCCCGGTGTCCTGGCCAAATTTCCCTCATTCACTATAAATACCACCAACAGCTTAATCTGGTTTCAAAGTCAGTTGGCATTCATCTGTATCTCCCTCCCCCGGGTAGTGCCTGAAAATAGGCAGGATTTGTCTAGTGCACTTACCCGGTCAACAAAAGCTAAATAAAAATAATAAAATAAATAAAAATACTGCCAACCTTTATGGGAAGTAAGTGTGCATTTGTTTCATTCCTTTGTACTTTTGGGCCTTCCTCCCTGAAGTACATGTGGTCTAAGGTGATCTTGTCCTAAATGCACTTCTTGAGGTGGAACCCTCCTCAAGAGTGTTCCTGTGTCTTCATGAATTCACAGAAGGGTGGTAGTCCTGGTAGTAGGGACAGAGAGAGCATACAACAAAGTTACAATCTATATTACACAAAGGTTCTACATACTACCTGTCTTCTAAACTACCTCAGTACCTACCCCACTTTACCAGTCATCCACTTCCATCATCACTCCAGTCCTAGCCAGTCTTGCCAGTCACCCCGTATGTTCCCTAAACGTTCCACCATGACGTCCTGTTTGAACACCGAACAAGGGGGGATGGGCTCAAACTGAAAAGGGGAAAGCTACAGGTAGATGTAAACAAGGATCACTTTACTCAAAGAAGATTGTCTGAAGTGGCAAAAGAAGCAGCCATGGTAGTTGGATGAAAATGGAAACTGTATGGGTATTTACAAGAAAAGGAAAATCTAAAAATTACTTTTTTTCTATCATAGGTTTTTCTCCCTCTTGCTCACTCTGCTGTCATTTAGTCAGACCCCAGCCTGTTCATCCTCTTTCCCAAGAACTTATCCCCCAGCTTGTTCTCAGGACTTACCCCTTGTGATGGGATCTATGGCATGGGCTCATACTCCAGGGAAGTAGGAATTAGTTACTATGGTTGCCTGATTGGTGGTGTTGGACTTTGAGGGTCCTGCATCATCTGGTACAAGCAGGTGGCTTTCCATCTCTATTTCCTCCCTGGAGCTCCAACATGCAGAGATGTGTGTGCTCTTGCATGAACAAGGAATGCCCATGTCTTCATCAGAAGCTTCCCTTCTAGTAGACTGATGAATTATCTTGCTTGTACTTCCCTCCCCTTCCCTGGGTCACATCTAGAAATGAGCCTTGGCTCAGTATACCTTTCCCAGTTACCAGGTTTCAATAAATAAATAAATATTGAAGCTCCTAGCTATGCTTACAACCTCCTCTGGGTGTAAGTCAAGCAGAAGAACTGCAGAACCCACCACCCACGGGGAGAAAAGCTGTCCTAGGGATGCTCAATCCTTCCTCCCTGGTCATACCCTGATGACCTAGGTCCATTCCCAAACCCTGGTCATTGGCATAGTAAGCAATAGCACTACCAGTGTGCCACCAGGCTGTCCAACCTGAACATAACTGATAAAACAGAAGGGGTGTTTACCAGATAAAACTATCAGTCTTACTGTGTCTCACTACTACTATGTTAAGAATCCCTTAACTTTATATTTTGCATATACATTTGGAATACTTGTTTCTTTAGTTCAGTTCAGTTTCTGAATTCCTTCTTTACTTAATCTAATGAGTTAATTTAATCTACTCGGTGCTTTTATGAGAAATGCACACAAGTGAATACATTTTCAAATGCTCTTTTAAAACAAAGTACTCTTATCAGATGCATATGCACACTTGACTGTTCATGGAGATAAAACACTTTCCACTTACACAGAGCTATATCAGGGGGTGCTGTTTGCTGCCACAGGTGTTCTAGAGACTAGAACACCTCTGAGTAGGGTATCTTGGGACAGACTGGATGAAATGCTCATATCTTTTACTGTCCATCATGTTTCTGGTTTCCTATGTTCTAAAGTAATCCTACTTTCTTAAAATGTCTTTCTGCAATTGCATATATACTTAATGGGACCTGATGCAATTTTACTTCATTCTTGTTAAGTAGAAATCTCTATTAAATCCCTAACTTTACATGTTACATTAAATTCATCTTAATTTTGACAACAAATTATATTTCATTTAATAAAAAACAGATATGTTCATGCAATATATTCTTCAAAGAATCTGGTACAATTTACTTTATTCTCATTTAGTGGAAGTCAATCTACATTAAAACCCTTACATTACATATATTTAGTGCATTCTTATTTGGCAACATGGTGTATTATTTATTATAAGAGCCAGATATGTTTATACATTCTTAAAGGGGCCTGAGTGAAGCAAAGTGGGTGAGGGATAGAAAAAGATGTCAGTCAGAAAGAGAAGAACAGACGGGGGAGGAGAGGGGAGGATAAGAGCAGAAGAGGATAAGAGAAGAAGAAGAGTCCTTGTGCTGTGGGACTCAATTGTCAGGGGGACAGGATGGCCAGTTAAGGGGAAGTAGCCACATAGGAGGAGTGTAGTGTGCCTCCCAGGTATGATGGCAAAGATGATAACACCCATGCTATAATCCCTGACCAGAGGGGAGGTGAGGATGTCTCACATGTTGGTCCACTTAGGAACTAATGACCTGGCAGAATGCAGGATGGAAGTAGCTCAGAGCAGGTTATGAGTGCTGGTGATAAATTCAGAGCATTGGTGAACATGGTGGCCCATTCAGAATGCTGCAGGAGCTGGCACAGTGGCGGTAAGGGCTGAGGTGCTGGATGCCTTACCTCACATCATGCCAGTGACCCGGGTTCAGAAACAACCTTGGGCCACCAGACAGATGGTATGAGGGGGGAGACAGCAGGATTGAGCAGCCAAGAGGCAGCTTTCCTCTCCAGAGGAGGTTGTTGCCCCCCATAGTTCCACTTCCACCAGGTGGAAGCCCAATGGGTAGAGTAGGTGGTAGGAGTGGCAAGTAGCAGGAAGGTGCCTTGAGGCATGGTGTGCACATGCCTTCATGCATGCATGCATGCCTATGGCACAGGCAGGTGAAAACAGGGGAAAAACTTGGACAAAAGTCTATATGGAAAAAGATGTGCTGCTAGTACCCCAGGTCAGTAAGAATCAGTAACGGAGGATTGAGGACTTTAAGAAGTGGCTCAGGGAGGGGTGCAGAGAACTACAAAATGGGAAGGGTGGTGCTGGTTAGCACTCTGGCAGAAAAGGATTTAGGGGTGATGATGCTGGAGAAACTAAAAATGTATGCACACTGCAACAGAACAATGAGAAAACAAACAGAATGCTGGGGATTGGGGAATCATAGGGTGGGGGATAAGCGTGGGGCATAAGCAGTAGATGGCAGCAGGTGATACTTCCAATGTACTGGTCACTGATGTGGCCACACCTGGAATACTGTACAAGGTACTGGAGTGCACACCTGAGCAAAGACTGCAACCAGATGGAGGCGGTTGAGTGTAGGGCAAGTAAGAGGGACATGGCCTTGGGAATTTGACATACGAGGACAAGCTGCAGGAATTAAACATGTAGAAACTGGAGAAAAGAAAGGAGAAGGGTGACATACTTGATACAGACAAATACATGCATGGGATAAATAGAGTAGATGCCAAGGAACTGTTCTCCTTGAGTTCAAACACAGGGACATAATGGAATTCACTAAAGCCGGAAAGGAGGAGATTAAAAAGGATCTCTGGAAGCACTTCTTCATGGAAAGGGTGGTGGATACATGGAATAAGCTACCAGAAGAAATGGCACATACCAAATCAATCAGCAGTTTCAAGCAGGGATGGTAGAGGTGGGTGGGTTTAGTTAGAAGAAGTGGGCAGTAAAAAAGCAGAGGATTGCCACTAGGGCAAGGCAGAATAGTTAGGTAGTGTGGACAGTCTAGATGGACCTAGAGCCTTTTCCTGCCATCAGTGTCTATGTATCCATGTATTTATGTATCAGCTTTGGCAACATAGGGGAATGGGGAGATGTATGGGAAGAGAAAACCCTGTTTGCCTTGGATTGTGTGCACCTTAGCAGGGGAAGAACAGGGGCCTTAGGGGAAAAAACATGGTACAGAATTTAAAATAGGGTCTCAAGCAGGGGATAAGACCTTAGGTTTTCTCATGAAGGGGTCCATCAAACCCCCAGGATAATATTTTAGATGCAGACAGACTTCACAGAAGAGGAATAGAGGCAGCAGGGAGGGGGAAGATATTCTCAGAGCAGGATGGGTTATACAAAGAGGGGAAGGGGCAAAAAGGTGGTGGAGAAAAAGTGCAAAAGGTTAGGAAGGATCCCACTGACCAGGCACAGCACACATTTGAGCAACAGTTCACTATGAGGGCATCTGTGAGGGCAAGGGTAAAGGGATGGGAGATAACAGGTTTCATGCAGGGTTGTTTCACTCAATCAGTGCATTTACATGGGCTCAGTTCTTCGATTCTGGGAGGGTTTCTGAGAGTTCAGATTTATGAATTGGGAAACTAGCATGCATGTAAACTGGTTATTTTTGGCTTTTGCAACTTACCCAATTACATGAAAAACACAGTTATACTCTCTGGAGTAGTCGTCTATTAATCTGAAATCTTGTTCATGTAAACACCTGCCTGTGGGAGTTTTCCAATTTAAGCACACTTGCGCAGGACAGTCTCGAGACATTCTCGACATTTGTCATGCACAGTCCTTAGAATGCATGCTCAGAAACATCTATTAATTATTGAGCTACATGTAAACACGGGCACAATGTGTCATGATTTCAGAAGAACAAATAAAACATCATGTAAACAGACTTGACTTTATGAAAATCAGATTATCAGAAAATCCAATTCAAAAAAGGAATATGAAATCTCTCCTCATGTAAATGCACTGAATGCCAGAAGCCTGGGCAATAAGATGGATGACTTCCAACCCCTAGTAGCAGATGGTCACTTTGACTTGGTGGCAGTCATGGAGTACTGGGTGTCCCTGACCCATGACTGATACCTCACCATCCCAGGATTCCCCTTCACAGAAAAGACAGAATAGGGTAATAGAAGGGAGGTATCCCTAGATATCAGGGAGGGGGATTAATGGCCATGAGGGAGGAACTGAGAAGTGACAGTGTAGAAACACAATAGGTCCAGATCCAAACAGGAATGGGGAGGAAACTAAAACTGGGAGTGGACTATAGACCACCAAAACAAAACACAAAGGTGGACAGGCAGTTGGTAAGAGGAGTCAGTAAGGTGTCAATGGAGGGAGAGATGGTGATCATGGGTGACTTCAATCTACCTGACATAGATTAGAGCAATCCGAAGGCCAGCAGCAGTAGACATCAATCATTCTTGGTGTGACAGGATTGTATAAGACCCTGTCCCATTTGTTATACAGAGAGAGAGAGAGTTAAAAGCACATATCTAATTTTCTGCCCTTTTCTATTCTGTCACTTGTTTTATTTATTTATTTATTTATTGAAATGTTTCACCAGGAGGGCAGGCTGAACAACAAGTTGCTCATCTCATGGTGTGACCTGGGGGGAGGGGGTTACATAGAGCTGTGAAGGATGATCAGTTACAATAGTATGTGGGTAGTACAAACAATATAACATTTTAAGATTAAGACAGTTGGAACACAAGGTATTGTACAATAACCAGTAGTGAAACACTGGGTAAATTATAATACATCTCCAAAATCATACAAAAGAACATATAAACATACAAAACAGTCATAAAGCAACAGAACCATTATAGTGCATGAGTGTACCAGAAGCAGGCTTGAGGTAGTACACAAGTGCTGTTGGAGTAAAAAGGATGGGGTAGGTTGTGCACACAGATGACCCAGAAGGGCAGGTGGAGAAGAGAGGGGGAGAGGAGTAGGGTAGCCATTTTCTGATTCCCCATTCAGGATGTTGAGAACCTTGCTGTGGGGGGTCAGGGTAGGAAGTCAGAAACTTGGTATAGGTATTAAGGAGAATTCAAGCAGGAACAGCTGAGGGAAAGGTAATTGTGTAGGGCAGAGGTAAGGGAGTAGTTGGAGGAGGAGTGTCATATTTTGGGGGGAGGGAATTCTAGATTTTAGGGAAGTGATGGGCGAAACCAGTCTGACCGATGAGGGTGGAGCGGTGAGGGACCGTCAAGGTGCGGGCATCATTAGACCTGAGAGAGTGGGTGGGGAGGTGGAGTGGAGAAAGAGGATGAGAGATAGGAGGGAGCACTCCAAACCAGAATTTGGAGGTTAGTTTGGCACAGTGTGAGATGCATCTGTGAGATAGTGGAAGGAAGGTTAAAGAGTGATAGAGTTCACAGTGGTGGGAGCAGGAAGGGGAGTCAAGAGTAAAGTGGCAGAAGGAGTTAAAGAGAGTGTCCAACTTGGTCAGGGAAGATTTAGGAGCAACACCATAGACTACTTCACAGTAGTCAAAGATGGGGAGTATCATCTTCTGGACAATTTCACACCTCGCAGTCAGTGGGATACAACTATGATTCCTGTCTAAAGCACCAAGCTTGGGGATCAGTTTCTTCAGGATAGCATCGATATGCACAGAGAAGCTGAGGTGCTGGTCCAGCCAGACCCCCAGATATCTAAATGAGGAGGTGTCCTCTAGGATGGCCCTGTCAAGGGCGTGAAAGTTGGGTAGGGCTGAGAGCCTGAAAAGTCTCTGCCTGGTGCCAAAGGTCATTGAGACTGTCTTCTTGGCATTTAGAAAAAAGCTGGTGAGAAGCAAACCAGAGCTGAACTTGGTTGAAGTCTTGCTGCAAGCTGGTTTCCACAGCAGCAGGGTTTTTGCTGGAACTGTATAAAACAGTATCGTCAGCATACATGTGGATAGATGAGGATGAGCAGGCTGTGGGAAGATTGTTAAGGAAAATGGAGAAGAGTAAGGGACCAAGCACTGAGCTCTGAGGGACACCAGTGCTGATGGGAAGTGGTGGGGAGATGGAAACAAGGATTCTCACTGATTGGGTCCTGCCAATGATGTAGGATTTAAACCAATTGGTGGCTGATGGAGTAAGGTCAGCTGAGGAGAGGGAATTAAGAAGCAGGGGATGGGAAACAGTGTCAAAGGCTTTGGCTAGGTTGACAAAGATGGCCAAGGTGGTCAGACCATCATCCGTCCCTGAAAGGATGGAGTCAGTAAGCCTGAGGAGGGAAGTGGTTGTTGAGTGGTTCTTCCAAAAACCAGATTGGAAGGGGGTGAAGAAGGAGGAATCAGAGAGGAAGGGTGATAGTTAAGAGAGAACTAAATGTTCTTAAAGTTTGGCAAGGGTAGAAAGGAGGGAAATGGGGTGATAGTTGCCATGAGCAGATGTATCACCACCCTTGTGGAGAGGAAGGACTACAACATGTTTCCAGGATGAGGGTACTTGAGCAGAAATAAGGGAGAGGTTAAGGATTAGGAAGAAAGGACCAGAGCTGTATGATTTTAGGTGGAGGTTTGGGGTGATGGACCTTATGAACAATGAAAATGGGTTTGTGATCACTAAGGGCATCAGGGAGGAGACCAGATTTAATGATGTGGTGCAGATGGGTTGTGAATGCCCAGTCAAGCAGGGTGTGGTTTTGGGATTAGGGCGTATGGGCTCAAGTATAAGTTGAGTGAGGTTTAGAGCAGTGACATCTTTGCGTAGCTTGTTTAACTTGGGAGACAACCAATTTAGATTCACATCACCCATTATGAACAGTTCACCACATTGTGAGAGGGAGGTGATATTGGATAAGAGTTCAGTCGTGACCGAGGGGTGAATACTTGGGCAGCAATAGATGCCAGCCACAGATATTGGGATTGAGAAAGGAAGGGTAATGCGGGTGACAAGGGCTTCATAGGTAGCTGGGATGGAGGTAGACAGGGTGGAAGTAAACTGCAGTGAGGACAGGATATACATGGCCACTCCCCCTCCATGACCTGATTGATCTTGTCTGGAGAGGGAATACCCAGGGATAGCAATGGCATTGTTAGGGATGCTTTTTTTGAGCCATGTCTCGGTAATAATTAGGATGTCAGGGATGTGAGAAATCATAAGAGTTTGTAGGAGGCTGATTTTAGGTAGCAGGCTGCAGATGTTCAAGTGGAGGAGCTTCAATCCATTAGGAAGGGTTGTAGTGGAAGTGGGGTTTGGAGACATGTTGTTAGGGTAAGGAGCAAGGGTAGGAGAAGAAATAGGGCCAGGGTTTGGGGTGGATGTTCCCTGATGAAAGAAGGAGGAGGGCAAGGATGAACTAGTGAAGTTTAGGACTTTTGTAATTACAGTAGGAAATATGTGAGGGAGGGGAAGAGGGAGGGAAGGGAGGTGAGAAGGAAATAAGGAAACAAAGAAAGGCACAGTGACTAGGAAGGAAAAACAGAGAGGCTGGGCGTTAGTAGAGAAAGTGGGATCTGTTTACAAAGGAGCTGTGGGGGTGATTGACAGGATGAAGGAGGTATCTGGAAGGGAAACAGAGAGAGAAGTGGTAATAGGTGTAGAGAGGGAGACTGGGATAAGGGTAAGAACCCAGAAAGGTGTAAGTAAGAGGGAGATGGAAACCATTCTGGATAGGGTAGTAGAGGCTTTACACAGACTTACAGATTCAGATCACACCACAGAATGTTAGGACATAGATAATTTGCTTTAGGTATGAATGACCCAGGGCTAGAAGTGTTAGAGGAGAGCAGTGGGATGAGGATTGCGACATACACATTTTGTTGCCCTCTAGTGGCTTTACAGTATAATCTGTAAATGGAAAAGTATAAAAACCAGTTAAAATTACACTTTAAACTGAGGAAATTCAGCACTGAGTATTAAAACAGTCCAGATATCAGAGGCAATACTGGATTGGGGAAAAAAGGTTAACTGGCTGATGGTAGTGCCATAGTCCAGTCAGGAGGAATCTGAAAAAGCCTGGCAGGATGAGGAACCAAACAAAGAGCACGTGGTCCATAGGCGACTGATAGCTGTCTCAAGAGAAAGGCAATTGTCCTTAGAAAATTTACAGAGACAGCCATGCAGCCTTGAGTTCCCGGAACACTGTCCAGGCCGCACCTGCAAGCAAGGGCCTGGGGAGTGTGGCAGCAGGCTCTTCTCACTGTGGAGGCGTGTAAACCCCTGTTGGAGGTGATGTTAGCCCAAAGGGCTATGAGAGGTTGCCTGCAAGCAAGGGCTCAGGGAGTGTGGCAGCAGGCTCTTCTCACTGTGGAGGTGTGTAGACCCCCATCGGAGGTGCAGTTAGCCCAAAGGGCTATGAGAGGATGCCTGCCAGCAAGGGAAGCCCTTGTCTGTCTGATTGCACACTTTTTCCTTGTGGAACCTCAGAACTGGCCACTCCAATGGTCCCACAATTTCCCCCGTCCTCTTCCTTCCTTCACTTGCTGTTTCTATTATTTCTTTCTCCCCTTGCTTCTCTGCAGTAAAAAAATATATGTGAATCTGTATGTGAAACTGGGATCCCTTGGTTTGAAAATGTATATAATTATATTGCTGAAAAGAATTGTACTGTTTGGGGTTTGTTAGAAAAGCTAGCAAGCTGGAATACATGAGGTTGACACTGAGAAAACATTTGACCTTTCAAATGCTTGTTTTCAGAGCTTTCAGCAGGAAAACAAGCTCTGACTAGAATGTTTCCAATAACTGCATCTGTTGAGAAAAGTATGTACTAGTCAGAGGAAAAAAATTGACAAGGTTTGGTACATTGTATGAAAACAGGAGATATAACTTAATGAGAACAGGATGCAGAATTTAATTGCCAAGTGAAATCTTATAAAGAGCAATGTTTGTTTAGAGAGTTAGAGAGAGCTGAAGATTTTAGAGACTCTCAGATGAAGGACTTCTGTTTGTTTGAACTGCCTATATCAAGAGCTATTCTGTACAATTTTATTTTTTATTTTATTGTTCTTAATAACAAAATACTACTTGCAAATGTTACAACTTCTCCAGCGTTGCCTATGCTTCCTGACATATGCCTCAATGACAGTTAGTGTCAGACAAAGTGGGATTTACGCAATGAATACTCTAAGCCAGGAGTTCTGTGCATGGGTGCTAGAGTTGGTACTAGAGAAGCATAGAAGAAAGGTACGTATCCTGCAACAGCAAGCCCAGGAGTGATTATTAGAAGAAAGGCAGCCAAACTAGAAGCAGAAACAAAAGTCCAAACTGAGACGTACAACCAACACCAGTGATGGAAGAAAAAGAACAGGCAGGGACAGAACCTGAAAGTATGTCTGCTGTCATCAAGTGGAGGGCTTGTAACAGGGTCCCCCTGTTAATAATGTATATGGTCCTAAAGAAAGAAATGTGCTCTCTGTCTTATATATCTTTTTCTTTCTTTTTCATGTCAAGGTGGCCAACCTGGTATTCTTAAAATACTTTTGCTATCCCTTGAACTTTACTTCCCCTTCTTAGAATAAAAAAGCACATATTAAGGTTTAAAAATAGTAACAGTAATGCGCATGGAGCGGTGCTTATTTGTAAGCCTAAAGGCTCCCCTATTCATAGAAGTGCTATGAGCTTAAAACAGGAATGCTGGTGCAAATCCTTTCTAAAGATGGCATTATGTTTAAAATTAAACTCAGAGTTGAGTTATTTAAATAAAGCAACCGCTGTGGTGGCAATCCTTAGTAAACTCCTTATATGCAGTTTTGTTAAAAAAAGAAACTGACCCGATGGTTTTAGCAGCGCTGAAGAAAGAAGCGCTGATCCCTACATCAGCGCAGAAAAATGCTCTGAGGTACCCTGAAGCGCTATGTCATAAGCCCAAGTCGGGCTAGGTAAATGAAGGTACCACAGCATGCGATAACCAAGAAAAAGCCTTTTCAGGCTCAAACAGAGTTTACTTTTGTAAATAGCTGCCTCCTGCAGCTGTAAGAAGCACCTCTGCTGCTTTTATCGGAGAAGGAGCATGCTTCAATGTGCACAGGGAGGTGCAGCGCTATGTCTAGTTGTTGTGAAGCAGGATGCTTCGTAGAAATAAAAGCAAAAGTGACGTGCAGAGGCAGAGAAAGTGGAAAAAGGCAAATCTTTATAAGGACATGATGGGCAGAAAGGGAGAGCCCATAGTGTCCTCCCTAATGATAAGCTGTAGAAGTGGTGTTTGAATACAGCTTAGAGAAAAGGGCTTGAGAGCTGAGAAAAAAAAGGCCAGAATAAAATGTTTTGCTGTCGGCTGACCTTTCAGCCATCGGGTTGGTTAAACAAACACGTATTTCTAACTTTTGGAGAGTGAAGCATTGCACATAATTAAAGAACACAGCCAAAATAAATATATTAAATATACAAACATATACAGAAGGATATTAACTGTTTTATTCGGTTTTAAGATGTTTCCTTTCAACATATTCATGTTTCTGTACCTGTCAGGGGAATGCAAAGAGGGAGCACACCCCTCCTTTGCTGTTCCCCTTTTCAGGCTGAGTATTCCTGTTGTAAGAATAAAATGGGGAATTGACATTTCTTTTACCTGATCTCTAGTTACTTGTGGAGCCTCTTTCTATAGTGCTGGCAGCCCCTCTACTGACAGGCTTTATAGGTACAAGGAGAGGTGATGACATAATAAGGGGAGGCATCTTAGTCCAAACTGAGACTATATAAAGGTCCTCCTAGAGATTGAAAAAGGAAAAGTGGGTCAGTAAGTGCCTGACCACTGAGTGGGAGGGAGGTGTATGTGGGAGTTTGCACATACTCAGAAAACGCTATCATTGTACAGAGGAAAGACAGGAGTCTAAGAAGATATTATTTCATGTGGAGTCTGAAGTTAACACCAATATTTTTCTATCTGTAAATAGTGAATTTTTTGAACTTTTCTTTTGGATTTAAAATAAAATGATAAACGCATTTATTTGTGTTTTATATGCATTTGCCTACTGTCAGGTTGTCTGTCATTTTTCCCACGCCTACAGGGCTATACAAGAAAGAGAGATAGAGAAGCAGAAAAAAGAAGAGATGCAGCAACAGGAGTAACAGAGAGAAGAAGAAATGCAGAGACAGGAGCAGCAAAGAAAAGAAGAGGTGTAACAATGGCTGGATGCCTTGCAAGCTATCAAAGCTGGAGGATCGCATCAAGGTCCAGCAGATCAACAAAACACAAACCACTTCAAAGACATTAAGCTTACAAAGTTGTGCCCCTTGGATGATATTGACAATTTTTGAAAGGATCACCAGAGCCCCCCCGATAGCCTAAACAGAAATGAGCAATCAGGCTGGTACCTAAAACTCAACTTGACTACAGCAGTATGGACAATACATAGTCAGAAAACTATGACCTAGTGAAAAGAAAAATCCTTAAAAGATAAAACATCTCAGGAGAGACCTGCAGACAGAGATTCCAGTCCCTGAAGTACAACTCAGTTGACAAGCCTTGAGAAGTCTTCACCTGACTCAAATAACTCCTCATTAAATGGCTCCAAGCAGAGGACAAAGCAATCCCACCACTGACATCACCTGTCATTGAGGTATAGGTCAGGAAGCACATGCAAACCCGAAGAAGTTGTAACACTCCCAAGTAGCTTTTTATTATTATCAATAACAATAAAATAAAAAATAGAATTATGCAGGATAGCTCTTAATATAGGCAGTTCACACAAACAGAAGTCCTTCATCTGAGAGTCTCTTTAAAATCTCTGTCTCTCTCTCTCTTAAACTAACCTGACCCTAAGTTTGCCGTAAGCTGTCCCGTGCACTGAACAGACAGCACATAGGAGAGGAATACTGTAAGCTGCGGGATGGTCATGTGGTAGTCTCCTGAGAGCCAGAGCCCACTGGATGTGTGCCTGGGAGGGTAGCAAAGGCTGTGGCACTGCTGAAGGCTGGGTGGATGGTAGGGCTGGCATGGCCCCAGGAGAGGGATGGGTAGAGTAGGCGATAATGGGGGATG
Source organism: Neoceratodus forsteri (assembly GCA_016271365.2). Classification (NCBI taxonomy): domain Eukaryota; kingdom Metazoa; phylum Chordata; order Ceratodontiformes; family Ceratodontidae; genus Neoceratodus; species Neoceratodus forsteri. Next base: position 105,741,567 of record JADMNL010000035.1, read on the forward strand.
GGCAGCACTCTGACTTGCACTTTTGGGGGGGCACCTGAGGATACTGCTGATATGGGTGGCACCAGAGACCATGACTGACTGTTGTCCTGTTGATGGGCTGTGTGAGAGTGTGCTACCAGCCCTCCAGCCCCCCTGCACAGTTGCCAGCCTCTTTGCCCCCCCTCAGCACCGCTGCCCCATTTCTGAGGATCTGTTAAACTAGCTCTGGGCAGGTCTAACTTTGAGCAGTTCCTATGGACTTCAGGGGCCATTGAAAATCCCACATTAGGGAATATGGCAGCAATGTTGTGGCACATAGCCCCTCCCACCATGGGGCAACCCCGTGTTAGGTGTAAGGCTGACACAGAGCTGTTCTGGTGCAAGGGCACCCACTTTCAATACAGCCTGCATCCAAAAATGGGGATTACTGCAACTTTTGATGCAAGGTGCCCCTTGCATCAATTCTGTTTGAAGCAGGCACCTTGCGTCAATTTTCGGAGCTTTGAAAATTGAGTCCTTTGTGTCTAATTGAAGGAAGAAATGGGTGCTACATACATATGAACACTCATATTGTGTAATTCAAATATTGAAATGACAAAACTCCAGAAGAACAGAGGCATATATTGTATATAGATACTTCAAAGGTGCAAAAAGAGGGAGTGTAGAACATTTTACTCTCAAACAGAAAAAGACAAGAGAACAACGAAGCATGGATATAATGGTACCGTATCTGAAAATTGCAAAAGGGGAACAAGAAGAGCATGAAGTATGCTTTACTATGCAGATGAAAAAACTAGAACAAAAATTTGCACCCATCCTAAGCAAAATTCAAACTGTATATTTACAGGTTTTCCTAAAGTTACAACTCGAAATCATTTTAGAAACATCCCAAAGAAATTCAGCAAAAATCCCAATTTGCGGTGGAAGTGCTTGGGGAATTTAGTCTCTGTGACCTGCCAGGTGTGCACCTAACACTGATGCTTTATCATTTAAGAACTTTTGTTAACATTTTCACTTGTGTGCATTCAATGTTTCCTTCTGTTTGAAGACGTTGCCCAGATGGAAGACCAAGGAGCCCATACAGCTGTGTTTCCACAAATTCCCTCTTTGCAGGAGCATTGGGGGCTATAAATTAACTGCTTTAAATGAAAAACTGGAGTCAAGCAATCTCTAAATAAATATGGGTTGGAGTAGGAGTTGAATAATGGGTAGTAATAGATACAACAGGAGGTAGAGGAGAGTGGAATACTTGCTTTTTGGGGGGAACAGTAGGATTAACAAGATAGTTTTGTAATGCAACCACCCTTAGAAAAACTTTTGAAAAGATGAAAAATTCCCACTGTTTTTTGTTTTAGGTGGTGGTGGAGGGTTACATTAAGTGTGCCTTACTTGTGTACCAGGTTGACTCCGTGTAACCCCCCCAAATGGTGGGCTTACCTGGGGACGTCTTCCTGGGCACTGCGTTGCTCCCTGCTGAAAGGGTCCCAGCTGGCGCTCTGCCTTTGAGGGCCTGGCCATATCCAGTAATGTAAATAGTGCAAATCCAAATGTAAAGTATTGTCGTGCTCATGCCCTCTGTGCAAGTGTGCGAATTAATGCCGCCGCACTATAACTTTAAGAGGATTAGCCCTGTGTATGTAGTTTATAGCCTGAGCTGGGTCTGGGTAGAATGAAGCTCATGACCAGCCAGGCAGCACTCCTATAAGTCCCATTGTACAGTCACTTACCAGAACATATGCAGCCCTATGGAATGCTTTAGCCATCTATTTCTAGAACTGAAATGATATGTTTAAAAATGAACTTTAAAGTTGGGACTGTTTACATTCTAGTCAACCGGCAGCCATGTTGATACTTTGATCCTGCTGCTGAGCCAGTCAGAACTCAAGGGATCCTAATGGGTCCTTTTTACTGTGGGTGATGGGAGAAACTGTGAACTGTATGGTTGGCATCCATTTCTACCCAATCAGAATGCTTAAATTGTGACTGACAGACTGGGCAGCCAACTGAATTCCTGGATTGCTTTTTGAGTCAGCTGAAAGAAATGACTGAACAGACAGTCTGTCTCAAGCTTCTGGCCTGTGAGGAAGCTCTGCGCTCTGCTCAGTGAGTTTGGGGAAAGGTCAGCTTGCCTGCTCCCAGTCTGAGATCATGTGTGGATTGTGAAGAACTGCCTAGTCTGCAGATATTGTGTCAAACTCCTAAGTGGAGCAGAGAAGTGCTTTCCTTTGAGCTGGGATTTTGACCAAAAAGGGGTCAGGACTTCTGAAATCCACTAAGCTGCATCTTGGTGAGAGACTTGCTTGCCTCAGAGTCTGTGCCTTAAACTGAAGCCTGGGGCTACCAGAATTGTCTCCAGTCCTATTGCCAAAGGAGAGAGACCTACATTCCTGTTTTACCAGCTTACATACCAGGGACTGCAGATTGCAAGCTGGTAAGTTATGCGGCCTACCTAAGACTGTGCCAGGGTTTGCACTGGTAATGCTGAATTGGTTTGCTGAGAGGCTGCTGTTGCCTGTGAAACAAATGCTGCTGGAAGACGAGTTTGGGAAGTCAACTCCCGTGGAGAAGGTCATTGTGGGTTGTGGACACCCTTGGGGGAAAGGCCTTGATGTAGGGGTGAGTTGTGTTAGCCCTTGTCCCTGTATCCTGGTCCTTAGCAAGAAGGATGAAACCTGCAGCTGAGCACTGATCCATTGAGGAGCCAGCCTTGCAAATCATTCCAGATTCTGTGTCCTGGTACAGTGAGTAACAACAGGGCTTGTCCTTGCAACACAAAACAGAAAATGTTTTGCCATCTGATTTGCCTTAAAAGTTCAGTCTATGGTTTAGAATGTTTTTGCAGGCATCTGGCCTGAGGATTATAAATTAGAGGGTTCTGTTTCTGTTACTACAGCTGAGTACAAAAAGCGCCATAATCATTATTTTATTTAAGGGCCCCAACCAGCTGCAACACTGGCCAACCAGCTTCTATGCTTCAGGCCTGCAACTAAGTAAAATATAGGTACCCAATAGCACTAGCTGGACTGACCAGGGTGTTAATGGTTGTGATTTGAATGTATTCACAAAAAATCTTAAAGTTGCCTTGAATTTAAACTTGATCTTCATCCCCCCCTCGTGTTCAAACTCCTTAATAAATCAGTTTACTATTTGAATGTTATGTGGGTCCATGAGCATATTATTACTGAGTGTTGGGTCATTGTGGGAAGTAAAAGGTATATTGTTATTACTAGAGATCATTCATTACAGGTGCGCAGGGAGTATTCAAGAGGCCCAGACACTGTTGGTAATTGTGGTTGCTGTGAACATACTGGGGCCTATGCACTACCGGGTGGGAAATACAAACCAGAGGCACATATCCTTCCCACGTAGCTCTGCACCTATGAACAGGTGTGCACTGGCTGTATTCAGCAACAGCCACCACCTGTCTGTGGCTCTGCCCCCGGCACACAGGACTCCACAGGGCGGCTGAGGGTGGAGCTGAGGACCCAGGTGGGCATCCAATCAGATGCCCATCTGGGTCCCAGAGTGGATCCCTAGTGCAAGAGTGCGTGGGTCTGGGTGTGTGAATAGGCACTGCAGGCACCTGGATCCGTGTATCTATGCCCCTATGGCTGCAGTCCCTGAAAATCCCCCCTCCACCACACACACACACACACACCAATATTGCCACTTTCTATAGCCCTCCATGACAACCCTCCCACCACCACATGCATGCCAGGGCCCCGGTGTCAGATTACATGGCACTGCCCCCACACACATATAGCTGCCCTGCCCTATGTGGCACCGCACCTGCCGACTCACTCCAGCCACACATCTCGGAACCCAGTACCCCCAGGCCACAGAGGTAAACACCTGTTCCTAGCAGTGATTGGATGGTTGGTGGCCGAGGAGGTGAAGGGAGGCAGTGCCGCCAGCCATCCACAGCCATGGCACTGACAGTCCAGCACCTGGTTTGGGGTCCAGTGCCACAGTGGGTGGGGTCCACTACACAACAATGATGTCACTGAGTGAAAGGTCAGTGCTCCCAGGGTAGGCAGGTAGGGCTGTTCTGGGATGGTCTGATCTGACCAGGCATGGGGGGTGCAGCGCCTATGGTGATGGGTACAGTATGGGCCAGGGAGGGCGAGGCTTGGCTGTCCATATGGGGGGGCATTGATGCTCTGTGGATGAGGCTTACATCTGGAAGGGGAGGCTGCACTGCCTATGTGGGCCAGGGGCAGACATGTGTGAAGTGTGCCTGGCACCGATGGTGTGGGGCAGCCCTGAGATGGGGAGGGGGCTGATAGGCACCCAGAGGATGGAGACTGTGCGCACCCATATGGTGTGTATCTGCAATGGACATGCCACCGACATGGACAGGCTCTCGGGTGTGCAGCCACCTCAGCCCTGCTTGCCAGCCTTGTGGGTGGGGGTGGCTCTGGTGGTCAGGTCCTGGTGCCGCTGTGATCGGTGGGTGTAGTCCAGTGGGGCATGCAATCTGTTATGGCAGGGTCCCACCTGGCATAACAAGTGCCCTCTTCTGCACCCCCACAGGCAGCACTACGCACCTTTGTGCATGGTGCGTAGTGCTGGCATGCCCTCTTCCCATCCCCGGTGCATTGCGGTCCATGTGGCCAGGGGATTGGGGGTGTAGGGGTTCCACACCCCCTGTTATTGCATGTTGCATGTGGGCACAATGGGTGTGGAGTGGCTATGTGCTTTGGATCTGTGGTGTGCAGCCACTCCACACCTTGGTGCATTGGCCCCAACATTAGCACTCACCAGTAATTGTAACCTTGCATGCCAAGTACAGTGTATCATATCAATCCATGTGTGTGACCACTGGTTGGGGTTGTGGGTAGGTACAACTTCCCAGAGGGTTGTGCCGTCTTGTTATTAAACCCATTTAAAAGTCACTCTGGGTGGAGGCACCATGCAAATAGTTCTATTGTTGGTATTGAGCCCCTTTATCCATCCAAACCAGAACCCAGGCCCCTCAACCTACATTTTAGGCAGCAGGCAGGGGTAGTAGCCCATTGGGAGGTGGCACCTGGGTTACATATGACATACTGTACAGTCTCTTATTGTGATGTGTGAATGATATTGACAAACAAACGTCTATAGTGCTTCTGAAGGCAGATTTCCACATGGGAGGCTATTAAGCAAGCTGGGTAACTTAGGAGTGTGTCCAGAAGTGGTAAATTGGGTTACTGGTTAAGGAACTGGTTAAGTGATAGATAACAGAGGGTGATGGTAAATGGAGTTCACTCTGAGGAGGGGAAGGTGACCAGGAGGGAGCCTCAGAGATCAGTGCTGGGACTGGTCCTCTTTAATGTCTTTATAGGTCAAGTTGCAGAGGAGCTGGAAGGGAAGTGCTGCCTCTTTGTGGATAGTACCAAAATCTGCAGTAGGGTAGACACTCCAGGGGAAGGGATGGTGGAAAGGAAGAGCAGAGACCTGGGAAAACCCAAGGAGTGTAAAGGGTATGTCAGGTGAGTTTGAATGTGAAAAAGTGCAGAATAATGCACTTGGGGCACAGGACGCCAGGGCAGAGTATAATCTGGGGAGAGTGTTATTGATGACCACCAGGCAGGAGAGAGGCTTGGGTGAAATCATCTCTGATGATCTAAAGGTGGCCAGGCAGTGTGGCAAGGCAGTTGGGAGGGCTAGTGGAATGCTGGGGTGTATAGACAGAACTTCCAAACAAACGTTATTGCTGCACTCCAAACTGCTTGGTTCTCATGTTCACTGTCTCAGCAAGTACATTGACATAAAACACCAAGTGCAACAGCAAAACTTACGAAGGCACAGTGACAATAATTTATTCTGGTGCATAGATGTAATAACTCCATACATAAATATGGCTAGTTGTAAAAGCGCATTGGTTATATTCTGCGACAAACAGAATATGTATGCCACATAAATTTCATATAGCTCTTAACTGCCTTCTGTGTTTAAAGTTCTGAGCAAATGGTGAGCATAAGATGATTATCCAAAACAAAGTGCATACAAAGCGCAATAATTAAGCAATAAAGTATGACTATAGGTTAGATTAACAGTCTGTTAATCACCCCCTTGTGGTGTAATGTGGCACGAGACGCAGCTGAGTGCCATATTGCCACAAAAGAGGCGACTGACTGTTAATCTAACCTATGGTCATACCTTATTGCTATTATTACAAAGTAATTGGGTATAGAATTCATTAAAAGGTATTTTAAAATGTTTAATTTTACAATCTACCTTGTCTGAAGGTTAAACAGTCCTTCCACGCTGTCCAAATTTGAATACATCAGTGTATCTCTATGGTGACATAGCAACAACGTTGTGCTGCAGAACATGTGATAGCTGTACTTTGCAGTGTAGCGGTCCATTTTAGAATTATTGTGTTTTTGATGCCTCAAGACAGGCAGTCATACATTTGTTAAAAATCATTCTTAAATTGGTATTTTTTGAATGCACCTCCAGTTTTACAGGGAGTCGCTAGTTTCGATTGTGACATTCTGCACCTCGTAATGTGCTGCTATATGACGTCTTGCGAGAAATTGCAGAACGGGTGATATCAAAGTCTAGCTCAGTGGTGACCCTTCTTAGACTAATTGGGGTTTTGTGCCTCAAGGTGTGTAGTCACACCTTGGGCTGGATATTCAAACTGCGCCAGGCAGGGGCGCAAGCCTGGGCGCAGCACAACTGGGATGCGCCAGGGCGTGGACTGGGTGATATTCAACGGTGCTGCGCCATGGCTCAGCACCATTGAATATGGCACCGTGGCCACCCGCATTGCACATGGTGCAGTGGCACTGCGTCAGCGCAAGTGGCAAGAGAGGAGTAGGGGGATGTCCCAGCTCAAGTGCAGTTGCGGGTAGGCGCAGGAACTGCAATATTCAGTGGTGTGTATGCAAATGGGGCCATTATGCATGCAAGGTGCAAATGGGGCCATTTGCATGTCATTATGGCCCCATTTGCATGCAGGTGCACCGATCCCCGGTGACTTGCGCCTGGCGCCCTGCCAGGCTGCAACTGTCGGGGACCGACACCCTCTGCCCCTCGTCGCCAATGTGACCCAATGCCCAATCACGGACTTTGTAAAAGTAGAAATCCCTGGTGGTCCAGTGGACCTGCCCCCAGCCAGATTGCGAGCTTTGTAAAATATATTATCCCTGGTGGTCCAGAGTGGACGTACTGATCAGGCTTTGTAATAATAAATATATCTCTGCGGTCCAGCGGACTCCGTTCTGCTCCGGTTTTGTAATTTAAAGATCTTCAGGGCCCAGCGTATTCTCCTCACTGGCTTCACTCAGTCCGGGCACTGGCCTCTAGATGGTGTTTTCACCGCGAAGCCGCTGGCTGACTGATGCTACGCCAGTACAACTGTATGTTTCATTGGTCTGATAACGGTTGTGGGCATGCAGACCATACTCGTACCCACATTCCTGATATGTGAATGGAAGTCATTCACAATTGGGATCAGGAATACAGTACGGTCTGCACGCCTACTGGCCCATGCTGTGGATCACTGGGCGCATAGCCGCACTGTACGCCGTCAGTCGGTGGGCGGCTGGTGGGGAGCTGCCATCTGCCACTGACTGGGGGGGGAGTGGGGTGGCACGACTGAGTGGTTGGGTGGGGAGGGGGGTACCGCTGGACCACCAGGGATATTTAAATTTACAAAGCCCACGATCGGATTTGGGAGCTGGTCCACTGGACCACCAGGGATAAAATTATTATTACAAAGCCCACAATTGGGCTGGGGTGCAGGTCCACTGGACCACCGAGGATAAACATATTTTTACAAAGCCCGTGATCGGGCTGGGGGGCAGGTCCACTGGACCACCAGGGAGTTTCTTCTTACTGGAGCCTGCGAGCCGGCCGGGGGGCACAATGATGATGGACCGTGGATCTGGAGGTCGGGTGGCCACCCACAGCTGGCGGCTGCCGTGTTGCGCCCGGCAATATGACATCTCACCTGTGGGTGGCCAGGCCTTGCTCCTTTTTTTTGGCAGATCTCTGCACCCCCTTCGTGGCGCATGTGGTGCGTATGTGCCGCATATCCCGGGCTGAATATCGGGATGTGCCAAATATGCATGGGCACGCCTCGCCAAGACTTGGCGCTGCATACATTAATGGTGCACCCTGGTGCATCGACGGCGCAGTGCAACATCCCTTTGAATATCGTGCTGTGGGTATTATCAGGGTTGCGCATGGCGCAACACTGTTGCACCATGCGCAACCCCTTTGAATATCCCAGCCCTTGTGTTTAATAATTATTTAAGTTGAATTTCACTTTTTTTAAATGGCAATCTTTCTATCCTGAGCATGCGCAGTACTGCATCTGTGGTGTGATGGTTTATGGTGAACTTGCCTGCAGAGATTTTTTTCAAAATGTGGATCTTATTTAGAATATTTGCTGAATAAGCACTGTATGTAGCACTAATATTTTCTTTCATAAACAGTCACTAGACAGCATTTTTTTACTGCAACCCCCCCTCCGTGCCTACCTGTCAGTAGGAGCCATGCTGTGATTTTTTACTCATAAATTGTGTAACTTCTTGTAGTAGTTGAGAAATCAGTCTGTGAATACTAACTGCATTACTGAGCATGCTTTACATGAGTTGGGAGGGGGGCACACTTGTAAATACAAACACCAGATCTAATTACCTTTTCACAGTTCATTATTAATGTGCTTAATGTAAACACTTAAGGAGTTTCTGCTTCACTTTAGTGACACCTGTATATTTAGCTGCGATTGAGTTGCTCGCTCTTGAAGTCCGTACAGTGTACTCTAATTAATGCCATTATTCTCAGCTGTCACGGACTACATTACCTAACATTTGATATGTACCGAATTGTTCTTTTGCTTTTTTTTTTTTTTTTTTTAACAGTGAGCTGTTCACAAAAAAAGAAAGAACAGAGCAAAGTAGGAGGTTGAGATCGGTACATTTGGCTACGTACAGATTAACGGTTAGTGTCACTTTCTCACTCATTTTACAAATGGAAAGAATGTATGCTTATGGATATTTCAGCTTTTAATGGGGGTAATTTTTTCTGGATGTATGCCATTTCTACGCATGTGGATGTGCCGTGACCACATTATGTTGAGGGCTGAAGCCTCATACGGACGCCCATTTTCTTGAAGAAAATCCTGAGTCCCTAACAACCGACTGGCTCTTTTTTTTTTTAGTATTAAAAACACTACACAGTGATCCGTCTGTACATGGTAGGTTAACATGGGTTAATGTAACCCTCTTAGAACTATGAAAGCCAATCAGATTACTTTTATTTTCTCTGCCTTATAATAATAGCAGTAAATGTAACAGATGGTTAGCATCCCGTATAGCACCTCAACACCCCCCACCCCAGTACGTTAACCATTCAGGTCTTCCTCAGGGGGTGTGGTGATTACACCCAACTTAGCTGCTTAAATAAGCACCTGTTGTCAAGGAAACAAAATTTGACTAATTCTTCCATTTTAATTTAAAGTGATAGGTACCACCAAAGTGCAAATTCTGTGAATAAAATTGCTTGGCTCCCCAAAACAGCAATAATGTAGACTTGCAATAATACAGACTTTGAGTCACAAACATTACAATTATAACTATTAGACTCACAGAACCAGGAGTCTACAGTTAAGTCTATAAGTAGATTAAGCTGATGAGGTCAGAAATTCCATTTCACTTATTCTGCACATAAGGATGGGTTTCAAGCCTTGTGAATGAAAGCTTACAGTGCATACTGCAAGCCCATTGGTCGACAGTATCAACCTCCGCTATTGTAGTGCATACTATAAGCTGTCCTTCTGTGACAGCTCAGTCAGCAGACAGCCATGGAGGTGTGCTGGTGGGTTCTGCTGCCCATTGACCATACGCCACTGCTGGGATGGGGGGAGTGGGGTGGGCTGTGTCTGGGGTCCTGAGTGGGTGAGGGGCTCCACTGGACTACCAGGGAGGGGTTGTATGACTTATTCCAGTTTTGTGGTGATCGGTGGTGGGGGCTGGGAGGAGGGCCACTGGACTGCCAGGGATGTGTTGGTTTACACTATTTATTTTATGATTGGGGCTGGGAGAGGGGGCCACTAGACTACAAGGGAATGTGTGTACACATATGTGTACGTCACGGTTTGGGGATTGTGGGGGACTAGCCACCCAGGGGCTGGCGGCTGCTGTGCTGTGCAGTACAGCAGCCTGCCTGTGGGTGGCTACCAGTTAGGTGTGTTTTTACATGCCTAACTTTGTCTGGCACATCTCCGAGATGTGTGGACAGCTGTGCTTCACAGCTCGGTCAAATATTGTGATGTACTGCACATTCATAGGAACTCCCTCTCCAGATGCACCGCATGCATTATCTTTGCACTGCAGCACATCCAGAATTGCACAGTGCATCCCTTCTTTTTGAATATGGCCCAGGGGTGCTTTTCTGGGGATGCGCCGGCATGACTCAGTGGTGCCAGGTGCATTTCCTTTGAATATCTGGGTGTATATGGCAAAGTTTGTGCTAGAAATGAACTATTTTACATTTGATGGCAGATTTTATGCTCAAATCCAGGGCACTTCGATGGGCACTATATTTGAGCCACATTTGGCCAATTCGAATGTTTCAAATTGGGAAACGAGATGAACTTACGGTTCAGAACAGAATTGCTTTGCACATTATATTGCAGCCTACGAGTGCTACCTGGTTGATGTCTTTGTAGTATGGATGGGACCTGAGAGATACTTACAGAATTTTGTAGCATGCATTACATTAATTCTACAAGCCCACGTTTAAAATGTCTATGTGACTTTAATCAATCTGAAGTTAACTTCTTGGATCTATTTTCAAGGACAGGACTAATTGCAAAACAAGACTGTTTAGGAAACCCAGTTATCAGAATATGATTTTAAAAGCTGACAGTTGTCATCTGAGGTTTTCAATAAACAGTATACCAAACAAGCAGTTCCTACAAGAACCTTGAGTTAATAAGAAGGGCTTTGAAGCTGGTAGTTTGGATATGGCAAGACGCTTTGAACAGAGGAACTGTACTGAGCCCCACATTTCTGCAGCTTATTTGCAAACAAAAAATACAAACTGACTGTGCATTCTACAATGGGACAGAGATAGGAACCCCAACACTGATATATGGCAATCAACGTTTCTCACACTGTATAATCCAGAAGCACAAACAGTTGGTCAAATAATTAGAAAGCACTAGCCGGTGTTAAGGGCAGGTCCAAAACTGAAGGCACTTGCCATGCAAGAGCTATATGTCACATTCAGACGTGGAAGAAACATAAAAGCCATTGCTGTCTGTTCTACTCTGCCTAAAGAAAACAAGAGAACCTTGGTGTCCACCTACACCAAGGGGGTTATTAGCGCTGTGGCCATTGCAGCCAGTGTTTGAATATTTAAAATATGGATTATTTCATTCAGCCCTGAAACTGAAAGAGATTCAAAATCAACCAATTTATAAACTGTACCTCAGTTGGGGTTATTTATTGTATATGTGTTAATTGCACTTGTGGTTTTCTCTGCTGGACAGACTAAACTTGAGTTAAAGACACATTGGAGAATGTAAAATTGCAGTTTGCACTGGCAAAACAAACTACACCATAGCAAAACATTTTAAGGACATAGGCCTTGGCTCTACAGCTTGCCTTAAGTTTATTGATATCGAGAAAAATTGATTTGGGGGGCTGTGGGGGTGATTTGGTCAAATGCCTCTTTCAGCATGAATCTTTTTGGATTGACACTTTAGGAACACTATCTCCTTGTGGAGAAAATGATAAACTGAATTTACACGCCTTTCTTTGATTATGTTTGCTTAACCAATTTTTATGTTTGCTTGCGCATGCAGTGCACAAGAAACATATTGAGGTAAGTAGAGCATTGCAGAGGTATGGCAGGGTGTGCCCAATGCAGCCCACACTTTCAGGGACCCATCCCTCTGCTACAAATCAACAGAAAAACTGCCAATGATGGCAGTTTCAGAGAGAGTGACAGACTTAAAAGAAATGTGCTGCTCCAATCAGGGACAGTTTCGTCATCCCTGATTTCAGCGGCAGCTCCCCCATCCCTCACAACCAGGAACACAGAGGCAGCCAGCAAGACTCTCCACCCATGCACATTACAGTGTACAGTAACGTGCATGGGTGCATTTTCTTTCTTGTCTGCTGCTGCCCTGTGCCCCCGGCCCTAGTGTGCCTTTCTCTGGCAAAACAACTGCTGCCGCCACACACTCCTGGGGAAAGCTGACATTGGGGTGCCCAATGCCATGTCAGCATATCCCCCCATTAAGTGGCACACTGGGAGCCCACCCCAGTGAGCTGAAATATGGCAGCTTCTGCCACCCACCACACAGTCCCCATAAGCTGACATGAGGTGCCCAATCCCCATGTTGGCATCCCCCTCTTAGTGTGTCTTTCCTGGTTAAACAATTCCCCCTTTCTTTTCTGACACTGGGATGCCCACTCCCAATGTCAGATGTGCCCCCCTAGCCCATCAACACCCCTTGCCACCACTGTGGTGCCCAATCCCAGAGTCAGCATCCCCCCTCTCTCCACCACCATTGTGACAAGGTGGGAGCCCACCCCAGTGTACCAAACTTTTTGAATCCTGTAAATGAAGAAATGTCCTTGCTGTTTTTTTAACCTGAAAAACAATGGTCCTTGCTGCCTCTCTGGGACCCCTTCCCATCCCCACCCTCCCCTCTGCACACCCCACCTCCCTGCACCCCTCCTCACCCCATACTTACCCCTGAGGTCTGATGCTGTGTTCTTCTGTGGACCAGGAACACATTTGCACTCTTCAAAAGCCAACTGGGAACTGAACAAATGCAGGTAAGCATTATAATAATAATAATAATAAATTTATTTAATATTGCGCCTTTCAAAAATCAAAGCGCTGAACAAATAAATACAAAGTCAGCAAATACAATGGATATCAATAAAATCAGTGAAATTCAGTATAAACTTTACTCCATAAAAAGGTCTTCAACGCCTGCTTAAAGCACCCCACTGTCCTGCACTCTCATAGCTGACAGGGCAGATAATTCCAGAGGGTAGGGGCAGCAAACCCGAAGGCACAGGCCCCAGATGACTTTAAACTAACCCTCGGAATCTCCAGCAACCCCTTGTCAGCCGAGCAGAGCTGTTGCAGTGGGGTGTAGGGAACCAGGAGCTCTTTCAAGTAGTCAGGACCCAGTATGTGTAGGGCTTTGTAGGTTAATAAACCTACCTTAAAGGTGATCCACCTCTGAACAGGCAGCCAGTGCAGATCATGCAACACTGGGGTAATGTGAGACCTCCTAGATACCCCAGTCAACAAACGTGCAGCAGCATTCTGCACTAGCTGCAGGTGGCGGATATCAACCCCAGGAAGCCCTAGATAAAGGGAGTTACAGTAGTCAAGGCGTGAGGTCACAAAAGCGTGGACCAAAATAGAGAGATCGCTAGATGGAACGAGATGCTTGATCCTGGCAATGTTCCTAAGATGGTAAAAGGCCAGCTTGATGACTGCCGACACCTGGTGATGGAAGGTCAGTCCATCGTCAAGCACCACTCCCAAGTCACACACCCGCTCAGAGGTAAGGATCTGAGCCCCCCCAGGACTAACCAGAGGGGAGATCGGTCCTCAACCCCTCTGTCCTGTGACTTGGGTCCATCACCAGTACCTCAGTCTTTCCTGTGTTCAACTTTAAACCACTGAAACCTCATCCAATCTTGTATTTCCATGAGGCAATAGTTCAAGATCGAGATAGATTTAACCTGGTCATGGGCAAAAGACAGGTAGAGCTGGGTATCATCAGCATAACAATGAAACCTCATCCCATACCATCTTACAATGTCTCCGAGGGGCCGCATGTACACTGCAAATGACATGGGAGACAGCACCGAGCCCTGAGGTACTCTGCAAGGCAGAGAGAAAGACTTGGAGAAAATATTTCCGAGACAACTCTTTGAGTTCTACCAACAAGGAAAGATGAAAACCATCTGAGAACTGTCCCCGACAGCCCACAGATGAGCCTCAAGCAGTCAAGCAGATCCCCATGATCAACAGTGTCAAACACTGATAACAAATCAAGGAGTACCAAGATGGAATGGTTTCTCTGATCTCTCAAAATCAGGAGATCATTGAGCACCCGAACCAGAACAGTCTCAGTACTATGCCTCTTACAAAAACCAGATTGGAGAGGTTCGTATAAATTATGGATGGTTAAATGGTTCTCCAGTTGAGCTGCCACAACTTTCTCAATAACCTTTCCCACAAAAGGAAGGTTAGAGATAGGTCTGTAGTTCACTAGATTCTCCAGGTCCAAAGAAGCTTTCTTCAGGAGGGGTGTCACCACCGCCTTCTTCAGGGAGATAGGAAACTCACCCGATTCCAAAGAGCACCAGACAATCTGAGCTAAGACCAGGCCAATAATATCACTATAACCCAAAATCAGGGAAGTAGGGCCCGGATCTAAACTACAGCAAGTGGGATGCATCCCCTGGACAATTCTCATATCACCGAACTCCGGCAGATCAAAGGTACTCCAGGAAACTCTGGGCTCCGTGACTAAGCACCGACCAACAGCATCCCCCATAGAGCGAGTCTGACAGAACTCTTGTCTGATGTTGGCCAGCTTATTCACAAAGAAATGAGTGATCTCATCACACTCTATTTGTGAAAAAACTCGATGGAGCTGCAGACAGGCTGGGTTGCACAACCTGTCCACAGTTCGGAAGAGTTGAGCCGGTTGGTTCTGTGCAACAGTGATTTCTCTGGACAGGAATTCTTGCCTTCTTATGAGAAATCTCTGAATGATAGAGTTTATAATGCTCTAACAAAATAAGATGGTCGGCATCCAAAGCAGACCTCCACCAATGACGCTCTAACCTATGCCCCAACCTCCGCAGTTCCCTCAGGGATCCATCAAACCATGGGGCCCTGGGGCGAAGTGGAAGGGGGCGAACACGGATGGGAGCAATCAGATCAAGAGCCAAAGAAATGGCCGTATTATAGGCTGTGACTAACAGCTCAGGATCTGTGCTGGACTCGCCAGATGCCGAAACGTCAATCACCGCAACCAGGTCTTCAGGCACTATATCCCGCAAAGGGCAATAACTGACCATCTCCATAGGGGCCGACCTACCCAGGAGGGCAGAAAAATTTTACCTAACAGTGCAGTGATTGGACCAACCGACAGGTTCTACCACCAAATTGGAGGCCTCGATCCCCCAGGAGAAAGACCAAATCAAGATAGTGACCACCATTGTGAGTAACTGAGGAAACAACCTGTGTGAAGCCCAGTGATGTCATCACCTGGAGGAAGTGTTGTCCAAAAAGTGAGGATTCGTCATCGACCCAAGCATTGAAGTCACCCAGAACCATCAGTCTGTGTGACTCCAATGCCATGTTGGCGGCGAAGTCTGCTACTTCCTGCAGGAACAGCTTCTCATCACCTGGTGGACGGTAAATGAGTGCTATCCTGCACCCCACACCAGTTACCACGGTACACTCAAATGATATGGCCTCCTCAACTGGAACCCCAGTTAGGCCCAATTCAGTCTTGGAACAAACCACAACTCCCCCCCCGATCCAATCTCGGGCAGTGTATAACCGAGTACCTGGAGGGAATAGCAGGCCTCTAAAATTGGGGCAGCCTTCCTATCTAAGCAGGTCTCGATAATGCAAGCCAGATCCACTGTTTCAACAAAATCTGCAATAAAAGCAGTTTTGTTCCTAATGGATCTGGCATTGCATAACAGCGCCCGAGTTGGGCAATGTTGATGGGCCGTCCCAGCTACTTGCCCTCCCAAAAAGGAGGTGCCCTTGGGTGAGGGAACCAGACAAGGATCACCATGTTTCTGGCACCATTTCACCCCAGGGCGTCTTCTGGTCCTAACCACCCCGATGGGAGAGCGCCACTCATTTGGACTCCGCTGTCCATGCCCCCATCCCCATCCTCCCCACGGGCAGTCCCAGCACTCTACAGTGCCAGTAGTGTAAGCGGAAGGGGAAGAGAGCAGACGAGTGGGATGGGAGGGCGAATAACCATGAGACAGGGAGCAGGCAAGCTCATTCCACCAAATTATTACAAAAACAAGGGGAAAAACACAAAAATTAATTTCTTAATACAATCCAAAGCAGAGATGTGATTTAAATATAAAAACTTCTAAAAAATTCCCAAAACACAAACCACCCCAAAAAAAACAAACAACGAATAATAAGGTACTCTCACTGCCACAAAATAAACAATCATAAATAATAATAATAACTAAATAAAGGCAGCCAATTGGGAGGGTCAACTTAGGTTGATATCTCAGCCATTTTTTTGAGTTTTGACCCCAGATTTTCAACATGGGGTTCTTGGGACCCCATCACTGCATGGAATCACCTTTCAGGACTGATTAATGAAATGACATTGCCACTGCTTATGAGGTGGGGTCCCAAAAAGCCCATGTTGCAAGTCTGGTGAACAAACTCCTAAAAATGACTGTGTTATGAGCATGCATTGTGCAGTTTCTATGCATGCTTGTAACTTCACCAATTTTTAATATTTTCTCTTCAAATTTACAACATTGTCGTTTTTTCACACCTCCTTATGAACAGTACAGCTGCCATTTTTTGCATCCTGCCTGAAACATGTTTTCGCACCTGTGGCGCAGAATGGTGCAGTAGCTGTGTAAAATCAACTTTTGGGACAGATTAATGAAATCGCAGTGTTACTCTTCATGAGGGGAGGTCCCAAAAAGGCCATGTTGAAAATTTGGTGATCAAATTGCAAAACATTACTGCATTATGGGCGTGCTAATTGCTACGTGATCGTAACTACCCTTTTTCATATTTTTCACTCCAGATTTTCAACATTGCCATTTTTTCCCACCTCCTCATGAACAGTACAGATGTCATTTTTCACATCCTGCCTAAAATGTCTTTTTGCACCTGTTGCGCTGAATGGGGCATATGCTGTGCGAAATCACCTTTCGGGATTGAGTAATGAAATGATAGTGCCACTGAGGTGGGATCTCAAAAAGCCCATGTTGAAAATTTGGAGTGAAAATACCAACAAATGCCTGGGGCATTAGGGTTTCCAACCGTAACGCCCCACCCTGTACAGACTGAGAGGCGTCAGGGTGTGTGGCTTGGGGTCATCGGCCGTAATGCTCACGCTATTCCACCCTCACCCTTCAGCCACTGACTGGCATTGCAGTGTGCCTTGGGGTCTTCGGCCCTAACGTTCACCCCATTCTCCTGTACTGCACCCATCTCAGCTTATTTCCTTATGGAATGGCATGAGCGTGAGGGCCAAAGACCCCAAGGCAGACCGTGACACCTGTCAGTGTCTGCAGGGTGAGGTGAGGTGGAATGGTGTAAGTGTTATGGCCGACGACCCAAAGGCACACCCCAACGTCTGTCAGTCTCTGCAGGATGGGGGTTGGGGTTGGCCTTAGTTCAATACTTCACTGCCATTCCTATTATGCAGCTGTCTAACTCTTGCAGTACCAATGCTAATACCAGCAAGCAAACTTTCAGCATTGACAAATTCTTGTTGTATTTTAGGTTGCTTGGTCCCTTTATGATCTGTGTTGTTACGGTTTTTGTATTTCTGATGGTTTAGCTTTCCAGTAGGTCCTTGTACCTTTTCTCCCACCTCCTTCTCCTTTGCCCATATCCTTTTTTCCATTGTCCTTCCTACCCTTTAAACCCCCCCCCATTTATAGACCATATATAGGTTGGTAAGTGTAAACTCTTTAAATTTATATTTTTCCTAGCATTTGTTCTCGTATTGGTTTCATGCTGAATGATTTCTCTAAGATCTAGTGCTGTTTTAAAAATTGTCTGTATCCAGTTGTTTGTTTCTTGTGGTGTCTTTCATGTTTGCACAACTGCACTTTGTGTACACTCAAATATGTTGCACAACCGTGCCATGTTTGCACTACAGTTGTTTGTATGTAGGCATTGGCTATGAGACCTTTTGTTTGCCTGTACTGTGTCTTTGATTTGTGGTTTATAAAAGCTCACTGCTTTTGCCATACAGCCTCTCTGAAGACAACATCAGAATAATGAATCATTCAGGTGTGGCCTGTATAGTGCTGCTAGGTTTCAAGACTGTACCAAGCAATGTTTAGAGGCAGTGGTTAAAACATTAT
Source organism: Neoceratodus forsteri (assembly GCA_016271365.2). Lineage (NCBI taxonomy): Eukaryota > Metazoa > Chordata > Ceratodontiformes > Ceratodontidae > Neoceratodus > Neoceratodus forsteri. Next base: position 105,759,632 of record JADMNL010000035.1, read on the forward strand.
TTGCTATTTAAATTTGGCAGTCATGCTGCCAAGTCTAAACTATTAGTGGTGTAAGGGTGGGACTTTGTGCATAATGGACAACTGCTTATACTGGACTATGAAGCAAAACAATGATATACTTATGGACAGCACATCTTCCCATACCTCTCAACCTTTTGTTCCCCAAATGTGGAACATTGCCTGTCAAAATGTGGAACAAATGGGCAAAATGTGGAACACTTAATCAAATCTTTACCTAAGACGCTCAAAACACTGTTACAATGTTGCATTTATGTTCAGCAAGTCTGTTATTAACTGAATAATATATTTTTTGCATCATTTACTATGGATGTTTGCTTTAAAATGTTGACTTTGAATGTGGAACAAGTCCTCACAATGTGGAACAGGCAGCTTTTGTGAAGTAAAATGAGGAACGTTCCTCGTAATGTGGTACAGTTGAGAGGTATGCATCTTCCTGTGAACTCCAGGTAGTGGTATGCCACAGGAACTTCTTTTAATAATTTAATAAATTATGCACTTGCTAATTTAATAGTGTGGTCATGGAAGTATATGTTAGACTGGAGAGTATGCCAACCTGAATTACTGCCACTGTTCATTTCTATTGTATGTTTTCATTGTGATGAGCCTTAGGTATGTGCACTCAGGCCCCGATATTCAGACTGCCCCGGGCTGGGGTGCAAGCCAAGGCATAGACCAGACAATATTTAATGCTGCTGTGCCATGGCTCAGCACCATTGAATATGGCACAGAGGGAGCACGCACTACACATGGCACAGTGGCACTGTGCCAGTGCAAGACACAGTACAGGAGCAGGGGGATGCGCCAGCACAAGTGCAGTTGCGCTGTGTGCATGGCCCACAATATTCAGCATGGGGCATGAAAATGAGGCCATTATGCATGCAAGGTGCAACTGGGGCCATTTGCATGTCATTATGACCCCATTTGCATGTGATGCGCTAATCCAGGGTGACTTGTGCCTGGTGCCCAGCCAGGCTGCAGCCATTGGGGATCAACATTCTGCAGTCCCATTGCAGTCCCCCACTCCCATATGCCCAATTGTGGGCCTAAGCATTGATAGACTCCCTGGTGGTCCAGTGGGAAGCCCCTCCTTACCCGATCATGGGCATCTGGCAGGATGGTAAACCGGTGGTCCTGTGGTACAGTCCCCACTGCTTATAACGGGCACATCTGTGCTTGCTAAAATTGCCCATTATCAGCATTGGTCGCTATAACGATTGCATAAAAATCATACAAAGCAGGAAGCGGTTACTGTGGTTTTGCTGCAAAAGTGTATTGAAATAACATGGCGTGCAATATATTACAGATACAGTACGCAGTATAGGTAAATCAAACAAGCAGAACATGCAGTACATAGTATGGAAGTGCATTAGAGTCCCTACTGAAAGTAGCCAGTGATCGTAGACTGCATGTACTGCTCCCAGACCACTTCGGATGCTCGAAGTGCTTCCTGGTTTGGTGCAATTGTAGGGTGCTGCTCCATGGCACGATGAAGAATTAGGATTGCAGCCCTCACATCATTTGGACCGACGGTTGCTTCTTCCCTGTCAACTTCCAGTACAGAACTCCTTTACGTGCACTCTGATGCTGTACTGTAACCTCTGCATCCAGCTCGTCGATAACCCGCAGCCGCATCGCTCGAACATAACGCTGTTTCATAGCGTAATTCATGCCTTGATCTGCTGGTGTAAATGAATGCATGAAAGAATGTCAAGCATACATATACACTACTTATGCACTGTCTGCCAATAACTGCTACTGTATAGTGTTACACTGAGTTGGAATGAGCCGCTAATTGCTGACTGTCACTTGGTACAGCACTGGATGGCCACAGACAGCAATGCAAAATGCCCAATGTCGACGACGGGCAATGACAGTTATATCCAGCAGTAGTATGTATGGATGGATACAATACATGATGGTAAATGGAATGAGATATGCCCACTAAACCCGATTGCCCATCTCATGCATGGGTGGTATATGTAACGGACTGTACCCCCCACCCACCCACTGGGGTCCCCGCCACTCAGCCCCCTGTCCTTGACGGGCGGCAACCCTGCCCACATGCCACCTGGCCGCCCGCCAAATTACAGTGTACAGTATGGTCTGTACACTGTCATTGATGAGCAACTGGGTGGCATGCGGGTGGGGTGCTGCCACCCCATGATGACAAAGGGGGTCTGGGTGGTGGGGGACCCCAGTGGTGGGTGGGGAGGGGGGATACCACTGCACCACTGGGGTCTCATCCTGACAGATGCCCACAATGGCCAAGGGGGGCTTCACACTGGACCACCAGGAGTCTAAACATATGTATGCCGCGATTTGGTGATGGGGGACCGCGTTCCCAGGGCAAGGTGCTTGTGGACAGTGTTCTGAGTGGGCGGGTGGCCACCCATGGCTGATGGCTGCTGTGTTGTGCCCTACAATGGCAACCTGCCTATAATTAATAGGTTGTTCATGTTTATCTGGCACAACTTTACCCCCAAGCAGTGCAAGTCAGGGCTGTGCCAGCATGTCACGCCAACACATCCTGGAGCTGAATGTCGAGGATATGCCGCTTGCCATGAGCCGCATCCCTGGTCTTGCGCCACGACGCCAATGGGCCCGGCACATTGGGGTTGCACAGTGCAACTCACCTTTGAATATCACGCTGGGGTGCATTGGGGGTTGCGCATGGTGCAACCCTGTTGCACCATGCACAACCCCTTTGAATATCCAGGCCCAAGTGTTTAGAGCTGCTGCTTCAGTTTCAAATTAAAAAATAAAGTTGGCTAAAAATGAGATAAAATTGCATTATATAAAGCAAGAAACAGCTCACTTTAAAAAAAAAAAAGCTACTCGGACACCTCAGGCTGCATGTTTGCTGTCATGGCACTGTGATGTTACCACTGAGAAAGCCACTGTCTTTGCCCAGAGTGATCCATGTGCTGACATCAATAGTCTGGCTAGGTTTTATTGATTTTGTAGTTTGCATCTGGAAAGGTGAGAGAGGAAAAATTGATGATTTCCTTGTTTGGATTATTAACAATGACCTAAATCTAAAATTCACTCCTACAGTCAACCAAATGTTAATTTCTCAGATCTTAAGTTACAGGTAATCCCAGGTAAGATGGTCATTTCTAAAAGCTATAGAAAAAAACCCAGAGCAAGTAGCTCTGTTTTACATTGTAATAGTGTGCACCCCCCAGAATTTGATCAATTCCATACTCTACAGCTATTTTGTAAGGCTGGGGAGAAATTATTCAGGTGATGAAGTATTCAAACAGCAATTTGAGGAACTACTGAACAGATTTCTCAGGAGCGGGTATAAAAGACAGGTACTAGAAGAGGCCAAAGCAAGGGTGCTAATAATTGAAAGGAAATCTCTACTAGTGCCTAACTTTAAAGAACCAAAAATGAACAGGATCACCTAAGAAACAAGATGGATTTTTCATTTCAACTGCCCATCCCCTAGTGGCTTAAATAACACATGGGATTGCCAGCCCTTTACTGAATAAGATTTATGCTTGTCACTGCGTATATGTAACTGTTCTTTCTTTCCCATTTCTGCAGACGACCATGAAGAGGGAATTGAATTGAAAAAGTTTGATTTGAAAAATGCCTATCCTGCTCTATCCTTATCTAGTCTAATTGCATCAAAGGATGATCAGATAACTACCTAAGTTTCTAAATTTCTAAATTTTTCTTCCCATTTGTGATTTTTAATTTTTGTATTGATTTTTGAATTTGGTATTTGGGATACACTGTCATTAGGACCTTTTGCTCAAGTGTCTTAAATGTTCCTAATGTGATATTGAGTGTCTTACTAAATGCTGCACAAACATCATCATGAAAAGGAATTGCTCTAGAATGTGTTGAATACTAATAGCATAAAGAGTACCTCATGATATGATACAATGTCAAAATATTTATTTTATTTATTCTTTGGTTACCAGGTAAGGCCCACTAGGCACAAGTGCCTGTTTTCAGAGGTGACCCGGGAGTACTGCAGAGGTTAAAGGATCTGTAAACAAGCTGTATTTTAATCAAACAACTTACTTTGTTGATGTATCAGTTCCCTGCCAGTCTTTTCGCAACAAGAGATTTTCAGAATTGGGTAAATCCATCTGTTCTGTGTTAATTTTATGTCCCGCACTTCCCAGAAGAGCCCTGTATTCATTTTACTGCTCTGAATTGTTCCCGCGAGACAAGGACGATGTAATCAGAGCGGGACATCTGGCGTTATCCTTTTGCATTGTAGTCCCGGATTGCAGTATTCCCTTTGCATTGCAGTAGTCCCATTCATTTTGTTTTTTCTTTGTTGACATTTGCTGTCATGAATAAAAATGTTATACTCCTAAAAAAGTCTATTGGCGCTCTGTTTAGCTGTGCATTTGGTGTGTCACCGAGCTGTGACAATCCGTGCTGGTCTGACATGCTGTAATCACTGTTAGTGATCAATGGTGTTAGTTTCAGGGATTGTAAGGGCGAGCATAATCTTTTTTTCACCTTGCTGTTATAAAACCCTGTCACCCTGAATATAAGTTTTATCCTCGATATCATTGTGTATGTGGTTGCTGCGTAATGAGCTGCAGTGTTATTTCTTGTAGATGTACATATACCATTTTCGCTGATGCCTGAGCTTGATTTGATATTATTGTGGACTGTAACGTTATGCTCCAAAGTTATAACAGTTCATACCCAGCGACTACATTCAATCTAGTAACAAGAGGTTCAGTACACTGCTTGTATTCTCTTGATGACATCACTGTGTATTTTCTTTATGTTTTTTATGTTGTTGTAATTTTTTATTTATTTTGTGATCTACCAATAAAACAGTAGCTGTTATTAATTTTTTATGTGTGTATTTTTTTTTTTATTGTCACTTATTAATTTGCTGTGGCTATGTAATGTAGCTTATCCCTTTGACCCTGTCATGCCATTAGGAGGGAAAATCAGTGTCAGTGTCTCTTATCAGCAGCACATCGTCTGACAGGATTTGAAGACTGCTTGTTTCCATGTGGTATTGCCCCTGCTGCATACCTAACCTTTCAATAGTATTTATGTAGTGCTTTCTCTTTCTTTTCTGACCGAAGGTGTTTAATTTTATTTTATCACAAATTCACAGCATCAGAATGCCATATTGTGTAGCTTACGGATGTAGAAATGAAAGCCGCATGGGCTGTGGAATTAATTTTTTTAATTTCCCAAGTGACAAAGTCACTTGTAAAGCATGGGTCCATTTTTGCCGGTGCAAAGACTTTAAACCATCCCAGTATAGTCGAATGTGTTCGGTGCATTTCGAGAGGTCCTGCTCTGAGAGGGATCCTAAAAAACTAGCCCAGCTGAGATGGACAAATGCAAAGCCAAAACTTAAAGCTGATTGTGTCCCATCAATATTTATGCCATCAAGCTGCACAGATATTAGTACAGATATAAAGAAAGAAAAGACTGCTGTGTCTAAGTGGAACAGAATACAGGTAATTGTCATACAGATCCCAATTTGTTGTAACATATATTTTTTCCTGAGGTTTTAATATTGTACTGCGGAACTTTTTTTTTTTTATCCTGTGTGCTAGTGTAGTTTTATGTTTTCCCTTGTTTGAATGTGTGTGCTTGTGGGTAGATAGAGATTGGGGTGTTGGTTGTGAAGTTTGATTGTGAAAGTAGCTAGCATTTGTTTTCCAGGATGACATATACTTCTGACCCATCAATCAACCTGCTGCACCTAATGCTATGCCATCGACCCTGGTTTTGTAGTGTGAACTAGGGCACCACGGATGGCATGGGGGTGGGTGGGAGTGCGACTGCTTGGATTTGGATTACTTCTGCCTTTCTGGATGCAACCCCCCCCGTCCCCAGTGATGCATCCCAGCATCCTATTTGCCCTTGCTGCTGCCCTTCTATGGGTCTCTGAGTTGTTCATTTTGACATCTACCACTATCCTCAGGTCCCTCTCACCCTCCGTGATTTTAATTTTGTCTCCTCCCAGGGTATACCCCTGGCCTGGATTTCTGACTCCTAGGTGCAGAACCTTGCAGTTCCTCATGTTGAATTTTAGTTTCCATTGTCCAGACCACCTTCCCAGAGCCTCCAGATATTCCTGCAAGGCCACCTTCCCCTCCTCCTCATCCACCACTGCGCCTAACTGTAAGACATCTGCAAAGAGACTCATTTCACTCCTGAACCCCTTCTTTATATCTGAGACATAGGCGTTGAACAGGAGTGGCCACAGCACTGATCCCTGGTTCACCCCACTAGTAACCCACCTTAGGGTTGAGGATAACACCCCAACCACCACCCTCTGAGTACGCTCTGATAGTCAATTACCTATTCATCTTAACAACTGTCTCCCTACCCCCATTTCTGTCAGTTTAGCCAGCAGACCATTGTGGGGTACCGAATCAAATGTCTTGTTGAAGTCCAGAAAGAAGATGTCCACCGGCCTACCCTGTCCAGGGTTCTCATCACACAGTCATAGAACTGCACAAGGTTCACCTGACACGTTCTGCCCGGGACAAAGCCATGCTGCTTATCGTTCAAATATCCAGGTTGCTCCAGTAACCCCCAGCCTTTCCTTGATGATACCCCCCATCACCTTTTGGACCACAGAGGTCAGGCTAATGGGCCTGAAATTTCCTGCCTCCTCCCTTTGCCCTCCCATGTGGATCGTAATGACATGGGCAACCCTCCAGTCTTGAGGCACCCATCCAGTCATCAGATAGATGTTGAAGAACTCCGCCAGGGGGACTACCAGGACTGTGGCACTCTTTCAGCTGGTTCAACCAGCAGCAGGGAAATGTTGGACTCCCTACAATTGGCCCTCCTAAATCAACTGGTCAGGGAGCCAAACAGGGCAGGAGCTACCCTTGATCTAGTCCTGACAAATGGGGATAGGGTCAGAGATGTATCGGTTGGGGGACATCTTGGTATGAGTGACCACAACACGGTCAGGTTTAGAATAAGAAACACTACAAAGATTCACCTGTCTAGTTTGAAGGTGCTGGATTTCAAGAGGGCAAACTTCGGGATAATAGGGGAAATAGTGGAAAGGGCTTTGGAAGGGGTGGAGGAGTTGACAGAGGTGGAGGCAATGTGTGGGAGGATAAAAGAAGCCATTGTAGAAGCCACAGACACCTGTACCAAGACAGCAAGTAAAAATAAGAGGAGGAGGAAACCTCTGTTGTACACTAGGCAGGTAGCAAAAATGGTAAAGGCAAAAAGGAAGGCCTTCAGGAAGTTCAAGGAAACGCAAACAAAAGTGGACTAGGGAAAATACCTGGTGAGCCAGAGAGAAGTCGGGGTAGAGGTAAGGAGGGCAAAGGCACAGACAGAGAAGCACATAGCTAGGGGGTCAAAAACAGGGCTAAGACTTTCTTTCGGTACGTAAGTGAAAAGAGGAAGACTAGGCAGGGGATACTCCAGTTAAAAACAGACGAGGGGGAGATGCTACAAGGGGACACAGAGAAAACAGAACTGCTAAACAACTATTTTTGCTCAGTGTTCACTAGGGAGGAAGAAGGTGAAGGCAGCAGAGCAGGAAAAGAAATGGTAGAGGAGGGGGAAGTGGATATGAGTCCATTCCTCGTGAAGGAAATTTTTGGAGGACTAGGCTGCATGAAGGTGGACAAGGCAATGGGGCCAGATGGAGTGCACCCAAAGGTTTTAAGTGAACTAAAGGAGATACTGGCAGTGCCATTGACTGCCCTCTTCAATCAGTCCCTGGAGACTGGGGCAGTGCCGGAAGACTGTAGGCAGGCAAATGTAGTCCCGCTGCATAAGGGGGGAAGGAGGGATGAAATGGGAAATTACAGGCCCATGAGCTTGACATCGGTGGTAGGCAAGCTCATGGAAAAACTGATAAAAGGCAGGATCACCAGCTACCTGGAGGAAAACGGCCTGATGGATCCAAGGCAACATGGTTTGACTAGGGGCAGATCCTGTCAAACAAATTTGATAGACTTTTTTGATGTGGTCACCGAGGAAGTGGATCGGGGAGGGTGGTAGATGCGATTTATCTGGATTTCAAGAAGGCGTTTGACTCTGTGCCCCACAGGAGACTGCTGTATAAGATGTCTGGCTTGGGGCTGGGGCAGAGGGTGGTTAAATGGGTGGGAAACTGGCTGGGAGACAGGAGGCAGATGGTCATAATAAATGTGGTGGCATCCGGAGAGGGCATGGTCATGAGCGGGGTCCCTCAGGGTTCAGTATTGGGGCTCCTACTATTCATTATACAATGGGGTATGAAAATCCTGTAACTTCATTGGTCAAAACACATCACATGACTGTGGTATATCCTGTAATAACCCACGGCTGAGAAATGGCATTTATAAAAAACATATATAAACACATTTAAAATTTATTTTACACATGGGCCATTGTATAATTGCAATAAGGCACTCCAGGGTGTGGGTTATTGGGGGATTTAACCACTTCTTGTGTGGTTAAGTCACTTGGCTGCACCTCATGACACACCACACAAGGTGTGGGTAAATCCCCCAATAACCCACACCCTGTCGTGCTTTATTGCTTAAATATATTTGTATGGGACATTGTGGCAGGCGTTGAAGGGGGTGCAAGTCTGTTTGCATATGATATTAAAATCTGCAATAGGGTAAACACTCAGGAAGGGGTAGAAAGAATGCAGTTAGATTTGGGGAGACTTGAGGTATGGTCAAAGAGGTGGCAGCTTTCATTCAACACAGAAAAGTGTAAAATCATACATCTTGGCAAACAGGAACTGGAGAGCAGGGTACTGTATGGGGGGCAGAGATCTAGAAGTAATGGAACAAAAAAGGGACCTAGCCATCACTATATCGGGGGACCTGAAGGTGGAAAGGCAGTGTGGGAAAGCAGTGACTAGGGGTGGTGGAATGCTGGGATGCATTGGGAGAGGGATCACCAGTAGAAATAGGGAGGTCATATTACCCTTGTACACCCATCTGGTTAGACCGCATTTGGAATACGGAGTCCAGTTCTGGAGGCTGTACCTCAAAAAAGGATATGGGGATGCTGGAACAGGTTCAGAGGAGAGTGACAAAGATGGTAAAAGGGTTGAGCCATCCATCCTATGAAGAAAGGTTGAGAGATCTGAACATGTACTCCCTGGAACAGAGGATGGAGGGGGGGAGCATGATTAAGTCCTTCAAGTACCTTAAAGGGATAAACAGGGTGTCAGTGGAAAGCATCTTCCAGATGAAGGGTAATCAGAGGACGAGGGGGCATGGCATGCTGGTGGGGGGGGGCGTTCAGGGGTAACATTAGGAAGTACTATTTCACAGCGAGAGAGTGGTGGGTAAATGGAACAGACTCCCATAGATGGTCATTGGAGAAGAAACAGTGGAGAAAACATAGAAACATAGACTTTGACGGCAGATAAGGACCGCTTGGCCCACCTAGTCTGCCCATTTCCCTACCTAAAGGATAGGCCACAGATCCTAGTTAACCAACAGCCTATTTCTTCCTACTCCCCACAAGAATTGCCTTATGTCTGTGCCATGCATTCTTGAATTCTCCCACAGTTTTAGACCCCACAACCTCCTCAGGAAGGCTGTTCCATGCATTCACTACCCTCTCTGTGAAAAAATACTTCCACATTGCCCCAGAACCGCCCCCCCTCTATCTTTGAATTGTGTCCCCTTGTTCTTGCATGTCTCTTTTTCTGAAAGATGCTACCCTCTTGGACTTTGTTGATTCCACTGAGGTACTTAAAAGTTTCTATCATGTCCCTCTCCCTTCTCTCCTCAAGGGTATACATATTAAGCTCCTTTAGTCTCTCATCATACAGCTTCTCTTGCAGACCCTGCACCATTTTAGTTGCCCTCCTCTGGACTGCCTCTATCCTGTCTATGTCCTTGTGGAGATGGGGTCTCCAGAACTGGACGCAGTACTCCAGATGGATCTCACTAACTGTCTGTACAGAGGGATAACAACTTCCTGTTTTCTGCTGGTGATGCCTCTCCCTATGCATCCCGGCATACCCCCCAGCCCTCCCTACTGCCCTCTCACATTGCTTGCTAACCTTAAGGTCATCTGATATGATTACCCCCAGGTCCCTTTCCTTTTTTGTTATTGTTACTACCTCCCCCCCATTGTGCAATCTTCCCCTGGGTTCTTGTTTCCCAGGTGCATTATTTTGCACTTCTTTGCATTGAATCTAAGCTGCCATACATTTGACCATTCCTCCAACCTTGCCAAGTCCCTTTTCATCCTTTCCACCCCACCTTGTGTATCAACCCTGTTGCAGATCTTTGTGTCATCTGCGAAGAGGCATATTTTTCCTTCCAGTCCCTCTGCAATGTCACTTATAAAGACATTAAAAAGGACTGGACCCAGTACTGAACCCTGTGGTACCCCACTAGTAACCCCTCTTTCTTCAGAGTGGACTCCATTTACAATTACCTTCTGTGTCCTGTTGTCCAGCCAGTGTTTTACCCAGGCTACCACCCTGGGACCCACTCCCAGGCTGGTTAATTTGACTATTAATCTTTTGTGTGGGACTGTGGCAAATGCCTTGCTAAAGTCTAGGTAGACCATGTCCCAGCCCCTCCCTGGTCTACTGCTTTGGTCACCCAGTCAAAGAAATCTATTAGATTCGTCTGACATGACCTTCCGCTGTGAATTCATGCTGCCTTGGGTCCTGTGGCCCACTGGCCTCTAGGTACTCAACAATTCTTTCCTTCAGAAGTGACTCCATCACTTTTCCTACCACAGAGGTCAAACTGACAGGTCTGTAGTTTCTGCCTCTGTCTTGGTCCCACTTTGTGAAGGGAATCACATCCGCCTTCCTCCAGTCCTCTGGTACCACACCATCCTCCCATGATTTACTAAAAGAGTAGTCAGTGGTTTCACTAGTTCCCCCCTTAATTCTTTTAGAATTCTGGGTGAATTCCATCAGGCCCCATTGCTTTGTCCACCTGCAGTTTTAGGAGTTCTTGCAGAACCCTTTCTTCAGTGAAAGGGCTGGGATTGACCCCCCTGTCAAGAGTGCTTCTGTTAATTGGATTAGGCACTTCCCCCTCCTCTTTTGTGAATACTGAGCAGAAATATTCGTTCAGTATCCCTGCTTTTTCACTGTCCCCCTCTGCCCACCCACCATTCATTCTATTCAGCCTCACTATCCCTCCCTTTGTCTTTCTACACTCTCTGATGTACCTATAAAAGTTTTATCCCCCTTCTTAACCGAGTTGGTTATCTTTTCCTCAATTTGGGCCTTTGTTATTCTGACTTCCCTTCCTGCTTCCTTCTGCCTTAACTGGTACAGCTCTCTGTCCTCTCCTTCTGTGTTTCCTTATACTTCCTGAATGCTATCTTTTTCTCCCTGACTTTCCCAGCCACCTCTTTTGAGAACCATAGTGGCTTTTTCTTTCATTTTGATTTGTTTACTTGCTTCACACAAAGGCTTGTTGCCTCTGTGATGGCAGTTCTGATGATTCCCATTGTTGCTCCACCCTCCTTCTAGCCTGTTTGCTAGTGTTTTTCTGAGGCACTCTCCCATCTTGCCAAAGTCAGCCCTCCTGAAGTCCAGTACCCTCACTTTTGTATGGCTTGACTCTGTAGCTGAGTTTAACATGAACCACACTGTTTGATGGTCACTTGTTCCCAGATGGCAACCCACTTCTAGATCTGAGATCATTTCACTGCCCCCATTTGAGAGTATGAGGCCTAAGATTGCTCCCACACGAGTGGGTTCCGAAACTAGCTATCTGAGGCCTGCCACCTGTAGGGCATCGAGAATGGCCCTGCTCTTGGATGTGGATGCAGCAAATGTACTCCAGTTAACATCTGGCATATTCAGGTCTCCCATCAACAGTATCTCCCCTTTCTCTGCCATCCTAAGAATGCCTTCTATCATATCCTTGTCCATTCCCTCCCCCTGACATGGGGGTCTGTACACAACTCCTGTGCGGATTGTGGTGCCCTTTCCAGTCTCCAAGGTGACCCACAGTGCCTCCTTTCCTCCCTGTTTACTCTTTTGTTCAGTTGCTTTTATCCCTTCCTTTACATAGAGAGCTACTCCTCCCTTTCTTCTCCCCTGCCTGTCTCTCCTGTAGATTATGTACCCTGGTATGTTAACATCCCAGTCATGGTTCTCTGTGTACCATGTTTCTGTGACTGCTACGATATCTGGGCATCCCTCTTCCATCAAGGCCACCAGCTTAGGGAGCTTGTTGCCCAGACTACTGGCATTGGTACTCATTACCCTTCATTTCCTGATGGCCTTACTCCTTTTTGCCCCATCCCTGTCCTTTTTGCCTTTGTCACTTTCCCCATTTACCCCTGCCTTTCTCCCTATCGCCAGCTCTATGTTGCTGTTTACCACACTTACTACCGTGCTTTACCGTGAGGGATTCAAAAGGGCATGGGACAACCACAGGGGAGTGTTGAGGGTTGGGGACACAGGTCCAAGCAGATAGCTGGACAAATGGGCAGACTTGGTGGGCCTTGTCAGTCATTTTCTGCCATCACACTTCTATGAATCTATGAATCTGCCAGCTCATTCAGAACACTGGGATGTATCTCATGTGGCCCAGGTGCTTTCTCCATCCGAAGGGACTTGAGGGCTTCCCTTACTCTCCCTACCGGGATTTTAGCCTCCACCTCCTCACCCTTTGCACCCTGTACTGCTGGCCCCCCACCTGTCTGTGGTGGCCACTCACTTTCCCCAGACCCATCAGGTCCCCTGATCTATACCAGTCCCATCTCTTCCCTTCCCCTGCTTTCTGCTGCCCCCCCGCAGGACATAGCCCCTTCATCCCCCCGGTAAAAACTGACACAAAGTACTCATTTATGACCTCTGCCTGTTCCCCAGCCCTTTTCCAGACTAAACGATCCTCAATGATCCTTCCCATCTCCCTGAAGTCCTCACCCTAAAGTCAGTTACTACTGTCCTTGTTCGTCCCCCCCCCAACACCCAGGTCCATGAAGAACCAGACTGTGGCGTGATCACTCCCTGTCAATGGGTCCCTCAACTCTAGGCTCCTAATCTGATCACAGTCCGATAGGACCATGTCCAATGTCTGGGCCTCCATAGTTGTCTCACTCACCTGTTGGTTCAGGAATGCATCCTGGAAGACATCCTGCAGCCTCTGCTCCCTGGTTACTGGTGACAGCATAGTTCCCCAAGTGTGTTCCCAGCATGTTGAGGTCTTCCATTATCATTCCCTTTTCCAAACTACAGTGTCCCTCGAAATTTGCCAGCAAACTTTCTTCCAGAGCCTCTGCCATTATCCGTTATTGTCCCTGCCCCCCAACTCATGTCCTTGCCCACTCATCCCCTTCATCCCAGTATCCTTCTCTGTATCTCTATCCAAACTCCTGACTAATCTGTCCACCCTATCCATTTGCCTACATTGCTTCCTGCTCACTATCATCCTATTTACGTCCTTCACCTTCCTGTCTTTCATGCCCTTCTGTTCCATACACACAGTCTCCTTGTTCACCAGATCCGCCTTTTTCTTTTCCCTCCATACTCCTCCTCCCCCTTCCTGTCTGGTTCCACCCTATTGTTCCCCATTTTCAATTCGTGTCTCTTGCCCCCTTCAATCTTCCTATCCATCACTGCCTCAACTTCAGCAGCATCATTGTCATCAACATCCTCCCTGTCCCCGCTCCCCTCTTCTATTAATTGGGGTTGAAATGATTTGAGAGCTTTAGTCCATCTCCCAAGGCCCCCCCCCGTCATTACCACCCCTCTTGGTTCCCTCTGGACACCCCAAATTTCTAGCCTACTGCTGTGGAATATATATATATATATATATATATATATATATATATATATATATATATATACACACACACATATATGAAAAAGGAAGTGAGAGGTCAGATTAGCAGGATTAAGACTTTGGAGGGATGGGCACGTGAGGCGGGTAAGCAAGCTAAGTTTGTAAATGATTACTTTTCTTCAGTCTTTACCAGTGGTGATGGGGGTTTTCAGTGAGTAATCATTGTCTCAGAAATGTTCTTGCCATAGTATAATGAAGGTTTCATTTTTGTAATTATTGAAGTGATTATCTCATGTTATAAGTTCATGTTGATTAATTACTGCATTTACATCCTTTCACAGTTTCTTCAATCATTGTTTCCACAAGATGGTCCCTGTTCATCTTCACACAGTGTGCGGCAGTATAATGTCACAACCAAAGATGATGCTAGTACAACTGCGCTTCAGGAATCACTGCCTCACACCGCGCCTATGGTTTCATTGCATACATCAATGGATGCTGTGGATTGCACCTTTGAAACATCCAGTACATATGAGCAACAGAACAGTAGTTTGTCACTTACTGGGAAGCACTCTGTGGATGTCAGTGTGGGTGACATGGCTGCTCAAAGGGTTGTGGAAGAAACACACAAGTCATGTAGAAGTGTGCGGTGTCAGGCAAACCTTAAACCTCCACAGCGTACTCGCAGCATTCAGGTATCATTGCAAAAAGCGAATACTGAGAAACAAGAATCAGTGTGTTCCATAGGTATACAGTGCATGATTGCAGAAGATAAGAAGCTTTGTGCTGGCACCTATGTTGACGACTTCACGGATGAGGACGTGAGTGACATCGGTGAAACCATCTTAAATTCTACCACTGATGAGGACCCAGACTACAGTCCTTCTGATGATGAAGAGACAGATGTGGACTCCTCTGAGAGCAATGAATACAACTGCAATGCCGTCTCAATGTAACAAGAATTTTGTAAGCAGGATGTCAACCCATTGGAGGAAAAGTATTTTCTTGTGTCTGAGACAAGTTTAGCACTCCTGTTTTCACGCTGTCATAAGTGTTTTAGAAAGACTGACTGTTTTAACAGTCGTGTAACTGGAACAATGATAATGGTTCAAGTTACCTGTCAGAATGGACACGTGCACAGATGGGATAGCCAGAGCACGTCCGGATCAATGCCATGGAGAAACATTTTGCTGGCAACCTCTATTTTTTGTTCTGGATTAACTGCTGCAAAAGCACAAAGGCTTATGCAGCATAAGAACACCCCGATCTTTTCTCTGGTTACATACCATAAACCATACCATAAACTGCAGCGGTCATATGTTGTGCCAGCTGTTAAGCAAGTATGGAGTGTGCAGCAACAGACCTTGCTGGAGTCTTGTAGAAACTCACCCCTTAGTGTTGGAGGAGATGTTCGCTGCAATTCTCCGGGCCATTCAGCAAAGTATGGCTTATATACCATAATGGATTTAAAGTCCAACAAAGTAGTGGATTTGCAGCTAATACAGGTATTGTGTCATGGAAATTTTGTTTTGTTTAACTGTTGTTCCTTGCTTTTCTATTGAAGGTTACATAAGTGGTCAAGCAAGCAATAATATTCGATAGGACTGGCGATATTGTACTACATCTGCCCACCCAGGGGAGGACTGCTGTGCAACCCCTCACGTGGAGGGTCTCATAGCCGCAGTAAGGGTGGGCATATCCTATACCGTGATCTCTGTGTTGTATTGTTGTGGGTAAAGAATGTAACCTTAGTAACGGTTTTTATTATGCAATGTGTCTGTCATGGGCTTTGGACCTCTGACGGATGGACTCTTTCTATTCAGTCCTTGTGCACTGCACTTATCTTGGCCCTATGGTTTGCACCATATTCACAGTGTTTCTTTTGTTTACTATTGTCTGAGAAAAAGGTCTCCTGATTCTAATTCTGAATTTCCCCTGTCCCCCCAACCACAAACCTCATTTCAGGACCTGTAGTTTCCATCACCCAGAACCTTCACCATTTTGCACTTTGAACTGAGTCATACTTTGACTTTGACTCTCATGACTCCCCTCCTCCCCCATTCCCAGCACTGCAATTGCTGCCAACCACATAACCTCACAGAAGTTATCATTTCAGACAACTGTCTGTGTCTTGCAGTACAACCAGTTTTTTGACATATCAGGTTACATTATTTTCAAACACCATTGTATTATTATGTATTTATTTAGGTCTAACTTATGGCAAGATGAGTCTATGTTCTCTGGTACACATTGCTTAAGGATGTTGTTCTGTGCTTCCAGTGCACAGAGGTTAAAATCTCAACAGCAAGGGAATTAGAGGGTCTTGTCAGGAGTCTGAATTTCTGAAGGACAATGGGTGCACCACTGAAGAGCTGGTAACTGATCGACATGTACAAGGTAAGGCATACATGAGGCATGGGCATCGCACTGTCAAACATTACTTTGATGTTTGGCATATTGCTAAAGGTAAATGATATATTGTGTTACGTAATCAATAAGACATGGCTTGGTGTTGGTAGTACTGACAGAAGCACACACCCAGAGGCGTGGCTAGGCATGAGATCTGTGGACAAATGCCTTCTGCCTCTATGTGTGTGTATGTGTGTGTGTGTGTGTGTGTGTGTCAGTACTACCAACACCTAACCATACTATACTCCTGACATATAAACTGGGCATAGAAATCACTGTGTCCTGATTGGCTGAGTCTTGTTTCTAGTCATTGCAGTGTGGGACTGAGACTACTGACTATAACAAGTCCCTGCCATCTAGGGTAACTCACAGATTTCATAAGTTTGCTGTTTGCTATTTTCCATCAGTAACATGGCTCCAACCTCTACTCGTAACTAAAAAAAGCCAGAGTATTCCCGAAAAATAATTGCCATTACATTACATAAAGTAAGTGAATACTTTAATGTTACTGTTTACTGACCTTACCTAATTTAATGTACTTTTAGTTGTAGGGCCTTGGTGAAGTTTGTTTTAGATAAAACTAAGGTCAGTAGCCATATTACTGATTAAAACTAGGAAATAGATGGCTTATGAAATCTGGGACTTGTCCTTGATGTCAGGGACATGGGCGCCAGGTTGTATGGGCCTGTGGGACACTGGCCCCAGCAATATTTTTTGATCTGGGCTGAGCTCCAGCAATATTTTGCCACAAGCTGCCTTTTGGTTTTAAGGCATTTTTTCCCCCCTGATTTTTCTGTGCATGCCCTCTGCTGCTGACTGTGATGTGACGCCCGCACCCCCTGCCGCTACAGCTGTTTAATTAGGCAGGCCGCGGCTGACATTATTTAAAACTGGCGCCGTTGCCCTGCTACCTCCCTTCCCATAAGCTGCCTTGTACTCTCCCCCGAGAAAATCATTAGGTTCAATCTTTCAGCATGCCGCACTGTGATTGGCCAGGGGGAGGGCTTGTTTTGGGCGCGATATGCGTGCGTGTGTTGGGGCAGTTCTGTGTGTGTCGGTAGGGGTGATGATTTCTGTTGTGTGGCGGCGGGACACAGTGAGTGGCGGACTGGCCTGGAAGAAGAGAGTGATGGACTGGTGGTCCAGGCGTTCTGCCAGAAGAGAGAGGAGCTGGAGAGAGCAGCCAAAGACTGGTGGTGGTGCAGAAGGAGTCGACAGTTGAGCAGGAGTCCAGGTATGTGTCTCTAATAAAATAACGGTTACTGACATCTCAGAAAAAATTTAACTAACCCAATCCAAGATGGAAACCACATGGCTAAAAATAATAATACCTCAGTATTAAAACCCTTGGCTTATGCTATAGATATTCTCATGCTGACAAGTTGATAAATGAAACTATCAACACAGAACTAGAGCGAGCATGTGATAATGGTGATGTAATATTTCTGGGTGATCTCAGCTTTGGTGACATCAAATGGGCGTCTAATTCTACCATGTCTAGACCCGGTAAAGATATTTTAGAAACATATAACTGAGTTAACTTGGTGCAGCATGTCAAGCAGCCCACTCGAGGTTCCAGGATACTAGATATTGTACTCCGCTCTGAAAATGTCAACATCTCAGAATGGAATGCCACTGAGGGAAAGTGATCACAACAACATTAGATTCAATGTGAAGTTCAAATTCACGCCAATTATGGGCAGCAGAGAAGTTTATTTATACAACACAGAAAACATAGCTAGTGTCATAAATGCCATCGATAGCATTAACTGGGAAGAACCCTAGAAAACAAACCAGGTGAAGACATGTGGAAGGAAATAAAAAACATTATAATTTCACAGTGTGACAAGTAGATTAAAAAAAAGTATAAAAGTGGGTGGCCCAGTAGCGCTGAGGATTGAGGTGCTAGACACCACACCTTGTGCTGCACTGGTGACCCAGGTTTGGGAATGAGCCTGGGTCATTGAGAGTTGGCTGGGGGGAGGGTGGAAGTTGGACTGAATGGCTGCAAGGCAGCTCTCCTCTCCCGGGAGGTATCTAGTCGCTCGTGACACACAGCTACCCCCGGGTGGAGGCCTGAGGGTAGTGCAGGCAGAGAGAGGCAAGGATAGGGAGGGTGCTATGGATTGCTGCATGCACGTGCCTCCACATGCTCATGAGTGACTGCAGCAGGGGAGGGGAGAAAAAAACAGAGCTGGCAGGCTCCATGATGGTGCTGGTGACATTCCCAGTGATAGGATCACCAACCAGAAGTCAGAAATGAACCACCTGAAGGGAGGGGCCAGTGCCAGCCACCTGCCAGCTCCCAGAAATACCAGGGGCATAAAATGTAGATTGAAAAAAAAGTATAAAAGCATAACAGTAAAGGTAACATTCCTAAATGCTCAATAAAGGAATTAAAAAATAAAATAAATTAAAAAGAAACAAATGGCTAGGATATTGGTTAATGGAGCCCTTTTGGAGGAATTTAGCTTACACAAAGGTACATTATCCACAAAAATAGATGATGGTACCTTGTATTGGACCAACAGAGATGTTAAAAAAGAAAAAAGGTGCTTTGAGCTTTCAAACTACACAGGGTTCTTCATTAGAAAACAATGATGGTTGTTTTGGAAGAATACACTTTCTTAAACCCAGATCAGACATAAAAAAACAGTTAAAAAAATTGTTAAGAATCCCATTGGCCTAAACTTACATTTAAACATCAACATAGAAGCAGACAGAGACATCAGAGTACCATCAAAGGAAAGGCAACGGTACAAGGTAGGGATGCTCCCTCTCCCCACTTTTGTTTGCCTTGGCAATCAGGGAAACAGAGGAGATATAGGGGATTCACAGCCATATAGGTAGGCAGCATAAACTAACTTTATATGCTGATGATCTGCTCCCATTTATTATGGACCCACAACACTCTATGTCCCATTTGTTACAGATACTTACATAGTTTATGGAGTTTTCTGGCTTCAGCCTTAATTTGCATAAATCAGAACTGATGAGCTTAGGTCCGGAACCGCCAGAATGTTTGAGAGCACAATGGGGTCTCAAAACAATTGGCATGGCCCTTACTTATTCGGGAGTGAAGGTAGGTAGAAAGTAAGTTGGGGGGGAGTTGTATGCCCTAAATTACAAGCTGCTGTATAGCACAATTCTGGCAGAACTTGAGTAATGGAGGGTGTTACCTTATCTTGGATAGGTTGCATAAACTTACTAAAGATGAACACCCCACCACACATTCTCTATGTCATACAGATGTTACCAATGAAGCCCACTAAACAGGATCTTAAGAAGCTCAAGAAAGGTTTTTTTCAGTCTTTATTTGGCAAAATAAGAGGCCTAGAATGAGCCTGCAGCGGCTTAAGAGTGGGTGGAGCAGGGAGGTTTGGGTTTTCCTGGAGCTTCAGGGATTTTGTGTTGCCACACAAAAGAGATATGTACAAGATTGGGTACCAATCGGGAGGAGGCAAGGTGGGTGAATTCTGAAGGGAGAAGATGTCAGAGTCCAGTTGTCAGTTTATCTGGGCCCAGATGGAAAGCATGCTTATAAGGTGGTGGGAGGGACTAATCCCCTGGGTCTGCACACTCTAGACATGTGGGAGGACTCAGACAACACCATACCAGCAGCAGCCAGGCAGTGCAACAGGCAAGTTGTTATCCGAGGAGTCGGGCCGGTGATGAGGGAGAAGGAGGAGGACCCAAGGCCGGGCAGCCGTGGAGTGGAACCAGGCCCGCTGTGGATGTGGTCTCTGGTGGGCAGCAGCAACAAGCACAAGTAGGCTGAGCAGCAGACTAGTGTTGCAGAGGGGAGTAGAGTGAGTGAGTGACCTGAGCATGCTGGTTAGGGAGGTTATTGGGCAGGTGGCAGGCCTACAAGTGGCCAGGTGAGGTCTTTCAGTCCGGGTTGCCAGTGGTAGCACAGTGCAAGTCATCTCGAGGAGCAGCAGAGGAGGAGAGCATCAGCCAGCAAGCAAAGGTAGGCCAGCAGCAGCAGAACTGTTCCGTGGGGTGCACATTCAATCACAGTAGAGTGTCTCCTGGCAGTTAGGCTAGGAAACCAATCCTTAGCTACTCCTCAGGCATTTCAGCTCATGGTATACCGTGGGTTGCTTAACTCATGCTGGAGGAGGGGCTGGCACATTTACACTTATTTTATGGGAGGGATGTTGATGTTTCCTCTGTGGGGATGGATGGGAGGGATGTTGATGTTTCCTCTGTGGAGATGGATGGGAGGGATGCTGATGTTGCCTCTGTGGGGATGGGAGGGATACTGATGTTGCCTCTGTGGGGGTGGATGGGAGGGATGCTTATGTTCCTTCTGTGGGGATGGATAGGAGGGATGCTAATGTTGTCTCTGTGGGGATGGGCAGGATGGATGCTGATATTGCCTCTGTGGGGATGGATGGGAGGGATGCTAATGTTGTTTCTGTTGGGATGGACAGGATGGATGCTGATATTGCCTCTGTGGGGATGGACAGGATAGATGCTGATATTGCCTCTGTGGGGATGGATGGGAGGGATGCTAATGTTGCTTCTGTGGTGATGGAAGGGAGGGATGATAATGTTGCCTGTGTGGGGATGGATGCTAATGTTGCCTCTCTTGGGATGGATGGGAGGGATGTTGATGTTGCTTCTATGGGGATGGTTGGGAGGGATGCTGATATTGCCCCTGTGGGGATGGATGGGAGTTATGCGGATGTTGTCTTTGTGGAGCTGGACTCAAGGGATGCTGATATTGCCTCTGTGGGGGAGGATGGAAGAGATGCCGATGTTGCCTCTGTGGGGATGCATGGGAGGGATGCTGATGGTGCAGGGATTTATTTAACTCTAAAAATTGATTAGTGTTTTATTCATAAAAGTGCTAAATCTTTGTGAAAATGCATATCTCTTGCCTCACTGGGTTTAACGAACACAGCCCTTCTAGAAAATCTATTTAAATACTTTTTGTACAGTTAGTATAGTCCCAATAAAACAAAACTGCTAATCAATTCTTTAAACCCCTATGGTGGTGGTGCCTCTGTGGGGAAGGATGGGAGCCAGGGATGCTGATGCTGCTTCTCTGGGCATGGATGGGAGGGATGCTGATGTTGCCTCTGTGGGAATTGATGGGAGGGATGCTGATGGTGGCAGTGCATCTGTGGGGATGGATGGGGAAGGATGCTGATGTTGCCTCTGTGGGGATTTATGGAAGGGATGTTGATGTTAGAAACAAAAAAACACCACGCATTCCAGAGCCAGGAGAACAGATAGTCCTCCAATGAAGGTAGTCACAAATTGCCGGAAGTCCAGTTTGCTGTTTGTTTACAAAAAAACATTGGTTTTATTGAACAAAGATGAGAAGGCACACCAGGTATTTGCAAGGTCCCCGGCATTTCGACAATTAAGGCTTCATCGGGGGATGAACCTTGTAATACTCAATCTCTTTTTATACTAATTAGTTTAAAAATCCTTGACATCAGTTATTAACCAGATTGTTC
Source organism: Neoceratodus forsteri (assembly GCA_016271365.2). NCBI lineage: Eukaryota > Metazoa > Chordata > Ceratodontiformes > Ceratodontidae > Neoceratodus > Neoceratodus forsteri. The sequence continues at coordinate 105,781,236 of JADMNL010000035.1, forward strand.
CTTTTCAAAAATACCAACAAATATTCAAATAAAATATTTGGTAATTTAGACAAAATTTTACTCATTAGTTCATGATAATGGTAGCAACCCTTTTACATATCAAATATTTAAAAAGTGTAAAGTCAGTTGCATCAGCCAATCAAATCGCTAGATACAAAATTTAGTATTTTTTAGGCAAAATTATTCCTGTTAGCTAGTGGAGGAATATACCACCCTACTAAAACTCAGAATCTTCCCAAAATTAATATTAAAAATGGGCTTATCAACCAAAAGTTTGTAACAACCAATCAGATTGCTGTATTTCCGATGCATTAAATTTATAATATTTATCTTATTAAGTAGATGTTGATGGTTGATAAACCATATTATATCAAAAACTCAACTCAAACAGCCTCATTTAGGCAATTACAAAACAGAATTGTTTGCTGATGTTGGTTCTGTGGGGATGGATGGGATGGATGCTGATGTTGGTTCTGTGGGGATGAATGGGATGGATGCTGATGTTGGTTCTGTGGGGACGGATGCTGATGGTTCTGTGGGGATGGATGGAATGGATGCTGATGTTGGTTCTGTGGGGACGGATGAGAGGGATGTTGAGTTCAGTGACTGAAGTGGACCTGGTGGTCTGTCTCTGCAGCAGTGTGTGACTACTCTGATGGGCATGGGGGTGAACTCTGTCTCTAGCAACTCTGCAATGTATGATGCATGGGGGGAACAGCCTGGGGATCTTCAGGATGGGAACAGAGACCTGGCCTACTGACTAGCTTGCTAACTTGCTTGCTGTCTTGCTGAAGCCTTCAGCAAGCAAATTAGTAAGGTAGCCAGTACGCTAGGTCTCTGTTTCCATCCTAAAGGCCTTGTTACGGGGTTAGCAGCAACACAGCCGGGGCATATTTATTCTCTCCTGGAAATACAAGAATAAAGTCATGTAGTACTAGTAGTTAGTTTCTGAAATATGAGCATCCTTTACTTTCCTGCCAGTGCAGTCACAGCCCTAATCAGATCATTGTTTTGCATCTGTCTGTTCTCATATTCACTAACAAATCATTCCCACCACTACTGTGATTAATATGTATTTGCTTATCAGTTTCTTGAAAATACCACAGGGGAAAAGAAAAAATGCTTATTAGCAATAAAGAATGAAGATTATTTTTTGAAGGTGTCAGGCTCAAGGGGCAGAAAACAAACAGTAAAATTCTAATTAAAGCCTGCGGGCTTATATGTTACGTGAGAAGTATGCATGCCCTGACGAAATAGTCTTTCCCGTGTTTCAGATTGTGATTGACAAAAAGTTTGGGAATCCACTTAAAGATATAATCAAACATGACGGACTTGTTCCCAGTGGAATATGTGCTAGTGAGATGAAATAAACCCCAGTTCAGTGATATTTCTGTTGGGCTGAAAACTGTATGATATAAACATGTTTTGCTAAAGCATTTGTCAACATTAATTGACAGAGATTTCAGGGGGTGTTCCAATTGTTTAACCAGGAGTAGCACACAAAGCTGAAAGCTTGTTTACAGGTGCTACCTGGGAGCACAGGGAAGTCGTAACTTGCTCAGGATCACACAGTATGCAAATGGGGGCTATGGAATCAAACCCAGATCTCCAGATTTGCAGCTCAGAGCCTTAACCACTGCACTATACTGCCTCTCCCCCAAGTTATGTAACCTGGGAGAAGAAAGTGGTGCGGTGATGAAATGGGAGCACAGGTGTGACTTGAGAGGGGTCAGAAAACCCAGTTGGAGAGTGTGGCCATTGTAGCATAATGAGAAAGTAAAATAAATAAATAAATAAAAAAGGCAGCTGCATTCCTCGTTAAACTGCACAGCGAAGCATTAGAAAGCAATAGCTGCCAGCTATCTTGTGTTATTTCTAGGGCTCTTACTTCTTCACTGTTGTTATGTGGATCTGTGGCTACTGAAAAGCAGGTTTACTGTATATAATGGCTCTTGGATTGCTAGGACACAACTGTGCCATTGGACATTTTTTTTTAATTTTTTTATTTTAGTCTTTGGCAACCAGGTAAGGCCCACTAGGCACAAGTGCCTGTTATTTGGACATAGTTGGCCATGGGCACATAGAGTCTCTGACACTTTGTAACCTACCTACCTACCTGGTGATAATGGCATATACGGGTATGCAGTGAAATGCAGTACTGACTCCATTTATGCCACACTGTGTCTCTCCCATCCTCTGCTAAACACATAGGGCAGCCCGGAAGGGGATGCACTGTGCTAAGAAATTGTGTGAGTGACTTGATGTGGGGAACTTGGAAGGTTGGAGGGGTGAGGATTCTTTCATGACTATTGGCACCTCTACTAGCCTACAGACATCAAAACCTGGTGTATTATGCTCTGTTTTGGACTTTGTTCAGTGCAGGGGGTGTGGTCTTGACCCCTGGGTCAAGGGCGGGGTTTGACCCCTGACCCCTGGGCCCCACCAAAAATTTTACAAACCTGGCTCCTATGGTCAGGGACTTGTTTTAGCAACTGGTGGCACTGTCTTACTGAATTGGCTAGAAACAAGCCTCAGACAATCCGGACACAGTGATTTCTTTGTCCACTTTGTATGTTTAATCAATTATTTGTATTGTTTCACACGGCTTCTCTTTCTTTCGCAGGGATAGGTAAAAAACGTGATGCTGCATCGAAAAAAAAAGGGATGCGGGATAATTCAACCATGGATTAAATCCATAAGCAATCATTTGTTTTGGACTGCGACAACCAGTGGCAGCGATCCTGAAATGATCCACCAAAAGTGGCTCAGTCTACTAAACCATGTTGGAAACATACACAGTGGGCATGGTGATAGATTTCCTGATTGTCTACATGGTGAGATAGAAACAGAGAAGAAGTGGATAGCAAAGGGTAAATGACCTTGATATTGGGGAAAAACCATATACCTACTATGATATGTCTGATGATGTGAGGCTGGTGAACAATCAAGCTACATTTTAGATTTCATTCTTCTCCTAGGAAGCCGAGTACACAAAGTACTGAGTGACATGGTGGCAAATGCATATCTAATGAGGGGCATGAAGCAGATATCGCCCCTTTATCAAACTTACGATCTAGAAGTGTTTCCTAGTCTTGTGTGCCATTGTGCACCAAAGTTCTTCCACTTTTTTCTACCACTGCATGTATGCAAGGTATTGTCAAGGCTGAATTAATGTTGTAGAATACTGTGTCATGCTTCCCCATTTCCAACTATTATTCAGTTATATCTCTTCATGGGGCACGTACCTCAGCAGACAGTCATGCACATGGTTCAAATTTTAATAAAAAAAACGTTTTCAGAAATGCTGCAGTCTGATTGGCTGTTAGTATTCTACCAGCCTTACATTAATCCATGTTATTGCATCGTTAACAGCATGATCATCATGGCACATGGATTCTTCCTGTCAGCATTCCATCCTCGGGTACTGTTAAACGAGTGGAATGATGCATTCTGATTCTGAACCATCATTCTTAAACTGTTGGTGGAATAACTATATTATTAAAAAGCTCCCTCTGAAGGTGGCAAACATTCAAAAAGTATACTTTTAACACTTTCAGTTTGGAATTCAGGCAGTCTCTGCAGGTTATAGGATGCGGTTCTACCACAATAGGGTAGAATCACATTCCATGCCTTTTGAACTGTGGTTGTTGTTAACTGATGCTCCCCCCCGAAGATGCACTCCTTTGTCAAAATGCAAAAGTTTTTAACAGGAAACTACACCTTATCATTTAAAGTTCTGTTACTTTGTTTTCACCCATCATGGTTGCCCCTGTATCTGCCCTTGGGGTTTCCATTGCATTGCAGACTAATAAACCATTTATCTCTTCACTACACATCTCCTAGCCGGTCTGCACTACAGTGAAAATGTGGACCATGCAGTCACAACATCACATTGTGGGGAGCATCTGTATCATGTAGCCTATCCTAAGGCAAGTCGGGAGAAAGAGGCTGTTGTCAAGACTGTGAAAACTCCACCGACATTTGGTAAATGCAAAAATTTCTTGTGAACTGAAGTATGCTCATGCAATTGCCGTACATAGATCAATGTTGCCACATACGGTTCACAATGGGTTGAGATGTCAAGTGTGTGATATACAATGGGATGACTCAAAATATTCCATTTGACTGCATCAGTGAGGGGCCAGACCTTGATTCATGAGTGTCAGTGCCACAACGGAGTTATGAAAATCATTCACACTCGCAAGTGATGACAAATTGACTATCTTGAGTAAGACTATTGCATATTTCATGTATACAACAGTAATTTAATAATTAGAAATCATAAATTTGCATTTTTCTTTTAATAAATAGTTTTTCTTTCATAATACCACTTGTTTCTCTCCCTTTACCACACATTCTCCTCCCACCTTTATCTTCGCTATATGGTCTCTGCACTTTCTCATTCCCTTGTGTGACCAAAAAAATGATCTACCCACCCTTGATGCCGTGTGCTAGAGTACTGTGTCTTCCATCCTTATGTCACTCATTGCCTCTGCCCTGCCTTCCTCTCTTCATCCCTCTTACATGTAATGCCTTCCCTCACATAGACAGCTACTCCAACACCTCTAACAACTGGATTACCCCAGTCTCAGTTACTGACGCGACGTCCAATCCACTCCACCAGCAGTACCCAAATATCTGATGGTTATTACCCATGTTCATTGTGTTGATGGATGCCAGCCTCCAACCTCTTCCCACATGTCATCCACCACCCTGTACTCCTTATTCTACTCACATTCTCAGTGTTTCTGTCCTCTTACCCTGAACATTACTGTCATCACATAATCACTGAATAATATTTTTGTTTTACTACAGGTTATGTTCGCACCATAAAATCCACGGTTATCACTCTTTGTCAGGAGCATCCATTATACGGATCAGCACGTGTGTTGTATGCTGATGAGTCTGTGCCAAAACCGCTGTCTTCAAAGTTCACAAAGTTGGACAAGCACTTACTAATACATAAACACAGATCACGTTACCCGTACCTGAACCATCAGGAACAAAATAACCCAGCTTAGCCTGTACATTACTGATTATATGGATACTGCATAAAACAAGTCAATGCAGCTGCTTCTTGTCTTGTCATACCACAACAATACAATACCTTGACATTAATGTGCAGCAAACAACAAAGTAATGTTCATGTTTTGGTTGTTATTCGTCACTCTGTAAGCATACATGCAAATTCTGTGATGGACAATTCAGGTCTGCATAGTTACTATAAGCCATAAGCATTGAGAGCAAAGCTCAGGAGGTTTATGAGCTGATCACTCACAGAGGGTGTGAAAAAGAAATAGTGAACATACACCCATCTAATCATTATTCGCTATAATTGCTGTTGTAAAGACTTACTGATGGGGACAATTGGTTTCCTTTCTGTAGACTTTGGGTCCCTTAGTGTAGCATTACTGAGCAGTGTTCTTTCGGTAAATAAAATTAACGAGATGCAGGCCAACTGCACTGCTGTGCTTAAAAATCCTGTTCCTGATACCAGTTCACATAATTTTTCCTATTTTCCTTTGTGTTAAAGCCCCCGGGTGTAGATTGAGGCGAGCGAGTGAGTCGGCGGCTTCAGAAAACGAGATACAAGTGTAAGTGGGTGTTGTAATTCGTTTTCTGAAGCTGCCAACTCACTCGTTCCCCTCAATCCACACTCTGGGGTTTTTGCACAAAGAAAAATAGGCTACTTTATGTGAACTGATACCAGGAACTGGATTTTCAATCACAGCATTGCAGTTGGTCTGCATTTCGGTAAGTGTTTTGACATGAACACTGCTCTGTCACGAACCACTGGCATGAAAGAGAAAGTGAGTTGCTTTTTGAATGCCGTAATAACCAGTTCCACCAGTTATTATGGAGTTTGAAACACAGTTCTAGACTTCGTATTAAACGGGGTCACCAGTACGTGTAGAACATTTCTGATAACATACCTGATGAAATTGAGTAATTAAGGTAAAAGTTCAATGTTGCTTTAGTTAGAGATTACTTTAGATAACTTTTAACACTGTTACAATGCAAATGAATCTGTTAATTCCTTGCAATGAACTAACTGTGTGTTCCTAAGTATTACAATAGAACAGTAAAATTCAATAAACTCACACGAATATTAATTGTTTTTTTTTATTCAAAATGTGTTTCTTACATGCATACTGTTTCCTTACTTATTTCACATATATTATGTGAATTACATTGTGTCTACAAAATGATTGCAGCTATAGTGAAAAAATGCTACTAGTTCTGGTCGGTACAGCTTTTTGATTTCTAAACACACATAAAAGAAAGCCCTACTAATTAACAGCAGTTAAAGAACACTAATCATGCTCACATCCGTAGTAGCCTGTCATACGTTTTCTTTGCTTCTTTACAGTGACGGCAATACTGCTGTCTGTTTTGTGGGGTGGTAAAACAAATTCCGGCTCGTCACACAGTGAGGCTGCAATTTCAACGTACTGGAGAGTGGAGATAGCAGTTATGTACCCAGTTCATAAGGTTAATTAGTTATCTATAAATTAGGTACATCAGCAGGCAGGATATTCAATTACTCTACCTTTTTTAGCCAGCACGCTCATTGTAAAAAATGAACTCCATATGCTGAAAAATGTAAGTAAACTTGTTTTGAACATTAAATCTGGTTGATCCAACTTACTAATTAACTGATCCGTTATCCGACAAACCACTGCGAACATTTTCGGTGTGTTTAGATAAAACATTGCCTCATGGTGGTTTTCCATTTATGCTTCCTAAACAGAGCTCAAGCTTCACAGTCTACATGAATGGAATGCTGTTCTGCGCATATGGTCAGTACAGCATTCCATTAATTCTTCTGTGTGAGAATCAACAGCATTTTGATATGGTGGAATTTCCAGTAAGAACAGCTTTTTACTATACACTATAAATGGAAAACTGCCACATGCCAATGTTTTCTCTAAACACACCGAAAATGGCCAGGGCGATTTGTTGGACAACGGATCAGTTACTTAGTAAGTTGGATCAACCAGATTTAATGTTCACAACAAGTTTACTTACATATTTTGGCATATGGAGTTCAGTTATTTTTGCTAAGTGAGACATCCGGTCACCATGTTATTTATTTAGCAAATCCCACCTACACAAGAAAGGTAGCCAATGGGAGTGTGCACAGCTAATTTAGGGATGCCCAGTCCCTAGCAACCACACAACTCACCAGTATGAAGCCGGAGACAACATTTTGTTTTACACTAAACAAACACAGTTTAAAAGCTGAAAACCCACTGTTACAATAATTTAAGAGGCACCATACACTATAAAAAAATACTGGATGGGTAACCCCATGCAGAACCAGTGTGTTCTGCCACCTTGGGGTCTGATTCCAAAGGACCTCTCGAACTTCGCTCTCATATTCATTGGGAATCAGACCCCTCTGTTGCACAACATACTGGTTTTGCATGGTTATCCATCCAGTATTCTCTATGTAATCCACATATGAGCCAACATTTTATATGTAAATAACTTCACAACACAAGAACATTTCTAGGTAAGACGTATTTCTTTTTTTTATAAACCCAACTAATTGGATTTCAGTTTATCTGAAAAGACAAGGCAAATGTAACACTACAGGAAAAAGATGGAAAATCTGCAACATGCAGGAAGTACCAAAAGTAAACTTGCCCCGAGTATCTGTTACTTGTACATGTACAAACCAGGTAATAACACCCAAGCAACTGCAATATGAAACTTCTGAAATTAAAAAATGTCATTCATCGGGAACTGTTGGTGGAGGCTTGAACCCCGTGTACTCCTGCGATGGGAATGCTTCCCTGATCGATGTAACCACACGCGTTGGGAGAACTTTGCAGTTCCATCTCCCTAGATGCTGCCATATGCATGTCACAAAACATCTATATACAACACGTCGATATGTTCTACAAGCAAAAGGAATCAGAAATGATGAGGTTAGACAACGTATGAAACCTTTATTACAAAAACAATATCGACAGAAGAGAGAGGGGACATGATTGGGACCTTCAATTACTGTAAAGGGGTAAATAAGATTGCTAAGGAGAGTCTCTTTAAGCTGAGTGGCAACCATATTACGATGGGGAACATTGTTAAGATTGAGGTGGGAGGTTTAGGAGGAAGGTCAGGAAGCAATTCTTCGCAGAGACAGTGGTGGAAACTTTGAATGCACTACCAGAAGAGGTCATGTCATTGCAGTCAGTGGGCAGCTTTAACAGAAGCTGGGATAGGCACAGGGAAAAGGAAAAGATCATCGGTAGGGAGGATTTGAGGAGTGGGGAAGGAGGACAGGGACAGAAGCTCAAGCTGTGGATACTGTACACTTGATAGACGAAATGGCATTTTTCTGCTGACTTCTTTGTATGTTTGTAGGATCATTTTAGTACACTTTTTTTAGCCATAATATAATGGAATATGCATGCCCATCAGGGCCATCATTAGCCCAATGGCCACCTTTCAGTGTTTTACTGAACATATAACATTTAATTTTTTTTTTAAATACAGTCACATACAAATATACATATTACAAACAATGGTTGATGTACTATATAGAGAATAATGGATGGATACCCTTTGGTAGCACACCTGTCAGATCATCGGGCGATTCCTACAGCAACTGTTTTAACATCGAGACTGCAGCTTGACAAGTTCAGGCGAATTATAAAATGGCAAGAAAAAATCTAGAAATCTCATTGACCAAGAGACACTCCGGAGTTGTGCATTAGGGTGCGATAACCGCACACCTCGGGAATGACCAGCCCACAGCCTTTGACCTCGTGCCTAACTACGCCCATAGGAGTGCAGTTATCACACCGTAATGCACACCCTGTCATGTCTTATTGTTTACTTAGGGACCGCAAGATGATCTAACACAACGTATTAACGATGGGCATCCATCCATTGTTTGTTATACTGTAGGATGCCGAATGCTATGCAAAATACACTCTCCTACTTTAGTTTACCACTGTGCTGCTCTCTGTCTCTCTTGTTTTCATTGCTGCAGTGGCTTTGTGGTTGCCTAAGACGCATGCGCTAGCGCAGTCATGCTGTTATGCTGTAGTAGCTATGTAGCTAGTGCAGCATAACAGCTATGATGATGCATTACAACATTTAGAAATTGATGGATTTCAATGAGTAACAACGTTGCATCATACATTATAGTTCCTTACACCACACTGTGTCTTAATAATGCTAAATCCATGGAGATAACATAAAAAGAAAGGGAACTGGGCATTCACATTTAACAAGACTTAAAGTTTGCAAAGCAGTTTGGTGTGGTGTCAAAAGCATACTGCTGGACATAGACAGGAAGAGGGAGGGCATAATATTCTTGCACACTCAGCAGGTAACAACACACTGATTAATTATGGGTTCCAGTTCTGGAGGCCATACCTCAAGAAGGATGTGGAGAGAGTGAAGCAACTTCAATTGGGGGGGGGGTGGTTGACAAATATGACAAGGGTGCTCAACCAGTTCCCATATAAGGGGAGGCAGAAGGACATAGGCATGTACTCTCTTGTGAAGAGGATGGAAAGGGAGGACATGACTGTGACATTAGCACACTTACAGGGTATAAATAAAGTAACAGAGAGGTAAGTGGAAGGGGTAAAGATGGCAGGACATAAGCACATAAGGTTGTAAGGAAAGGCAATGGGATAGAAAGTGGTCACACAACTATACAAAAGCACCTTTTGCATACTAGCTGGGTCTGTCAGAACGTTTCTGCCACCTCCAAAACTGAGCCGAAGGGCTAAAGACAATACATCAAGTATATGAACATAATATTTATGAAATGAACAAGACATAAGCGATGATGGGGATTATAAATCACCTGAATGCCTATTAATTGCATAACTAGTGGCAACACTGCTAAGATTCATACACATATTGTCATAATAGACACACTGGCACAATAACCTTAGAACAGTGTGAAGAGTGGTGGGTGCCTTCCTTCTATCAATTGAATAGAAACATAAATTGAAACACAGAAAGTGTAAAGTGGAACAATTGTTAACAATAATCTTACTCATTCAGGGGAATTTCATCATCAAATGGACCCTCTAATATTAGATATTCGAAAAATAACACCTCCACCACATGAGGGTTGCGGCTGTTTAGCTGGGAGGTCTCACTATCAGTGACAGGACATTTTCTGACTCTCCATTATATCATTTACCACATCAATTTTGTAACAGCAGACACATTCCAGATTAGTGGCCATGACTGCACAGTTTCCACACGTGTGCCTGAGAAAGAAACAGAAGTAATTATCAGCAGTCAATATCACTGTGAGGTAGCCATCGTCATCACCACTGATATGTAACAACTCTATCTCAGCAATACCATCTACACGTGAGAGGGCCAGGGCAGGCACTGCTAAAGTGTGCAGCGAAGGTGAGGAGGAAACCTCATCTAGACTTGCACGTGGGTACAAATCACTTGGTGTGGCAGTCTGTTGAAGTGGAGAGGGGGCGGTTCGAGGAATTGGGCAGTCAGACTGAGTGGGTAGGGGAGTCGATGTCATTCCCAGAGGTAATCGTGATACAATGTGCAAGCATACGGATGAAGAAAAGGACCGAGAAGTTCAATGAGTGGCTGAGGGAATGATGCAACACCAAAAATCATGGCTTAGTGACTAACTGGGATAGGATATGGGGGAATAATGACTTGCACAATCTGACCCCTAGCAATGTCTGTGGAAGGGAGACTGAGCATCCATCAGGCGTCTGTCTTGCGTTGGGGTGGCAGTGTGTAGTGCTCCAGCAACAATCTGACACGTAGCAATGTATGTGGTAGTGGACTGAGCATGCATCACACATCTACCTCATTTTGGGGGTGGTAGTATACACAGTATAAACATTACCAACACGGACAAAGAAACAATATAACACCATCACCAATCACTGCGTATTAGTAATTTTGGTGATGTGACATGTTATGCAATTCCTGCGCTGCATTGTTTACGCGTTAAACATACTTTTAAGAGTGGTTCAACACTCTGCACTATCTCTGAATGAGCATCCATCAGACAGCTATCTTCCTTTGGGTTGGCAGTATGTAGTGCTCTTGGAACATTCTGACTCCTATCAATGTCTTTGGGGGGGCTGAGCAGTCATCATACAGCTACCTTCCCCTTGGGTGGTAGTATATAGTGCCCCTACTGGATTCTGACACCTAGTAATGTCTGTGGGAGAGGACTGAGCATCCAGCAGACAGCTACCTTCTTTTGGGATGGTAGTATATAGTGTTCCTATAAGTTTTAACATACTGACCCCTATCGATATCTGTGAGAGTGGACTGAGCATACATCAGACAGCTATCATCCTCTGGTGTGATACTATATAGTGCTCCTGCAAGAATCTGACCCCTATAAATGTCTGTGGCAGTGGACTGAGCATGCATCGAAGAGCTACCTTCCTTTGGGTCGGTAGTGGATTGTGCTATTACAACATTCTGACCCCCTAGCAATGTTTGTGGAAGGGGATTGCTCAATCCTCAGACTGCTCACCACAACACAAAGACATACTGACAGGGATGAATGAAAGCACAACTGTTTACAGGAACACTATGAGAGGCACAGCAATATACTGTTACTTCACTTGTCATTAGCAATTTCTATTACAAACGTAGCAATCGGTGATGAACTCATACTCACAACTGATCATTTCTTACTTGCAATCCCCCCAACCCCATAACAAAAACATATTGACAGTGCTTGTATACTGAAGCTGATATGACAGAACATATGTGAATGGCAGCCTGTGACAGACAGCTGCAACTTGCAGTATTCAGCCGAATTGTATTGCTAAGTACAGAGCAGACAAATCAGTGGAGAAACACTAATGTAGTAAGGTGACTACCAGACATGAGTCACTTCATTCGACCCAATAAAAAAAAATGCAGGCTAAGCACTTGCATCTTAGGGCACACTATTTACCACGATTCTGCATCACGGCTATGCCGTCCATTCTGCACTGCAAGCTGCTCCGTCAAAATTTCACCTTCTTCGTCAGATGAATCACTACATACAGCCCCTGCATTAATATCCACCGCATCTGCCTCTGGCTCGTACATGTACGGCTGAATTTGTAAACTTGGATTAAAATCAAGTGCTAAATCAGAATTACTGTCTGCCATTTCAAATGTCACTCTTGCAGCGCAACTTATAGCCAGTCGCTACAATTACGTAATTGTGTCACGTGACCTCTCCAGCTGATTAAGAAATAAACCACTAGGCGAACAGAGGCACGTCAATAGAAAGCTTCTTTTCCCTGAGGTAAGGGCTAACATTTTACAAAAAAAGATATGCATTGCACAAAATTGAGCAATTTTGCCTATGTGGATGACATTTTTAACTTTGCAAGCGTGAAGCCTGTTTATGTTTCCTTTAAGCGACTTGCTCAGAGTCACACAGTACGCAGGTGGATGTTGTGGGATTCAAACCCAGGTCTGCTGGATGTTCCAAGCTAGGCTAAACTGGCAGCCCCAAGCTAGATTTAGTTAGTGGATGTACTTTTAAATGCTGGCCCTTGGAGAAAGCTCCACACCCGGAGAAGAACAACATCTTAAAGCTGCTGGGGATTAGCAGGAGTCTTTACTTGGTTTCTATAAGTGTCACTTTCTGTTTTCTGGGCTTTAATAAAATGGTGGTGATATGCACAACTGGAAGCTTAATGTTTTGACTGCTTTCTATTGTGGAGTGCCCTCTGTCTTGCTTTTTGGTGGCGGTGAGTGGGCTGAGCACTCGATGATAATGTTTATTTATTTGAAATCATGGCAGACGGCACGTTGAAGAATGTCCGACATCATGCAACAGGGGCATGCAAGACCCTAGGAAACCTGCCCTGCCTGTAAGGTGGCAGTAAGTCCAAATTGTCTAATTTAAATTAGGACCCACCCAAGCAAGCAGAGTAATTGGGCCTTAGAGCCAAATTCAGAAAGCCCAGTAGGCATGGGACTTCAAATAAGCAACAGTTCTGCAATAGGCTGATAGAGTCCCGAAGTAATTATTAATGAACTCTGTTGTTAGTAGCTCAGTAACAGGAGTGACGCCAATGTTTATTTATTTATTTAACTACTTGCAAAGCAAGTTACTCATGTCTAGTGTCCTGGACAGCTGTAAATTGATGTGAGTTAACCAAACAGTCCCTTTCAGTACAGTTAAAGGGGACAGGAAATTTGTGCTAATTGGCATCAGGATATAAAGTTGTTATTCTTAGAAATGATCTGCATTCCCCTAAAGTATCCATATTTAACTGTACAGGATAAAAAGTGATATGAGAAATGACTTTGCATTGTTTTGTTTTCATGGACAACATTCTATTGCAGGTCTCCTGGTGGATCCAGTAATTTGGAATTTTTTTACTGTGTCACGGTTTATGCACAGAATGTTAATTATGAGCTGTTGACTTGTCAGAACTATGCCTAGAGTTCTGTGCACAAACCTTTAGATAGTGAAAACTACAAAGTACTGGTTCCATGAAGAGAACCATAACAGAATGCTGCCCATAAAAACAAAACAATGCAAAATACATTTTTTTTGTATCATTTTTTTATTCAGGCACACCAAACTATGGATTATTTAGGGAAATGCATATTATTTCTTAGAATAAGAATTTTATAAACAGCTGCCAATTAGAAATGATTTTCTGTCCTCTTTTAAAGGGACAGCATGCCTATATTATTTCTATTGAAAGCAGTAGTACTCAGTGCAGTAAAGCCATTCACTGTGGACTGTCCTTAAAGTTTTGTCTTTACTCAGGCAGCATTAGTGCAGCTAGAGGCATTTATTATAATCCAGTTTTACAAGTGCAAGTACTTGGAGCATGTTATCAATATCATTTATATAAACCATAAAAAGTAGGGGTCCCAGGATTCCTGAGGTACGCCATTTTTAAGGGTAAGAGTGATGAGTATTCACCGCCAGTTTTAATTTACTGTCGCTTATTAGCTAGATAATTCCTGAACCAGTAACGCACAGGCGTACCAATTCCCACTTTTTGTAGCTTTTGAAATAATAAGTTATGGTCTACTGTGTCGAATGCTTTGCTAAGGTCTAAAAATACTGTGCCGGTCACCTGTTTTTGGTCTATAGCAATTAGCCAATCATTTGTTACTTTTGATAATGTTGTCACTGTGCTATGTTTTGATCTTAAGCCAGATTGCATTAGGTTTATAATATTAGTACTCTCTAAATACTCTCTAATTTGTGTATTGGCAATTTTTTTGATTAGCTTGGCAAGGAAAGGTAATATGGAGATTGGGTCTCCTGATTTAAATAGGGGAATGAGTGAGCAGCTTTCCAGATAGCAGGAATTTCACCACTTGCTAATAAGAGATTAAAGAGATGCATACTTGAAGCTGTTAGGTATTGGTAACCAATTTTTAGAAATATGGGATCTAAACCTTCAGCTCCTGCACTTTTCTTTATGTCTAGTTTTATCAGAAGATCTCCAGTCTGTAAGTTATAGTTTTAAATGTGAAAAGGTTTGCTGTGGGTTGGTCTGGTTCTAGGGTCACCAAATAAAGAATGAGATTGACAGCATCTGGGGAGGCATCAAAAGCAAGTCTGGCAGTAGCAAAATGTTCATTGAACTTTTCTAATATTAAATGTCTGTCTGTGCTTATCTCTCCTTTTGATTCTATTTTAGAAGGCAGCGAGGATAACAGAGTGTGGCCCTCAATATTATGTAATATTTTCCAAATGCAGATCAGTTATTTCTGGAGTCCTCCAGTGCATTCAAATAGAACAGAGATTTAGTGTCTCTCAGTTTAGTGCAAGCATTCCTAAAAGCTACCCAATCTGATTCAGAGATGGTTCATTTAGTTGTGGCCCAACAAACCATCCCTTCCACGTAGGGCTTTTTTTATTTTACTGGTGAATCAAGGATAGGTTATTTTTTTTACCCTCTGTTTAATTAGAGAGGCATGCCTATTTATAATATCCAGAATCAACTGATTTAGTAACACGGCAGCTTCACAGATTGATTTAGCAAAGTAAAACTGCTTCCTATTTATTGTACTTAGGTCATATAAGTAATGTTGAGCATTAAATTTGTTAAATCACCCTTTAATATGAAATTTAGGATTGTCTTAGGCTTGGTAGATCCTTGAACACGTACCACATATCACTACATTGTGGTTACTGATATCATTAAAAAACACTGCATGTGTAATTGTGTAGGGTTGTTTGTTAATTTGAGGCCCAGAATGGAATCATTGGTGCTTTTTTTTTAAGTTAGGTATGTAGTTTCACTAACGATTTTTTGTGAGTCCCAATTCATCACAAAGTTGTTTTAAACTATCGGATTTAGGAGAATTCCAATCCATATTTAAATCACCTAATATTGGTTTCACCCGAATACGAGCTAAGCTGTACGTGCAAATGGTTTAGGAGTTCAGTACCACCATTGGAAGGCCTGTAACATCTAATAATATCCAAGACCTCTGTGCTAGGTAAATAAATTTTAACAAATAAGCTCTGAGATTCCTGGGGTTGGTGTAATGCATTAATCTCAGAAGTGTTAATTTTACTGTTTACATAAATAACAATGCCACCACCTCTTGAGGGTCTATCCAGTCTGAAGAGAATATATGATGGGAGGGCTATTACATGGTCAGCTACTGTCCAGTTTAGACAGGTTTCAGTCAGGATAAGAACATCAGTATTGGAATGGTGAACCCACATTTTTATGTCATCTAGCTTTTTTAATAGGCTACGCACACTAAGTAGTAGGAACGTCATTCCTTTACAGGAGGAAAACTCAGAGGGGGGGAAGTGAAAGAGGAGATAGGACTACTGCTTGTTTTGACATTACCGGAACATAATAATAATATTACTTGTTTAACAATGTGATATTTAAAGTATATAATGTGATCCCTTCCAAAACCTCTAGTTCTGGGAACAGGGGGCAAGGAGCAGGTGTAAAGCGCATCATATTCTATTCTGCTAACCTTTTGGATTATGATGGCCTTCATAGAATAGGGTGATTTGGTGATTAGATGAATTGCAATAGCTGAGGCATTGCAATCCCATTGAGGTCCAATAACACTATTTTCTAGATGTCCAGGAAAAATAGGAAGGCCGGAGGACATTTTTGAGTTAAAGAAGTGATCTGAAATCCACAGCAAAAAAATGATATGCAACCATATTTTCTCCGTGTTCATTCTCATCAGAGCTGTAAAATACTGTAACACCAATCTGTACATCTTACTTATATGTGTCTTTTATATGTATACTATTTATCATACCCACACCACAATAGCAATTATTAGTTGATTTTTTTTAAATATAAACAATAGTCACTCATATGAATGCTGGACTAGTGCACAATATTGTTTATTAAAGGTGCACTGGGACAATATCACTAGCACTGGCCCAAGAATGGTAATTGTGAACACCTGTTTGGACAGGTATTTACCTTAGAAGCCAGCTCTTTATACTGAAGCATCTAAGAAATGTAAGATAGTATAGTCCTGGTATAAGGAAATATGACCTGTCTTCCAGCAGTGTACCCTTCAGTGAAAGGAGTAAACTTACAAGGAGTATAGTATCTAGAGGGAGGATAGTGAACAGAAAGGGGTAACAAGGTGGTATTTGTAGTGGTATGTATTTGGGTTGTTAGGTTCAACTGAGGTTTTTGGTCAGAAGAAATCAACTTGAGAGGGAGGGAGGTCGGGGGTGGGAGGTACTAACAAATCAAAAAATGGAGGGGTAAAAGTGAGCTGATTGGCTTACAAGGATGTAAATGAAGCAAAATCATTGGTGAGTGGGAGGAGGGTGGATGGATGAGAAGCAGTATGTGGTGCAAAACCACATGGGGCTTACTCAGGTGAGTACCTGCTATGCCACCTGTTGATCTGCTGAGTAGGGAGGGCTGGCAGCATTACAAAAAAGTTTGGCCCAGAGAAAAAAACTGAAACCTACAACAGAATTTATTATAGAATTAGCAAGGTTCATATTGGAACAAAATTACTTTAGGTTCAAAGGGCATTTCTATGTCCATAAAAAGGAACTGCGATGGGTACAACATTTGCACCTAGCCTGACCAACCTCTACATGGGACAATGGGAGTATACTAACATTTATGATAGAGCACAATCCGTCTTTCAGATGAGACATTAAACTGAGGTCCCATCTGCCTGGATTGGTGGTAGTTCAGGTGGATGCTAAAGATTCCATGGCACTTATCGAAAAAGAGTAGGGGACTTTTTTATTCATAACTGAAAGGAACATATAAATAAAACAGAAGTGACATCATTCAAAATCACAATAAAATAACAAATAAGCATAAAGCAGCATTATATCATACATGCAATAAAAATGAAAATCATAATAAAAAAACCCTCTACCTGTACCCTACTAAGAGAGTAGGGGAATTGAATATTTCTTAACTAAAAAGAACAAGGAAAGAAATTATTATGAACAGCAGACAAAAAGTATCCCATCTTCTCATTCAGCCTGTATCCAACCAGTGTAGCAACTTCCAACGTTTATTATACAATACAGTCAGTAAAAGCACTTTGTCCTTTTTCTTTAGATCAAAAATGGTTACTTCAATAATTAAATATAATTGTTCTGGGGATATAAAATGTTGTTGCAAAGACCATCTACATCGAAATTGCCAAATATAATATTTGATATAACCCAGAATGCCATGAACAGTATGTATGTCATAATCTCTCCAATTGTCGGGTAAAATACCTAGTAGTAGGATCTCATAAGTGATACCTATCAACTGAGATTTATTCCACTGTGCATCCCAAAATTTCCCTAACTGTTGTATATAAGGACAAACAAAAGAATAAATGGTCCATTGATTCAATTTCGTGTAAATAGGAATGTGTCCTAGGACATACCCTTTCTTCAACCCTTTTGTGTGATAAATTCCCTTTAACATTTAGTCTACCATGTACTCCTAACCAAGTAGTATCCCACATAGCCAGAGGCATATGAGAATGAGTCAACATTGCTCTAATAAATTGTAAATCTGTAACAGATCTATGTATATAATGTGGGGATTGAAAAAAGAAACGTTGCTGAAGAGATTGATAGAATTCCTTTCGCGAAGATTATGTGATCATGGTTCTCATAATTTTCCATAATTTGAGCTTAGCAAAACATTCCAAAAAATAATTAGGAAGCCCCTTAATATGTTTTTGTCTAGCAACTGGAACATCTGGTCGCTAGTCAGCTAGCCAGGGATAGATGACATCAAGTACCCAAGGGGACTGAAGAGATGGAAGATTAACAAGCAATGGTTTGAGATTGACATAAACAAAAATCGAAAAAAAGAAAGTGACCATTTGCAGACCCTCTTGATTATGGGGGAGATATAAAATGTCACTTTTTATGGGATTTAAACGATTACTCCAAATCGCTCAAAAAAACCCACTAAACGCTGTCATTTCCAGACTTCTAGGAATGGGATAAATTGCTGCCAGATGTAAAAAATACCCAATCAAAAGTGTTTTCACCATATAAATTAATTTCAGTTTTGGCCTTTTCCACTTATTCCATTGTGCCACTCTTAATTTTGCTTCCACTAATAACTTATTCCAGTTAAATACTTCTATATCAGGGATTCCAAAATATATCCCTAAAATACGCACTGCTTCATGTACAATTGGGACACCCATAACAACGGTATACGGACAATCACCATCTCCAAGAAAAATGCACTTACCTTTAGTCTGATTAATCCACGCACCAGTAAACTCCATGAAAGTTATCACCACCTCATCAGGAGTTTTGCTAGATTGAACATCTGATAGAAAAACATAGATATCATCAGCATACGCTATAATTTTTAATTCTACCATACCACTATGAAAGGAAAGACCTCTAATACCAATAGAATTATTAATTTTCCATAACAAAGGTTCTAACATCGGTATATATAAAAGAGGACTAAGGGGACAACCTTGTCTCACACCTCGAGTATGCTTATGGAACTGCCCCACCCATCCATTCACAAAGGGGGCAACCTCAGTGGTAGCATAATATCATTATAACCAGACAATAAACAAAGGTGGAAATCCAAATTTCATTAAACATTTCCAAAGATACTGGTGTGATACCCTGTCAAAAGCTTTTAATTGATCTAAACTGAGTAAAAATCCCATAATTTCACCAGACCGACTCTTTTCCATCATCTCTCAAAGTAGTATTAAAGCTTCTGTAATTTTTTTCCCCAGGACAGAACAAAACTGAAATGGACTAACAACAGCACTTAAAACCACTGCTAGTCTATTATTTAATAATTTGGACAAAATGTTACTATCTGAGTTGAGCAACGTAATGGGCCTCTAATTTTTAAGATCTTCTTTAGACCCTGACTTACATAAAAAAATAACCAAACCTTGATTAAAGTGAGGAGGAATTAAATCAGTAGCCAGAATGTTATTAAATAAGTCCAACAATTCTCGATGTAATGGCTAATACAGTATATTATATGATACAGTTCATTCATAATACCATCATAACCCAGGGATTTATTCCTTGGGAGTGCAGAAATAACAGTAGCTAGTTCTTGCTTAGTTATTGGGTTACAAAGAGGAATTTATAGAAAGTCAGGAAGGTGTGGAAGCTCACAAGATCTTAACCAGTCATCTAATTTGTCAACAGAAACCATCGAATCTGCCCGGAAGAGCTGTGGCAAATATTTATCCAATTCCAATAAAATTTCTCTTTGAGTTACTACAAAATCCCCTGATGCAGTTTCCAATCATAACATTTCCTTTTTTTTTTTCTATGTGCCGCATAATATTCAAAGGGGTTGCAAGAACCTTGAGTACCTGAAACCCCCAAATTTTGTTCCACTTCAAGGGACTTACACCTATTATATTGTAGATTAATCAAATCCTCTTTCAAAGTACGTAGAACCTCTTGGGACATACATTCACCCTTATTTAGTTTTGAATAAGCCAGAAGCAGTTGCTGCTGTAAGGCATTATAGGATGAATGTTTATCATGACCCAGAAGTCTCCCAATAGTTTGAAAATAGTTGGTAATATCCGACTTTGTGTCTACCCACCACATTTGTGGGGAATCATATAAAAAATAAACAGAACTTTTCACTGTAAGCAATGCAGCAAATCCCTTCCTCACTTCAGGTAAATCAATAAGGGAAAAATTCAGTTTCCAATAACCCGGCCCTTTAGACAGAGCAGCGAAGTTCGGTAAGGTAATTTGCAACATCATATGGTCAGAAGTAGCCATTGGTACAAGTTTATGATCACAACAACGTAAACAGGAGGAAATAAATCAATAATCAATTCTGGACTTGCATACACCAGAAAAATAAGTATATGCAGGTTGAATCCCTGATGTCTCCCTGTAGGTAGGGAAATAGGCAGACTAGGTGGGTCAAGCGGTCCTTATCTGCCGTCAAAGTCTATGTTTCTATGTTTCCCATTCATCTTGTAATCCAGAAGTGTGTAATAGATCATTTAAAAAGTGGGTATCACAACATAATTTTGTTCCTTTAGCTCCTCTATCTTTTAGGGATCTATTAATATTAAAATCACCCCCAAATAAAATATTTTCTCTAGTAAATAGAAAAGGCAGTATTTTTGCCAATAAAGTTATACGGTCAGTTTTAACTTGTGGTCCATAAACAGTAATCAATCTAAAATCAGAGTTTTGAACCGTAATATTGATTAAAAGCACCTTTCCAGGTACTATATTGACAATATTGGTCACCTATATGTCCTGTCGTAAAAGGCAAATACTCACCCCAGAACATGTAACCTCTCCTCCATCCCCTGACCAATAACAAGCACCTCTAAGTCAAGCACTGGAAGCAGCCTCAAAATCATATGGTGACTATCTTGAAAAAAGACAACATCTACCTCATAGTTAGTGAAAAAATCAAAAGTAGCCAAGCTTTTTTTCCTGATCTAATACTGTTAGTATTAAAAGTGGCAGTCCGTAGTTCTCATAGAATACCAGAAAAGGTGTTAAAATACAATAATTTTTTCCTAGCACTCTTCCTGATACCCTATCTACTCCAAACCAATTTCTTTTTAACCTTCGCAGTGCAAGCAGGCTTAAGGCCTTAGTCTAAGTCAGAGGCAGGATCCCTTTGTGAAGAAGTTTGGGAAGCAGTATCTGAGTCTCACTCTTCCATAACCTCCTCCACTGGGAGTGTATCGAACTTATTGGAAAGTGGAATGTCAGTTGTAAGAATAACTGGGAGCCCAACATCTCCAGTAGATTCAGTCGAGATCCGTAGGCCAGTGCTAGGAGTCTCAATGGACGAGGGGGGGGACCATGACTCCAGGAGTAGTTTGTGCCACATTAGGGGAAACAGTTACCAATAGGGGTTCAGGGTCCTGTGCTAGGATAGGTAACACTTCTGCAGTACTACCCTTGTGTGCAAGTCCCAGTGATTCTGGGACAAGAGATGGACCTGCTGAACCTTCAGAGGTAGGGGCAGGTCGGGGCTGCCGAGGTGGTCAAGGGTTAATTGGCCCTCTGCTGATCTAGCAGTATTTATATAAAAATCCTGCATTGCAAAATCAACACCTTCAGTGTTATGTGAAGCCAGTGGACATTCTGCAAAATTATGTCCCGGTTCTTCACAAAAATTACAGTTTGGCGCATTCACACAATCAAGTCCAGCATGACCCAGTTCCCCACATCTAAAGCATTGAATCTTATCACAAGTAGAACTAATACGTCTTAAAGAACCACATTTGTGACATCTCCTGGGTTGACCAGAATAAAAAACAAACCCTTTGTCTCTGCCTAAAAAAACAATTCGGAAGATGTTGAAAATCGTTATCCACCTGAAACAATTTCACTTTTATCCGCCATCCCCCATTCCAAAACCCTTCTGAATCTGAAATAGGGTTGGGGCACCTTGAATATCACATCTTTTCTCCAGCCACTGCAAAATGTCAGTAATGTTACCCCCCTTATTTTGGAATAAAACTGTAATAATTAGAAAGGATTGCTTTGTCAGGGGAACCACTTGAAAATGCACCCATAAGGGGTTGGCTTTTAAAACAGAATGCTTTGTCCAAAACCTTTCAAGAATAGTTGATGTGCTGAAACTAATGTCAAAAACATGTTCCCCAAGGGCATGGATGAGGGCATATACCTTAGTAGGGGTAAACCCCAGGGTTGTTTCAATAAGACACGGCCTACAAGGAATTGGTAAGGCACTTCCTCCATGCCCCCTAGATAACATAAATGAATAGCATTTCTGTGCTTAGCCATTTTGATTGGTTTATGAAAGAGTTCAGCATAAGTCCGTTTCCCAACCCCATCAACAGTAGGAGCTACAATCAAAGTATCCAAAGTATTCCCATCCTCCCGTACCAAGGGGTACCTGAATTTAAAGGAATGTCCTGAGAGACGCATGGTTCAGTGTGTAAAGCAAGCAGTTTTTGTTCCATGGGAGCCATAGCATTTGTCAAGTGAGAGATATCCTCCTTCTGCCCAGAAGTAGTGGTCGTATCTGCAGTAACCTCCGGTTCCGCCGCCCAGGTACCATCAACCCGAGGTGTCCAGCCTGCTCGTAGCAAGGCCTCTTCAGCTGACCAATCTACATCTCCCAGCTGATGTTCTTCCCTCATTGACTGCACTGCCTCTAAATTCAAATCCTGAACCAGCGGAGCAGGTTCCGTGGAGTCACGAGTGTCTGCCTGAAAAAGCTTTGGGGCTGAAGTTTCAGGTGAGTTTGAAGGCCCTTGCATCCGTTTCCTTTTTTTCTCTTCATGGAGCAACTTTGTGGCTTGGCCATAATCCTGCTTAGCCAGGTTAATTTTCACATCAAGTTGCTGCTGTAAATTCACTTCCAAATCTGCCTCCTCTGCAGCCAAAGTCATTGTTGCATGTACAACCACAGAACTAGGTGGCCACTGCCTGCTATCAGCGTTCACCATGCCTGCCGGGGAGACCTGGTTGCAGCCATCTGTATCTGTCGCAAGCTCCAACATGAATGACCACACACACCTCCAAGATAACGCCCCCCTACCAAAGAGTAGGGGAATTTCCCCGGTGTCCTGGCCAAATTTCTCCCATTCACTAAAAATACCACCAACAGCTTAATCTGGTTCAATTTCAGTTGCTTACCATCTGTATCCCCCTCCCCCTGGTCGCCCCTGAAAAAGGGACTTCTAGGGCCAGTGGGCCTACCGGGTCAACAAAATTCAACAGATAAATAAAATAAAATGTCTTTTTTAAATACATCAAACTTTGGAAATGTTATATTGATGATTGTCTGATGATATGGAGTGTGATCGAGCAAGAACTGAGTCATTTTATTGATTACATAAATCACACCAGTGTGCATTTACATTTTACATATGAAAGCAGTTTCGAACATATTCCTTTTTTGGATATTATGATCACAAAGAAAGGAACTGGTCTAGCAACAAGTTTGTACAGAAAACCCCTTTCTAGAAATACATTGCTTTTAAGCAATATTTGCCATCCAGTGTCTGTTGTAGCAAATATCCCTAAGGGACAGTATATCAGAGCTAAACATATATGTTTATCTGAGGAAACAGAGAGGCGAAAAGAGATCTCACTGATCATTTCACTTCCAAGGGGTATGGGCCTGAACTACTGTACTTTTGGAAACGCTGCACACTGTAAATAATATTGACAGAGATTCATTGTTAGAGCCGAGACACAGGAAGGAAGAGAACAACAGACCAATATTTATTACTGAATACAACTGGATAGCACCCAAGATTGGTAAGATCATAACTAAACATTGGCCCATTATATAATCAGATCTAAGACTTAAAGAAATTGCAGAAAATACACCTATGATTACATATACGAGAGGTCAGAATTTGAAGGATATGCTAGTGAGGTTATATGTCCCTGTACAGAATGTGATACAGAAGACATGGCTTCCATCTCCACCACAAGGGAATATAGATGTGGCCATTGTGTCCACTGTTCAAACACATCAGATGTTAAATCCTTTAACCATCCTAGGTCAGGACAGAAATATGATATTCAATCCTTCATAAATTGCAGTTCTATGGGGGTTATTAACATGTTGACATGCTCTTGTGGCATGTCATATGTGGGACAAATTAGAAGATGGCTTAAACTCCATATTGGCAAACACAAAGGAGCCATCAGAAATGCCAACACAGAGTATTCGATGGCACGTCACTACCAGGAAGCTCGACATGGATCACCGGCGACACTAAGATTTGTAGGATTGGAGAAAGTGGAAGTCGGGTTTATAGGCGGAGATTTGGGGATGAGACTACTGCAGAGAGAAGTTTTTTGGATTTTTGAGTTAAATACCATGACTACAAGTGGTTTGAATGAAGAGATTCCATTATACAGTTATTTGTAAATGATTTGGCCTTCGCTGACTGATGGAGTTCTGTACAAGTATTCTAATTATCAGCCGACCCTGCCATCTTTATCTATCAGTGTTGCACACTTTGTGACCATGACTTTTCCATACTCTGGTCACAGGAAGAGTGTGACTTGCTAGCTCTGCTCTTCCTCTAGTATATGTACAGTGTTTATTAACATACAAATAAATAAAGACGCCCCGTACTTCTAATATTGTAGCACAAGGTGTGATTATGACTTGTCCGTGCTCTGGTCACAAGAAGAGAATGACTTGCCGGCTCTGGTCTTCTTTAAGTATATGTGCATAATCATTAGTATGTAATCAATATATAGTGTGACTATGATTTTGTGTTTAGACAACAGGTTGAGCAGGACCTGCTGGATTTGCTCCTTCCCTAATTTTGGTATGCATTAAACACTGAAGACCCTCATGGGACAGTTACTGAAACTGGCTACTTGATTTAGTGATACTGGCTACTAAGTCTTAATAAGATCTGTTTGTGTTTTGCTCATCCTTCTGAAATTTGCAAATGTACTAGAAGTAAAATACTTTTGTTACTTATTTCTTGCTTGATATGTAGCACTTTTATGACTACATGTTTGAACATGGTGTTGGTAATTACTATTTTTATTCTCTGTTGCACTTAGTCACTTTAATTTGGGCTGGCTTTTTGCTTTAAAAGGGCTCTCTTAGTATTATATGGTACGCTCTGAAGAAAATCGCCCTACCGTCACTATGTAAGTATATCCGGAAGCGTGTTTTGCCATGGTTAGAGCAGGTCCCGGCTGCGACACAAGTGTTTGATGTTTTTTTTTGTTCCAGCATTTATTTTTCGGCAAAACATTTACCCTTGAACTGGATTTATGTGCATGTTTGGTAATCCGTGTTTTGTTTGGGTGTTTTGGGTATTTCAGCCTTATTCCTTACTGAGACGCTGCTAACTTGCTTCTATATGCCTACTTTGTGGATTTTAAGTTTAAGCATTTGGGAGACCTGGCTTTTTCCATTGAGAAAATTGTGGCTTGTGTTTTAATACCTGTACTCCTCCTATAATTTTGGGTGAGATCTGTGCTATTGATAGTGTGTTTTTATAAGTTGTTACATATGCTTTATTAAAATAATTTATTAGTGGTGATCCCTCTGTGTATTTTTTACAAGGGCTAAGGGACCCTCACAACCCTATGGTCCTCTGGGAAGCATGTGGTGAAAACTGAGAAAGCAGAAGATATATCAGGTTAGTGGCCATAATCTGAGCTGTGGGGGAGGGTAGGGAGCAAGATGGACAGGTATGCTAATGCAGATCACTACTCATTTGCAAGCACACAGTACAGTGCTAGCTAACAAGTAGCCCCCTAACTCAGACGGCAAACCCTCCCTACACAGTCTTACACACTACAACAAGCAAACAATTAAGGTAACTGTGTACTGCAGCAGAAAATCAGACAAAGTCTGTCCGCAGGGTGCAGTCAAAAACAATCAGTTGCGTTTGGCCAAGTTCCTTGCCAGGGTAATGACACTGGATGCTGAAAACTGGGTGGTGCTTACTCAGGTAAGTACCTGCTATGCTGCCTGTAGATCCACTGAGCGGAGAAGGCTAAGGGACCCTCACAACCCTGTGGTCCTCTGTGGAGTGTGCGGTGAAAATTGCTATGCCACTTGTTGATCCACTGAGGAGATAGGGCTAAGGGACTATCATGACCCTGTGGTCCTCTGGGATGTGTGTGATGAAAACTGCTATGCTGCTTGTTGATCTGCTGAGTGGGGAGGGCTAAGGGACCCTCACAACCCTGTGGTCCTCTGGGGAGTGTGTATACATAAAGATACAGAAATGGGGCACGTTCCCCTATTGTTTATTTTATTATGTATACTCAAAGTAATTGACTTCACTGGAATGAGGGAAGGAGGGAGGGAATATCTACATAGATAGTAGTGGGGTGAGGGTTAAATTACATATTAGGGAGGGGGATGTGAGAGGATATGAGAGGATGTAATAGGGCATGGGATGGACATAGGTTTTGCCCATCTGAGTCTGCTTTAAAAAAAAAAAGAATCTTCAGTGATATTGCAGAGGGACTGGAAGGAAAAGTATGCCTCTTTGCTAATGACACAAAGATCTGCAATAGGGTTGATACATAAGGAAGCGTGGAAAGGATGAGAAGGGACTTGGCAAGGTTGGAGGAATGGTCAGAAGTATGGCAGCTTGGATTCAATGCAAAGAAATGCAAAACAATGAACCTGGGAAACAAAAACCCAGGGGAAGATTACACAATGGGGGGGGGGGTAATAACAACAACAAAAATGGAAAGGGACCTGGGGGTAATCATATCAGATGACCTTAGGGTAAGCAAGCAATGTGAGAAGGCAGTAGGGAGGGCTGGAGGGATACTGAATGTATAGGGAGAGGCATTACCAGTAAAAAACAAGAAGTTGTTATCCCTCTGTACAGACAGTTGGTGAGACCCCATCTGGAGTACTGCATCCAGTTCTGGAGACCCCATCTCCACAAGGACATAGATAGGATGGAGGCAGTCCAGAGGAGGGCAACTAAAAGAAAAGCCATACAAGGAGAGACTAAAGGAACTTAATATGTATACCCTTGAGGAAAGGAGGGAGAGGGGGGACATGATAGAAACTTTTAAGTACTTCAGTGGAATCAACAAAGTCCAAGAGGGTGGCATCTTTCAGAAAAAGAGACAGGCAAGAACAAAGGGACACAATTTGAGGAAGTATTTTTTCACAGAGAGGGTGGTGGACACATGGAACAGCCTTGCTGAGGAGGTTGTGGGGTCTAAAACTGTGGGAGAATTTAAGAATGCATGGGAGAGACATATGGCAATTTTTGTGGGGGGTAGGAAGAAATAGGTTGTTGGTTAAATAGGATCTGCAGCTTATCCTGTAGGTAGGGAAATGGGCAGACTACGTGGGCCAAGCGGTCCTTATCTGCCGTCAAAGTCTATGTTTTCTATGTCTATGTTTCTCTACTGCCGGCTCCTGAGGCAGCTGATAGTAATAACCTCAGCAACGATGGATGCTGTGTTCCAGGTCCGCAGACTGCTCCTGGTGGACAGGAGATGCCAACGTCAGCAGAAGGTGGCAGGCCGTGGCTGCCGCTAGTCTGGCTTTGAGTTCCCCTGTTTCCCCAGCCATACCTCCCCCTCCAGTCCCTCATCCCCCTGTACAGTCCCTGTTCCCTGTCCTCTTCCCTTACTATACCTACCCTTTCCCAGTCCCTGGTTCTTGTACATAGTTTCTGAGTAAATATATTTTTCTGACCTACCTGCCTGTGTCTGTGTCTGCTTTGCAGGTGGCGTGAGGAGCCATGCTGCAGTGGCCCAGTGCCTGTCCGTGTGGTGTGCATGTGTTGGGGCACGTGTTGTGCTTCTGTGGATCACTGCTGTGTGCTGCAGTGTGACCCACGGTGGTGGTGTCCCTCCCCTCGGTGGATGGCTGTGCCTTGGGGTGCCCTTGGGGTGGCTGTCAGGGTTGTGTGGCAGGTGTGTCTGCTTGGCTGCATGGTCCTGGGTGTGGCCTGCCCTGGTCTAGATGTGCAGGGGGGCATGGCCTGCTGCCTGTGGGCATCCCCCTTGATGGCCCTCTATCCCCCATGGGCACCCCCTTTTGCCTACTGTCTGTGCCACTGTTGTGTTCTGGGGTGGTGGTCTGGGTACCCCTCATAAAGATTTTTATGCTCCTTCGGCTGAGACCAGGCAGACTATTAGCCTTGTCCCTGGGCACCATCAACCAGCCACCTGCCTCTTCTCCTTCTTCCCCCTCTGCTGTTCTGGTAGGGTGGATCATGGGCACCTCAGGCAGAGCTTCATGGAGACCAGTCCCCCATCCATTCTTCCTCCTTTTATTGCCCTTCACTGGGACTTTGGCAAACATGTTAGTGCTAGCACATGAAGGTGTGCATGTGCTGTGGAACTGAGCAGCCTCTCTCCACTCATCCAGTGTATAGCCAGCCGCCTGAGAATCAGTGTTACCACCAGCCCACCACTCAGTGGCAGCCAAGAGTCAGGATGTCTTACCTCCCCAATCCAGTAAAGGAGAGATGCTAAGCAGCTGTTCATGTCTCTCACAGCCCTCCCGCCTTTGACCCCTGCAACCTGAGTTTGTTCCTGAACTCGAGTCACTGGTGTGGGAGAGGTAAGGGGCTTTGCAATGCTTCAGCCCTTTGCACTACTGTCTGTTCTGGGTGCCACTCTTACAGTGTGGTGGAAGGTGTTGATCTTCGGGTGCTGGTCTTGCAGAAAATGGCTCAGAAGGTATAGAAGCTGACTTTTGAGTCGTTGATTCTTTCATATTCATTTCCCTGCCATTTCAAACAGCAAACAGAGTAGCACTGGAATCATGAGGAAAAGTCCACATTTTAGGGGTACTATTGTAAAGAAGATTTTACACTAGAATTACTCTAAAACAAGTAATTTTCACTGTTAAATGGCTTTGCTATTTTCGTGCCATTTGATAATTACATGAAAATAAAACTGTGATTTCTAGCCACAATGACACATATTCAATAGATTTATTTATTTATGTATTTGTGAATGGTTTTTTTGACCAGAAAAGGAGTGGTGGACAATGTTTTGTTTCAGCCTTGTCCCGGGGTGATACTGATGTAAACCAGCTGAAATTAAACCAGAGTAAACTGTTGGTGGATGGGGAAAATTTGGCCAGGACACCAGGGGAATTCCCTACTCTTTTCGGCTGGTGCCATGGGATCTTTAGCTTTCACCTGAACAACAACCTGAAAAGACAGACTCAGTCTTAAATCTCATCTGAAGGACTGAACACCCTGACAGTATAGCACCTTTCTGTACTGCACTCTGGTGTCAGCACTTATGGTATGAGCCCAATCCCGGTATGGGACTAGAACACATTACCTTCTTGCCCATAAGTGGATGGAGTCTTGAATGAAATATAAGTGATGTGTAGGTATCTGGTTTTAGAGAAGTTTGTTCTTGGGGAAAAAATATTTTAAGTAAACCAGAAGTTTCCCTTTCTTTAGCCGCTTTTTACAGAAGTTTCATTTATCTACTGCTATTTTAAAATTGTGGAACTCACCTTTGCTTCTTCTTTAGAAATAACCCACAACTTTTACTGTGGGCTGTGTGGTACAGCTTCTAAAGCAGAAATTCTGTTGTGAATTCTGATCACATGGAATTGGCAAACTGTTCTTAAGAACTGCTAGACTAGCGTCATACTTCCTTTTTACTGTGGGCTCTGTGGTACACCATCTGAAGCAAACATTCTTGCGTTACGTTAAAGAGCCTTCTTCTGTGAGTGCCAGGACCGTATTCTTGCTCTGCAAGCTTATGTAACATCGCAATGGCTTCTTACAATACACTGCTCCTGGGTGAGTTTTCATTTTCTAGTATTATCCATGCTGACACACCTTTCAGTCTTCCAGTAATAAAATGCATAGCACTGATCTTCAAAATGTGGTAAATGGATAGAAGGTGTGACAGTTTTTATTGTAAGCAATAATAAGTTTAAAACTTATAGACCCCATGTGCTTAGTGTTAAGGAATATTTCTAGTCAGTGAGTTTAATTGTTTAATGGTGTATGTTAGAACGTTGTTGTCTCTAAAAATCTAGCTTTCCCTAGAGTTGTACCATTTATATGACGTCACAATGTTGTTGTACCATCGCAAGTACGTCACAACGATGGTTCAACAGCTCAGATTGCGTGTGCGTGTACGCAATTTGCAGTTCAAAAAATGTCCAGACAGTTTACCGACGGCAGAGGAGGACATTACAATCTTACAGTAAGTGCCGTTTTTTTCAATAGTGGCCAGCAAACAGCAGGAAAGCCGTATTTAATTTTAAAACTGTGAAAGTAAGACTGTCTTTGTGGAACTGGATGGAGTGTAGTGATTTTACACGGGGGGGGGAGTGGCGGGGAGTCACTGACATCAAGGCACGACCATGGTGGTAGTCACACGCTGTTATGGGGTACAGTTTTTGCCCATACACTATAAAAGACAGTGTATGAGCAACAGTGAACAACAACAGTGTTGTTCACTTCGAGAGGTTGTCATGACAGCCATTGAAACCTTGAGAGCGAACCTATGGCTGGGGTTTTAAAGGATGTGATTTGCTGATTATGGACCTAGAATTGTAGATATTTTCTTTTAAGCCACATTGCTCCATCCTAATGGGGCAATATGCAATCATACATTATAGAATCTGCACCCATGACTTGCATTTGACTTTTCTGGCTCTAACAGAAACAGAAATTGATGATCACCATTTCAGATGTACTGTTAAAAAAAGTCTCAATTTTATTTTCATAACCGGATAAGGCTTATGGCCAGCTGACAAAAGGAACTGTCCACAAAGTTTACATAAAAAAAATAGTCAGAATTTTACAGTCTGGGACACTTAGACTTTCCTAACGTCTTGAGCTAAGGTTAATTTAAAATATTTCATAGAGTGTACCCCTTACCTTCTGATGATTTTCCCTTTTTGCAGTAGACACCAAAATTAAATAGGCACTGTTTATCACGTCATAGCAACATGTAGATGTAGTTAACCATTTTGGGAAGGGGTATTTTCATGTTATTAATAAATTACAAAACACACAATTATTGCTTGATGCAGAGATATGCCTGCTCGGTACAACATCCAATTAGATTCTACCTAAGGGATCTGAAAGAAAACTATTAACTTTGTCTCTTATTAATGTCAGGTGTATATTATATTGTGTTACATAGATACATAGACAGTGTCAGCAGATAAGGGCCTATGGTCCACCCGGTCTGCCTATTTGAGCTTGTAAGTTCACTTTATGTTTTGCTAGAAGTCTTTTGGCCCTTAACCCTGACCTCCAGAATTCCTTTACGTCTATCCCATGCATTCTTAAATCCTGTGATTGTTTCAGCCCCCACCACTTCCTCTGGCACGGTGTTCCACTTGCCCACCACCCGTTCTGTGAAGAAATTCTTCCTCACATTTCCTCTGAATTGTCCTCCCTCCAACTTCATCCCATGCCCTCTAGTCCTGGAACATAATTTTCACTTAAAAATAGTGTATTCCTGCACCCTGTTCCTCCCTGTAAGATACTTGAATGTCTCTATCATATCCCCTCTCTCCCTCCTCTCCTCCAGGAAGTACATATTAAATTCCTTCAACCTGTCCTCATAGGACTTGTGATGCAATCCATGTACCATCTTTGTTGCCCTCCTCTGAACCTTCTGTACCCTGTTTATGTCCTTACGTAGGTATGGTCTCCAGAACTGTACACTGTACTCCAGGTGGGGCCTCACTAGTGTCTTGGATAGTGGAATTATGACCTCCCTTTTCCTGCTGGTGATGCCCCTGCCTATGCATCCCAGCATCCTATTTGCTTTACCTGCTGCCTTGTCACACTATTTTCCTACCTTGAGGTCATCAGAGATGATAACCCCAAGATCCCTTTCCTGCTTGGTGCATGCTATATCCTCACCCCCAACTGATATATTGTGCCAGGGTTTTTGTGCCCCATATGCATTATCTTGCGCTTCTTTGCATTGAATTTCAACTGCCAAACCCCTGACCATTCTTCAAGTTTCTGCAGGTCCCTTCTCATTCTGTCTACACCCTCTGATGTGTCTATTCTATTACAGAGCTTTGTGTCATCAGTGAACAGGGAAATTCTGCCTTCTAGGTCCTGCGCAATGTCACTGATGAAGATGTTGAATTGTGTTGTGTTGTGCTGTATTCTGTTGTATTATATTATATTGCACTGCAAGAACACAGAAGGAACATTTAATTTACCTTCTAAAACAGAATTGTGGATGAATTTACATGTGGACTGCTTGACAGTGGCAAAAACATATTTTCAACTTAAACTAGATTATAGAACACTGACAGCAGCAGGATGTCTGTGTCTGTGTGTGGAGCTCCCATAGCTGAGTAAACAGTTTCCATATTTTTTTCTAATTTAACATTTTTTTTTGGTGTGTGTACTGTTTGTGGATTGAGAGAGAGTGTATTGCTACCTATGGGAAGGTGTGGGATTTGTGTGTGTGTTTAAATTTGAATCTTTAGTCAGCAAGTTGCTGTAGCATACATCACTGTTAGGTAATAAGGGATAACAGCATCATTCCAATGATACACTCATACAGTAGGCATTTATATATTGCATAACAACAAATATGTCAGGTTATTCCAGTTTATGTCAAAATTATACCCAAATAATAGCATTGTTATAATATCAAATGTAGCCTTTGCACCATATGGTGTCTTTTTATATCAAGCAGAACATCACCTTTGGTTTTCAGTTTCAGTTGCCTCATAGCGAGGATTGCAATCTATCAGGTTCATGTTAACCTGGCAGTGTCAGTGGCTCAGTAGGTAGCACACTCGCCTCTGAAGCCGGGAGATCAGAGGGCTGTGGGTTCAGTTCCCACATCTGGCACTTGGGTTAATATCCCAGTACTGACACTGTAATGCAGCATGAGAGGGGTGCTGCATTTCTGAGGTGCCGCCTTCGGATGAGACGTTAAACCGAGGTCCCATCTGCCTGGATTGGTGGTAGTTCAGGTGGATGTTAAAGATCCCATGGCACTTATCGAAAGAGTAGGGAATTTCCGGTGTCCTAATAAATTTCCCTCATTCACTAAAAATACCACCAACAGCTTAATCTGGTTCAAGGTCAGTTGGCATTCATCTGTATCCCCCTCCCCCGGGTCGTGCCTGAAAATAGGCAGGATTTGTCTAGTGCACTTACCCGGTCAGCAAAAGCTAAAAAAATAAAAAAACCTTTTATAAGTTACAGTACAAAAAGTGAACACTTATCCATTATATATACTAACCAGACCTGTCAGTGATTATTTAACAGGTCCATTTAATTCTGTATCTTGTGCGTAAGTTATTAATGCTTTTATTTACTATAGATTTCTTTACTTAGAGCCACATGTTTTTTTGATATGCATTCTGCATATCTGACAGTTAATAAAATATAAGTATAAAAAAAGTATCTCCATTGTTCCCAAGTTGGATGTTGTGGTTTTATCCATGTCCTTGTGATTACGTTTGTTACATTTCTTTGATGCTTATTCAGATGCCTAGCTGGGTAATCTTAAGTTTTCCATTAGCAGGTTATACAAACCTGCCACTACAGGGATTCTTGTTCTTTCATTAAAAAAAAAGAAAAGTCTATCCTCTAAAAGACACAGTCCCTGGCTGCCTGGCCTTCCTGGCTGTATCCTCACTTCCCACTGATACAGCTACTGCTCTTCCACCCCCTTCTCCTAGCCCTGCCAGCCTGTCTTAATCCCCTCCCTCCCCCTACCCCGAATCCTACCTTAATCATGCGCCTCCACCGTTCTCTACCCCGTATTCTATTTCTTCTTGCCTGTCTTCCTCCCCTACTGCACACCCCAAAAGCCTCCTTTCCCTCCCTCCCCCACAGCTTCCACATTCCTACATCCTTCCTCCACTTAGGCACGCTGCACACTGGTCACTGCCCCTTGCCCAGGATCCATCCTACCACCATGAAACTGTCCTACACCCACACTGATCCTAGCCCTCCACACTGGTCTCTCCTGTCTACGCTTACCCCCACCCACTATCATCGATGCTCTGCAATTTCCCGAGATGCTAGCAGGCGAAAGCATTTCCTTAAAGAAATACGCCACAGCTCCTTGAGGCTAGTCCTCCTCCTCCTAATGCTGTCAGGCAACGTGCACCCAAATCCTGGCCCATTCTGCTCCAAAGCCATTAATCTGAGCAAGCTTTCGGGTGCCCTCTCATTCATATCAATCAACATCTGCAGCCTCCTTCCTAAAATGGATGCCCTACAGGCCGTCACCAGCCAGCACTGCCCTGACATCCTGGCAGTTGTCAAAACCTGGCTCACGCCATCAGTACCAAACCATGCACTCAGCCTTCCTGGCTACAATGTCTTTAGGCTGGATTGCCTCTCCAAAAGAGGTGGGGGCTGCGCTGTCTACCTAAAAGACTCCATACAGGGGCACCACATCATTACCTCACTCCAACCCACAACTGCTTAGATACTGCCAGTAAGAATCCTCCTCGGAGCTCAAAACAAAACCTTTACTGTTGCCACCATCTACATCCCTCCCAAAGAACGGGGAACTGGCCTACCAGCTGTTCTTGACTTTGTAAAGTCACTCCCACTGGACACTGAATCCATCCTCCTAGGCGAATTCAACATCAACTGGCCTGTGGCCGATGCTGGTGCACATAGGGATACCGTTGCTGCGGTGAACCTCACACAAATGGTTGACTCACCAACCAGGAAAAATTACAGGACTGGCACCAGCACACTCTTGAACTGGATCTTTACCAGTCACCCATTGTGGATATCTAACACTAATGTCCTCCCTGACTCTCTCAGCGACCACTCCACTGTTAGCTGCACCTGGTCAAATAAATTCATCAAACAACCACCAAAAAACATCAACAGGAGGGTTCTACCCAGTGGTCACCTTCCTCGACTCGAATCCCACCTCCTCCATCAAGACTGGTCCCCTATCTTCAATGCAACCAATGTAAACACTGCCCTTGGCCACTTCATAAACATCTTCACTGTGGCCTGTGACACGTATGCTCCTATTAAGAAACGCAAAGTCAAATCACTCAGTAACCCTTGGCTCACAGATGACCTCCACAGGATGCTAAAAACAAAAGACCACCTATGGGAGCTGGCCAGAAACTCTGGAAGGCAAAATGACATCCAAAACTACAAACATGACCACAATGACTGCATCAAAAACCATCCGGCAAATGAAGTCCGCCTACTATAAGCATGCCCTCACAAACTCCTGGGGCAATGGTCAGGAATTCTGGAAGAACATAAAGGAACTCACCAGGAATCCACCCAAACCCCCCCATCAATACTCAACATCAAAGGAACCACAACACTCAACCCAAAAACCATTGCGGATACCTTTAACAAAGACTTTACCGACCTCAGAGCTGTCCTACCCCAGGACTACTTCAAAGATGGTGAAGCCCCTCTGTCTGCAATGAACACTACTCCCACCAGCTCCCCCACACTTCTACTTCAAAGCAGTCAAGGCTCACCAAGTATGCAAATATGTTACCAAAGCCCTTGGTAAATCAAGATTCAGTAATGACTCCCTCGATCTCAAAATCCTGTCTCTCACACTTGATGAAGTGCTTAGTCCTTTGACCAGAATTTTCAACCTCTCCCTCAGCCTTAGCCAGTTCTCAGACAGATGGAAATCTGCCACTGTCACCCCAATCCATAAAAGTGGTGACAAAACTGCCCACGATAACTACAGACCTATCTCCCTACTAGCCCCACTCTCCAAGGCACTGGAACGCATCATCTCGGACCAGCTCACAGAATACCTGGATACATACAACATCCTGTGCAAGCAACAATACAGGTTCCACAAAGGTCACAGCACCTCCACAGCCCTACTTGAATTCACCGGTGCAATCCACAATGCACTTGACTCCGATGAACTACTAGGCACAATCTTCATTGACTTAACTAAAGCCTTTGACACCATCAATCACCGCCTCCTGCTTGTCCAGCTTCAGAATACTGGGCTGTCAACCGACTCCATTGGCTGGTTTAAAAGCTACCTTGAAGAATGGTCCCAAACAGTAAGAATCACTGATACACTCTCAGACCCTAGACTGGTCCACTCGGGAGTCCCCCAGGGCTCCATTCTGGGACCTCTCCTCTTCAGCCTATTCTTAAACTCACTACCGGACAGCTGCCCAGAACAAATAATTCTCTACGACGACAATGCTGTGATCCTCACCTCGGACCCTGATCCAATCTAATTACAAAATAAACTTCAGCAGGCCTTCTCCTCCATCAAATCCTGGTTCCTAAATCATAAACTGCTTCTCAACCAGAAAAAAAACAAGTCTATGGTCTTCTGCAGCCCCCACAACAAAAACAAACAACTCCACCTCTCCATTGCAACTGAACAAGGAGCCATCCTAGAGCAAACACAATCGTTCAAGTATCTCGGCATCACCCTTGATCCCCACCTCTCATACGCTGTCTATATCAGCAATGTTGCAAAGTCTGCCAATGCGAGGTTAGGCATATTATTCCGGCACAGGAAACACCTAACCCCAGAAGCACTGTCAGTGGCCGTCCAAAGCTCCATTGTCAGCATCATAGACTATGGTCTTATCATATATGGGTCTGCAACTACCACTGCTCTCAAACGTATCATGACCTTCCTGAATAAAGCCTTTCATCTCATCACTGGCTCACATCGCCATACCCACACATGTGACATTTATTCCCAATCTGAATGGCTTCAACTGGACAAATGCATAAAATACCAAACCTGCATCACGGCCAAGAAAATTATAGTGGGGCTTGCCCCACCTGGTGTTTGTGCCCTTCTTAAGCCTAGACATAGGAACGTCACTACAAGGGGATCCAATTCCCACCGACTACTTATCCCATGATGTCGCATGACCCAAGGACAAAGATCATTCGCCTATCGGGCATCCAACTGGCTCAACTCTCTTGGCAGCGACATAGCGACCACTCCAACACTCGGCCTCTTCAGGTCCAAACTGCGCCTCTCACTGCTTGTATCCTGTGATTGCCCATCTTAACAATTTCACCGTTCCCGCTGCAAATGCCCAAGAACCCAGCACTTACAATCAGTCTTTGCACCCCTAGCACCTTACCTGTCATATTCCCTCAACAAGACCCCCTGGCTGCACTGTCTCCCACCCTTGCCCACCTCCTCCCGTATCTCCACTCCTGCCCCCACCCCAATGACCTCCTGTACTCCTCCTTACCCCCTGCACCTCCTTCCCCCCTTGATCTCTTACCCTTACTCCCCACCCCTTCCCTTGTTTTGTTCATAGCTCAAGTCTTTGTACTAGTTATTACATGTCTGTAAGTCAATGACTATATGTTTGTAACTAAAAATGATGACTGTTGCACATGCTGACATGGAACCTTTGTGAAAGAGCCTCGGCTCAAAGGTATTGTAATCCTAGATTCAAATAAATAAATAAAATAAATAATCTAAAAATAGTGCTATCCTACTGGTAGTCCTGGAAAAGTTCCTGAAGGTCTGAGTCTAATTCTTCCCAGAACTGTCATAGTCGAGGACATAGCCAAAAAATGTAGGCGTGATGGGAGAGGTTGTCTCCACATTGTCTCCAACAAGTGGCTCCCCCTCCTGGACTCAGTTTTAATGTAATTTTGGGGTTTGAAGTATCTAACCAGTGGCTTCCAAGCAAACTTCTTCCAATAATTGGAGGAGGTAGTCTTATGTTGCCTGGCATATATTTTCATCCATGTGTTAGCTGGGATCTGTATAGCTAATTCCTGAGGCTATTTGCATTCTATAGTGGTGAAAGCCCCTTCTGGAGAGGTGCTAAATGTTTTATATGAGCTAGAGATAAAATGTTTAGGTATGCCTTGCTGTAGGGAAGCTATCAGTAACATTATGAGCAGATGCTGTTCTGTGTATTCAGTCAAGTTTCCGAATTTTGCAGCATATCAATGCATAATTTTGTTGAAGAAAGGTGGAGGAGTGCTGGACCCTTTCTTCAAATAATGAATATAGATAAGCAAGGTATTCTCTCTCCAAATGCTTACACCATGGATCAACCAATTAGGCAAAAAAAGTGGTGTCATAAGGGATGGCAGTCAGTGGGAGGAGTGCTTTATGGAGCCACTTATTTATTGATATGGTATTCCAAACCTGCACAATATTCCGGATAAATTCACTGTCTGATGCGTGGCCTTGTTGGGGGGGGGGGTACAGGGACTCATAAAAAGTATTTTAACAAGAGAAAAGTTAAGTTCTGCTAATTCTATATTTGCTTCCATCTAGCCTCATACTATGTATCAAGCCAGGCTGCAAGATGTTGTATTTGTGCAGTGCAAAAAATAGTGTTCTAAATGGGGTAGAGCAGGCCTCCTTGCTCTTTAGCCAGTTGCAATTTGTGATACACAATTTTGGACTGTCCCCCCACACAAATGAATAAGGAAGTGTGTTTCATCCATTCCCTAAATATTTCCTGCATTGGGATGACTGGGAGAGTTTGAAAAAAATATAACATTATTGGCAGTATATTCATAAGGATTCTGTCTATCCTATTATGCAAGGTAAATGGATGCAGTGCCCATCTATCAAAATCTGCATACATGTTACTAATTAAAGAGGGATAATTTTGCTGATATAGAGTTGACAAGGTTTTTGGTATATTTATTCTCAGATATTTAATCTGGGAATGATCCCACTGAAAAGCATATTGGACCCAATGCACGATGTCAATGTGTCATGTAAACCAGGTGCATTGGCATTACTATACCTGAATACCATGGAGCAGGGTCCTGTGGACCCCCCACGGCATTCATGACCATGACAGAAGACAGGTACATACCCCATGCCCCGGCCGTGTGGAGAGCAACACACTGGGGGTGGGCCGGAGGCGTGACAGCACTACACACTATTCACTAAGGCGCATAGTGCTGGCCGCATGTGTGTGGGGAATGGCTCAGGTTACACCAAGGTAGATCCTGCCATAACCCACTGTGTGCCCCCATGGATACCACCCATCAGGAGCGGCAGTACATGGACATTTTCTTTAAATTTATTTTAGTCTTTGGTTACTGGGTTAGGCCCACTAGACACAAGTGTCTGTTTTCAGGGGTGACCTGGGAGCACTGGGCAGTTAAATGACTTGCTCAGAGTCACACAGTATGAAAGTGGAGGTTGTGAGAATCAAACCAAGGTTTGGTCTGCTGGATGTACCAAGCTCATTCACAGCTCATTACTCTAACCTCTAGGCTATACTGCCTGTTTATTATGACCTCCCCTGTGCTGCCACGCCCCACCAGGCAGTGTTGGGGAGGCTGGGACTGCTGATCAGGTGAGTGCCCAGAGTTAACTGGAAGGTACAGGTGATGGTGGCAGTACAGAGGGGGTGGACACTGCCTGCCACTGGGGGCATGGGGTCAGGGCACGGGGGTATGGCCTGGGGAAGGTCAGGGCACAGCTGCATTGTGGGGGCAGGGTCTTACCATCGGAGGTCCATCAGTGCCAGGAGCATGATGGGTGCCACAGATAGGGCCAGTAGTTGAACAAGCCATAGGGCTGATGTCATGTGGTCCTGGTGCTTGCGGTAGGCATGTAGTATCCCTGACCCACTCCTCCCTATGCAAAGGATCCACTTTGGAACCCAGGATGGGCATCCCATTGGATGCCTGCCTGGGACCACAACTCCTCCCCCAGCCACCCTGCGGAGTCCTGCATGCTAGGGGGAGGGGCCGTGGACAGGTGCATGCTGGTTGTGAATACTGGCATGTGTGCACCTGTTCACAGATGTGGAGCTGCGCGGGTGGTGTATGTGCTTTTTCCACGTACCTCCGCCTGAAACGTGCATAGTGGCCATTGTAAGCACAGGCCTTGTGAAGGGTGAAAATGTATTGCAATGCTACTGTCTTTTCAACATTGAGTAGTTATGTGGAGATCCTACCATTCTGCCTTAATGATGGCCAGAAGTGAGACAACGTGTGTGTAGGGTCTGTCAAATATAGGAGCAAGTCATCGGCATATAGCGCCAACTTGTGTCCTTCCCCATTATGTAAAATGTCTGTCATTTCTGGGTTCCGTATAATAGCCTAAGACAAGGGCTCTACTGACAGAGGAAATAATAAGGGGGACATGGGGCACCCTTGTCGAGTCCCTCGATGTAAATGAAGTCTCTAAGAGAGAAAGCACCATTCACTCTGACCATAGCCTGCAGATCCTAATGTAATATGGACACCCTGGAAAGCTGGGCTCACACATGGAAATTAAATTTCAATATCACCAAGTGCAAGGTGTTGCATCTTGGGTGGGGAAACCCTAAACACAGGTACACCCTGGGTGGGGAGGCGCTGGAGGCCTCAATAGGGGAAAAAGACCTAGGGGTCATGGTGGATGCATGTATGAATAACTCTGAGCAGTGCAGGAGAGCAGCTAGCAAGGCAAACAGGATGTTGGGATGCATCGTAAGGGGGATCACTTCTAGGAGCAAGGAAGTGATTTTGCCGCTGTACAATGGACTGGTTAAACCACACCTTGAGTACTGTGTGCAGTACTGGAGACCACACTTGAAGAGGGACATACAACTCCTGGAGAGGATACAGAGGAGGGCAACGAAGATGATACAAGGGCTAGGGGATTTGACGTATGAGGACAGACTTGAGGAGCTCTGCCTGTTTTCATTGGAGGAGAGGAGACAGGGGACATGATTGAGGTCTTCAGGTACCTCAAGGAATAAATAGGGTAAACATGGAGGGATCTTTAGACTAAAGCAGGGAGGTATTACCAGAGGGCATGGTTTGAAGTGGAAGGAGGAAGGTGAGGGGAAAAGAGGAAGAGGTTTTCACTGAGAGGGTGGTGGACCCTTGGAATGCACTGCCTGGTGAGCTGGTTCAGAGATCCACAGTGGAGGGCTTCAAGAGAGGGTGGGACAGACACAGAAAGTGGATGTATCAGATGATGGCCTGTCCCAGGGGGGTGGGGATGGATGATAGGGGTTTCTGGAACACAAGGGAGGGGAGGGCCTCGGCACCCAACCAGGGATCTGAGGTTCGAGCAGACTCGATAGACTGTAAGGCCTAATCTGCTGGCAAATAGTAAGTTAGTAATATCTATATGAGAGTGATGAAATCAGGGTGAAACCCAAATCTGACTAACGTATATTGAAGGAATTTCCAAGATGCTCTATCATATGCTTTTCCCATATCCAGGTTCAGAAGCAGAGTAAGCTGCTGAGCCCTGGATGCATGCTGCAGCAAAAAAGCATTCTTTTAACATTTTATTGCATTTGACATTTAGTGATAAAGCCCTTTTGGTCTTGATGAATAAGATCTGGTAGAATCTGCTCAAGTCTTTTGCCAAGATGGAAATATATCGCTTGTAATCTACATTTAGAACTGCTACAGGACAATAGGATTCTGGATAGGTAGGGTTTTTATTAGGCTTCAAGATAGCTGAGAACATTGCCAGGTGCCAGGATAGGAAAGGATCTTACCCATTCTACACCGCTATGTGTACTCACAGCAGAGATGGCAGTGAATGTTCCTTGCAAGCTTTGCAAATTTCTAATGGATACTCATCTGTGCCAGGGCATGTCCCTGATTATGATTGGGCTATAGCTGCTTCCAACTCCAAATGGGTATCTGGGGCAATTTACAACATCTGGTTCTAATGTGGTACAGCTGTTGGGAGCTGGAGGGAGTCAAACTATTTCTTATATTCAGGAAGATCAGGTTCTGTCTCCTGAGAGTGTAATGAGGAGTAATAGTTTATTAGAACAGCTAGAATTTGTGAGGTCTTAAAAACTTCTCTACGTGTTTTTGGATCTTTCATGTTCATAATAGTAGCTCGCTTTCTTTGCTGGAGTAATTGGAATATTAGCAATTTAGATGCTTTGGGACCTCATCATGATAATTTTGCTTAATACATTCTAACGACAATTCAGTTTTAATATTTAATATTTATTGTATTTTATCCTGAGTTTGCTTTATTAATGGGAGAAGGGAGGAATCGCCTTGCTGATGTATCTGTTGTAAAAAGTTCAGTTTGTCTGGGAGAGCACTAATCTGTTCTTTCCTATTTTTCTTGGTTCTGGTGGCAAGCAGTTCTTTAAATTTGGGATCATTAAGGGGACCCATATTTAGTCTCCAAGCAGTTCAGTTAGGCTCCTGTTTTAATTCTACTGTTATAGTCACTGGAGCATAATCTGACAAAATATATTTTCATTGGTGCATTGAGCCACTGGATTCACATGCTCCAGAGACATAAAAAAATATTCCAATCTTGAACACATACAGAGCATGTGTTCAAGATTGGAATACATGCTCTGTATATGAGAATAAAAGGTGTACTGCCTTTGATGAGGATTGTTGATTATATATTGATGAAGACTGTTGATTATATATTGATGAGGATTGTTGATTATATAAGATTGTCCAGCTACCTAACTGGAAGATCACAGAGGGTAAAATGGAAAGACGCCCTGTCAGAGCCTCTTCCTCTAACTGAAGGGGTGCCTCAAGGGTCTATACTCAGCCCCTTCTCTTCTCGCTCTTCACTAATGACCTCTGCAACCGCTGTGGCGGGAGTTCAGTGGTACAGTATGCGGATGACGCAGTCCTCTACCGGCCTTCCACCAACATGGGAGAGCTCTGCTCTGGGCTCCAAGATGACTTGGAATCCCTAGAGGAATGGCTAGTCACCAATAGAATGGTCATCAATCTGAGCAAGACTAAGGCCATGCTGTTCGGCCCCAGATCCCTCAATTGGGATAGAAGTCAACTCCTCCAACTGATGACCACCTCAGGCAAGAGGCTCGAGGTGGTCCCTTCTATAAAATACCTTGGCCTCACCTTGGATCAGGGCTTCACTCTCAAGGAGCACATAGACCAGGAAACCGAAAATATCCACTCTAAACTCAGGACCCTTTACAGGCTGAAAGACCAGCTGATACCAGCAGCCCAGGTCTCCATCGCCACGAGTGTTCTGCTCCCCACCATCACCTCTGTGGCCCCTGCCATCCAGGGAGCAGCTAGGCTAGAGCTAAACAAGCTACAAGTTCTCTACCATAAGGTGGCCCACTTCACCACATTAACAGGCCCGAGGACCCACCACTGTAACATGCTGTTCCAATTAAACTGGCCCTCCTGGGAGGACAGGCTTCAGTACCCCTCACTTTGCTTCACCTACAAATTACTCCACTCCTCACCCCCACCCAGCCTCGCTGGGCTCATCTCCATTAAGAGCAACCCTAGGCAACTCCGTATGACTGACAGGACTCTCCTCTCGGTGCCTAGGGTTAGAACTAAGGTGGGTGGGAAGTCATTCACCTTTACTGCCCCACCCTATGGAACTCCCTGCCTCAAGATGTTCAGGAAACCACCTCCTCCTACACCTTCTGCACTAGGCTTAAGGCACACCTGACTACCTCCACTAAGTGCCACTGTTAAGATAAGGGACTCCCAAGTGTTAGCCAATACTCTGTGGTCCAACTCCTTTACCATTGGTATTTGTTATACTGCTACCATGTTTACCCTGTTATGTATCTATGTGACACATGTTATGTATTTTGTTGTATACAATCCCATGTTATATTGTATGTAACCCTCGGGTTGCCCCTGAAAAAGGGACTCTTGGGGCCCAGTGGGCTCACCTGATTATCAAAATTTTATAAACAAATAAATAAATATATTGATGAGGACTGTTGATTATATATTGATGAGGACTGTTAATTATATATTGATGAGGATTGTTGATTATATATTGATGAAGATTGTTGATTATATATTGATAAGGATTGTTGATTATATATTGATGAGGACTGTTGATTATATATTGATAAGGACTGTTGATTATATATTGATGAGGATTGTTGATTATATATTGATCACAAAAGAAATTCAAATCTGTGGAGTAACTGAAACATGGTTCACAGATGGAGAATAGAATACAGAAATACCAGGTTATCTCAAGATTTACAAAAATAGATATATAAAAAAAGGGAGGCGGTGTTGCCTTATATATATATATATATATATACATAGATCTCTT
Source organism: Neoceratodus forsteri (assembly GCA_016271365.2). Classification (NCBI taxonomy): domain Eukaryota; kingdom Metazoa; phylum Chordata; order Ceratodontiformes; family Ceratodontidae; genus Neoceratodus; species Neoceratodus forsteri. The sequence continues at coordinate 105,825,121 of JADMNL010000035.1, forward strand.
ATAGCATTAGAATTGAATCAAAATAATTCTAGTAATGAAACAGAATGGGCACAAATAAAGACAGTACAAAGAAACCTCAACATAGGTTTAATATATAGAGCACCCACTTTGGACCATGCACAGAATAAAAACCTGTTTTCTGAAATAATGAACATACATACGAAAAGTGAAGTGATATTTATGGGGGACTTTAATTTCCCAAACATTGATTGGAGTAATGGTAAGGGGTCTAATAGTACAGAAAACCAGTTCATCGAATCCCGACAAGAGGAAATAATATATTAGACTTGGTGTTCACAAATAATATAGATCTTATTGACAATATACAAATCCTACCACCACTGGGAGAGGGTGATCATAACACTGTCTATGTGGAGTATAAATTATACCATAGTATAACAAAAGGTAAGACTACAATACTAAATTACAATAAAGCAGATTATAAAAGTATGCAAAATTATTTAAATAACTGGAATTGGAAGGAAGAACTAAAAGAAAATAAATTTACAGAAATATGGAATGATATTAATAAACACATTAATTACTATATCAAGACATGGGTCCCAACAAGACAAAAGTACATCAATTTGAGAAGAGTACCCCATTGGTGGTCACGTTAAATAACTAAACTATTAAGGAAGAAGAAAACGATGCATTATAGGGCCTACAAAAAGAATCCAGAGCCACAAAATTGGCAGAGATTTAAACAAACTGCAAAAAATATTAAGAACACCATAAAAAAAGCAAAACAATCAATAGAATTGAATTTGGTAAGTAAAGACAAAGATAACAAAAAAAAAAATTGCACAACTATATAGGATCCTTGAAAGGGAAAACAGCCAACAGTTGGACCTTTAAACATAGGGGATAAAGTAATAACTGAAGAAAAAGAAATGGCTACAGAAGTTAATAAATATTTTGTAAGGCCTGGATATTCAGACTGCATCTGGCAATGGTGCAAGTGGGGGCACAGTGCATCTGGGATGCACTGGGGCCAGGACTGGGTGATATTCAATGGTGTTGCACCATGGCGCATCACCGTTGAATATGGCACAGAATGCGCATGGCGCAGTGACAATGCACCAGCACAAGCCACGGACGGGGTGGACTTGGAATGCACCAGCGCAACTGTGGTTGCACTGGGTGCAGCACCCATGATGTTCAGACATGGGCAAGCAAATGAGGCCATAATATATGCATGGTGCATATGGGTCCATTTGCATGCTATTATAGCCCCATTTGCATGCATTGTGAAGGGCAGCCTGGCAAACTGCACCTGGCACCCTGTGTAGCTGCTGTCCCCATGTGCTGAGTCCCTGGTGATCCAGTGGTTAACCCCCCCCCATGTGCGATCGTGGGCTGTAGATGAATAACCCCACCATGGAGGTCTAGTGGTTAATCCCCCCAATGCCTGATCATGGGCTGTACATGAATAACCCCACCCTGAGGTCTAGTGGTGAACCCCACAAATGCCTCATCTCAGGCTGTACACAGTGTGCTTCACAATAAACACAACCATGGAGACAAGTCATACAAAGACAAGGATACTGGAGTTTAGAAGGGCTGACTTTGGCATAATGGGTGAATACCTGAGGAATGCATTAGCAAATGGCCAGAAAGGAGGGGTGGAAGAACAATGGAGAAAAATCAAAACTGCCATCATGGAGGCAACAAGCCTTTGTGTGAAACAAATAAAGAAAACAAAGCGGAATAAAAAAAAAACCACTATGGCTCTCAAAAGAGGTGCCAGGGAAGGTTAAGGAGAAAAAGGCTGCATTCAAAAAGTATAAGGAATCACAGACAGAGCACAACAGGGAACTGTATCAATTAAAGCAGAAAGAAGAGGGGAAGGCAGTCAGAAAAGCAAATGCCCAAACCGAGGAAAAGATAGCCAACTCAGTTAAGAAGGGGGATAATACCTTTTATAGGTACATTAGGGAGCATAGAAAGGTTAAGGAAGTGATAGTGAAGATTAATAAAGGAGAGAGGAGGTGGGCAGAGGGAGACAGTGAAAAGGCAGAGATACTGAATGAATACCTTTGCTCAGCAGTCACAAAAGAAGAAGAGGAGGAGTTACCTAAACCAAACAGTAGAAGTGCTCTGGGATAGTGGGGTTGACACCAGTCCATTTACAGAAGAAAGAGTACTGAAAGAACTCCTAAAACTCATGGTGGACAAAGCAATGGGGCCTGATGGGATTCACCCTAGAATCCTAAAAGAGCTAAGGGAGGACCTAGTGACACCACTAACCACACTTTTTAACAAATCATGGGAAGATGGGGTGATACCTGAGGATTGGAGGAGGGCAGATGTGATTCCCCTTCACAAAAGTGGGAGCAAGGCAGAAGCAGGAAACTACAGACCTGTTAGTTTGACCTCAGTGGTGGGGAAAATGATGGAATCATTTCTGAAAGAAAGAATTGTTGAGTACCTAGAGGCCAGCGGGGCACAGGACCCAAAGCAGCATGGATTCACAGCAGGAAGGTCATGTCAGACGAATCTAATCGATTTCTTTGACTGGGTGACCAAAGTATTAGACCAAGGAGGGGCTGTGGATATGGCCTACCTAGACTTTAGCAAGGCATTTGACACAGTCCCGCACAAAAGATTAATAATCAAGTTAGCCAGCCTGGGGGTGGGTCCCAGGGTGGTAGCCTGGGTAGCAAACTGGCTGCACAACAGGACACAGAAGGTAATAGTGAATGGAACACATTCTGAAGAAAGGGGGGTTACTAGTGGAGTACCTCAGGCTCAGAACTGGGTCCAGTCCTCTTTAACGCCTTTATAGGTGACATTGCCGAGGGTCTGAAGGAAAGTATGCCTCTTTTGGATGACACAAAGATCTGTAACAGAGTTGATACACAAGGGGGGTAGAAAGGATTAGAAGGGACTTGGCAAGGTTGGAGGAATGGTCAGACATATGGCAACTTAGATTCAATGCAAAGAAGTGCAAAGTAATGCACCTGGGAAATAAAAATCCAGGAGAAGAGTACGCAATAGCAGGGGAGGTACTAACGACAACAATAATGGAAAGGGATCTGGGTGTAGTCATATCAGATGACCTAAAGGTGGGTAAGCAATGTGAGAAGTCAGTAAGGAGAGCCAGGGGGATACTGGATTGCATAGGGAGGGGCATCACAAGTAGAAAAAGGGGAGTGGTTATCCCTCTGTACAGACAGTTGGTGAGACCCCATCTGGAGTACTGCGCGCAGTTTTGGAGACCTCATCTATGCAAGGACATAGACAGGATGGAAGCAGTCCAGATGAGGTCAACTAAAATGGTGCAGGGTCTACATCAGAAACCATATGAAGAGAGACTGAGAGAGCTTAATATGTATACCCTTGATGAAAGGAGGGACAGGGGGGACATGATAGAAACTTTTAAGTACCTCAAGGGAATCAACAAAGTCCAGGAGGGTAGCATCTTTCAGAAAAGAGATGTGTAAGAACAAGGGGCACAATTTAAAGTTAGTGGGGACGGCTCAGGGTAATGTGAGGAAATTCTTTTCACGGAGAGAGTGGTGGACGCATGGAACCGCCTTCCTGGAGAGGTTGTGAGGTCTAAAACAGTGGGGGAATTCAAACATGCCTGGGACAGACATAAGGCAATTATAGTGGGGGGTTGCAGGAAGTAGGCTGTTGGTTAACTAGAATCTGCAGCTTATCCAATAGGTAGGGAAATGGGCAGACTGGGTGGGCCAAGTGGTCCTTATCTGCCATCAAAGTCTATGTTTCTATGTTCTATAAAACAATCTGACCCTGGAGTTCTAGTGGCTCCTCCCTCCCTCCCTCCTGTGTGCCCGATCGTGGGCTGTCCATACCATGTCACCCTGGTGGTCTAGTGGCTCCCCCCCTCCTGTGTGCCCGATCGCAGGCATGTACCTGAGAAACCCATAACCTGGTGGTCCAGTGGTACCCCCCCAGCCACTCACAGAGGCCCCTAGCCACCCAGCTCCCCCCATATCATCGGTGGGTGGCAGCACCCCACCCGCATACCACCTGGCTGCCCACCGAATGACAGCTTACAATATGACCTGTATGCCTATTGGTCCACAGTGTGGACCAATGGGCTTGCAGAGCATACTGTACTACACAGGCACAGATATGTGAATGGATGTGTGGACTGTCATAGGGTCTTTAGTTCAGGAGACAAACTGCAGGCAAACAGCAAAAATCAGTGCATAAAAAATGCCAGGATGGCATTTATCATTTGATTTTTCCACTTCATTAAATGATTCAAATTCTTACAGAAGAGAAGATTGTCATTAGTTCAGCTTTAAGCCACCCTCTTTCCTCTGAGGTCCTATCCCTCAGACTCTCAGTTCCAGACTGACTCCCTGGTCTGGTCTCTAGCTCCTTTAACACCCTAGTGGTAGACTTTTATACATTTCTGGGGAGTGACATTATAATCAGATCATCCTCCCCTTTTAGTAAAATCAAAATAACATATTACAGTTTCCCTTTTCACCATACATCATCATCCCCAATCATCAAGTATATAAGCATATAACAGTACTTAAACTAAGTAGTCCCACAACCTTACTTTGATGGCATAAAACAATGTCTATATGTCTACAGAGTTAATTAGTCTTAATAGGGCTAGGGCCCTCCCTTGATAGTGACGTCACTTATTACCGTTCCTATATAAGCAAACAGACTGTGGGCTGCCAGACCTATAGAATGTCCTGACTGCAGAACCAGGTAATGACTACTGCTATCTTTATGTGTAGACCATAGATATTCCTGAATTGAACAACTGAATAGAAGAATAAGGGCACGCTCCTTATTTTCTTTCCCTTTGTCAACTTCAGGATACCAGGTAGTAACTGAAAATAAACCAAAACAAAAGGAAGGGAAAATTGTTTAACCAGGAGAGGCACACTAAGCTGAAGCTTGTTTCCAGGTGGAACCTGGGAGCACAAGGAAGGTAAGTGACTTGTTTAGGGACACACAGTATGCAAGTGGGGGGCTGTGAGATTCAAACCCAGGTCTCCAAATTTGTAGCTCAGAGCCTTAAACCACTGTGCTATACTGCCTCAAAAGGAACAATGTTCTCTTGTATTTTTCTCTCTGTAAGGGCTCTATTTCTTTAGCCTTCACCTTGCTTATTCTAATTTACAAGGGGATTTTTGGTAAACTCAGGATACTTCACCAACTCCCTAATAACTTGCAACTTTATATTTTTCACAAGCTGACGGCTGAAATATCAGCCTGATGGTAAACATTTCAATTCAGCCCATTTTGACGTTGTTTACTGAGCTGCCTTGCAGCTACCTAGCCACCTTTTCTTTTAGTTCCTGTTGTAATCCAGGGTTTGTAATGTTGCACTCTTTAGAGCACATAGCGTTATTGATATGTAAAGAGAGGTGGCTGAAATCAGCCTGCCGCCCGCTCTATAGAGTTTAGAGATTAGAGTTTACATGCTTCCTTTATTTTTCATTTTGCTCTCTCTCTCTCTCTCTCTCTGACTTGACCTCTCCCTCTATATAACTGTGCAACAGAGAGGGCAGTAGAGCCCACAAATCCCACAGGGAGCAAGCGGTAACATGCAGGAGTAGAAAGAAAAAGTTATGTAGCCTGCTCCTCTGTTTTTCCCCCGCTCTCATTCAGTCAGGACATTAGCCCTACTTGAAAAAATCATAAAGCTATCTTTCTCTTAGCTTTCTTTAGACCCCTCTTCATTATGCATAGTTTATAGGATTGACTGATGAGCAGGACAGCTGCAATTATGTTCTGGCATTCAGCCATGATTAATACACTACACTGGAGCACGGAGTTGTATTTTCTACTCTCAGGGACCTTACTGTCCCTTTTTCCCCTGAAGTGCTCGCCTAAGAGTGCTGGGCGCTATTTGAAGAAGTGAGGCAGCTGCAATTGCATTCTGGCAATCTGCCAGCTGCTCGCTATCATAGCTGCATTGCACATCGGAGCTAGGGTTTTATATTAACCCTACCAAGCAACTGTTTCGGCTCCTAATGCCTTTTCCATGTTTTAGGGCACTGGCATATTATACAGAAGCACGTCCTGCATTCTTTACATACTCCCTCTCAGGAGATGTGCACATACAGTGCAACATGTGCCTTCATACAGAATCAGGGCATACTTTAATGCTAGCAGCGTGATAGGAGCTGCTAAAGACTTCTTAGAGGTTTTCCTTTTTGGATACTGGCAAATGGACAAGGAACAGAACGGAAAGGGCACAGATAATAAAGGGGTTGCTGCTCTTGTCCTTACAAGTGTTTGTGGCAGGATGCAAGGGTGTCCTTCAACCATGAAAGATTGCTATTTTGTGCAGGGTAATATAGGAAGGGGTGCTTCAGAGCTGTTAACAGACAAGTTACAGTCAATACCATTCCTTTACACCTAGGCACTTTATTTCTTTGGGGGGTATTTATTAGAATAACTGGGCCTCTACTCATCACAGGGAGCACCCTGTGACATGGACCAATAGGATTACAGATCGTACTGTAAGCTGTCATTCGGTGGGTGGCCGGGCAGTATGCGGGTGGTGTGCTGCTGCCCGCCGATGACGGGGGGGAGCTGGGTGTCCGGGGGCCTCTGTAGATGGGTGGAGAGGGGGTACCACTGGACCACCAGGTTATGGGTTTCTCAGGTACATGCCCACGATCGGGCACACAGGAGGGAGGGGGGAGCCGCTAGACCAGCAGGGTGACATGTCGGTATGGGCAGCTCATAATCGGGCACACAGGAGGGAGGGGGGCCACTAGACCTCCAGGGCAGATCGCTGTATGTACAACCTGCGATCAGGCATTGGGGAGGAGTTCACCACTAGACCACCAGGGTAGGGGTTATTCATGTACAGCCCACGATTGTGCATTGGGAGGGAACACTGGCATGCCCGGGGGGTTTGGGTGCTTGTGGATGGTGTCCCTGCTGGGCGGGTGGCCACCCACAGCTGGCAGCTGCTGTGTTGAGACTTGCAATACAGCAGCCCACCTGTGGGTGGCCAACATTTGTTCCTGGGTTTTTGTGGCACAACATTGTGCCCAGGTTTGTGGAGCATCTGGGGGGTTGTGTCAGCAAATGAGCCTCACATCCTGGGCTGAATATCAGGATGTGAAGCATATGCATGGGAATGCCCCCTTCAGATGCGCTGCATACATTAGTAATGTGCCCCAGTGCATCAGAACTTGTGCTGTGCAGGTGCTCCTTTTGAATATTGCACTTGGGCACATTGTGGGGTTGCGCTGGTACAGCTCTGTTGCGGCAGTAGCAACCCATTTGAATATCTTGGCCTAAGTGTACAGTATATAATCCCAAAAAACAATCAAACATACAGGCAAACCAAATGGATAGCACATACCCTAAGTTTCAAGTTACAGACATAATTAATAGTATAAATAGCCTCAAAACAAATAGTTCACCAGGGCCAGATGGTATTACACATGTTTTTCTAAAAAAAAATAATACACCAATTGGCTGGACCATTAACTCACCTATATAATACATCTGTTCATGAGGGAAATACATTAAAGGAATGGAGAATGTCAACCGTTGCACCAATTTTCAAAGGGGGAAATAGAGCAAAATTGGAAAATTATAGGCCCATAAACCTTACATCAGTAGTAGGCAAAATTATGGAAAATTAATTCAAAAAGATATAATTACTCATTTGCAAAACATGGGGAACATAGATCCTACCGAGCATGGTTTTACACCTGGAAGATCATGTATCTCAAACCTAATTAGTTTCTTTGAGCCAGCTAGTGCAGCCCTAGATAAAAACATAACTGCGGATATTATCTTCCTGGATTACTCAAAAGCTTTCGATAAAGTTTCCCATACTGTCCTATTAAAACAACTTACAAGAATTTGGCTGAATAATAATAAAATCAGATGAGTTGCTTCTTGGCTGAGACATAAAATATAATGTGTAATTATAAAGGGTTATTCATCACATTGGAGAGAAGTCACAAGTGGTGTCCCACAGGGATCTGTACTGGGACCAGCATTATTCAGCATAATGATTTCCACATTACCAAACACAAACAGTGTATGGGTTGGTAAGTACGCTGATGATTGTAAAATAGATGGTCTGATACAAAATACTGAAGATGCCCGAGAAATACAAGACAATCTAAATAAATTTGCAATATGGGCAAATGAAAATGAGATGTATTTCAATCTGGGAAAATACAAGGTAATGCATATGGGGAAAAAAAAAACAATGCATACTTAAACAATTAATAACACTACACTAAAAACAATAAAAGAAGAGAGAGATCTGTGAATCATAATATCAGATGAGTTAGCATTTGATAAACATGCATTTGTAACAGTTAAAAAGTGCCAAAGAATAATGGGTTGCGTACTGAGAAGCATAAAGAGCAGGGATGAGAGAGTCATAGTTCCACTCTACACCGCACTGCTGAGACCTCATCTGGAGCACTGTGCACAGTTTTGTGTACCAACTGAAAAGAGGGCTCAAAAATTACATGAAAAGATACAAAGGAAAATGACCAAAACAATAAGAACTACTAAGAACATAAGCTATGAAGACAGGCGTTGCGCATTAAATATGTTTTCTACTCAATACAGGAGGGAAAGGGGAGATCTCTGTTTAGTATTTAAGGCTTTAAAAGATCCATATAAGAGAGAGACCCTTGGATTTAGGAGTAATGCTGGAATAACTGGAATGAGATCGCATGAACAGAAATTACAAGGAGAATCCAATAATACAGTAAAGAGAAGTACATTTTATACACAGAGAGTAATAACTAAATGGAACAAGTTGCCAAGGTACATTACAGAGAGTTCTGATATGAAAACATTTAAAGATAACCTAGCCATATATACTGGAGATATGAAATATATATACTCCACCAATGAACTAGAGGCAAGTCCTCTGAAGGGCTAACGCTCACTGCACTTGTACCCTAACTATGAAACTATGAAACTATTGTTGTGTTCACCATATAGCTGTCAGGTCATATTGCAATATTAGCTTCTCTTTCACCCTTCCAGCTGAAGCAGTGACCATGTGAGGGTCTATAGATATATTTATATCTCCCCCTCTAGCAGTACCCCGTCTGATGTTCAATTGCTTCACTAAATAGTAAATTAATTGAAAAGGAACCCATTGCTGGTGTAAGATGTAAATTTGCTATTGTATAGTAATGTCCCAGCAACCTGCCAACCACTGTAACCATTCAGCTTGCTGGATCTGTATAAGTTCTAGTTATCTCAAAAGGCAACAACTTTGAAATTCGGGTTACTACCCCATACATCTTTCTAATTGGTATGGGGAATGTACAGCTTCCCTAATCTGAACTTCTTAAGCTTCTTATGCTACATTGCTGATAAATGTGATACTTGAAGCATGAGAGTCCCCAGCTTTCATTTTTTAGAATAGTACAACACCCTGCCCCTTTTAATTCAATATGTTAAGCCATTAACATTATGTGACATTATTTTAAACTCTTGTTTATCAGCCATAGGAGAATAAAAGGATATATGTTAGAAATTGCACTGTGTCATAATTACTTCAGTCAGGATGCCTACTGGGTGCCAATTGCCCTAAGATTTTAAAAAGCTGCCCCTGGAGACTCCAGTTAATATTTAATAGTTGCCCAAGCTTGCACCAGCCCACTTCATTTTAAAATTTAAAAGTATCAACAACAAATCAGGGGATTTGTGTATTTTTTTTTTTACTCCCCTCTCCTCACAGCTCTCCCCTCTTCAGGAGACACCTACAGCCTTTAAAGCCCTCACTCACCTACCTGGTGACCAGTGCAGTCCATCCCCCATGGAGCCATGGCTATACCCCCTAGGCGGGTATGGGGTGGGGGCGCTTACACCCCGATGTGTCTATATTTCATCGGGACACTGTCTCTGGGCCAGTAGGGGCATTGAAGGTCAGGGCCTGGTGCTCCGTCTACTGGGAGGCTGCGCATTTTTTTTCCATGTTCTCTCGGCGTGCCATGTCCCCGGACGTCAAGGCGCTGAAGCGCCGACGTCTGGCACATCGCCCCTCTGTTAAGCACCGGGCTTGCTGTACCCCGGGTCTCCACCCGGGGCCAGACAAGAGTCGAGCTCTGGTTCCCCCCCCAGAGAGGATGAGCAGTCACTAGGATGCTCAAGTCCTCTCCCCCTGGCTGGCCCTCCAGCTCCTGGGCTTGTTCCCAAATCCGGGTCGCTGGCGTTCGCAAGCGGAAATCCAACTGCTGTGCTGGTGGGCTGGCTGGGATTTGTGTACTTGATGTTGGTTTGGAGAAGGACAGTCACCACATTTGTTCTGTGGTGAATCACATATAGAATAGTGAATGAGTAACCATCCACAACAAGGCTGTGTTTCCATTGAGGTTGTTGATGACATTATACTGACCACGAGAGTGAAGCTTGAGAGGTCTCCATGAGATGTCATCAACAACCGAAATGAAAATACAGCCTTAGTTGTGGATGGTCATCCATCCGTGGTTTTATATAGTATATGGTCATGGTTTATTATGTTTTTGTATTTTATTGTGGTTTTCAGTTGCGTGTTACCTTCAGTGATGTTATTCTGATGTGGCGCTCTCTTCAGCTTCTCCCCATTACCGTTACTAGTACCGCTGCCACTTGCTCCAGCTTCTCACCACTTCGACTCACTCTGGCTCCCATTTTCTATGCCCTACATTTTAAATTTTTAAAATGAAATAATACAAAAAACTTTTGTGACATGGAGAATTGATAGCTCCTCGTGTCAATGTTTGAACTTTGTAATGTCCAGTACTTGGCGCTCACTAAACTGTGCCATATTTCCACAATTTGTTCATTAGAGACACAATAAGTGAGCCAATCAGGAGGCAGATCAAAGCTGAAACGTTGTTGTACTATCGATGTGACATCAGAACGATAGTACAACAACTTTTTTGACCTTTGAATTGTACTACAACAAGATTTGGAAAGCCACATTTTCCATGGAGAATAAGCCCTGACCATATACTATATCTAGTTTAACTTTAATTTTATTTATATATAGTAGTTTGGCAATTTGTTTGTGACTTTTGTGGAATTGTCCTCGTCACCAGGATTTGCAGACTTGTTGCTGTATTGTGGCCTATTAATTATTTGGTACTCTGTTTTTTTTTTTTGCGTGTTATTTTTATTCCTCCTTCCAACTCAGCCGCCCACTTCTTCAAGTGGCCTAGTCCTCACCCTCCACCTGTCCCGCATTCTGCCATTCATCTGCCCCACTGCATGAATGTCTCAACGTATCCCTTCATTGGGGGGCTCCCCCTACTCATGGGGAGGCAACCGGGTGGGGAGCTCGAGGTATCCTTTGGCACCCCCCTCACATCTTGGTCAGGCGGCATGGGTAGACTCTGGGGCTTCCAGTCTTCCTGGCCAGGGGAGGTGGGCTACCATCATCTGGCTGGCATGGATGGCCATTTTCCTTATTCTGTTTCCCACGCCCCTAGGATGCACAGCGTGGTGTCCTCATTTCTTGTGCATGTGGCGTGTGGTCACCCATGTCAAAATGTGCAAGGATGAGTCTGGCCACAAGGATCCGCTGAAGGGCAGTGCCTCCTTGACCCTCCCTCCTGGGAGGAGAGTGTCCAAGGGATGCTCTTGAGCCGTCCCTGCCAGCATCCACTCCTAATGCTCTGGGCTTGGGTGTCAAACCCGGGTCGCCAGTGTGCCAGGCGATCCCTCATTGTCTGGTGCCATGGAGCTGGCTCTTGTACTCTGTTTTTGTTTGTCACTGTTTGGTAGGCTTTCTGGGCTGCTGATTTCTTGTTGTTAACAAAAACAAAACATTTACTGAAAGCATTTTTTGCCAGAATCAGTCTGTTGCTAAGAAACAGCTTTCCTGGCATAGTGTTCTAACTTTGATAGAACATCTGAAGTAGCAGGCCACTGAGTTTTAGAATATTGAGATTTGCTGTTTTATTATACAGTTGCAGATATATAATTGTAATTAACCAAGGGTTATGGGATTAAGTAAGGGAGGTGTAGAAAGTACTCCAGATATAGCAGAACTCTATATATCAGGTAGGCCATTTGTATCATAGGATCATTATGGAGATAAGCTACAGCAGGGAGGTAGCCAGTTGTGTGGACTGTGGGGTGCTCTTTTCCAGGATTATACTCTGAAGGCGGGGGGACTACCCCATCTTCAGGACTTTTGTGGAACTCCATGCTCAGCTGGTAGCAACAAGAGATGAGATATTTCTGCCGTGGCACTGGCTCAGCTGTGATCCACTCCCACCCACACCCACTCCCTAGAGACCCACTAGCCCAGAACGCTGGATGGTGGTGGGCATGGGTGCAGGGAAAGGTGGCAGGGGCAGCTACAACATGTTAAACCAGTATCACACCCTACAGAATGCAAATTACTGTGTACCCATGGAGGAGAAGTGGACTCTAAGTCTGTTGAGGGAAGTAGGTAAGACAACGTGGTGGTAAATGAGGTGATGAGTAGGAGGAAGTCATCAAAGGGAATCTTACTGATTGGGAACTGAATGATTAGGGGAGTAGAGATGTTGGTGGGTGTAGGAGGGAAGGAGAGTGAAATGGTCATGTACCTTTCTGGTGCGTCAGGCATTAGGAATATAGCTAGGATAAGGAGGATGGTGGAGAAGGGTTTTAGGGAGCTGCAGGTGCTGGTCCACTTGGGTACCAACAATCTGTCAAACTAGCCTGTAGAGGCAGTGAAGCGGAATGTTAAGAGGCTAGGAACTGATTGAAGGTGCACTCATCTTCCCAGGCCTTTTCTGAGGTCCTCCCTGTGTGGAATGGGGGGAATGAGTATGATGGAGTAAGGAAGCAGGAGACTGAGGAGTTTAATGGGTTGTTGCAGGGATGGTGTCAGGAGGAGGGGTACCACTTTGTCAGAGATTGGGGGCTTCTGAGACAGGAGGATGATGTGCTTCACGTGATTATAGAGGCGTGCCAGTGTTCTGGGCAAACATTTATATTTATGCTGGACAATTAAACTGATTGCAGGCGTGAAAGAGGCCAAGAGAACCAGTAAGAAGGGAGTGCAGGTGGGGAACCTATCTAGAGCTCCCCTAAACAGGAATTAGTAGCAGCAAGGTGGGCAACAGTAGGTCTGAAGTTCAAATTAGGTTAGGGGACGAAGTCAATGAGGGAGGGGTAACAAAGCCTACATTCAGTATGAAAAGTAAAAAAAATTAAGGACACTAGGGAAGAATGAGGGAGAAGAAACAGGAAAAAGCCAGGATTACAGTTGAGGTTAATTGTTTTTTTGAAATGACACAAGCAGGTTGGTTGGAATTGCATTTCTTATTAAATTTGTGCTAGCACACTATGGCCTATTGAGGGGTTACATTTCTAGCTTGCTAAAGTTTCACCAAGTGCACCACTGCAAGATCCTGAGCAACTCTTCAATCATGCCTGCACCGGGACTGTGTTGTAGTGCCTGGGTACCCAGACAGACTCTATGGGGCAGTGGTACCAGCGGGGAGGTGGGCACTGGGTAAGTTATTGCTTAATGCTTTTGCTACCAGTCGCTTGTTATTTAGCATTGCATCCTCTTCCATTTTCCCTTTAATAAATAGTTCATTTTTATTGGTTGAAACTGTCTGTGAGCATATTATTAGTGATAGTCAATAACTGCATGCATAGTAAAGTATTGCAGTTTAAGTTAGTAATCCAGGTGTGGGGTGACTGGCAGTGGAGGTAGGTAGGAACAGCTTCCCAGGAGGTTGTACCCTACAAACATCTGGTGTACTGTATTTACTCTGGGTGGAGGCACTATGCTATTGCCTATTTTTATTTGGGAAAGCACCCCTGTTCACCATCAGAACAGAGCCCAGGCCCCTCAACCTGTGTTGTGATCATCAGGCAGGGGTAGTAACCGGCTGGTACATGGTGCCTGGGTTACATATTTTGATGGCTCTGGTTCTGATTGCAATTGCAATTATTGTGGGATACGCACAGTTCAGTTAGCATGTATGTGCTGGTGTTCGTACGTGGCTGTATATGTGATCATCATGTGATAATGTTTTCATGTGCATATTGGCATGCATGCCATTGTGCATGTGACCATGCTGAGGATACCAGGAATTTCTTTATTTTCCTTGATCTGTTTCTGGTATTTTACCTCCTTGACTGGGGGGAGAGGGTTGTACCTTTGGTTCCCCCTTCCAGCCAGCCCTCATGGTCCTCTGCCCCAGTTGCAGCCAGAGCTCAAAACCCCTTGCCCCAGCCCTCACAGGCTGCTTCACAGTGGCTACTTCCCCCACCACTGTAGAGACCTAGAGGTCGGGCTTGGGGGGGGGAGCTGACTTGGGTGCATCCATTGTGGTGCTATTGGGGCTGGCCTTCAATTGCGCTGGAGGATTGTTGAGTACCCCCCATGGTGTGGGTGTGTAATGATGTCAGGGATGTTGCATGGCATGCTACCACACACGGCACATCTGACGTTGCCTGCACTGCTCCACTATTTTTGACCCTTGAGCATGCACCAGCCCCCCCCGGTCACCATCAGGAGCCAGTGTCTCAGTGATTATCTCCACCCCACCCTCCATGGAAGAGGAGAGCAGCCCATGGGATGCTCAATCCTCCTTCCCCCGGGTGACCCTCTGACTCCCAAGGCCACTCCTGACCCCGGTCATTGGTGTGATTAGAGGTAAGACACTAGCACCTCAGCCCTTTACACCACTGGTCTGACAGGGGATACCAGGAATTTCAGTTTAAAAGGAGGAAGTGGAGTTGTGGGCAGTTCTTTAGATAAGGTTTGAACTGGCAACTGTTTTTCATTATCGGTGAGCAAAGTCTTAAGAAGATGTTTTTATGTCATGTCAATGTTCTAGAACTTGTAAACTGCTGTCTTTATGTAAGCCCCATCTCACTGGCCTGTGTCAGTGGCTGTTTGTATTTGTCTGTGTCAGTAGTTTCGTGTTTGTGGAATTTTATGATTTTCTGCTTGGCATAACTATGCCGTTCTTGCACACGTCATCTGTGAAAGTCTCCTGGACTGAATTTCTGCAAAACATCACCACTAGGTAACAGCATTTTCATTTTCAATCAACTTTTTGAAAGCCATCCCAAACTAAACTAAGGAAAGCTATTTCACACAGCACATTGAAATATGGAAATTGCAGCTGCTCCAGCACTATGAGCCATTAACCCATTAACGCAGAATACACTGAGGGTTTGAGGGGGAGGGTGTGCCTATTTATTGATGATATGAAGATATGCAATAGGGAGGACACCCTGGGGGGGGGGACATGAGGGAGGACCTAAGGACACTTGAAAAATGGTCTGGGATGTGGCAGCTGAAATTTAATGGTGAGAAGTGCGCTGTGATACACTTGGGGAGTAGGAACAGAAGAGCAGGGTACACCCTAGGTGGGGAGGGAATCAAAGCAACAGAACAGGAGAGGGATATGGGGATCATAGTCTCCTCAAACCTTAAGGTAGGAATCCAGTGTAGCTGACTGGTGGGAAAGGCCAATAGAACGTTGGTATGCATAGGCAGGGGTATTACTAGCAGGAAGAGAGAGGTAATAATGCCTCTTTACAAAACCATGGTGAGGCCGCACCTGGAGTATGGGGTTCAGTTATAGAGGCCTCATCTCTGCAAGGATAGAGATGTGTTGGAGAGGTTTCAGAGAAGGGCAACCAAGATTGTGCAGGGTATGCAGGGAAAGTCATACGAGCAGAAGTGTAAGGAGCTGGATCTGTACACACTGGAGACAAGGAGGAAAAGGGGAGACATGACTGAAACTTTTAAATATGTAAAGGGGCTCAATAAAGTGGGTGAAGAGTATTTATTCAAGAGGAAGGGGGGCAAAACTAGAGGGCACCGCCTCAGAGAGCAAGGAAAAAGATACAGGTGCAATGTGAGAGAGCATTTCTTCACAGAGAGGGTGGTGGAGCCCTGCACAGACTACCAGACAGAGTGGTGGGGGCTAAATTGGTGGAAGAATTGAAGAGGGCATGGGACAAGCATATTGGGCTGAGTATCAGGGGGAAGATGGGGGCTGGCAGGGAGGGAGAAATGTAGGGGAAAAAAGGGCAGACTAGATGGGCCAGTATGGTCCTTTTCTCCCGTCAGGCTTCTATGATACACAAAACTGTCTGGTGCTGGAAACTTAAAGATCTGCTACACTTTATGGACAAAGAACCTGGATGTTCCTGTCCTGGGGCAGTAATTCACACCTTCTTTGAATGGCTCACTGTTTTCAAGAGAGCTATCTGCTTCTCGTTCCAGTTTCTCTTGGGTCCCATACCCCTGAATATTTTCTCTGACATGCTTTCTTTTAAGCCATGTTTACACAGATGCTGCATTCTTACCTGAACTTGAAAAAGAAGATTGTCACGTATGAAGTGAGAAGTGGTGCTAAACTGGGCTGCCAGCCCTGCTGTGCAAATACCTTGTCACCAAATGTTAGCACTCACGCAATCAAACAACTGTAGGCAAACTACAGTATATTTACTGTGGCAGGTCAGAATAATGAGCTCTGGAGCTTCCACCCTATCCAGGTCTTCATCAGGGGGAAGATCTAGTAGCCATCAGGTGTGTCCACCTTTTATACACCTTGGTATAGACATTTGCATAATGATTAAATCACATTACAAGTAACAATCGTGATCCCCATTCAAAAATGTGTAAAGGTGGATTTCACTTAATGAAATAGAGCCCTTAAACATACTGATTACTTTACTCAAATAAAATATTCTCCATTTAAACAGAAGTATTCAGAGAAGATGCATCCCCTATAATAAAACCCAACACATCATTTGTTTAATGACAAGAAAATTCATAACAGCAGCAGGAGGAGGATGTATTTCCGAGAAATGTCTCTGTATGTATACTTCCTGAGATGTGTGCATGTTGGGGGGGGGAGAGAAAGACAATATGTAATGGGGTAAATATGGAAATTGACTGTAGCACTTAGAGTGGATAGACCAATAAGATCGTGCACTAAGATTCCAAGATGGCGGTCGTGATGGACTAGCCTCTATACCTCGTAGTTCACGTTCTGTTTTAACTGTTTTATTTATTTGATTTGTTTGGCCGTGAGTTTAAATAGTTTTATTTAGTTAATTCATTTATTTGTGAGTTTTAGTTTTGTGCCACCTGGTTTTTGCAGTCTTTTTGCTGCTTCTGGTAGTTTGTTTTGATGCTCTGGTAGTTGTCTCGATGCTCTGCCTGTCCTATTGTTCGCGGTCGAAGGGAGCTTTCTGCTGGGAGTCACATTCTTTATTTTTTCGGCTGTTCATCGCCTGCTGACGATTGCTGTTCCGGCATTTCCCCAAATGTGGAGAAGTAAGTCTTGCAGCTTACAGTAGTTCTCCCTGATGCCTGACACCCTTCTGTGGGGGAAGCGAGCGATTTTTGCTGGTAGCCTACCGTTTCTTGCTGTTGCTTCCTTGGCGTATCCTTTAATGTGGGGGAAGTTTATTTTTGGCTCATTTGGATGTTCGTTGGCCTTGGTCCCAGGGATTTGCTGGCTGCTATTTGATGTTTGGCCCTTACAGCTGGATGTACTGTGAAGGATTCTTACAGTGATCTATCGAGGAAGAACTGGACTAGTTGGTGTGATTTCTGCATGAACTCAGGCTGGAAAGGGCAGTTACTGGTGTTTTAATGTATCATGAGTAATGGGACCCTATTCATCGATCGACGTCTTTTATTTACCTGGGATTTCAAATTTATTCTAAGCTGTGTTTAATGTTCCTTGGGGAAGTAACGCCATATTAATGGTCTTGGTTCTTACTCCCCCCCTTTTTGTGCTTGGATGATCTTGGGTTGTGCTGCCTGGGACCAAGCAGGAGCTGCTGTTGTTTCCCCTAAGGAGTTGGGGATTATTAGGGGGGCTCCTATGCTACTCCAGGGTCAGCCTTATTAGCCTGGCCTTGGGATATCTGAAGCTGTGGGTCCTGGTAGTATAATAGAGCCTGATTAGGCAGTTTGGGTGTGTGTGTGTGGGGGGGAAGGGGATCTTCACGCTCCTTGCAGCTTTGTCTGTGGATATCCCCGACCTCATTTGAGATATTTCTTCTCCACTTATGGACTTGCACAGAGATTGTATGTTGTTACTTTCTGAACGTACATTTGCAATAGTCTGGATTTTGACTCAATTCATCGTAATGCCATTTGACTTTTCACTGGATCCTGTTTTCATCATATGAAGGACAGTGTGTGTAGTGAGAGGGCCTCACTATCCTTACATATCTGATTCTGTAATATTAACTATTATAGGCAGTGAGAGTGCCTAAAAACTGCAAATGGACTATCTATATATCTGTGTTTTTGAAAGCTTTGTCCTATTGGTAGTGAGAGGGCCTTTGGGATGAAAATTAGTTTTGAATTGTATTATTATAGTTTTTAATTTTGTTTTTCTTCCCTCCCCAGAGCCGTGAGAGGGTTCATTGGGTGGGGAAGTTTTATTAGTTTGTTTTTGTTTATTTGTTTTTTGAATTATGTTATTGGGTGGGTTTTAATTGTGGGTAATTTATTTTTGAAGTAATTAGGATTTTTATTTAGCTGTCTAGCAGTGAGTTTGTTTCCCGCTTGTGGTATGTGTTGTTTAGTTACCCTGGTCATGCGTTATTCGTCCTCTGATCTTCGCGCTCTTTGTCCTCCCCCCTCCCATTTTCCATTTACCAGTGCTGTTGGGTGCTTGGTATTGTACGTAGAAGGGCTTGGGGTGGGTGTGGCGGGGGACGTGGACACGGAAGGGTGAATGAACGGACCTTTCATATAGGGCTGATCAGGTCCAGAAGACATCCTGGGGTGAAATGGAACCTGCAACATGGAGATTCATGTCTAGTTCCCATACCCAAGGGCACCACCTGTTTGGATGGGCAAGTAGTTGGAACTGCTCTAGAGCCTTGTTCAACTCGGGTGGTGTTGTGCAATGCCAGATCTATTAAAAACAAGTCTGCTGTTATTGCTGACTTTGTTGGGACAGCAGAATGGCTTGCATCACCGAGACCTGGCTGGATGGAAATGCTGGCCCCATTTTGGAGGCAGACATTCCAGCCGGGTACTCGGTGATTCACCGCCTGAGATTGGATCACAGGGGGGAGGAGTAGCGGTCTGTTTTAAGACCAGGTTGGGGTTCATGGGTGTACCAGTTGAGGAAGCTGAATCCTTTGAATGTACCATAGTAGCTGGTGTGGGTTGCAGGATAGCCCTCATCTACCGTCCACCAGGAGATGAGAGGCGATTCCTGCAGGAAGTAGCAGACTTTGTCGCTGATATGGCATTGGAGTCACCCAGATTGATTTTTCTGGGTGACTTCAATGCCTCGGTCGACTATGAACTCTCAGCTTTTGGTCAACACTTCCTCCAGTTGATGACATCACTGGGCCTTACACAGATTGTTTCTTCAGCTACTCATAATTACGGTCACTCTTTGGATTTAGTTTTTCTCCTGGGGATTGAGGCTTCTGATTTGGTGGTGGAACCTGTCAGTTGGTCTGATCACTACACCGTGGGCTTCAATTTTTGTGCTTCCCTTCGTAGGTCTGCCACTGTGGAGATGGTTCGATACCGCCCTTTACGGGACGTGTGCCCTGAAGACCTGATGGCAGTACTGAACCTCTCAGAGTTTCCTGTTGCCAGCTTGGGTCCGGAGTCCATGGTTTTGGCTTATAATCAGGACATTTTCTTGGCCCTTGACTCAATTGCTCCTGTCCATGTTCATTCCCTCTCTCTCTGCCTTCGGGCCCCATGGTTTGGTGGGTCCTTGAGGGAGTTGCAATGTGTGGGACAATGGTTAGAGCGTTGTTGGCAGAAATCTGCTCTAGAAGTCAACCACCTTAGTTTGGAGGAGCATTATTGGCTCTATCAATCAGAGATCTCCCATAAGAAGGCAGAATTCCTGTCCAGAGAGATCGCTGTTGCTCAGAATCGACCGGCTCAGCTCTTCAGAACTGTGGACAGGCTGTGCAACCCAGCCTGTCTCCAGCTCCGTCGAGATTTTTCATAAAAGGAGTGTGATGAGATCACTCAATTCTTTGTGAATAAGGTTGCCAACAAGAGATCTGAGATCTGCCTGACACACTTTAAGGGGGAAGCTGTTGGTCTGCATCTGGCCATGGTACCCCCGGCCTCCTGGAGTTCCTTTGACCTGCTGATGTTTGAAGATATTATGCCGATCATCCAGGAGATGCACCCTACGTGCTGTAGTTTAGATCTGGGTCCAACCTCCCTGATTTTGGGTTGTGCTGAGAATGTGGGCCCATTTCTGGCTCAAATAATCTGGTGCTCCTTAGAAGTGGGTCAGATTCCTAGCTCCCTAAAGGAAGCGGTGGTGACTCCACTTTTGAAGGAGGCTTCTCTGGACTCAGATATTTTTGCCAACTACAGACCTATCTCTAACCTTCCCTTTATTGGGAAGGTTATTGAGAAGGTAGTGGCAAACCAGGTGGATTACAATTTGACCATCCATAGTATCTACGAACCTCTCCAGTCTGGTTTCCGCAAGAGGCATAGTATCAAGACTGCTCTGGTTTGGGTGCTCAATGATCTCTTGATGGTGAGAGATCGGAGAAACCATTCTATCTTGGTTCTCCTTGATCTCTCTTCAGCTTTTGACACTGTAGACCATGGGGTTTTGCTCGTGAGCCTGAGGTCCATCTGTGGACTGTCTAGTACAGTGCTCAGATGGCTTTCATCTTTTCTATCTGGGAGAACACAGAGAGTTGTGTCGTGGATTTTTTCCTCTGACCCTTTCTCGTTGCAGTGTGGTGTTCTCCAGGGCTCGGTGCTTTCTCCCATGTTGTTTGCAGTGTATATGCTGCCCCTCGGAGACATTGTAAGACAGTATGGGCTGAGGTTTCACTGTTATGCTGATGATACCCAGCTCTACCTGTCTTTTGCCCCTGACCAGGATAGTGCTTTCTCGGTATTTAATAGCTGTGTCGCTGAAATCCATGACTGGTTGAATTCGAGCTGGTTAAAGTTGAACGCCGTCAAGACTGAGGTTATGGTTGTGGACCCGGGTTGTGGGATAGAGGGGTTGGGGTCTGACCAACCCTCTGGTTTATTTCTGGGGGGGGGATCAGATCCTTACTTCTGAACGGGTGCGTAACCTGGGAGAGGTACTCGATGACGGGCTGACCCTTTGTCATCAGGTGTCAGCAGTCATTAAGTCTGCATTTTACCATCTTAGGAACATTGCCAGGGTGAAGCACCTTGTTCTGTCCAACGATTTACCTGTGTTGGTCCACGCCTTTGTGATCTCACGCCTTGACTACTGCAACTCCCTTTACCTGGGGCTTCCTGGGGTTGATATCCGCTGCTTGCAGCAAGTGCAGAATGCTGCTGCGAGGTTGTTGACAGGGGAATCCAGAAGGACACACATTACTCCTGTGCTGCGTAATCTGCACCGGCTGCCTATACAGTGGTGGATCACCTTTAAAGTAGGTCTTTTGACCTTCAAAGCCCTGCACGGACTTGGCCCCGACTACCTGAAAGAGCTTCTGATTCCTTACAGCCCTGTGTGACAGCTCCGTTTGGCTGACGAGGGGTTGCTGGAAGTTCTGAGGGTTATTTTAAAATCCTCTGGGGCTTGGGCTTTTGTTTTTATAGCCCCAACCCTCTGGAATTCTGTGCCTCGCCAGCTTCGGGAATGCATAGCCATGGAGTCTTTTAAGCAGGAACTCAAGACCCATTTGTGGAGCCATGCTTTTATGGCTTGAGGTTGCTGTGATTAATTTGATTTTATATGTGTATTTTTTGATTTTGTCATTTATCTGTACAGCGCCTTGGTGTTTGAAAGGCGCTTAATAAATAAAGTTTTATTATTATACTGATAAAGAAGTTTATAAATTATATGAAATAAATCAAATCAGTTCAAACTCCAGCTTCTGGATTTGGTCAAGCCATATACTGTACATGCAAGCACTGACGACCAACACAGCTCAAGTCATTTTTGTAATACTGGAAAAGAGTTATTGTTTTTTATATTTTTTTATAACAAATCCTTGGGGTGACTTTAAGAGTATCTCGCAAAGGTGTTGCTGGAATATATAATAATCCAGCCATGACTAAATGGGCAGTGAGAGCCTAGTGCATGCACTCAAACTCTAGCTTTCCAGTAACCCCTGTTGGTTTTTGCAAAATATCTAACATCAGACTGGAGGGAGGGGAAGAAAAAAGGATGAACTCTAGGAAGCGATATAAAAATACTAAACTTAAATCAAAATTAAAGTAAATTATATCACAACTTCAAATTTCCTCTTAAATCTAAATTTTATAAATGAAAATCATTTTTATGTGTAACCCCCCTAGCAAATGGGGTTCCTAATTTGCCAGCCTGGGCTTACGTTAGCCCGTTTTATTCTGTCCTTCTCCCGCTGTCTCCTGGGCTTCTCCTGTTCTGGCTGCCATTTTTTCTGGTTCCCCAGGTCCTGCATTGCCCTTCTTTGTGCCCTGCCTCAGCCCGTGTGAAAATCCAAAGTCCAAATGCTGACTACAATCTCCCGCTGCTGAAGTGCTGCCTCCAGGGCAGTGGGAGTCACGCTGGTGTGCAAAGCGCCTTTGATGTGGAGCCGCTTGTTTTGCAGGCACCTTGGGGACTGTGCCATGGGTCCAGGATCCCTTACACCTAATTGGGACCCGGTGACCATGGACAGCCTGCTGGGGGGCCGCTCTGGTAGAAATTGAAGGAGTTTGACCAGGATTCAGGGCAAGAATGCCTGAGCAGGGCCCCGGTCATCTGAATAACGTATAACAGTGCCTGGCTGCCTCCAGGGTAGCTCTAAATGGCTTCGGCTGAAAAGTAGAGGAATTTAAATGTTTTAAATGATGGAACTTATTGCATAAGAGGGATTCTCGGTACATAAAGGGGAGGGTGTTTTGAATTAAAATAATTACTTTTCTCTGGCTTTCAGTAGTACTTTGGGACTCCATGTGTCAGCCTGTCAGCTGGTGTAGGGGGAGCTTGCTAAGTGCAGTAGCGACATGGAAACTACAGGAGCCACCCCTTTCATCTGTGCAGCGACTGCAAGTACAGCCTTTAAGTTACAGAACTGTGAGGCATTTGGGGCAAATAATTATTTATTTCTGGCTGCACCAGCATATTTTTCAGTACTGTATCAAATCTGCTATGAGGGACAGTGGGTTAAGCAGCCATTGCCAGCAGTCACAGCCAATTGGAATGCCAGCAATAGAAAGCCAGGACTTGTGGGACATTCACTACACCTCATGGGTAAACACCAAGTGCTCATGGGGACTTACAGGGACATCATTTTAGTTGCCAAGTCCACAACCCAATTGTGCCTCCAGTGTTCTGATTGACAGGTCCCTCAGCGATTTAGAGACCTGTCACCCCATCTCTGCTGCCAATCAAGAGTCGAGCTAGGAGCTCTATAAAGAGACAATGTGGCCAGTTTGTCTAGAGATTGGAGAGAGATCAGCCAGAGTGAGAAGGAGAGCAGGCTCCAGCCTGCTGGGAGCCCCCCACAGGGATGGGGCTCAGGCCCCAGCCATGCCACCAGGCCTGGGCCACTTAATCCAAGCCCCATCAGTCATCAGGGGGCATTTATTATTTACTTAAGTTAAAGTTTACCAGTTATAGTAATTGTACTTTATGCAACAGGTAGTCTGGAGGTTGCCAGTACTGTCCTCCGGAGGCTAGCCCTCTCTCCCACATCGGGGAAAGATGTGGACTGAAGAGCAGATGTCCAGCAGTGGTGAGAGTGCTGACCAAACCAGATGACATCATGCAGTGGTGAGAGTGCTGACTGAGTACCTCAGCAGTGAGAGAGCTGAAGAAGTCATCAGGATGCCTTCAATTGCGGAAGAAACCCGTGGAGGACCTGAATGAATACCCTCGTACCTCCTGGTGTGAGGGAGAAGATTTAAAAGTAATCTTGGGAGCCCCAAGCCCCTCTAAAAAATATGTGCTGTTAAATCTGAAGTATTGAAGTTATCAATCTGGGCTATTAACCCTATAAGAGACTGCCTAGTTCAAGTAAATGGATGCGTCTTGTCTGTGGCCCAAATGGCTAAATCGCAGGTGCAGTAAGATGCCTGGCTAGTGAATCATATAAATGTGTTGCAAGTTGTGTAGCTATGGGTTAGAGTCCTGCCTTCGTGGAGCTGACTACGAAGCCACATTTGCCACTTCATGAGACAGGAGGCCCTAGAGCATATTATGTCTCAGATACCCAGAAGAGAATTTACCTGTGTCTGACCAGAATTTCATCTGAGAGTGCTTGGGATAAGTGTACAATGTCTAGACGTGCTGGATAAGACTTCGCTTGTGAATAATGTTCTTGGTATATAGAATGTACTGTATGTGACTGCCTGTATCTAAAGTATGGGATAATTGATAAAAGTGATGCTGCCAGCTTACTTTGAATGGATGCCTTTTGATATATAAAGTACTGGATGTAACCTTGTTTAACGTAAATATGGGATGCTTGACAAAAGTATCACTCTCATTGCATTGGATGGGACTTTCAAATATTGTGCTGAATGTTCTGGATATAAGATCCACATAGCTTGTTCTGGAATATTCAAAAGTCTGCAAGTGCAGGGCAATCCCTGCCACGTTCTGATAAAATGCAGGACGATCCCTGCCTGGGTTGTGAATAGTTGTCTGTAGCTCTGTAAGGATCCCTCTTCAAGATGCCCCGACCCTCAAATCAATAGCCGGCCACCTCGTCCAGCTGCACTGTTCTTCAGGCCCGCAGCATCTTGGACTGCGGTATCTGTTTAACCAGTATGGTATGAGATTGCGGGGTTTCATATTGATCTGGGTACTTGTACCAGTGTGGGTAATAATGGCTTATGGTTAACATCTGATTTTTCAGCAGCTAGACAGCCAGGGAGCTGGATGTCTTAAGTCGAATGGTAAAATGTGATTTATGTCTGCCTGTTAGTATGTAGCCATCCAGCTGGAGGGTTCACCAGCAAAACCAAATAACTTTGTACATTTTGTAAATAGGATAAGATAACCTCTACCTCTCCTGTTTCCCTCTCCTAGCTCCTATACTACCCCATAAATACATATATTATTTGTTGTTTGAAATTATGTGTGAGCATATTATTAGAAAGAGTCTTTAAATCAAAATGTTGAAATATGGGGAACTGTGTATTGGGGCATATCTGGGGAAGGTAAATGGTCCTTGTGGGTGGTGTAGCATCTCAGGGGGCTACACCCATTACCATCTCACCCACGTAAAGCAGCCTGAATGGAGGCACTGCGCAAAAGTTTTCAGAAATGGTTATCAGGTAGCGAACCCAAACCCCTTAGTCTATGTCCAAGGTAGTAGGCAGGGGTGTAACACTGGGGGTAGCACCACCCAGGGGTTACATATGTAAATTATAATGTACATTATATCATCACCCACACCCCAATATAAAAAAGAACTTGGAAAAAAAAAACTATTTATGTGACCAATTCAAATATTCCCCATCCAGAAATTAGCTAGACCCCCGCAAAAAAAAACATGTATTTAAATACTAGCAAATAGAACACAGACTAGAATTCACTAGCTTTATTATTAAATCCTATACTGTAAAGGATCAAAGCTGGCCTAACCATAAACTAACCCTATAATGTATGTGAAATAAAGTGAAATATGTACCAGTTATGGCTAAAGGCTCCTAGTATAAATGAGAAAAATCAGTTTCTTCATTTACTCAGTTTGGGAGGGCTGTGTCAGCTGTGATTATTAATCTTGTTTCCTTTTGTAGAAATGACCTTAATCGATCGCCTCCCCTGGGATGCCTAGGTACATGTTCTAACACCGTGTAATGAAGACCATCTAGATCATAATTACGTTGCTCCAAGAAATGCACCCCAGGACACTAGTTTGGTTTCCACTGGAAATTGCTCTTCTTGTTGTTGAATTTTGTTGACCCAGAAAGCCCACTGGGCCTAGAAGTCCCTTTTCGGGGATGATACAGATGGTAAGTAATTGAATTTGAACTAGATTAAGCTGTTGGTGGTATTTTAAGTGAATGAGGGAAATTTAGCCAGGACACCGGGGAAATTCCCCTACTCTTTTCGATAAGTGCCATGGGATCTTTAACATCAACCTGAACTACCACCGATCTAGGCAGATGGGACCTCGGTTTAATGTCTCATCCGAGAAACGGCACCTCAGAAGTGCAGCACCCCTCTCGTGCTGCACTACAG
Source organism: Neoceratodus forsteri (assembly GCA_016271365.2). Lineage (NCBI taxonomy): Eukaryota > Metazoa > Chordata > Ceratodontiformes > Ceratodontidae > Neoceratodus > Neoceratodus forsteri. The sequence continues at coordinate 105,851,199 of JADMNL010000035.1, forward strand.
TGTCAGTACTGGGATATTAACCCAAGTGCCAGATGTGGGAACTGAACCCACAGCGCTCTGATTTCCCGGCCTCAGAGGCGAGTGTGCTACCTTCTGAGCCACTGACACTAAATGCTCCTGAACTCTAATTTTAAGTGGCTTTGCCGTCATTCCTAGATAATGTTTGTTACAGGAGCAGCAACACACATAAACAACATACAGTGTTGTTGCTATACATGTAATGAATTGTTAAATCCTAAACATGTAGTTATTAAATGTGTGGCAATTTCCAGTTTTCACATATTTACACATATTGCACCTCCCACACTTAAAGCAAACAGAAGGTCTTTATGTGAGCCATTTTGATCCATCACTTTCCAATTCTGTAGCCACAAAGTGACTTTTTTTGTTAATCTATCACCCACACTTTTACCCTTACTGAAGATCACCCTAAGTTTAACTGCAACATTTATTTTTAACACTGGGTCTGTAAGTAATGTGGGCCACAGTTTGTGTACCAGACCTCCAAGTTTTCCACACAGAGAAATACATTCCATGATAAAGTTAATCACAGTAGGTTCACTTGTACTTCTAAAAGAGATATCAGCCTCAGCCTTGTTTTTTTTCTTTTATTGATAACAGAAGGTCATCTCTGTTCAATTTGCTGACTTTTTCCAAAATGTCCCGTAGAATCTAATTTAAGTGCAAACTCTGTCAGCACCTCACTGACAATAATACCTGTAGATGCCCCCACTAGTCTGCACCCACAGCTTTAGTCTTCCAAATACTGACCTACCAAGTTAAGTCTTTGCTTAAGCACTTGCCTCCCACCCCTTTTGCCCTAGCACTTACCTCCCACCCCCTACCCCTTGGCTCTTTTCTTTCCTTCTGCCTTTCCTATCCCAGTTCTCACAGCCCCATCCTACCTCACCCTAACAGTATGCCTCTGCCTGTCTCTCTCTCTTCTGTAGGACTCTGGCATGCTGTGTACTATGCCTTAGCACAATTTGTGCAACTGTCATTTCAAGCCATGTACTGTTTAATTTTTTGCACTCTGTATGTATAATTACTGTAATTTTATTGTGTCTTCTTGTGCTAATGTATCTGATGTGGACCCTCTCAATGAGCATCCGTTCACAGGTGTCATTCAAGATTTCAATAAATAAAAAAAATAAAAACAAGAATAAAGAATCTGTGCACTATATCCTCTGAGCATAAATTTACCCTCAGTTCTGAAACCTGTTTAAAAAATACTTCATCATTTGAGCAATTTCTTCTCAATCTTAATAGACCCCCATATGTGATAGAAGAGATAAACCATTCAGGATTGACACAATCAGCATGCAGCACTGAGTTAGTGACTGTCTTCATATGGTAGCCTGCAAACTGAACTTTCTCCCTAGGGTTTCCTATCAGCTCCAAGTCCAAAAATTTTATGGAGCTGCTATCCCAATTATGTGTAGACTGTAAATTGCGATTATTATAATTATGTAATCCATAAAATCTTGTATGGTTTCCTGTGGCCCATCCCAGATAGCTACTACATCACTAAACCTAAACCATAAAGTGATATGGTCTGAAACTTATTATTCATATTACTGTATATGTACTTCTTTTCTAAGAACCCCATAAAAAATATTAGCATATGAGGGGACAAATACTTCCCCAGAGCCATTCCACATTTCCGTAAATCGAACTCTTTGTTGAACATAAAATAATTATGGGTAAGGCAGAAATCTAAGGAATTAATAAGAAAATGTCTGGGAATCAGAATGGTCAATGAAATAGTATTCAATCACTTCAAGCCCCTTAGATGCTGTATGGCAGTATGCAAGCCACAAACATCAATGGTTAACCAACTGTGTCTGGCATCCCAAATAAATAATGTTAATTTGTGTATCAAAGCCATACTATTACTAATGTGGGATTCTAGTTCAAAGACTTTAGTTTGGAGAAAACTAGCAATACAAATAACCAAACGAGTTCTTACCTGAAGCCTGCTCTGGTTTGGCTTCAATCTCCCGCTGCACATGCCAAGTGCATCTACATGACCACTCTCAGTGCTGATACAAATAACATTGAGAAGGGCCATGAGATCAAGGGGTAGGTGTTCCATTCACACCCTCATCAGTCCAGTCAGTGCATCCAGAAGACTGCTTTTCAACACTGGTGTGAGGGGTCCTGCCTGTCTACATGTCTGCTTACACCACTCACTCCAGAACATATCCTTATATTGGCGTGGCTCAGGGAATAGTGAAGTGAATGACTTACTGTGACTGGGTAAGTGTCCACACTGCCACACATGCACCACAGCAATCCAAGCGCTCAAGTTGCTGCCGATGCATGTGTGTCAGTGTAAATGAGCCTTTAGACTGCATGAAAGGTTGAACCATATCTAGTCTAACTCCACTGTCACACTGGACCAGGGAAAGAGAGCAGACCTTGCCACATGGCTGGAGCAGCCATCTTAAAATGAAAGTAGTCCCCCCTCCCAGTAGTTGCCAGCCTGCCTAATTTCAGCAGCATGGGCTGCTGCATCTAGTACCCTATCAGCACTGTGTGTGCTGTTTGCCAGGCTGGGATCTGGACTTTCTTCTCTTCTTTAGTGCTGGCCACCCAAGCGGTCATGTGATAGTGGTCCTAGTATAAGTGGTACAGCAGGGGTGGGAGTCCTCAAGGGGTGGTCACCAATGGGGAGACACCAAAATCCAAGCGGACTTTGCCCAACTTCCACCCTGCAGTCTCTAAGTGTATATTGTAACCTGTAATGTGTTGCTTATGCTACTGGTAGAGTACTGCAACTACGTATTGCGTTTAATCTGTAGCTAGGAACTGTTATAATCATCCACTTGTTTGCTACTGCCAACTACCTTGTTACAACCTGAAAGTTGTTTTGAATTACTGCTCCGTAACAGAGTGATCCTAATTATCTCCTTGCTACTGTAGTTACTGGTTGTTTGAAATCCCTCTCTACTGCTGACAAACTAACTGGAGCTAAATGTATTACTTGGTAACTGCTACTGTAGTTCCCTGGTACTACTGAGGCACACCAACATCCTATCCTTTTCTGGACTAAGTTCTGTGCTAAATCAAATTATGTACACCCCACCTGCATTTGAACCCTGCCTATACTGAGGCCTCATCAGCAACCTATCTGGGTGGTCTGAGTATTTTGTCTAGTTAGTTGCTCAACCATGCTTGTACCATGACCCTCCCATACTAAAGATAGCCTATTACACTATTTAGGTGGTCTGAGTTATTTGCTTTGCTAATCAACCATTCCCTGTCTCCTTTGATGCACTGCTTTTACTGAGGTTTTGCCAGTACCCTGTCTGGCTGGACTGAGTGTCCTGGTACCTTTACTCTGCCAGTGCTAAGGCCCTGCCTCCCTTTTACCATCTAGGTGGAACTAATTTTAATAATTGTTGGGACCTGGTTTCTACCTTTATCATGTTTATCACAATGCTACTACTGCTGCCCCACCTACCCACTGTACTGGGTCCTCTGTGGCTAAGGTTGTCTTCTTACTGGACTTCAGGCTGAAACCATGGCCACATGATCCTCCAGAACTGCCCCTCAGTCTTATGGTCACTACAAATGTGCACTATCACAAGTGGTATTAGGGGAATGTGTTGGGTTCATATGCTATGGCTGTGTCTCTGGGGCCACCAGTGAGTCTCCTCTCTCTAGGAGAAAAACTTGGAGAATGAAATATTTCCTTAGAGCCTCCAGGGGTCTAATTTTAATGCTACTCCTGCTGTCTGGCAATGTCCACCCCAACACAGGCCCTACAGCTTTCCCTGGGCATGGCTCTGGGAGTCCAGAGAAACTGAACATAGTCTCTCAAAATATTAGTTGTCTTTTACCTGAAGGGGTAGGGTGATAGAGGAGGGCACACAAAAGACGACCATCCTTAACAAGTGCCTTTTCTCAGTTTTCACCAGGGAGGACAGTTGGCCCTTGCCAGAGAGTAACATCAAAGTAGTCACTAAGGGGTCCCAGAGATGAGGCAGCCACTATATACTAGCAAAAGGGTCCTGAAAGGACTGACAGCCCTAAAGTTAGACAAGTCCCCACAAACAGATGGGTTGCATCTAAGGACACTCAGGGAATTGGCACTGAACTGGCTGAATCCCTGGCAGGTCTGTTCAACAGCTCACTAAGAACAGTGGGTAGTTCAGATGGATTGGAAGGTAATGGCCATAGTTCCACTCCATAAGGAGGGAGGGACAAGGAACAAGCATGATACTACAGACCTGTCAGTCTTACCTCTGTTTTAGGGAAGCTGATGGAGCCACTGGTCAAAGAGGACCTTGTGGACTACCTTGAGAGCAAAGGGCTCCTGGATAGTAAACAGCATGGATTATGGCAAGAAGGCCTTATCAGAAGAACATGGTAGTTTTCTTTGACTGGGTAACAAGGAAACTAGATAGGGGCCACACTGTGGATTTGCTGTACTTTAAATTCAGCAAGACTTTCAACTCAGTGCCTCACAGATACTTACTGAAGAAGATGGAGGATCTGTGAGTGACTAAGGTCATTGTAAAATGGGTCTGTATCTGGTTAAAGTGGAGGTAACAGAGGATTGTGGTCAATGAGGTTAAGTCAGAAGAGAAGGAGATAACAAGTGGGATACAAAAGGGATTTGTCCTGGATCTGGTCCTCTCCAATATGTACGAAGTCCAGACATGATGCTACGGATTAGGCACCCCCAATCAGCATTCACTGTACTGACAGCACTGGGGCAGCACTGGAGCAATGTGAGAAGGCAGTAGGGAGGGCTGGGGGATACTGGGATGTATAGGGAGAGGCATCACCAGCAGAAAACAGGAAGTTGTTTTCCCTCTGTACAGACAGTTGGTGAGACCCTATCTGGAGTACTACATCCAGTTCTGGAGACCCCATCTCTGCAAGGACATAGACAGGATGGAGGCAGTCCAGAAGAGAGCAACTAAAATGGTGCAGGGTCTGCAAGAGAAGCCATACGAGGAGAGACTAAAGGAGCTTAATATGTATACCCTTGAGGAAAGGAGGGAGAGTGGGGATATGCTAGAAACTTTTAATTACCTCAGTGGAATCAACAAAGTACAACAGGGTAGCATCTTTCAGAAAAAGAGATGTGCAAGAACAAGGGGACACAATTTGAAGATGGGGGGGCGGTTCAGGGGCAATGTGAGGAAGTATTTTTTCACAGAGAGGGTGGTAGATGCATGGAACAGCCTTCCTGAGGAGGTTGTGGGATCTAAAACTGTGGGAGAATTCAAGAATACATGGGACAGACATAAGGCAATTTTTGCGAGGGGGTAGGAAGAAATAGGCTGTTGGTTAACTAGGATCTGCAGCTTATCCTGCAGGTAAGGAAATGGGCAGACTAGGTGGGCCAAGCAGTCCTTATCTGCCATCAAAGTCTATGTTTCTATGGGGCTGGGCATCCTGGTGTTGCTACCTATCTATTGGGGAGGGCAGGTGCTCTGGAGCAGAGGGGGTGGCAAAACAGTACTGGGGATGGGCATCCCTGTCTGCTTATATTTGTATAACAAATACAAAGCAATCAGAAAGGACAAGGGAGAGCTGGCTGAGCTGGGAGGAGGATGGACCAAAATAAAAAAAAGAATTGGGAAGGATGAGGGAGGGCTTGCTGAACTGGAAGTGGGAGGGATTTGAATTAACAAACATGGGGAATGACAAGGGAAGGCTAGGTGAGCTGGGAAGAGGAAGGGACATGTAAATTAGTTTTTTGGGGTGTCAGCCAAGAAAGAAATTCCCAGTCACACCTCTTTATGTGGAACAGGTGACTTCCCAAGTCACAACACAAAAAACGTCTCCTCTTGTTAAGGATTTTGGGGTGCCCAGAAAAGGCATATTTTGGGCTGAATTTGAGAAAAAAACAAACACCAGAACTGAGCTAAATGATTCCTGTTTACCTAAGTTCAGGTGCATGTTTTTTCCAAAATTAATCATTTTTATGTATTTTCCATGATTTTCAGTTTAAAAAAAGAACAAGATGGTGACTGTCATGACACGCAAATGCTTTTTTGACAAAAATGTTCATGTCTTATCACAGTTATCCAAAAACTACTGAGCATGCTCATAAAATACTAAAAAAAATATTTAAATCCTTAGAACTGTTCACCTGGTTAATATTTTCTCACAAAACCTTTGAAATTTGCTACCTTGGCAAAGGCTGCTTCTACCCTAAACGTTTCATTAATATATTCCTTATTGTCTTGGCTGTAGGTGAGAGAAACAAATGTGCATCAAGTATAGGAAAAATTAAGACATTACTGTAAAAACAACACATCAGTATCTCAGAAACCATACAAGCTACTGTACTGAAACATAGAAATATAAAAGTTGTCAGCAGGTAAGGATCTCTTGGGCCACCTAGTTTGCCCAATTTTCCCTGCCTACTGTGCCACCGCAGATCCTACTCAATCTCCAGTCATCTCCTCCCCTTGCCTTACTACCAAGGTCCCCTTGTATCTGTCCCATGCATGCTTGAATCAATCCCATCACCATTTTGGCACCCACCACCTCTGCTGGAAGACTGTGCCAGGTATCCACCACCCTATCTGTGAAGAAGTATTTCCTCACATTTCCTCTGAGTCCCCCCCAACTTCATAGCATGACCCCTTGTCCTTGAGCTTCTTTTCTATGGAAAATGCTACCTTCCTGTACCTTATTTATACCTGTTAGGTGTTTGAATGTTTCTATCATACCACCCTTTCCCTTTTCTCTTCCAGAGAGTACATATTCAATTATGTGAGCTAAAACTTTCACATTTTGTGAACTTGCTCCTGGACGACACATGCCAAATTTGAGGAAATTTAATCAAGCACCACCAAAGCTAATAAGGTGCAAATTTAAGGGTTTACATAGAATACTACTGAACCCTAAGTATACCAGTGCTTTAAGCAATAAGACATGATGGAGTGTGCATTGAACAGAACTGACCACATGCCCAGGGGCATAGCTATGCATGAGTCTGCAGCCTAAGTGACCTCAGCCTCTGGAAGTGTGGTTAAATCTGTTCAATACAACACCAGAGTATCTTACTGAGCTTATAAAATGGGTTCTATTTTTTAAAATATTTTTTCATGTTAAAAATCTGTTAATTGAAAAAAAATGAAATGATTTATTATGTTTGCTTGTACGCATGTGCAAGAAACATAGTGCCATCATCCGAGTTTTTGTAGGTGTGGTAGCTGTCTTCCAATTCAGTCAGTGTGTTTGCAGGTGTGGCCACAGTTCACCAATGAATGCTGCAGCTTTCTATGACAGCAGTTGAAAATGCAGTGCCATACAGTTGAAAGAAAGAGCTCCGCTTCAGTGAGCAGCGAAAAGATAGTGCGTGCTCATGCGCCCCCCCACACACAGGCATATTGCATGCTCATGCGCTCCCCCCCACACACACTGTATGACTGATGGGGGTGCCCAATACCCCGTCATCTCTGCTGCACTCCCCCCCCAACAGAGTTCCAGGTGCCATGCTGGGAGCTCACCCCAGAGTGGCAACAGTCCGTATGGCTGATGGGGGGTGCCCAATACCCATCGGCTCCACTGTTCCCCCCTCCCCAACAGACTACCGGGTGCCATGCTGAGAGCCCACCCCAGCATGGCAATGGTCCGTATGGCCCATGGGGTGCCCAATCCCCCATTGGCTCCACTGGCCTCTCAAACAGCCTTCCAGCTGCCATGCTGGAAGTCCACCTCGGCGTGGCACAAGTCCCGCATCATCTAAGAAAAAAAAAACCTGCAAGAAAAAACCTTCCCTCGCTGACTGTCCTGACCCTCCTCCACCCACGCCCACCCTCTTTCATCCTGCCTCCCCACACCCCTCATCCCATACTTACCTCCAGAGTCTCGCGCAATGATCTTCGGTGGACCGGAACACGCCTGCACTCTTCAAAGGTGACCGCAAATGGAGGAAATGCCGGTAGGCTGTATAATGGAATAAATAGGTTTTTTTTTCAACTTTGATGCATATCTCAGGCATTTTGGGGAATTTTTTCACCAAATTTTCATCATGGAGTTTTTGGGACCCCACCTCATGAATTCTGTCACTGTCATTTTGTTAATCGGCCCTGGAAGGTGATTTCGTGGTCCCTGCATGGAACCACCTTTCAGGACTGATTTATGAAATGACAGTGCCACAGTTCATGAGGTAGGCCTCCAAAAACCCTATGTTGAAAATTTGGTGAAAAAATTTCCCCAAATTGACTGTTTTAGAAGCATGCATTGCGCTCTTCCTAAGTTCATGAATTTTCAATATTTTCACTCCAGATTTTCAACATTGTCATTTTACCATACCTCCTTATGAGCAGTACAGCTGTCATTTTTCACATCTCGACCAAAATGTGTTTCCGTGCATGTAGTGCACAATGGCGCAGTCGGTTTGCGAAATCAATGTTCAGGATATATTAAGAAAATCACAGTGACACTGTTCATGAGCAGAGGTGTTAAAATGGCTAATTTAAAAATTTGGTGAAAAAATTCCCAAAAATGACTGTTTTACGTGCATGTGTTGCACTGTTCCTACGCATGCTCGTAAGTTCACGGATTTCCAATATTTTCACTCCAGATTTTCAACATTGCCATTTTACCACACCTCCTTATGAGCAGTACAGCTGTCATTTTTCACATCCTGCCCAAAACATGTTTCCGTGCATGTAGCGCACAATGGCACATTCAGTGTGCGAAATCAATGTTCGGGACAGATTAAGAAAATCACAGTGACACTGTTCATGAGCAAAGGTGTTAAAATGGCTATGTTAAAAATTTGGTGAAAAAAGTCCATAAAATGATTGTGTTACGAGTGACCATTGCGCAGTTTCCAATCACCCTCGAAAATTCATGGATTTCTAATATTTTCAGTCCAGATTTTCACCACTGGCATTATTCCACATTTCCTTGTGAACAGTATAGCTGTCATTTTTCATACCATGGATGAAATGTGTTTTTGCACTTCCAGTGCAGAAATGTGTGGTCGCTGTGGGAAATCACTGTTCGGGACAGATTAAGAAAATCACAGTGACACTGCTCATGAGTGGAGGTTCCAAAATGCCTGTGTTGGCAATCTGCTGTAAAAAATCATTGCATTATGGTGTGTGTTAAGTAGTTTCTGCATGCTCGGACTTCACCAGTTTTTTATATGTTCACTGCAGATTTTCAACATTGTCATTTTTTGCACCTCCCCATGAACAGTACAGCTGTCATTTTTCACATCCTGTTCAAAATGTGTTTTCGCAGCTGTGGTGCCAAATGGCTTAGTCACTGTCAAAATCAGCTTTCGGCTAACAAACTGATATTGCCACTGTTCATAAGGTGGGGGTCACAAAAAACCCATGTTGAAAATTTGGAGTGAAAATGCCAATGAACGCCTGAGGCGTTAGGGTTTCCGACCACAACACCCCACCCTGTAGAGATTGACAGGCATCAGGGGTGTGACTTGGGATTCTCGCCTGTAATGCTCATACCATTCCTCACCGTGCAACCAGTGAGAGGCATCGAGGTGTGCCTTGGACTCTTTGGCCCCAAAGTTCACCCCATTCTCCTATACAGCACCCATCTCACCATATTTCCTGATGGAATGGGTGTGAGCATAAGGGCCAAAGACTCCAAGGCACACCGTGACACTTGTCAGTGTCTGCAGTGCAGGGTGTGGTGAAATGGCATGGCCATTATGCCTGATGACCCAAAGGCACACCCCAATGCCTGTCAGTCTCTGCAGGGTGGTGGTGGGGTTGGCTTCAGTTCAATACCTTACTACCATTCCTATTATGCAGCTCTCTAACTTCTACACTACCAATGCCTATGCCAGCAAGCAAACATTCGGCATTGACAAATACTTGTTGTATTTATTGTAAAATCATCCTTCTGCCTTGATGGTGTGTAATTGCTGTAGGACAGTGGTGCTTTATTGTAATCCCCCCATGGACTGTGCAACTATAGTGGAGCAAGTGGCTGTACCCCCAACAGCTTACTAGAGGAAGAGAGTCTGAGAGTCAAGTTTAAATTTAACAACAACAACAACAACAAAACACCTTGGAGTGAGCAGGTGTTTAGGATTAACAACCTGTGCTTTTGCCCAACCCCGTCCCCATGGAGTGTTCAGCCATACTAAAATGAGAAGGTGTACTTCCTCTCTCCTACAGTATAGCACAGGAACAGGTCTGCAAGATCAGTTAAAATATAACAAAAAAAATTGTAGCAATGGATTTAACTTCTTAAACTGTGGGGAGCGGCAGAGCGATGGGTAGCATAGGCAGCCGGAACAGATGTGAAATCAGGATGGATGCATACAGCAAATGTTTGACATAAGAAAATACAGTTTAAGGGCTGGCCCATTGGTGCTGGAGGTTGAGGTGCTGGATGCTACGCCTCGAGCCAGACCAGTAACTCAGGTTCGGGAACGAGTTCGGGCCACCGGGGGTTGGCAGGAGGAGAGAGGCTTGAGCATCCAGAGGACTGCACTCCTCTCTCCAGGGGAGGGAGATGAGTTGTCCCACTCACTAACTGCCCTCTGGTGGTGGCTGGGAGGTAGTACAGGTCGGGAGGCTGGAAGCCGATGTCTCTATGTTGGCAGGGAGGGGGATCGGGAGAAAACAGAGAAAATTGAGCCTGGCCGGCTCAAAGATAGCCTGCCACTCCTGGGAGTGGTCTCCGGAGTCTGGACAGGGTCTCTGGGGGATGGGAGAAGCTGACAGCCTCCTCCAGGCCCCACTGCGGGGGGGGGGCAATCCACAGGGAAATTTCCAGGGCAGCCTAGGACGGGAGCAGCATATCTGGAGAGAGGGCCAAAGCCACATGCCAGGGCTCAGGGGAGCATAAAATGTAAATAGAAAAAAAAAGGAAAACAAAAAAAAAAATACAGTTTAAGATTTCATTTTAAATGGGAGAGATGTGATGGGCTTACATCTATGACACCAACTTGACAACTATGGTTACTGGAGAGTGTCTTTATTTTGAAATTTTAAATGTAGATTTCCTTGCTAACAGAGGGCAAAAAATAGCAGCATTTTAAAATGTCAGCATTCTTATGGGACAGTTATTTAGTTTGTAGTGTGGGTCTGCTTTTCAGTACTTGCTTTTACCTGTGTATCAAGCAGATCTGATGCACAAGTAACAACCAATGGGAATAGATTTTCTCTCCACATTTTATAAACATATAATATAGGGGCATGGCCATGCCACTATAGTTAGGGTTGGGTAAGCTGTTTAATGTTAAACTCCAATTTTTGTACTTTAATAACTTTGCAACTGTTCAACCGATCTTTTATGGAAATTTGTATGCATGGTGTCAGTGGGGTAGATCTTGACCCATCAAGTTTTGTTCCAGTCAGATGTCAGATTTTTATCTACAGATTGTACAAAAAGTTAAATTTTGGAGATTTTTTTCCCATTGATTTTACTGGGATTTCTGTCAACTTGGCTAGCATCCGGATGGTATGGAATTTTGGCCTGAAATTTCCAGATAGAAAGGGACTAGTCCACAAATGTACCTTTTGCTTGTGTGGTGAAAAAATATGAATCCGTTCCAAAGTTATTTAGTTTTGAAACTTTAAATATTTGGCTCTGAACATGCTCAGTAAGCACCTAAAAACAGCTGTATGAAACAAAAAAATAATTCTTCTTTCATATTGACATCATCCTTTTCCATATAGGGAAATCCTTTTTCATTTGCTGCCATCTTGTTTTCCATTTACCTCTAACTATTCACATTTAGAAAACCACCAAAATTACATTTAGGAGAGGAACCAACACTTGCAGCTTGCTTGTTGGAACCGCCCTTAGGTGGATTCTGCACATGACTGTTAGACAAATGCCCTTGAAATGTTTTGTTTTTTTTTACATCATAAATCTTTTCTTGCATCACGTGATGTGAAAAACAATTCTTTTTTCATATCATGAGTCATGTAAAAAGATGATTTTTCATGAGGAGAAATCCTTTTTTTTGTTTTGTGGCATCTTTTCCCTGGTGTCTAGTGGCACTCCCTCACCCTCCGATTGCTGTCCCTGTAAAATAAATGTATTTCCTTGTGATACAGTGGCAACCCCATCCTCTGATTGCTGTCCTGATTTAAAAAAAGTATTTTCCTGGTGTCTAGTGGCTCCCCCATACTCTGATTGGCAAGTCTCCATAATATAGATATGTTTCCCTGGGGTCTTATGGTCTCCCTCCAATCACTGTCTCCTTTTTCAAATGCCCTGTTATAAGGAAACCAGTCCCTAGATTTCTTTTTTTTGAACCTGTATGAAAAAGGTCCCTCATCACTTTCTGATTGTAGACATATCTGGCTGCTGGAAACACTGACTGCTATATGAGAAAGCAAGGTGATTGCAGTTCGATGTATTTCTGAGGGGTTATCAACTTTGGTGCATGATTTTGCCATTTTTTCATATTTTTACACCAAACTTTTAACATGGCCTTTTTGAGACCCCACCTCATGAACAATGTTGACAGAATTTAGCAAATCCAGCCTGAAAGGCAATTTCGTGGTCAGTTGGCAAAATCACCTTTCAGGCAAGATTTAAACATTTTTCACAGCCCTTGTTTATGAGGTGGGGTCGTAAGGAAGTCATGTTGAAAATCTGGGGAAAAATATGTAAAAATGGCAAACTTATGCACATGCAGTACGTTGAAATTTTGCTATGCTCGCTTGTAATCTTGCCAATTTTAAATATTTTAAATCCAAATTTTCAACATAACCAACTTTTTACACCACCTCATAAACATGACAGCTGCCATTTTTCAAACCCTGGCCAAACTGTTTTCACACCTGTGGTGTGCAGTGGCATTGCAGTGGTACAGAATTGCATTTTGGCAGGGATTTCAAACTATACATTACCAGGTTCATGAGATGGGGTAATAAGAAGGCTATGCTGACAGTTTCATTCTGGTTTTACTACAGATGCAAGTGCAGTGCCACCCGGGCCCTATGCTCCCATAGACAAAGAGGATACAATTATGCTATCTTAAAAATTAAGGAAATTCTTTGTAAAAAAAAAAAAAAAAGTACCTAGTTAATGCACTAGTTAGGGTTAAACTGACAAAGGCAGGGAGATGTGGTGTTACGGTTTCCAACCCTAACACCCCACCCCCACCCAGCAAGCAGCAACAGGAAAACACATTACAGTTTCACCTGTCCTGCATCTTTGCTAATCAGATATGGGATGTGTCTTGAGGTTTTCAGCCCTGATGCTCACCCCAATCTCACATGCTCTACACATCTTAACTTCTGTCATGATAGAATGGGGTGAGTGTTAGGGTTGACAACCTCAAGACACATCCCATGCTTGATTAGTGAAAATGCAGGAGAGGTGAAACTATAATGTTTTTTCCTGTTGCTGCCTGGTGGGTGGGTGGTGGTGGTGGTGTGTTAGGAGTGCAAACCGTAAAGCCTCATTTTCCTACTTTTGTTGCTTTAACTCTTACTAGTGCATTAACAAAGTTTTTTGGGGGAAAAAAATATGTATATATATTTTGAAAAAAAAACATTAATGCATGCATTAGGGTTAAAGTCACAAAAGCAGGGAAATGTGGTGTTAGGGTTTCCAACCCTAATAACCCACCCCCACCCTGCAAGCAGCAGCAGGTGTGGGGTGTGCTTTGCCATTGTCAACCCTAACACTCACCCCATTCCATAAGAAAGCTGAGGTGGGGACAGTACATGAGAAGCACTGCAAAGTTATTAAAGTGGAAAATTTGAGGTTTAACATCAAACATGCTACGCAACCCTAAGGGTCAGTTCCCATATCTGTAGTCTGTGAAGGTCAGTGTGTAAAGGAGACCCTCCCAACTCCATGGACCAAGTGAACAAGTAGTGCTTGTCCATACAGTTTCAGGTTTTATCTGAAAAAAACTCTAGATCACATGGTTAGAAGAATAGTTTGTGGCACCCCCCCTTCACAGGGCTTCAATACTAATTGTGCCAAGATCCTTTGCACCAGTGGGTGGTGTCAGTCCCTTTTTAGGGCTGTGGGCAGAGCCTACAGTCCTATTGGGATTGCTCAGTAGCTTTAAAAATGGCCAATTGTGTAACCTTCCATTGGACTTCTGGAAGTCCAATGGAGTTTAAAACCCTCCGCCACGAGTGACCGCTATGGAATAACAACAGCCTCACTATTTTAACTTTTACTTCCGCATTCCACGGCATGAACTGCACATGTGTGACTTGTGTGCATGTGCAGTTCTGCTGGCACTGTAATGTTGTGAATGACACAATGCCATTCACCATAACACTGCATGTGCGAGTACCGCACATGCACAGTTGCGTCGCCAGCCCCACAACATTCTGTTACCCCCCCAAACTCATGTGGCACACTGGGAGCCAACCCCAGTGTGCCCAAAGACTTTTGTTTTACCCGTCGACATCAGGGTGCCCACTCCACATTTTTGCACACCTCCTTCAAAACAGTACAGCTATCATTTTCTATAACCTGCCCAAAATGTGTTTTTACACTTGTAGCACAGAATAGTACACTCCCTCTGTGAAATCACCTTTCGGGACAAGTGAACAAACTGACACTGGCATTCTTCATGAGGAGGGGTCTGAAAAAGGCCATGCTAAAAATTTGTTGCAACACCTCCAAAAAATGGCCAAGCTACACCCGGGTGTTGAATAATTTCTACTCACATGTGTAACTTTGGTAATTCAGTAGCTCTTCACAGCCCTATCGACTCTGGCTAGAACTTATTTTATTAGCTGCTCATACATAGTGTGGGTGTTTATGTTAATTGCTATTCCAGAGATTTAGCTTCATAGAGCTTTGCTGTTCTTTCCCCACTCATGCAGATTAGATTGATGTCCCTATTATACAAGTGTCAGTGTTTGGAGTTCCTATGTTGTTCTTTATGACCACAAACATTAGGAACAGTAGTAGTAGTAGAAATCTTTGTTTTTATCTACAGGAAGAAGTTAGTATCATACATTATTAGGGCCCGAAAGTCCTTTTTTCAAGATGGTTCTGTACAAGTGACTAATAATATTAGTCTGACAATGTTGCAATAATACAATCTTTTTCAGACTTTATAAACCTTTTCCCCCCTTCTTTCTATTTATTGTTCCTTATTGTTCACAGTCCATGAACCTAATGAGGACATTGCACTGTTGCCCTCATTCACATGGCTGGAAAATCAGTTCATGGCTCAGTGCTGAATAATGGCAGTGTCTTGTTCCATGGTACACTATTAACCAATCCAGAGGAGTTGAGTGTAGACTTCTGGTTGAACAAGAAATCTTTGATGGAGGACCTTGGACTGGTGAATCTGGCACTGTGCCCAGTAGGTACTGTGCCATAAGCGTGAATGTTTTCCCAGTGACTGTGCAGTAGAGCTTGTGTAGCTGGTGTTTTAGGATTGTGCTGTCATGGAGTACTGCCTGTGGTGTTGTCCAGTGGGATGTGATAGGAAATGTCTGATGTCTGACAGCCATATCTGAAGCTGTCAGTTTGCCTGGCATGACCTGACATGTACACCCCTGCAGCTGTGCACAGTTGTGAGTGTCAACAGTGGGAAAATTGCTACCTTGAGGGGTGAAGGTGATGGCGAACAGTGAGGTATTTAGGGAAGAGAATGAGAATCACAGGTGAATTCTATTTTGATGATGCCAACATGGTTCAGTAAGGCAAAACATCACCCTTTAAATATCCTCTCCATCCCGGTGCAGCCCTCTGTATACAGTATATCAACTACATTTGCACCACACACAATCAGTAGTCATAATGAAGCAATCTTGGTGGGGTTGTTAACAATGTATTGGGACTCTGCAGATTGACATAGTAATCCCTTATCTGAGAGATGTCATGTGGTGCTCTTGGTATTTTGGCCATAGGTCTTCAGTGGTTTCAGGGTTGGTTGCTTGGGGAACATTCTGGGTGGCACTTTAGGCAGTTCTTTCTAGGATATCTACACACTCACAAATTAGTGTTTGCCCATCTCTGTAGTTATTACCAGCCTCCGGAGTTTTATGTCCACTTTGTGGAGGTCCTGTTTTTTTTTGTTAATATAGTCTTTATTGAAAGATTTTTTCATTTACCAGTCACAATATTACATTGCTGCACTTAATTACCTTAGACACGGTTACAGTTTCTATATTGGAGCAATTTAATTCATCTTACATCCAACTTCAGGTTCATTTACAATCATGGCTATATGCCCTGAGAAAGCCCTTATTCAAGGTACCATTACTCCAAACTTCAATAATACAGTGACCTTATTTTCAGAACTCCCTTCGCAGACTCCCCATGGTTCCTTGTCTACTAGAGTAACAACCTCCAGCTGAATCCTAAAGCCTAAGTGAAGAGGACTGGGTGTTCAGGGAACAAAAGATGGGTCCTTAGACATAATGTATAAAATCCATCTATTCCACTTAATTGAACAGGCCTCTACTTTATCATTTAAGGAGTATGTGAGCTTCTCCGATCTGTATATGTGGTTGACTATTTCTCTCCACTCCAGGACTGAAGGAATCCCTGCAGTGAACCAGCGTTTAGTAATTGCTTTTTTCGCTGTGAGCAGAAAAACTCCCAGTAAATACTGGTGGTGGGGGTTTCGAAAGTCCTGGGGCAACACATGCAAGACAAAGAACTCCCCCGTGAAGGGGGGCACCAAACCAAATAGCTCCTCAAACTCTCCCCACAGGCCCTGAAGGAAGGGCTGCAATCTTGGACAAGACCAGAGAACATGCGAAAGGTGGGGAACACCCTTTCCACACTGCCTCCAGCAGACCGCAGTGCCCAGATTATTATAGTGGGCTGCTACTACTGGGGTCCAGAAGAATCGTATTAATATTTGCCATGCAGACAAATGCCATGAATGGGAACTGGTGGTTCTCGCTGAGAGTTGGCACACTGTGTCCCACTGTTGCTGAGTTATATGGGAACCAAGCTCCCCATTCTGCTTCTCTCTTATGGAATCTATGTTGCCTCCTAACGTTTCCATCAGGGATTTATATAGTACTGAAATGAGGTGGGATATGTTCTTGGTTCTAATAACTTGCTGGAGGGTTTGGATCAAGTGAGGACATTCCTCAGGGGCCCTGACATCTCGAGGAAGAGCCTCGTAGTAATGTCTTAGTTGAAAGAACCGGAAAAAGTCCAACTGGCGTAGGTGAAATTCCCACCGCAATGACATAAACTCCTTGAAAAAGGGCCCATCCAGAAGCTGGAAAAAACCTGTGAGATGGTGGTGTCTCCAAGCTCGAAAGGTGTGATCCTGTAAAGTTGGGAGAAAGTTCTCTAGCAGGGCTATTGGGCAGATCAGCACTAGAAAAGAGGAGAGTTTAAGTGTTCTGTGTGCTGAGTACCAAACTTTAAGTTGCTGTACAATCCACTGGTTCTGGGTCAGATGTCCCAGCGTGGGGGATAATAAGCCTTTGATAGTCATGTTGTGGGAGAATGGTTTCCTCAATTTCATCCCAACGGGAGCGGGGTGCTCCCACCAGACGCTGCGTTATAAAGGACAAATGTGAAGCCCAGTAGTATTGTTTAAAGTTAGGGAGTGCAAGGCCTCCCTGTGTTCTAGGGAGGAATAGAGTGCTAAATTTAATCCTGGGCCGCCTGCCTGCCCAAACAAATCTAGAGATAACTTTATTCCAAATATGAAATAGTTTATTAGGTAATTTAAGTGGGACATTCTGAAATAAATAGAGGGCCCTTGGGAGGATCACCATTCTCACCACTTCTATTCTCTGAAACATGTTCAGAGGCAGGACATTCCATCTCTCAAGATCATGCTTCAGCTGGGATGTAAAGGGTTGGAAGTTATTATTCAGAGCATCACCAACTCTGTGGGAGAGAAAAATGCCAAGGTATTTTAATTTGGACAGGGCCCACCAGAAGGGGTATCGCCTCTTGAGCACCTCGGATGGTGTAAAATGAAAAGTAAGGGCATCAGTCTTACTGGTGTTAAGCCGATACCCTGAATGCACCCCAAATTCCTCCAGGATTTGGAAAACTGAGGGTATAGACTGAGTGGGGTTGGTGAGATATAATAGTACATCATCCGCATAGAGAGCTATGCGGTGCTCTGATTCCTCTATTTGGACTCCCGAGATCTCGGGTGACAATCTAATTGCCTGAGCTAAGGGCTCAATAAAGATGGCAAACAAACCGGGGGATAAGGGACAACCCTGACGTGTTCCCCTGTGTAGTGGAAAATATTCAGAGTGATGACCTTCACACATGCCTGAGGGGCAGAATATATTGCCCTGAGTGTAGCAACAAAAGAGGCAGGAAACCCCATCTTAGCGAGGGTGGAGAAAAGAAAGGGCCAAAAGACCCTGTCAAAAGCCTTCTCAGCATCAAGGCTGAGAAGGACTGCCGGCTGCTGATGAGTTTGCATTGCATTCACTAAATGCAGGGCTCTTCGGGTATTGTCAGAGGTAGATCTAGACCTCACAAACCCTGTCTGATCCAGGTTTATCAATGTCGGGAGTATTACATCCATCCTGTAGGCCAAAATGGACATAAAGTACTTATAGCCCATGTTAAGTACAGAGATTGGCCTATAGGAGCTGCACTGTAAGGGATCCTTATCTGGTTTGGGAATGAGTGAAATTATTGCATGCGACCAACTGGGTGGTGGGGCCTCTCCCAGAAGGATTTCATTAAATGTGCTTTGCAGCAGCTGGCAGATTGACTGTGCTGTCCCCTTGTAAAATTCTGCCCCGAATCTGTCAGGGCCCGGCGCCTTCTGTGTTTTAGATTTAGAAATGGCCCGCATCAGTTCTTCAAGGCTAATCGGGCACATCAAACTGCTCTGTTGATCCCGGCTCAGCCTAGGGAGTTTTAGGGCTGACAGGAAAGCATCAGAGTGAGATGGATCGGGTGAATGATCTATAGTGTAAAGAGACTTGTAATATTGGCAAAATGCTTGGGTTATGTTTTTAAGTCTAGTGTGATGCTGACCTGTATTAGGGTCTTTTATTGCCATGATAGTGGACATCTTACTCTGTTGCTGTAGACGGTAAGCTTAAAGGCGCGAAGCTCTGGGGCCTATCTCACCATATCGTTGCCGCAGATATGCCAAGGCTACCTCAGTTTGTTGGATACACAAGTTATCCAAATCCTTCTTAGTCTGCTTAATCTGGGACAGGACTGAGTTATCCCCTTGCTGGTGAGCCAATTGTAGGAATTGTAGTGTCTGCTCAAGGTGTGTTTGTCTTTCTTTACGCTCCTTTGCCAAAGAGGATGTGTACTTAATCAAGTGGCCCCTCAGTACAGCCTTCAATGTGTCCCATTGGATTGCGGACGAAATTCCCAGGGTGGCATTATCTTGGATAATTTCCTGGATTTTCTCTTTGAGGAAGTTTTTAAATTGATCACTTTTCATGTGTGGGGGGTTAAATCTCCATCTGGTGTTGCGCCTCTCCAGGCCCAGCTTCCAGGTGGTTATTAGTGGAGCATGATCTGTGTGAGCTATTGTGCCCAGTGTTGAGCTGATCAGGGAGTCCTGACATTCCTTCTGTGTATAGCAGTGGTCAATCCTCGTGTACGTCCCATGAACCGCTGAATAATAGGAATACCCTCTGTCCCTGGGGTGTAGGTATCACCACACATTGAGCCACCCAACCTCCCCAATGAATTGTTTAAAAAATCTATGTGAGATCGACTGCCTTCCCCTCGTAACTCTGGTAGAGTCCAGAGATGTATTGGGGGCGATATTGAAATCCCCTGCAAAAATCAGGGTCCCCCTGGTTAAACCAATGACCTTACCAAGCAGATATCGAATTGTTGGGGTATTTGAGGCCGGTGGGAGGTAAATATTAGCTAAGGTTACCTCTTGCTCCAACAGGATCCCCTGAACCACCACTAAATGACCCTCAGGATCAGCCCATTCTTTTACCATCTGAAAGGGAGTGTGGCTCAAGACTAGTATGGTGACTCCTCTTTTCCTGCCACCTTCCCTTACTGAGGAGAAGACCTGTGAGAAACCGTTCCCTGTTAATTTCTTATGTTCCATGGATGACATGTGCATTTCCTGCAAGTACACAATGTCAGGTGTGGACCTCTTAACCAGTGATATAATTCTTGATCTTTTAATCGGGCTACTCAGTCCATTCACAGTCAATGAATATACTTTCAAATGTTTATCTGCCATTTAAGATGTAAAAACATGTCTATAAAGATTAACCTTCTGTCGCGGAGCCTAGAAACTGCAACCTCTGTCTGATGAAATGAACCTATGTGACTATAACCTAAGTTAGGGTCCCTCTGTATGGGGCTCCAAATTAGTCTAATAACAATAACTCTCAACCATTCTCGAGGCCATACAAGGCCCTTAACAAAAAACTGTAGGCTGGGTACTCCAGCCTGCCCAGAAAAAGATACTAAACCCCTAAACTTGCTGGGAGAGAAAACCCTATTACCCACCCAAAGCCCATAATAGAAACCTATGAGCTGAAACAGCTGACTTTTCTGAAGCTGTAGGGAGTTCATGCCTCCCATGTCTCGGAGGGACTTTGGGAACTCTAAGGCCAACAGGGCCAACACTATCAATCTAAACCTCCACACCACTGTGGCACTTCCAACATGCTGGTCATATTCCATGACCCGAAGGAGGCTCAAGGCCTACTTTCTATGTCCCCTATACTGCAAGGGGACCTTTGACACTATCAGTGTCTGTGATGGGATGGGGGGAGGAATCAGGAATATGGCACAAGAGGCAAAAGAGGGAGAGTGGTGGGAAAGAAAAAACCAGGGAGGGATGAGAAATAGAATCAATCAGGAAAAGGGGGAGAGGGTAATGAGCTGAAGGTTTTGGGACATCCGCGGCAACCATCCTCACCCTTCATATCTGATTCATGCTGTGAGAAAAAGGGCGGGTGAATGCAATCGTATATGGAGCGAGGAATCAAAAGCAGTTTGGGGTGCGAATCCCTTGTCTGAGAGTATATGGTTATCAATCCCCTGTATAGGTCGGAGGGGGGGTCCAGTCCTGAGCTACAGGACCCGCACACTTCCTCCCTGTACGGAAGGGAGAGGGGGCCAAAAACGACACCTCCCTAGACCTTCCTGATACTTGGGGGCACCTGAGGCATCCCTGGCTGCATATATTTTGGTGTACCTTTACATCGACTATAATGAAACACCCTCGAAATATCATACTTTATTAAACCTTTTCACCCCCAACAGTCACCAAACATGCGTAAGATGATAGCAGAGTTAGTTGGGGGAAGGGGAAGAAGGAAGTCCCAGTCAGATAGGGAAGGAAAGAGAAGGGTGAGAAGATCTTAAGATCTCATCTTGCCCAGAGCAACACCCTCTGTTGGCTCTCCATTTGGACCTAAGCCCTCCTTGTACTGAGGATTTCAGTGAATTCTTATTGTCCTCTTCCCTGAGGGGGGGCAAGGCTGTTGGAAGGTGGAAAAAGAAGGGGGAAGGAGGAGATATGTAACAAAGGTTAATAGCAGTCTAGACATTAGGAGGAAATAGAATTGTTAAAAAGCATATGAAATCAAGATTATTATTTTTTGACTGGGACTTATCTGACTTAGCAGCATCATTCAGTCTCTCTCTTCAAGGAGTCTCTGGTTAGCATGAACCATATGGCTAGGGGAAACCATCTAGCGGTCAAGAGCGATCCCCTCACGTGAACAGTTAAGCTGCTCCCACCAACTGAGTCCTCACTGTAACTTTGTGCAGAAAAAACACCACGAGCAAGAAATATGGCTCAGCGCGGAGATCTGGAGTTGGAGTTCTTCAAGAAATGCTGAGTGGATCTGGGCTGCTGGTCCTGGGCACTAAGTATGTTAGTTATGCTCTGGATGGCGTCTCTGCCCTGCTTTCTCCTTGATTCACGCTGACTACTACTCCACAGCTGCTGTGCTAATTTGGAAGCAATTGAGGCTTTCTGGGGTCTCTGCTCCGATGGCACCTCAATATTGCATCTTTTCAGCTCACCAGTCACCTCCGCTACACTGTTGAAGGTTTGAGACCCCTCTGGAAAGAGAACCGTCAGCTTTGCTGGGTAGGGGTCCTGAACCAGATTCCTGCAGCTTTCAGTGCTTTCATTAGGAGGATATACTGCTTATGGTGAAGCATTACTTCAGGGGCATAGTCATTTTCAAAAAAGAGCCTGTTTGTGTGGTAAGTGACTGAGCCTTGTCTCCATGCCGTGTGTAGCACAGACTCTTTCTCCTGAAATTTAAAAAAACGGACCAGAATCGCTCGCAGGCGTGCTCCATCAGCGGGTCTTGGGCCTAGCGTTCGGTGAGCCCTCTCTAACTCCAGTGTAAGATTCTCTGGAACCACGATGACTTCTCTCAAAAACTCCCGAACAAATTGCAGCATATTTGAGCCCTCAGCACCTTCTGGAACCCCGGAGATACGTATATTGTTTCTCCTATTCCGGCTTTCGGCATCCTCTGCCCTTGCCTGCAGCCCCTGGATACTATCGTGAAGGTGTATGATTGCTTGTTCCATGCTGTCGACCCACCAATCCACGTTCGTTGTTTGCTGTTCCAGTGATTCCTGCTGTTTCTCTAACTTGGAAATATCTGTGTGTAGTGCCGTAGTCGTTAACCTCATCTCTTTCCTGAAGTCCCTTAATTCGCTTACGACTAGGGACATCTGCCTTTGAATCATGGATAGCAATAATTGCTGCACCTGAGAGCTGCCCCCGGCATGAGGAGGATGAGGCCTGCGAGCCCTCATTGCCCGAATCTCCCTCCGATAATCCTCCGACATCTTGCTCTGTTTGCGGTTTTCGTACAGGTTGGTCACCCTTCCTAGGCATAACTGTAATCCTCGGTGTGTAAAACAATAAGATGCTCGGCTTAGAAATGCTATAAATATGAGGATTTAGAAGGGTTAGATGGAGGCTTAAGAAATTAAGTGGCCATTAGACGTTGTGACGTCACCGGAAGTCGTGGAGGTCCTGTTTGATGGCTTTGTAAGCAAGCTGCTTATCTCTCACAGCGGGATTACATCACTAAAGATATAAAATCAACGACCTTCTCAGGAGAGAGAGCGGGCTGTTTTCTGTTCTGGGTTTGAAAGTACAGCTTATACTGGAAGTTTAAGCAGCAAAGAATGTTTACCCTTGGTTTCCCCCTGGTGGTAGTTGTGGATGCAAAGGCCAACGGGCATGTTCGATCAAGTATTCCATGCCATATGGGCCCTGCTTTTTCCTGCAATAGTCTCTGAATGAACCTCATCATGTTTGCACCCTCCGCTCATTCAGGGATCTCCATGAGGACCAGGTTATTTTTCCTGCTGCACCCTTCCTGGTCCTCAGTGCAGTTCTCAGATTTCACCACTTTTTCTGGAGCTCTGCCACTTGCTTATCTTCTAAACCTTGTTAGTCTTCTATGGGACTAATTCTCATTTCTGTGTCTGAGACTTGTGTTAGTGACACCAGGGCTGGTATAAAGGATTGGAAGTCACTGGCCATTTCCAGCAGCATTAACTTGACTGAAGTTAGTTTGGTGAAATATGTATCACGTTTTTGTTTTTGCAATTAAGTAAATTTTATTGATATTTTTGCAAAACAGATATACAAAACAACTACATAAGCAATTTTAAACTGCCACACAAACAGCAAAAGATGGCAAAAAAAAAGAAAAGGGAATAAAATGACAAACACTACATTAACAGGTAATAACAATATGTAACAGAGCACAATGATCAAATACAAGGAAATCCAAGTCCCCCCCTTACCATGTAGAAGTTAACCTTGCATTGTACCAGAGAATCCTCCGGTGCATTGAAAAAATTAAAATGGTCCATGTCTCTGTAGGAAGACGAGACCATAATAAAGTACTCTCAATCCATCTCTCACCAAAGGAAAATTTACCAAGTTTATCAGCTGTGTCTTTCTTTCCCACACCTTCAAGTAATGAGACAAGTAGTGAATTCTGTGTGCTGTTAGGAGGCTGAAGGTATGGTGGGATTGGCAGCATTTGTGGGTCGCTTGTCATTACTATTTGTGTAATTTTTGTAAGAGACGCCATTTCTTGGTGAAGATATGTTCTATCCACAATGTTCAGCTATCACCCGGTATATAGCTTTAGTCACAAAGGATAGCTGAAACTGGATTTTGCCTTGTTTTTAAACTAACCATTCTGGAGCTGAGAGGAGAGCTGCCTCCTAGGCAGGGCACATCACATGACTCCAGGCGTTTCACTTGTTTGCTTAAAAAAGTCCAGAAATACCTTTTCCCGGCACTCTTACCTTGTTACCTCCTACCATTTCTGCAGAAAAGGTATTCTTCATTAAATGTTTGTGATTTACAGATCTCTGTATCTTGTTATTTCTTCTTTAAATGTAGCAACATACAATGTTCCCTTGATACTATGCTAAGATAAACTGGTACAACTTTGCACTAGTGTTAGAAATAATTGATCTGCCACAAATTATAAAAACTAATGCATGGGGTGCAGTGTAACTCAAATGTAATATACACCCTTGGTGTGTGATGCTTGATTAACCTCCACAGCTTTGCTCTCGGAGTTCTTGTTGCATCACACACTTCGGGTGTGTGTTAAGCAAGCAATAATACCCAACAAGGTGGGTGGTATTGAGCAATACCAGACCACCCAGCAGCGTAGGGCCTTATAGCACCTGGGCAGTCTGGTATTGTCCATACTGCCCACCCTGGAGGGTATTAATGCACTAAGAAAATGTGCCACTGTATTATAAATGTTTAAAAAATTGTTTGTTTTAATGTTAAAAACTTAGCTGTTTGATTTATTTTAAAATAAAATAGTTCCTCTGCCTGCATTAGAATGCTGTGTTTTTTAACATAGGGATTTTGGATACTGAAACCTCTGTAGTTATAACATTTCTAGCTGGCTGTCATGGTTACCTCCACCCCAACACACACACACACACACACACACACACACACACACACACACACACACACACACACACACACATACGGCTTAAGTTAAAAATGCTTTTGTTTACTTTTTTCTAATATTCATTAATTCATTTATTTTAATTTATATATTTATTCAATGATTCATTCATTAATTTGGGAATCTGGCTGAGGAGTGGTGGTGGCGGTTGGGCAAGCTGGGAGGAAAAGCAACCTAAGACTGCTGTGTAGGTACAGTTCAGTGTTTTGTCATTGAGTTTATGTTCCATATTGAGGAGGGCTACAGTTGAAACAGTGAATGCATCAGGGAACTGCACAGAGGAGCAGTGGTGACTGACAGGTGGCCACACTGTGAAGCAGCTGAGTACGGACAGAAGGTCTGTAGATTTTGCATGAGGGAGGTTGACCTAGGTGGGAGGAAAATGAAAACAAAGTCTGCAAGAAGCAGGTACATTTCTGAGCTTTTTGTGTTGGTTTGGTTGAATCAGTTGAGGACTGATGATGGGACTGAGGGGAGCAGATGTACAGTGGGAGGCTTAAAATGCAGTGTGTGTTTTAAGAACAGTGGCTGTTTAATGGCACTAAAAAATGAAGTAATTTATTTTTTTTCTTTAAAAGTGGCAGTGAAGTTGTGGTCAGGATTGTGCCATGTGTGTGATGGGGCTGACTTGGTCTTTCATTTTAAATTCTAAATGGCACAGGGATACCAGTTTTTCAGTTTTCAGTGAAGCATAGAAGGTTGGAACTTTTTATTTCCTGTGTGTCTATTGAAAGTTAAGTTAATGTACCCCCTGGCAGGAGTACCAGGCCCCATACCTCTTAACCTCCTGCCTCATAAATCAGGGACAAGACTTAAAAAAATCAGGGACAAAGGACCAAAATCAGGGACACATCTTCAAAATTGAAGATACCCACTCAGGAAGCAGGTAGAATAAGGTGCTCAGTGTAAAATACATTTTCTAAGGAAGAACAAGTCTGTAACTTTAATGTTTGACATTATTTTGTGCTTACAACTCCCACTATTTGGTCATGGAAACACAATTTTTAGGAGGGACAAAGTAACATTTTGAGGCAAAATCAGGGATGTCCCTGAAAATCAGGGACAGTTGAGAGGTATGGTACCAGCCAATCAGAGCATAGGAACTAAAAATCCCATTTTCTAAATTTTCATAATACATTCCACTCCATGCATTATGCTATATTTATAACATGGGGCAAAAATAGATGGACACAATTGCCAAAATTGTACCCTGTGGTCGTTTGTTAATGATTGTTAACGAACAATGAAGTGAGAAGTCCTGGCAGCATAATTTGTCTGGTGGTGCCAAACTTGTTCACGCTTGAGCAGTAGATGTATTTCATGGCCACCATTAAAGCGGTAGTAAGTGAGAGGTCCAAGATATAGTAAAGGTACAGAGACAACTGTTGATATCACCGCACTGAACGCATGACTTACAAAGTGATTAGTTGGTCACAGACAGCTGTGTTAATTTGTTTTGTTAGTGTCATCTTGGTGGTTCAACCCACTCACCTGGCCTGTGGAATTCAATTCCCTTGCACAGACGCTGATTCTACTGGTCTGAATAAGAGTGAGTGAAGGGGCGATGACAGTAGTTTTCCTGCATGTTTATTACTGTCACAGTGGATGTACAAGTTGTTCACGTGTTCATAGAGCCCATGCTGAACTTGTTGTGAATGACTAGCATGCCACTACCAAGATAGTTGAGGAGTAACCCCCGTCATCACCTCTGTGAAAAAATGCTGCCACTTACCATTCATCCAGTAAAACTTACACACTGCAGCCCACAGTTACTTGAGGGGGACAGTACCAGGAAGATTTGTGATACATCACCAAACAATAGTGGTTGGATACTGCAGATGAGGATCGTCCCTGTCAGTGGTGCTGTGCAGGCTCAAACCCACGACCAGCGATATATGCATCGGGCACTGAGCACAAAACACACCATTTCCAGGCTCTTGTTGGTTGTAATGGTCCTAAGTGGTGGTCAGATACTGCTGGTGGAGATTGTCCCTCTTAATGCCCCTGTGCAGGCTCGAACCCATGACCAGTGATGCATGCATGGGCCACCGAGCGTAAAATACACCATCTTAAGCCTGTCATTGGTAATAACAGTCCTTTATGGAGCTCTGTTCTCCATGAGAAAGAGTGGGTAAATTTGGCCATAGATGCAGCAGTGTCCAGTGCACTAACCCACTCCAGGGTCTGTGGCCTCATGCCTCACAATGCATCCGGGTGTGTGTTAATCCCCAATAACCACACACCCTGTCATGGATTATTGCTTACTTGTTTGCCTTGGTAATGTGATCCAGTGTTTGACCAGATGGTGTAAGGAATTTAATACATAGTTAGGTGATTTCTGTCAGTCAATGAAGCTTTCAGATATTTTTTCTTGCCATTTTATAACTATATCTGGAATAACAAAATAATGTTTGGAATCAACACCTGGGACTCCACACACCTCCATAAAGTAATCAGAACAACATTTTGCAGTCACACCGCAGTTTAACTTTATGGCCTATTGTGCTATGCATACCTGGTTACAAGTTTTGCTCTGTGTGGTTGTTGAGCGCATTGCAACCACATGGGGAAAAGGGTGGGTGTAGGGCAGATATGCTTTTCTTTTAAATTTACTCTACTTTCTTCTTCCCTGCCTGTCTGACCTGAGACACTCTATCTCTCCCAGGCCAGTTATCTGCTGTCCTTGGGACATAACTTCTGATCATATCAGAGGCCCATAGTTTATCCCCATGGTGGAGTCTCCCAGATTCCCCAAGCCTGGGAGGAGTTACAGCTAGGTATTGGTCAGGAGTCTGTGAGTAGTGCGGGGCTGAGACAATAGAGATGGCATCATGGTGCTGCAGGCCAGGGAGTTTTTTCTTCCCTGTTAGTCCCCTCCCCCAGTGTCTCATGGGCTAGGACCAGGCAGATGTCCGCATGCAAGGGTGTAGATGTTTTGGTCAGGAACTTCACTCCACCTGTGCAGCACAACTCCACTGTACTGGTTGCTACCTGCTGCCTGTTTGCTACGAGAGGAATTTACCTGCAGTAACATCACAGAGAATCACCAGGGTGAGAGACTGTGTGATTTTATATTCTGTGCCTGGACTTCACATCTATCCTTATCTGTGCACAGTTGTGAGCAGAGGGCTCAGGGAGAGTCAGGTGTCTGGAATCATCATCAAAGGTGGGGACTGAGACCTTTAAATTTTCACACCATTTGCAAGTGTGAACGTTGTGAGTGGTGCGAGCACCACTTGTAGCAAGGAAAATCTGAATAGCAGTTTGAAGGGTTAGTAGTGTTTTATATAGAAATATGTGAAAAGTAAGGGGTGGGTAGATGATTTTATTTAAATTTAGACAGCAAAATATTATAACTTGGAAATAGGCTGTATTTTTAATGATGTACTAAAAGGGAGTGTTTTTATAGTATTTAGTATTTAAGTGTTGGTAAGGTAAATATTATTTTGAAACATAGTCCCAACAGGTTTAAGGTACTATAATGTATATAGGCAAAATGATGTGTTTATTGCTATTTGTATGTTCAATTAACTATTCCTGTATAATTGAGGATGTCCTTAGTAAACTGGGTTATTATTGGCCAATTAATTCAGAAATAGGATCATAAGGGGGGAGTTTTTGTAGTTTAAAATTGCGCAGAAACGAGTTCACAAGAATTTGGATGACTTATTACATTGCAAGTCAATTTAAGCCTCTGGAGACATATAAAATACATAGAAGTATGTGTTCTGATGATGTTATGTTTACCTTGCTTTTAATATTGGGGGGGGGCCATAGAACTGAACCCAGGGCTGACTCAGAAGTTGAGTATTAACTTAAAAATAATGCATGACAATACAAGGAGCTTGGCCCCAAAAATGGATTTGGTGGAAATGTTATTTGAAGCCCAAAAACCAGATATAGCAGGCTTCTCTGAAACCTAGCTCACAAATAAGATAGAGGATGGTGAAATAGGTTTGGTAGGATATCAAATATATCGTTCAGACAGGAAGAATAGAAGGGGAGGGGGGTTATTCTTTATATAAAAAATACATTGGGGCCAGATAAAGTTTTAACAAAAGGTAATACAGGAAATGTGGACTTTACTGTACTTTATTTGTGTGAGGTAAAAGTTGCTAAAGGGATTTTGTACCCACCACCTAATGCAAAGATGGTGGATTTGGAATTGACCATTGGTATAATTCAGGATGAAGTAAAAAATAAATTTTTGATTTTAATGGGAGATTTAAACTCAGATTGGCATAATTAGAGAGGCAATAGATTAAAAGAAATGTTGACACCCCTTGATTTAATCCAGTTGATAGATGAACCTACTAGATACACAAACTCTATGACTAAGGGTACACTATTAGGTTTGTTGCTAGTCTCACCTCAGTTAAAAGTCCATTCAAATGGTGTTGAACCCCCATTATTGGGAGATCATCATTTCATTTGGGCAATTATAGGTAGTATGGTACAACCAAGGATACAATTGAGGGACGAATGGGTTAGGAACATGAAACATTTTTCAATTGACAGCTTTAATTTGGACATGCAGACAGAAAATCGGGACAGATGAAAATTAATTCCGTATTTAGATCAAACTGTACAGTATTTTGTGGCTTGATTTTTGGAGATATGTGATAAGCATGCACCAAAAACAAAAGTAAGTAAGAGAAAAGCTAGGGAGCCCTGGATAAATGATAATTTATTAAAAAAGTATTAAGATTAAGAATAGATTGTGGAAATTGCCTAAAAAGACAAAAACAAGTAGTGATTGGGATATTTATAAAAATGAAGAGAATAACTGTAAACAACAGATAAAGAGAGCTAGATTAAACTATTTTAGAATGAAAATAGATAAGAATAGTGATCCAAAAAATTCTGGCAAACAGTTAACAACATTATTAGTCCAGGCAATAAAAATAAACAAAACATTAATCAATTGATTCATGAGGGGAAGGCAGTAAAAGAACCCAAGGCAATAGCAAATTTGTTAAATTATTTTTTTGTTACTCTCCCAGGTCTAGAGGTAAGAGCACCACTAAACAAGACCCAGGGTGTACCAGAATTTAAAGGGTTATAGCCACCTTTTCAATTTAGAGTTTTGAATATAAAGGAGGTAAAAATATGTTTAAAACAAATTAAAATTCATAAATCTCCTGGCATAGATGGGTTGGAAGGAAGGTTTTTACAAATGGCTGCTGATTATATAGCACCAACAATAGTACATATGTTTAGCTGTAGTTTAAATACAGGGTTTTTTCCTACTATATGGAAACGGATAAAACTATTCCAATATATAAAGAGGGACCAAAGTGATCCAGGCAACTATCCACCAATAGGTCTGCTTTCAATACTATCTAAACGTCTGGAGAAGTTAGTACATGCACAAATAATGGACTGTTTAGAAACAAATACGTATTTACACTATATCAGGCAGGTTTTCAAAAGGACTTTCTACAAATTCAGCTTTGATCAAATTTAATGATCTTGTGGCAACTTCGTTGGATGAAGGAAAGGAGACTGTAGTTTTCTTCACAGATTTGTTGAAAGCTTTTGACCTAGCGGACCACTCCCTGCTGTTGAGAAAACTCTGGGTTATGGGCATTAATGAGGGACCATAGGCATGGATTAAATCATATTTAACAGGAAGATCTCAAAGAGTATGTGTGTCCCAGACATTGTCAACAGTTAAATTAGTAGAAAGAGGAGTCCCTCAAGGATCTATACTAGGGCCCTTGTTGTTCTTAGTATTCTGCAATGATCTTCCCCAGACAGTTCAAACTTCAAACATCCATCTGTATACTGATGATACGGCTCTTGTTGTAACTGGGTCAGACTTTGCAGACCTGAGAGTTAACCTGCAGAGGGACTTCAGCAGCACAGGGGAGTGGTTCACCAGGTCAGGGCTGCAATGAATATAAAGAAGACGAAAGTCCTTTACTTTGGGACTAGAAACAAACCAAACTTGGGTATAACATCATTGTCAAATGTTCTAATAGATCAGGTAACTGAATATCGATATCTGGGTGTAATATTTGATGTAGAGCTAAATTTTCCAGAACATATTAAGGAGTTATTGAATAAAGTTAGTAGAAAACTAGGGGCCCTTAGATGTACATCAAGACATTTGGATTTAAAGACTAGAAAAACCATAGTGGAACAGATGGTGATGCCAACCATTGATTATGGAAGTGTTATATATAGGGTTGCACCTAAGTTAATGTGGGTTAAGTTAGATAACATTTATTATAAACTTGTGAGGTTTATTTTGTGATATCATTATAGAACACACCATTGTACATTATTAATTACTCTGGGATGGACTACCCTAGAACAGAGAAATGGTGAGATATGGTTGAAATTATTGCATCACTTTTTTATAAAGCAACCGGCTCATTAGATATCAGTTAATGCACTGATGAAAAAGATTGAGCCTACTCGGACCTTGACTAGATCTGTATATGTTAATAAAATAAAAGGTACTTATAATAAAACAAAATTTGGGGTAAAAACATTAAAACATCAAGTGGCAATATGGTGGAATATACTTCCATACTCAATGAGAGTGGCATCCACAAATGTATTTAAAACAGGATTTAAATCAATCTTCCAGGCTGTGTGTAATTGTTAATTGTCTGGTTTATTACTGTGTTTAGCAATTCTGATATGTGATGTAATTATGTTTTAGCTTTGTTTGTTAGTCGGTTGACATTTTTATAATGTGATTGTTGTAGACTGGGTTTGAACTCAATCTAGATTGTACGTAGTTGTTAACTGCTTGGTTTACCATTGGGATTTGTAAATCTAGACCATATACCATGATGCACTTTGTCTTAGTTTTTTTTGTCCTCATTGAAAATTTTGTAGTTTAATGTAATCAGGCCTGTTGGTATTTTTGTACATTTTGTACTTGTTTGTTGTATTTGATAGACTGTTATTATGCATTTTGCATAGTGTATAGTGAATGTCGCTGTATTTAACAAACCTTGTAAAAATCTTAGTACTTGTAATACATGATTTATTACTTTTATGTAACCAAACAGGACTTGTCTTGTAAACAGGGATTTCATCCCTAATGACATGTGATATCCTGTATAAAAATAAAAATGTTACCTACCTATCTTACTGCCACCTGTGGTCACCCAGGGAACAATTTCATAGCAGAGCAAATACAAACTCTAGATGATGCTACACTTCCTCCACAAACAGTGAGTTCAACATAGAATTTCAAAGTGCTCTGTCATTTAATTGTCACAAAGAGACATACAAGTCAATAAAACTCTGGCCAGTCACCTGAGAGGTAGTGTTCCAGGGCTTTGCCAGTCAAGGCTTCATCAGGGGATGGAGTTCCAGAGACTGCAGGTCCCTTATATAGGCCCATGCCAGTGACATCACACATTACATTACAGTTATCATACGCAATAAATTTGCAGAGAAAATATTTGCAAAAATGATAACCAAATTCCATAAATACAATGGCTGTAAACTAAAGAAAACCAGTTTACGTACATAGATATGGATTACTGGCTAAGCAAAAATTGATACACATAGTGCCAAAAAGAGAATAAACCCATTTACAGTGTGGCGATTAGCCACCCCTTGTACTGCACCCCCCTGTGATCCAATCGAGCATCGAAACAACACCACAGCTGTTCCTAGTAGAGCACACAGTCCTTCCACACCAGAGAAGGAGGGTATCCTGGGATGATGGATCTTTCTCTTCCTAGCTTCCAGACCTGGGTCAATAGTGTCAAAAGCAGTAGTGCTACTGCTGAGCCAATGGGCAGGCTGCAGGGCAGATATGCTAACGAGGAAGGCTGGCATATAAATTGTGTGTGGTGTTATGTGTGGTGACATGTCAGCCTCATTATGCACTGATCACATGCCTGAGCTACACCCAGCTTGTAGAACAGTTTCAAGCATGAAAGGAAATCACTTTAATATTATTAAATGTCCTGTTTCCTCTTTCTGGCAGGCTTGCATTATGATGTGCTTTGTACTGCAGTCAAATCCACATTGTGCTCTCCTTTCCTCAGCAGCTACTGCTCTTTCCTTTTCACCAATATTCGCTAAGAAATGGCTAAAGGAGCTGGAGGCCAAGGCCCATGTAGAGCTCCTTATCTTTCACCCATAATAGGATAACGAGCATTCTGTCGACATATACTTGTATAATCTATTTTTGAATATGTCTTTTGATTCACTAATAGCTACATTTGTGGACAATGAGTTCCATGATTTAATGATTCTTTGTTGGAAAAAAAAGTTCGCTGATTTTTTTTTTAAGAATTTTTTTCTACCCAACTGTAGAGGGTGCCCTCGAGTCTTAATTTTTGTTTGTTTTGAAATCAAAACCTATATTGTATTGATCATTAATTATTTCCCAAGTCATCATAAGATCCCACCCCCCATTCTTCTGGTTTGTGATGGCATTAGTTCAAACTGTTTTCATATTTTCAAAACATTCCATGACATCAGTTACATCATCCCAAACTATTCACCTAAATGGTCCAGAATGAAGAGGGTAAATGATACCATAGAACGCGTGTGCAGTATGAAAACAGAGAGCAATAGCTGGTGAGTAGAGAGAGATTCAAGATAGTTACAAAGGCAATAAAAAGTGTCTAAAGTCAATACATTACAGTACAGCATATTGGATAAACCCTAAGTGGAAAAACAGGAGGGTAACTAAAAGTATGAAAAGTATTTCCTATCATCTTAAAAGGTGGCGGTGGCATGCAACAGTGAGGAAAGCATTACACTGTGGATGTAGATCAACTAGGGACAACACATGAATGAGGGCTGGGGGAAACAGGACTAGGTGAGGGGATCCACGGATGCCAGGGACTGTGTCAGGGATTACTGGACTGGTAAGGCATCAGGGGTCAAGGAAAACCTTTGGTAATAGTGTTGAGTTCTGGGGTACTGCACATGGCATGGCACAGTTTGACTGGGGCTATACTATGCTCAGTCCTTCTTGGGTGGTTCTGTCAGGCTTGTTCAGTGGCACAGGCCTGGTTCGCATTACTAAACATCTGGTAGTCACATTTGCATTTCCCCGTAGTCACTGGAGTGATTCCTCCCCTGGCATCTAAGGCAGCCCTTTGATTATGGCAGATTGTGGCTGCTGCACAATGAACAGCATGGTTTCACCCATAAATTGCCTGACCACTACTTTCAACTGTGTATCGGGCCCCAGGTTTTAAAGGAGTACACAATGATCTGTATAAAACTGTTTCTCAAAGTATTTCTGGCAAAAAAGATAAAACTAGACTGTGCCTGTCTAGTCATTGTAAAAAGTCATCTTTTCAAATTTGTCGTATTTTTATTCTGGGGATCTAAGATATACTCATGGAATTCCACTCTCTGCAGTACAGTTTTGCACTAACAACCATAATGAGATAGAGGTAGGCAGTATAGCGCAGTGGTTTAAGGCTCTGAGCTGAAATTCTGGAGACCTGGGTTTGAATCCCACAGCCCCCACTTGCATACTGTGTGACCCTGAGCAAGTCTGTTAACTTCCCTGTGCTCCCAGTTTGGACCTGTAAACAAGCTTTCAGCTTAGTGTGTCTCACCTGGTTAAACAATTAGAAAAAAAAAAATAGAAGTACTTGGTGGAATGTGAGCTGATAAGTTAATCTGCCTATATACCAGTCATGTACTTTTCATTGCAAACAAAAAAGATGAGCACTCCAACAGTTTCAAAGAAAGTGATTTAGTGCACTGCATCAATACAGATGGTAACACCGAGGCCCAGTGCTTTTCTTTGAATTCATTTCTAGGCTGAAGTAAATTTTAGCTTGCAAGTGCCTATTGTTGTCATGCTTGTTCTTTTTTGCAGTTAGTGAACTTTGAGGTTACATTCGCTCTGAGTGACTTGGCAGCATGATGTCATTGTTGATGTCAGTGATAGGGGAGTTAGAGCTTGGCATAGGATTTCAGACCTACAGAAGCTTACGTTTATTTTGCCAGTACAGCACACAGTTTCTTTCTCACTGCAATTTATGTTGTATGAGAGCAATAGTTGGGCATTATTGTTCATGACAGTGTTAGGGTTTTAGGGCTTGGAGTAGGGGTTTAGTCCATGGAACTGTTAGTTCTATACACAGACAGCTTAATTTGTTACAGCTGAAGCATTGAGGTTTGTGTAGGTTTGAATGCAACTTGGTGGGAAGCATTCTTTCCACCTCTGCCGTCACTGCAGCTGTGTATGGAGGTGGAGAATATGAACTTAAATAGAATTCATATACAGACTGATGCATGAAGACAAGCATCGGTCAATTTCCCAATGGTTCTGTGCATGTTGTATATTATTACTTTCTTCTTTTCCCATTTAGAAATTGTGATTTAGTTGCAAAGCTGTGGATAATACTGCAGCTAATATTAAATAGCCTTCATAATTATTCGTATTTGTCATATATACATTACCATAGCAAGCATTTCTGTCAAAAAACAATATTTCCAACTATGTGGACCAACAGTACAGTGGCAGAGCACCATGGCAGTATTTGGAGCACCTAGGTTCAGTTCCCAGTAGGGCACAGTTTTTCATTCTCACTACAATTTATATTAAATTATAGACACTGTTAGATGCCATTACTGATATCAGTGATAGGGCTTTCAGTTCTTGAAGTAGGTTTTCAGACCATGGACCTGTTAGTGACCCATGAACTAAGAACTTGGAAAATGTGATTGTCCTATTCCATCGAGATTAGTCAATTACAAGAGGGAGTAGTGGAGGCTCATCAATCAAAGTCCATGAGATTTTTTTTTATATAAAATATCATGCTGACTGAAGAGGCCCTAGTACAAGAACTGATCAGGTGAAACATTCAGAATTTGTCTTTTACGAGGGGTATGCTTGTTTAGTCTGTGAGGTGTCTGTATGTGTTTGCATGCACATGTGTGTTTGCATTGTAGAGCATCTGTGTGAACATTTTGTAGCATTTATATGTGTCTTTTACAATATGAAAATGACATCGCAATACCTTGGCACTGCTCAGCACCACTGGTTCTTTGATTTCACTTAAGTATTTATACTGTATGTTGTATTTAAGTGGTGTAACCTATTTTTTCAGCTTTTGTTGAAAGTCTAGGGCATGTTTAAAGAGAAGTTAATGTCATTTAGAGGATGCCCTATGCCACAACCATTTGCTGATAAATAAATCATAAAATCCAAAAAGAATACAGTCCGTACATTTAAAAATAAAGGCCTAAAAAAAGCAGACTCTATTTTTTTGACAGACTCTAGCTTCTCTGTTTCTGCAAAGAATGTGCATTAAAATATCATTACTTGTTCAGCATGAGTTGTGGAAAATGATAAGATCTGCAGTTTCACAGCAGTAGTTGGTAAGTATGCATCCGTGGTTGTGACAGGAATTTAAACTTTATCACTCATCAGAATGGGCACTGTTCAAGTTAATCAAAAGTAAGGCTAACTTGCTCTCATTACACTGTTAGTTGCATCTACTTTATTGCTTTATTTAAAATTTCATGACTGGGAAATGCACATTGAGCTGGAGTTCATTTGCTGGTACATTCTGAGATAGAAGAAACAGGGAGAGTTACAAAAATAGCAGTCAAGACTGTTTTTGTTCTTTTGTAAAAAAAAGAAGTGGAGCTCCCTCAATGTAGTCTATAACATTGAACTGAAGTCTCAACCCTGTTCTGCACTCCAAGTGCAATGAAGAACCAAAGACATAGATGCATTTAAGTCAATTCATTTATTCGTGTGGTTCAATTAATTTTGTAAGGTTCCGTAACTCTATAAAAACTCAGGTGTGCTCAGAGAGAGGGAGAGAGTGTTGAGCACACCTGAGTTTTCACAGAGCTACAAAGCTGTTTGAAATTAAACGAACCACACAAAAAAATTAATTGACTTAAATGCATCTATGTCTTTGGTTCTTCATTGCACTTGGAGTGCAGAACAGGTTTTGGGCTTTACTTCATGGGTAGGGGCTAGCTACCCCTTATTACTGCACCTGGTTTGTTCACTGAGCACCCAGTTGAGGTGGTCTTGAATTTGTACAACATTGAATTGAGCTGGCAGGGGGCAGCATACCAAGCTTTACCAGTCTGATGTTGTTACCTGTGGACCCCTCTCTTTTGCTTATACAGAAGATCCAGATTTTTTTGACAGTTTGGATAGCGCAGATGTCAGCACCTTGAAGGATTCTTGCATTTCAACTGTCAGAACCATACAGTATATATATATATATATATATATATGGACTGAGTTACAATAATAACTACAGTAACTTCAGCTAGTGATATTGGACAGTTATGAACAAATTATAAGGTATGTTATGCCTAATGGAACTTTTTAGTATTAGTAGATACCAAGTCCCCTGAGGAAGCCTACTGGCAAAATGTTGGGCAATAAAATCTATATTTAAAAACTTATTAAAAGACTGTTTTTGGTCCATTGAAAAAAGAGATGATCTCTCCCAGCAGAGTTTAGAAGATTGAATTGAGCCAGGAGTGGGCACCATACCAAGCATTACCAGTCTGGTGCAGTTGCCTGCAGACCCCCCTTTTTAACATATCAATAGTCACAGTTGTCTTTTCATTTTTTTTGCCATCACTGTCTTTCTTTGGTGCTGGCTTCACAGGCTGCTACCATGAGACATGTGTCCGGGGGAGGGGCTCTTGGTGGTTCATTGCCATCATTTGGGGCACTGTTCTTTCTGTTTAGAGAGACTTGCCTTCTTTTATCCTCTCCCCATGTGTAGTGAGGGAGATAGCCCAGGTTAGTCAGGCACCTGCAGGCAAGCTTCCAACCAAACCAAGTCTTTTTGGCCATCAACACCTGCAGCTAAATGAACAAAGGATCTTGGGGCTGCACTGCTTTAATGTTCCTCCTTGGAATCATGTCTGGCTTAATTATGCTGGCAAGACCCTAGTCTAGTCACATTCCCTGGCTCCTATATTCTCCAATGAGTCTAAAACTACAGTGCTCTCACCTGGGTTTTGAACCCCTCAGACCTACTGTATGCCTCTGCTGACCAGTGATCCTGAATCCCCACACTTAATCTCTTTTTCTTTGTTTAACATATAAGCCCCTGGCCTGTAGTCCCCACTTACTAAAAGGGCACCAACTCACTTTCTTGCTGCAGTTTACAGGAGGGAGTATGCTGCTGGCCTCTGGCAGAGCCAAAACCATCAGGCCAGGTGGTGTGGGGGGCAGAGGTGAACTGTGTAGTCTGTACTAAAGGTGACAATATACTGCCAAATGCCTGAGGGTGGCAGTAGGAATCAGAGCTACCAGCACAGGAAAGAGGGCCTAAAGGTACAGGGTCATGTGCTCCAGCTAGACTACTTTTCAACTGCCCCTAGGCAACAGCTCACGAGTAAACTCAGCTGCTCCCTGGGTCCCACCCAATCCACTTCCAATTCTGCCAGTTACTGCCACTTGGCTGCTCCATCCTTGCTACAGGTATACCATGGGCAAGAGTGCACTGCTGCTGGAGCTATTGGGGAATCTTTAGGGTGACTCAGTTTCCACATACACCTGTTGCTGGTCCAGCCACCTGCTAATACCCTAGCTACCTTTCACCCTGCTCCTGATAGCTCTCTACCTGACCTACCTATGGTGCCCTTTTCACACCCATTTTATTTAATTTCATTTTTATTTCTTATACTTGTAAGCCAATGAACATAAATGCCTGTTTTCATCAGCAACAAGTTTAACAAACAACCATATAACAAAAGACATAAAACATTGTTTGGCTACACATTAAATTACATAAACAATCAAAACATAAACAACCCACAAGAGACAGGGCTATCTTAGACCTAGTACTGACTAACAGGGAAAGGATCACAGATCTCCAGGTAGAAGGTCACCTGGGGGCCAATAACCATCACATGGTATGGTTCAATTTGGCCACTAGAATTAAATCATCCCATTCCAAGGCAAAACTATGGGACTTCAGAGGAGCTGACTTTGATAAGATGGCCAACAGAGTTAAGCTAGCCCTTTGAAGAAGAAATAGAGGAATACTTGAAGCAACATCCCATTGTGTTATGTAGAAAAGCAAGAACAAAAGAAGGAGGAAACCACTTTGGTTCTCAAAAACAGTAGCAGAAAAGGTCAGAGCCAAATGGTTGGCCTTCAGGAAATCTAAGAGAATGCAGTGGGACGAAGATAGGGAGGCATACCAAACTTCCCTAAGGGAAGCAGGGAAGGCAGTGAGGCAGGCAAAGGCCCAAACGGAGGAAACACTAACACGAACAGTAAACAAAGGTGACAAGACTTTCTATAGATACATTAGTGAAAGGAGAAAGTCCAGAGGGAGTATTGCTCAGATCAAAGGGGATAAGTGGGAGTGTATGGAGGAGGACCAAGGAAAAGCATCTATCCTAAATAGATACTTCTGCTCAGTATTTACTGAGGAGAAGGTAGGGCAGGGTCCACAGCTCAGCACCATGGACACAGGGGGGAGGGAGGTGTGCACAGGTCCCTTCACAAAAGAAAGGGTCCTACAAGAGCTTGCTAAGCTTAGGGTGAACAAGGCAATGGAACCGGATGGCATACATCCCAGGGTACTAAAGGAGCTAAGGGTGGAACTAGCAGAGCCATTATCAGAACTGTTTAGTGAGTCTCTGAGCATAGGAGAGGTCTCAGAAGACTGGAGAAGGGCTCATGTGATCCCGCTGCACAAGAGTGGTGGCAGGGAGGAGGCAGGGAACTACAGACCACTCAGTCTTATCTCAGTAGTGGGCAAGATTATGGAGGCACTCCTTAAGGAAAAGATAGTGCAACACCTGGAATCCATAGGAGCACAGGATCCAAGACAGCATGGGTTTACAACAGGATGGTCCTGTCAAACTAATCTTACAGATTTCTTTGACTAGGTAACCAGAGTGGTGGATCAATGGGGTGCAGTTGATGTTATGTACCTTGACATCAGCAAAGCTTTTGATACTGTTCCACGTAAAAAGATTGATTAATAAGCTGGGTAAGCTTGGGGTGGGTCAGAAGTTTGTCAACTGGGTGGTAAACTGTTTGGTGGGCAGAACACAGAGGGTGGTGGTAAACAGTATACAGTCAGAAGAGATGCAAGTCACAAGTGGGGTACCTCAGGGATCAGTCCTGGGGCCAGTCCTCTTCAATGTCTTCATCAGTGACATTGCAGATGGACTGGAGGGTAAGGTTTGTCTGTTTGTGGATGACACCAAGATCTGCAACAGAGTAGATGATCCAGATGGGATGGGCAGAATGAGAAGAAATCTGGATAAACTGGCAATATGGTCGGAAGAGTGGCAACTGAGGTTTAACATAAAGAAGTGCAAGATCATGCATGTAGGGAAGAGAAATCCTGTAGCCACCTATAGGTTGGGAGGGGGGAGTTGCTGGCAATCACAAGGGAAGAAAGAGACTTGGGCATTGTCATCACATATTACCTGAAATCATCTAAGTAGACCACTAAAGCAGTAGGTAAGGCTAGGGGGATGTTGGGGTGTATTAGTAGCAGTATCACAAGTCATAAGAGGGAGGTAATAATCCCTCTTTACAAGACACTGGTTAGGCCCCATCTGGAGTACTGTGTGCAGTACTGGAGGCCGCACCTGCACAAGGACATTAATAAAATGGAGGCAGTCCAGAGAAGGGCAACCAAAATGGTGCAGGGACTGCATCAGAAAGCATATGAGGACGGATTAATGGAGCTCAATATGTATACCCTAGAACAAAGGAGGGAGAGAGGTGATATGATTGAAACATTCAAACATCTTATGGGCATTAACAAGGTGAAAGAGTCTAACATGTTTCAATATAAGAAAAATAGCAGGACAAGAGATCACAGCATGAGATTAGAGGGAGGTCGATTAAGGGGTAATGTGAGAAAGTTCTTTTTCACAGATAGGGTGGTGGATGCATGGAACGGCCTACCTCAGGAAGTGGTGGATATGAATACAGTGCAGGGCTTCAAACAGGCATGGGACAGGCATAAGAGAGCAATGCAGATGAGTATGACTAGATAGGCCATTGACAGAGTAAAGGCCTATGGCACATTCATAAGGTTGAAAAAATCGGCAGACTGGATGGGCCTTATGGTCCTTATCTGCCATCAACGTCCATGTTTCAATGTTTCTATGTAAAACATTCAGGCAGCATCAAAATATTTGCACATAGTCTTTTTACTTAAATAATCAATAACAGATACCTTGCAAGTATCAATACCATCAATGTCCCTAATCTCTACAGGGAGAGAATTATAGTACAATGGAGCTCTATATAAGTGTGACCTCTGACTACCAGATTTTTTAAGAAAGGGGACAGTATAATATTTGAAGGGGGCTATTCTAGTCTCACAAATATTTGAATTAATTTTGAATAAGGTGAAAATCTTTTCTGGGAGTAAACCCAAGGAACTTTTATGTATTAACATAATCATATTGAATTTAAATCTCTCTACCAGAGATAAACAATTTGCAGCAGAATACAATTTGCATAGGTGTGTGTGTGTGTGTCTAGGAAAATTTCTGTTCATCCTTTATTACTGTTTACACTGTAACATGTTGAATTGTCCATTGCTGCACTTTAATTATTGGAATGCTTCTTTAGTGCTATATTATAATCCTTTTCTCTTTTCCCCAGGTTGCACCTGAAAATGAGCCTTGGCTCAGTGTGTCTTTCCTGGTTACCAATTTTCAACTAACTTGCCAACTAACTAAGCAACTAACTAACTAATCCAGCAGATCCCAGTCCATGTGTGACTCTAGATCACAGGTGAGGCAGCTAACACCTAACTTGTTAAAACACCACACATTGATGCTCTTAGAAACCTCTTGTGCTATTTTATGGGCCTGGAACCTGACCATATGGTCTACCACCCATTAATTGACTCTCCTTGGGTGCCTGCTCTGTGTGCCTTTACATGGTCCCAGGGCTTCCTCCCGGAACATCTTCCCTGTTGTAGGATGCACGAGACTGAAAATAAATGATTGCTCCCACGTTTTTATCCCCCTTTGCCCCATCTTATGGGAGGGACCATTATTTCTAATTGGCCAGTAGTTTCTTACCCATTTACCCTGCCTTGTGGTCTGTTGGGACTATCAGAAGGCCATCCCTTCTGATGTGCCAATAACAAATTGGCAGTATTTCAAGGCCATCCTTCAGAACAAGCTTAATGCCCACTCAAAGTTCTGGAAGGTAATTCACTCCCTTTTTGACCCTCCCACACAGTCTACCCCCCCTCCAGTCCTTCTTGTAAATGGTTCACCATTGTCTGACTCCTCCTCTGTTGCTGCTTCTTTCAATTAATTCTTTACCTTTTGTACTTTCTCTTCCACTCACCCTCCTGCCTCCTTCACTCCTCCTCACATTTCCTCCCAACTCCCTTCCATAAGTTTCCTCTTTCCCCCTGTAACTACCCAGGAAACCCTTACTGCCCTTTATTTCCTCAACTTGCACAAATCTAGTCCTGATGGACTGGATCCTAAACTACTCTATGGGCCTGATTCCAAAAGGGGTTACACATGTCACAAGGCAACTTGCGCCAAATCTTTTGGCACAAATCGCATCTGGTGACATGTGGTACACCTTCTGTTATTTCCAGATGTGGCCTGCACCATGGTGCTTGCATCCAAGGGGCCTTCCACTGGTTGCAGCCCCTACGGCACAGTGTAAGGGGAGTTATGGCAGTGACTGTGCCTTATTCTGAAGGGGCGGCTGCCGTAACCCACCTTCACCATTCCAGATCCCAATACAGCACTGTGGGGTTAGACCAGCACTTACTGGTCTAAGGGGCATCCGTCCTGGCAAAATGATGGATGCCTCCTGCAGCACCATGAAACACACATTGCTGTGCCCCATGGATCCCCCAGCACAGTGATGTCCTCACCCCCCACATTTCAGGGTGCCATCCGGGTCCATATCATACTATGCCCCCCCTTGCACCAGTGCCACCCAGCCTATCCCCCAAGCCGCCAGGGGATGGCGGGCTTGTTACTGGGTGGGGGACTGTTATTTGTGGTCTGCGGCTTATGGCACCCAGGACCATTGCATCATTCCCGTGGCACAACCCTGCGGCTGCTGCAAGTCATGGGACATGGGTGCCAGGGACCCTGTCAGTTCTGGAATAGGGCTCAGGTCCCTGGCATAGTGACGTATGGTGCAACTTGCATACACCCATGAGTTGTGCCATGCATTTTGGAATCTGGCCCCATATTTCTGCACCTGCCATAGCACATCCACAGACTCACCTACTCAACCTCATCTTCTCCCTCAGTCCTGAAAGTTGACCAGATTTTCCACTCCATGAAAGGGGTGGGGGTGGGCTTCATCCCTGGGTAACTTCAGGCCAGTCTCCCTCCTCCCATCTCCCTTCCCTTGCTAAACTGCAAGAGATGTTGTCTGCACTAGACTTTCTGATTTTCTATCTTCCACTGATTTTCTCTCCCTGTTCCAGTCTGGTTTCTGGAAGCATCACTCCACTGTCTCCTCCTTGTTGCATGTAACTGACTATTTCATCTCAGGTATGGATCAGGAGTATATCACATCTGCCATTTTCATTGACCTGGTCAAGGTCTTTGACTTGGTATCCCACCCTCTTTTCCTGGATAAACTGAGTAGTTCCCTTCTTACCTCTCTGGCCACCTGCAGTCAGTAAAGGTTGGTAGTGCTCTGTCATCTCTACCTCATATCCATATTGGGGTCCCACAGTGGTCCATCCTGGAGCCCTGTCCTGTTCTACATCTTCCTTAAAAACCTCTCCATAGCTTGTGCCAACTTGCATATCCACATATATGCAGATGGCATTCATTTACACCTCTGGTCTCTCCACTACAGCTGTGGAAGGTCTGCTCCAGCAAGATTTTCACAGTGGCTTGTTCTGGTTTCAATCTACCCAACTCCCTGTCAGCACAAAAAAACTGTGTCCATGACATTTGGCACTAGCCAAAAACTGGCCAGATTCCCAACTTTGCCTAACTTCTCCACTTTGGATGGCACCCCTCTTGAAGTGGTTTATTAATTCAAATACCTTGTTGTGTAGCTAGACAGCAAACTTGACTTCTCTGTCCACATTGAGGACATCCACGTGAAGCTTCACTCTGAACTTGGTGCCTTGTACTGCAGTAAAGAGTATCTGTCTGCACTTGTATGCCATGAGCTTACTTGGAATACTTGGAAGGATAAGAAAGAGTATGCCAATGGCCCATTTAGTTGTCTCACACACCACAGTGGGGATATCCTTAATTATTGTTTGGTAAAAGGTAGTGTATCTGTCTAGCTCATGTTTAAAGGACTCAAATGAATTCGAATTTACTAATTTACTGGGTAAGGAGTTCCACAGCCTAGCCGCTCTTACCACATAAAAATGTAGTCTTTTAGTAGTATTTGCTCTAGGTACAATTAATTGTCAATTTTGGGACCTCAATTGAGTAGGCCTAGTGTTTGACAGTATACCACAGAGACCCATTAGCTCTTGATTTTCCATGACGTTATATAATAATAACAAGTCCCCTCTTTTCCTCTAGGTCTCCAGACTACATAGTTCGAGACTATCTAGTCTATCCTTATAACATTTATTTTTTTTTTTTTTAGTCTTTGGTAACTGAGTAAGGCCTATTATGCACAAATACCTGTTTTCAAGGGGGAACCGGGAGCACTGGGCACTTAAGTGACTTGCTCAGAGTCACACAGTATTCAAGTGGAGGTTGTGAGAATCAAACCAAGGTCTG
Organism: Neoceratodus forsteri; assembly: GCA_016271365.2. NCBI lineage: Eukaryota > Metazoa > Chordata > Ceratodontiformes > Ceratodontidae > Neoceratodus > Neoceratodus forsteri. Next base: position 105,895,709 of record JADMNL010000035.1, read on the forward strand.
GTCTGCTGGATGTACCAAGCTCATTCACAGCTCGTTACTCTAACCTTAATTTGGTAACCCTTCTTTGTGTTCCTTCCAGAAGGGTTATATTGTGCCTGAAATAGGGTTTCCATATTGGTGTACCAAAGACTAAATGTGGCATTATAAATTATTTAAATAATTTCAATATGCATTATCTAGTTTTAGAGAGGAAAGATCTTTTGATTGATTGAATAAGCATGCTTGCTTTTCTTGTTACATGCCTGCAATGGTCAGAAGCGGACAGCTCGTTGTTTATTAATATGCCCCTATCCCTTTCATTACTTGCTGATTTCAGGGCATCCTTACCTAGACAGTACGTGAATGTCGGGTTATTGTGACTGAAGTGCAGTACTGTACATTAGGAGGAATTAAATTTAATTTTGTTATTAGCTGCCCAGTCATCTATTTGTTCAAGATCATGGCATAAGGATAGATATTTTTCAACTGAGTCTACCTCACCACCGATCTTTGTGTCATCCGCAAATCTGGCTATGACATTTCCACTTTCTAAACCCATGTCACTAATGAAACGGGCCCCATCACTGAACCCTGCGGGACCCCACTAGTGACATTGTACTCCTCCGAGAATGAACCAGTTACTCTGACAGTTTGTGAGCACCTATATAATCAATTTTAAACCATTCTTATGATGAACCTATGAAATCCCAGTTCAGATAATTTTGAAATTAGCAGGTCATGAGGGACAGTATCAAAAGCTTTGCCTATATCAAGTAGAATCACATTAACAGGTTTCTCTCTATCTATGCTTTCACTCACAAAATTATAAAATGAAATAAGGTTTGTGTTACATGATAGACCCTTACGGAACCCGTGTTACATTATGTCTTGAAGTCTCAAGTTTTTAATTTCATTTTCAATTTCTTTTTTTAGTAGTCTCTCCATAATTTTACAACACAAGGAGGTTAAATGTATGGGCCCATAGTTCGATACATACATTTTGTTGCCCTTTTTAAAAATGGGGATTACAGTGGCCATTCTCCAGTCGGAGGGCACATCACCTGATTCCAAAGATTTGTTAAAAAGTAATGTTATTGGAAGTGATAAGACGGGTGCCAAACAAAATGTGGTGAATATTGTCAAGGCATATGGATGTATTCATTTTGAGATTTTGTAGATCATTTAAAATGTCAGATTCCATAAAAAGTCTGGAATTATTACCTATGGTGGTGGTAGTAGATGATTTATGCTTGGGTTCCTTATTAAACATGGAGGGAGAAATATTTTTTGAACTGTTGGGCTATTTCCGAATCATCTGAAATTGACCTACCTTCACATAGTACAGGGGGGATTTTATTAGTGGATTGTTTGTTTTTATTAATATAAGCATAGAATGTCTTATTGTCTTTGCTATGGGTTTACCTACATTCCAACTTGAGTTTTGCATTTTTCACCATTTTCTTAAATTTGGACTGTTCATGTTTGTAAGCAGCCTTGTGTGAGGGTGATGGACTTTTTTTTTAATATGTTTAGAAAGCTTTATTCTTAACTCTTGTTTTTTTTTATTGATTCACAATACCATAGTGGGATTTTACCATTGCTGTCATCTTTTTATTTGATGTATGTAATGCTTCTGCCTCAAGTATAACTTGTTTTATAACCTTCCAACAGAACTCAGTGTCTAAATCCCTAAGTTTTGTTATTCAGTCAATAAATCCCACTATGCCCTTCGTTTTAACCCAATTTGCTTTTTTTTATCATTTTTGGTCTGCAATGGTTTCTTGTCTCTAGCTGTACAATTTAACACTTTACATTGAACCATACAGTGGTCACTATTTCCAAGATGGTTTGTGATCTTTGCTTCAGTTATATGACTTTCAGTATTTGCGATTATCAAATCCAGTATATTGGACTATCTTCTGGGTTCCATGATTAGTTATTCACATCCATATGAGATAATGGTGTCCACCAGATCTCTTTCATATTCATTAGATCCTTTTAGTGTGTTCCAATTTATCCCAGGGACATTGAAATCTCCTACAGCCATTATATCTCCCAAGTTGGATGCCAACTCTATTTCATACAACAGTGCACTATTATGCTCTTTGTCACTGGATGGTGGTTTGTAGCATGTAGCAAATAAGGAGACACTATTTCACAGGGAGGGTGGTAGCAAAATGGAATGCACTACCAGAATGGGTGGTATCATATAAATCTCTGAACAGCTTCAAAAGGGCATGGGTCAGGGAACAGGGGAGAGTGAGGGTGGGGAAGGTGGGGGGTGGCGGTGGGATGACAAAGGGGAGGGGGGAGTGGGGCAACTGCTAGCTCGGGGGTGCTAGCTGCACACTCGAGCAGACTTAGATAGACTGAATGGTCTGTTTCTGCTGGCACGTTCAAATGTTCATATGTTTGTATGTTCCTAAAGTGAGTTTTGGGGAGTTAGGGAAATAAAGATGAACCCATATTAATTCTGTTTTCACACTATGATGGTTGGCAAAATTTATTTCAGTGCAATTTATGTTGTCCTTGATATAAATACACACTCCACCTCCCTTTCTATTTTCTCTGTTCTCATAGTACAACTGGTATCCTTCTATATTATTCATCCATGCACAGGGTTCGTCCCACCAGGTTTAGGTCACACATGCAATATCGATAAGATGTTCCTTTAAGTACACCTGAAGTTCGATTTTCTTCATTTGGTTTAGAGTTCTGGCATTTATCAACAACAACTTACATTCAGAAGCACGGTTACATGAAGTGTTGTTAAATAACTGTTTTCACGCACTCTTATCCCCCTTCTTAACTATTTTAAATCCTGTGAGATAATTTTTCCAAAAGTCCTCCCCGGTATTGTGGTACCCCGCCTACTTAAGTGCAACCTGTCCCAGCTGAACAGGCTGTGATTTTCATTAAATGTTTCCTAATGGGTGACACTAGAAAACCCCTTAGAAGGTGTCCATTTGTGCAACCATTCATTTATAGTTATAATTTTCCTTGTTTTTGCAATATTCCCTCTAGGAATTGGTAACATTTTGGAGAACTGGATCTTGCATTCCAGTGCCTCTAGAGTGTCTCCCAAATCAATGAAATCTTTCTTAATTTGATCTATTGTTGAGTGGCTTACATAATTTGTTCCAGCGAGAATAATCATAAGGAGTTTGGTTCCATCATTCTTAAGTATGTTTTTGGCCATGTTAGGGATATCTTGTACCTTAGCCCCGCCTAAAACTGCTACAGGTTATATTGAGTTTATTATTCCTACACAAAATTTTGTCAGCATATTTAACTATTGAATCACCAGCACATAATAGGGCCTGGGTTTATCAGGCCTGTGTCCATGATTGTTGCAGTTTCAGAGTTACAAGGTTGACTGGTTGAGGATGATAAGGGCTGGATACTATTTACGGAGATCTCTAGCCTATTGTCAGCTTTTTTTCTGGCTGGCTGGATATTAGGAAAGTAATAATACCCAACAGGATGGGCATTATTAGGATATAACGGACTGCCCAGGGGTCTAATGAGGCCCAACACCACAGGCAGAGGGCCTTATAGCCCCTGGAAGGTCCATTATATCCAATAACACCCACTCTGGAGGGTATTATTACACTTAGAAAATGGGCTATAGGTGTAACTTTTTGGAAAAAATATAACAATAATGAGTTATGTATAAGAAATAAATACAAAATAAAAAAGGTAAATTTTATAGTAAAATAAGCCCTGTGTTACTGGAATCACCACAGGAGGGTGCTGCCATGTTCATGTGTTTCTTGAGTTTGTCTACTTGCTTTGTTTCTTTGAGTACTGCCTCGCAGACATGAGAGCTGGTTTTTCAGCTTGTTGTCTCGCTTTGTCTCTTGTTTGTTGCTCAGTGAGGCATGGAAACAGAGAGAGAGAAAAGATGTTTATTAACTTGTCTAGACCGTTCATTAGAACTGGGAAATGTTGCCTGAACATTTATACTTGAAAAGAGGTACTTTTTTTGTTGGGAGCTGTGGCATTGCACGAGTGTGCAGGTTACTGTAAAATTCGGCTGTGTGTTGACATGGAGAGCAATTGTGCTCAGTAAGGAAAGTTAAGTTAGTTAAAAGAAAAAATAGTGTAGCAGGCATTTTCTGTCACTGTACTGTGACAGTTTTTATGAAAGTTGGTGAAATGGAACTTGTTTTTCACCAGGCTGTTATTAAGAAATAACAGCCCGGGTGGCAGGCTGTTTCAGCCAATCAGAATGCGAGTTTCACTTCACCCATTATCTAATGTCACATACTGTCTGCTCATACTGGGTTTGTGATTCAGCTTCATTGGGGACCATTTGGATTAGTGGCTTATAGCAATTAGTTATAGTCAGTTCATGGCTAGGTTTTGGGCCCACTGCCCTTCTACCTTTTTTATTACTGTGCCCATAATCCACTGTTGTCCATTCAAATAGATTACTTTCCTCTGAGTCATCATCTTCTACCTGTCTTTTCCTTTTATCTGCGATGGTGTTTGTAGCTAGTATTCCCTCAGCTAGTGAACCATTTGTATCTGACATTTTCCCCTGTTTGAGTCCTTCCTTGTTGGCAGGCTGTTCACAAATGTTTTGGGGATTTGGCACTTTGTCCTTAGTTAAAGTTCTCATTTTATTAGACATGTCTGACTGAGATGTTTCTAGTTGTGCCAGTTTGTTGTAAAAAGTAGCAATGTCTTCTCTTAGTACATTGTTTATTAACATAGTTTTCATATTCATACAGTATATGGGACAGTCTGGTAGTTTATCAAACAGTTTGTACATATTGCAGTTTGTACATTTTAGACTAAGTGCCCCATCTAGGATCATGAATGTGTTTGCCATTATGTTATACACTGAGGTTTAAATCAATAGTGAGAAGGAAAGGTAGTTATATCTATCTGTCTATCTATCTGTCTATCTGTCTGTCTGTCTGTCTGTCTATCTCTCTATCATAGCTACATGGTAGTGCAGCTTTAGTTGGGGTTAGAGTGAGTTTTTAATGTTAAAGGCCACTTTGTGCAGGGTAATAACTTTGGGGAGGTTAAAGAGATATGCTTGAAATTTTGCAAGCAACTTTGGAACTGGCAGATCTATTGATATGCCAAATTTGGTGTGAATCCCTTGTGTGGTGTCTGAGATACAGAGTGTTAAATAAAAGATCTTTATGTTTTTTTTGCTATTTTTTTGTCAACCTGTATCTTAGTAACACTGTAGCTACAGGGCTGAAATGTTCAGGGTATAAAACTTTGGTCTCTCAGATGTGCCTTTTGAAGGTTTGGTAGAAAAATATTAAGCTGTTCCAAAGTTATGAAATGTTCTTTTTCCCCATTATTTCCTATGGGGAAAAAAAGATGTCCCTGGAGGCATAGGATTCTAGTTCGATGCAGAATCCTACATTGGCATACGATACTAGTTCAATGCAGAATCCTGCATTGGCACAGGATTCTAGTTAGATGCAGAATCCTGCAATGAACTGCCATGTTAGATTCAGAATTTTGCATTGAAGTGGCATTTTATGGTGCAGAGTCTGCACTGAACTGACATATTGTGATGCAGAATCCTGTATCTAACTGTCATTTTTCCAGGTGTACCCCTTTGTATTTATTGTTTGCCAACATCGGGGTGCCCAATCCCTGTGTCGGCATTTCTTTAACCCTCCCCTACTGTGATGCACTGGGGAGACCATCCACAGTGCACTGAAAACATTAACCTTCTGATATCTTTCTGTTATTTCTGACACTGGGATGCCCACCCCCAGAGTCGGATGCCTCCCCGCCACCCTCACAGCCCATTCTTATTATTCTTTGCTGACATCAGGGTGCCCAGTCCCCATGTCAGGATTTATTTCCCCTTCTATGACTGTGGCACACTGGGGAGACACAGATACATAGATACATAGACAGTGTCAGCAGATAAGGGCCTATGGCCCACCCAGTCTGCCCATTTGAGCTTGTAAGTTCACTTTATGTTTTCCTAGAAGTCTGTTGCCCCTTACCCCGACCTCCAGAATTCCTTTATGTCTATCCCATGCATTCTTAAATCCCATGATTGTTTCAGCCCCCACCACTTCCTCTAGCAGGGTGTTCCACTTGTCCACCACCCGTTCTGTGAAGAAATTCTTCCTCATGTTTCCTCTGAATTGTCCTCCTTCCAACTTAATCCCATGCCCTCTAGTCCTGGAACATCTTTTTTGCTTAAAAATAGTGTATTTCTGCACCCTGTTCCTCCCTGTAAGATACTTGTATGTCTGTATCATATCCCCTCTCTCCCTCCTCTCCTGCAGGGAGTACATGTTCAGTTCCTTCAACCTGTCTTCATAGGACTTGTGATGCAATCCATGCACCATCATTGTTGCCCTCCTCTGAACCTTCTCTACCCTGTCTATGTCCTTACGTAGGTAAGACCACTCCAGTGTGTCAAAAAACCTTACTTTTTTCAATGTTGTTTCTGACACTGGGACACCCACACCTGGTGTTGAATGCCCCCTTGCCTGTTCTAATATTAAAAGTGCTCACCGATATCAGGGTGCCCAATCCTTGTGTTAGCATTATGAACCCCCCAGCACTTTGGAGCACTGGGGAGGCCACTCCCAGTGTCCTCCCAAACAGTTATCCCTGCCATAAAAAAAAAAAGAAAACTGTCCCCTAATGTCTTTTTTTTTAATCCTAGAAAAAAGAAAACGGTCCCTCGTCATCTCCTCTGTCTCCCTCCCTCATCCCAATCCTCCCACTGAGCACTGACCTCCCCACACCCCCCTTACCCTATACTTACTGGACTGGGACATGGCTAAACTCTTGAAAGCCCAACCACAAACTGAGGGATCAAGGTAGGCTCGTATTATGGCTCTCAATAGGGTTTTCAACTTATGTTGATATCTCAGCCATTTTTAGGAATTTGTACCCCAAATTTTCAACACAGGATTCTTGGGACCCCACCTCGTGTACACTGTCACTGTCATTTTGTTATTCGGTCCCAAAAGGTGATTTCATGGTTGCTACATGGAATCACCTTTCTGGACTAATGAAATTACAGTGCCAGTGTTTATGAGGGGAAGTGCCTGGGTCCCAAGTCCCAAAGTCTATGTTAAGTCCAAAAAAGCCCATGTTGAAAATGTGGTGCAAAAATTCCCCAAAATGACAGTGTTACGAGTGTGTGTTGCACAGTTTCTATGCATATTCGTAACTTCTCACATTGTTTATATTTTCACTCCAGATTTTCAATTTTGAGATTTTTCACACCTCCTCATGAACAGTGCAGCTGTAATTTTTCACTTCCTGTCCAAAATGTGTTTTCACAGCTGTGGTGCAGATTGATGCAGTCACTGTGTGAAATCAAGTTTTGGGATGCACTAACAAAATCACAGTGCCAATGTTCATAAGGTGGAGTCCCAAAAAGGCCATGTTGAAAATTTGGTGCAAAAATTCCCCAAAATTACTGCGTTAAAAGTGCGCGTTGTGCAGTTTGTATGCATATTCGTAACTTTGGCAATTTTTAATATTGTCACTCCAGATTTTTAACATTCAGATTTTTTAAAACCTTTGGTTCCCCCCCTCCAGCCAGCCCTTATGGTCCCCGCCCCTGCAGTGGTCAGAGTTCATCCCCCCCTGCATTCCTCCCCATGTTGCTTTGCAGCAGGAACTTGCCCCATAACCATGGAGACATGGAGGGCTGGCACAGGTGGGAGCTAACTTGAGTGTGTCCATGGTGATATTGGGGCAGCCATCATGCCACTGAGGGTTTTTTCTCTATAGTAATAGCCCCCTCTCTGGTGCTGGGGTGCAGTGGCATCAAGGTTGCTGCAATGCATGCTTCTGTATGTTGCACATCTGATGCCACCAACACCATACCCTTCCATTGGCCCCCGAGGTTGCACAGCCCCCAGCACCAACAGAAACTGGCACTTCAGTGGTTGTCCCCACCCACCCTCCTCGAAGAAGGAGATCTGCCCCCAGGATACTCAGTCCTCCTCCTCCTCCTCCTCCTCCTCCTGTCTGACCCCTGGTGGCCTGTGCCTGACCCTGAACACAGGTCACCGGCATGGCATGAGGTGTGGTGTCCAGCACCTCAACCCTCAACACCACCGGGCTGACTGTCATTTCTCACATACTGTCCAAAATGTGTTTATGCAGCAATGGCATGAAACAGCACAGTTGCTGCTCGAAATCAACTTTGGGGACTTAGTTATGAAATGAAAGTGCCAGTGTTCATGAGGTGGGGTCCCAAAAAGGCTGTGTTGAAAATTTGCAGCAAAAATATCAAAAATCTCCCACAAAACTGGGATACTATTATACTATCTCTAAAAGTAAGGAAATTAATTAACAAAAACTTTGTTTAAAACAAAGTTAGGGTTCTAGACATAGGTATTCAACCAAAGTGACACAGGTCAGGAAACTGGATGTTATGATTTACAACTGTTATACTCTTCCCCCACCAAACCTACCATCGGAATCATACCCCCCAATGCTCACCCCATTCTCCTATACTACACTGTACTATGTAAGGTTCCTTACAGATGGAATGGGGTGAGCATTAGGGTCCACAACCCTAAGACACACCCTGATGAGTGTTGTGTGTAGAGGGTGGGGGTGGTGTTGCAATGATAGGGGTTGGGTTGGGTGGGGCCTATGATCCTAAGGCACACCCTGATGCTTATTTGTGTGTGGAGGGTGGGGCACGGTTCAATGGTAGAGTTTGAGGAGGGGTACAAGTTGCAAACCCTAACATCCAATTTTCTGATCTGTATCACTTTGGTTGAAGACCTATGTCTAGAACCCTAACTTTATTTTAAACAAAGTTTTTGTTATATATATATATATATATATACAGTGCGTGTGTGTATATGTGTGTGTGTATATATATATATATATATATATAAAACCAATGATCTAATACTCACACCACTAAATTGTTACATTGTGGTGACTAATCTTAATAGCATCTTGCAATTATAAGGCTCAATGCAGAGTTAAAGTCCAGGTCTGTCACAGTGAACATTAATATATGTAATGCAATATCTACCACCTAATGCCTAGCATTCTACACCCTCGGCAGCCCTTGTTAACAGATTTTAACAGTGTTTAGGGGACAGAAGGAAGGACAGGACAGTTTGGACCAATTTACCTTAAATCATTGTTACTCTCTGATCCCTTTCCCCTACTTCCCACCTGACATGCCAGACAAACTACGTGCATGTCTCGGCGCGTGTCTCCGCTTGTGATGATCGCATACCACCCTGCTCATGCTCACTCCACTTGGGGCGTCTTTTATGCTGTTCATGACCTAGAAGTTAGAGTCGGATCACGTGTCCTCACACCACCCTGAAACAGTCTAAAGACTGTAGTAACATATTTTTAAAAGTGCCCCAAACTACTGTAAGTACCCTTTCAAGGGCTCTAAGCATTCAACATAAAACACTTAAAAAGCAATTTAATTACAAATGGCCATTTGGCCACCAGGATATCATAGTTCAACTGAGAGCAATGTGAACTACAACTCCCACACTATTCCTGTCTGGACAGCACTCATTGCTATGCAATCTCTCCTAAGTTACATGCACATAAGCAAATGGGTCAAAGTAGCAGTAGCTTTGCCAGACCTGTTTCACTGCCTAATGGCAGTTGCACAGTATGTGGACAAGCAAGGATAATTTTTCCATTCACTCAGGGTGTCTTTTATGCTATGCATGACCTGGGAGTTAGAGCCGGATCACATGACCTCCCACTGCCCACAAACAGTCTAAAGATAGCAGTAAAATATTTTAAAAAGTGCCCAAACTAAGTACCCTTTAAAGGGCTCTAAGGACCCAACATAAAACACTTAAAAAGCAGTGTCATTACAAACAGGCTGTTTGGCTACCAGGAAGTTGTAGTTCAACTGAGAGCAGTGTGAACTACAACCCCTACATTATTCCTGTCCGCACAGCACTCATTGCTGTGCAACCCCTCCTCTGAAGTTACGTGCACATAAATAAATGGCTCAAAGTAGTAGCAGCTTTGCCAGGCCTGTCTCACTGCCTAATGGCACAGTATGTGGACCAGCAAGGATATTTTGCCTGCTTGTTACCAAAATGTTGCTCCTAGTCTTTGACTATGTGTTCGTGGTCTATGGTGCGGCTCCCTCCTTCTCCCTAGCCGGACTGGACAATCTCTGCAATGCCTTCCGTTACTTTGCTACCTACTACCTCTCTTATATCCACCCTTGCTCACTGTACTCCTCCTTATCCATTCTCCCTCTACCTTCATGTTGCCAGAACCTCTGTGCCTCATTCATATCTAAATATTGGTTTGAGTCCCTTCTCTCTTACGTCTCCTCGGTTCTCTCCTCCATTCCCTTTGCCTCCTGCTCCCTCTGCTCCAGGGATCCTTGCACTTTTGCCATTCCTCATCCCTGCTCCTCTGCATGGCAATCAGACTTTTCCTATTGTCTTTCTTCACTCTGAAACCTACTCCCATCCTACCTGCATTTCACTACATCCCTTGTTTCTCTCAGGTATCAGCTGAAACTCCTTCCCTCCATCCCACTCCTGTTTCCTCCAACCTGCCTGTCCCCTTTACATTTGTTCTCTACCGTGGTGTAGATGTGGCTGGATTGCCTGATTTTTTGCTGCTTGCTCTTGTACTTACTCCTGTTTTAATCATGTACTTTATTCCACTTTACTGTAACTGTGAACTGTGTCAATGATATGTAACTACATTTAACTGTGTTTTGCATCCATGCTATGCAGTTGCCTCCCCTGTTCCCTTCCCCTGGATCACACTTGCAAATGAGTCTTGGGTCAGTGTGCCTTTCCTGGTCACCAATTTTCAGATCAATTAATAAAAGTTCAATGATTCTGTCTTCCCCATCACTCCACCCCTTTGTAGGAGTGGGCAGGGAGGCTGGAGATAGGGGAGGAACCAAATAGCTGAAATCCCTTCTGGTTTGAATCTCCCAGAATGTGACTTAATGTGTAGTGCAATTGTGCATTATGGTACAGTGTGTTGGAAGGAAATTAAAGAAATACCATCCCAGCAGGGAATATCATTCAGTCAGCTAGGTATCTCTCCTAGAGAAAATATCATGTGTTAGTAACAGTGCCACAAAGCCCGTACTAAAAATAAATAGAAGGTTTCTTTTGTCTGTTGGTTTTTGGGTTGTACTGTTCTCTAATCTGGACCTTACTGTTTTTCTTGCAGTGAGTTTCTCATGGGCAATTTTGATGCAACACCTCATCAAAAGTTCATCCTGTCCAAATGGGCATTGCAAAGGTAAAATACAGTGACATTTTAACTACTGTTGTGTATTGTATTAGAATTACAATAAGCATTAGAGTAGTTTATAAGCTGCTTGTCATGTTCTTCCTTTCCTGCCTTCCAGAGTTTCTGCTTTATATTTGGTTTCCTCAGCTAGTCTTTGCTGCTCCGATGTTTCACATTATTTGCCAAAGAATCGATGTTACTTTAATTACCTCTTATCTTTTTATTACTTGAATTGTGATATCTATACTGTTATCTGTTTGTTTATTTGTTGCCACTTCCTTTTCCTTTTCCCCCAGGTCCTACCTGGAAACAAGTTTCATCTCAGTGTGCCTCTCCCAGTTGCCAACATTTTGAATAAATTAAAATAAATAAATAATTTATCATTGCTTTTAATGAAAATGTAATGTTTTTACTGCTGTCTGATATCAGTATTTGTTTTTTAAACTTTGATATGTCTTAATAAAACCCAGCTGCAGCAACACTTTTCAGGTTTATCCTAAATATGTTTATTTATTTATTGAAATGTTTCACCAGGGAGGGATGCTGAGCAACAAGTTGCTCATCTCCTGATGTGACCTGGGGGGTAGGGGAACAGAGCACATAGGCAGAGAGCAGGGGGGTTGAAATGGGGGATTTGGATGAGGGGAAGGCAAGGGGTGGAGGAGGAGGGTCTGCCAGGGCCTGACCCCTCCAGAATGCTGGGGACCCTGCCTGCACCAGGCAGAGGTCAATCATGAACAGGAGGGAAGCAGGCTATAGACAGTAGGAGTTAGAGCATGTCAGGAAGGAAGAGAGGGGAAAGAGTAGAGTCTGCTGGGGCCTGGCCCCTCCAGTATGCTGTGGACCCTGCCTGCACAAGGCAAAGGTAGAGCATGACAGGAGGGAAGCAGGTCATAGTTGTACGCAGCAGTGGTAGAGCATGACAGGAGGGAAGTAGGCAGTGATGGGGAATAGGCTTCAGAAGCACTAACAGAGAGGGAGGTGGGAGACAAGAGGGGCCAAGACCCAGCCCTTTCTTCAGAAAAGAGTGGGGTGGGAGTAGAAGGTGAGGAAGGTGTTTGCCTAGGTTCTGAACCCCTCCAGGATTCAAAGAACCCTAACAGGGGCCTAGGCCAAACAATGGAGAGTGGATAGTAAGGGTAAGCTGCTGTACAGAGGAGGTAACGGGGTGGGAGTAAGGTGGAAAGGAAGGGGTACTGGGGAGGATGTAGGGGAGGATTTTGCAGGAAAGAGGTGAGTGTGAAGCTGAAGCAGGCTCATAAGAGAACAAGTTAAGGAGGAGTGTAGCAGGAGCAGCTAGCAGAGAGAAAGTTATGTAAGGCAGATGCAAGGGAATGGGAGGAGGAGTGTCGTATTTCAGGTGGGAGGGAGTTCCAGATTTTGGGGAAGTGATGGGAGAAGCCTGATTGGCCAATGAGGATGGTACAACGGGGGACTAGCAGGGTGCAAGTGTTGGAGGATCTGAGGGAGTGGGAGGAAGGTGGGGGGAGGGAGGGAGCATGAAAGGTAGGAAGGAAGGAAGGAAGGAAGTACAACAAGCCAAAATTTGGAAGTTAGCATAGCACAGTGAACCAGGCATCTGTTAGCAAGCAGAGGAAGGACAGGGCACAGTAAAGGTCACAATGATGAGTTCAAGATGGGGCATCAAGAATGAATCGACAGAAGGAGTTCAAAAGAGAGTCCCATCTGGTAAGGGAAGATATAGGAGCTGCACCACAGACTACATCACAGTAATCAAAAATGGGGAGGATCATCTTCTGGACAAGTTCTTGTGGGGCCATAGGAGGGATGCAACTGCGGTTCCTGTAAAGGGTTCCAAGCTTGGGGTGCATTTTTTTTCAGAATGGCGTCAATGTGGCCAGAGAAGCTGAGGTGTTGGTCCAGCCAAACCTCAAGGTATCTGAAAGAGGGGGTGTCCTCAAGGATGGTCCCATCAAAGGTGTGGAAAGATCATAAGGGGTGGAGCCTAGAGAGTGTCTGCCTAGTGCCGAAGGTCATGGAGACTGCCTTTTTGGCATTTAGGAATAGTTGATGTGAGGCAAACCAGAGCTTAACCTAGTGGAAGTCATGCTGTAAAGTGGTTGCTACATCAATGGTGGTTTTGCCAGAGGTGAACAAGATGGTGTCATCGGCATACGTATGGATAGAGGAGAAGATAGGATAAAAGAGAAGATAGGATATTACTTGGGTGGAACCACCGTAATGCCTTATAGAGCACTGTCATATCTTGTGGTCTATTTTTTCTGTCCCTAGAAAGTGCATTTTTTGTGTGTGTGTGTGTGAGTGTGTGTGTGTGCGTGCGAGTACGGGGGGGCATACAGGACCTAGAGTCCCTTTCAACCTTAAATTGCTATATTACACTGTCACTATTAACTGCATAATTCATTGACAATAAATGCTTCAATTGTTTTCTCCTCTATCTTGCATTCACTTTATGGAGTTTTTTACTATATTTATTTTGTAAGATGCCCTCTGGTTGTATAGCATAGTGTTTTGAATTCAGTTACCAAAATGTTTCAGTACTATAGAAATACAGTCCAGGACGCACTGATGGGATTAATGAAACAAATACAGACAAGAGCTTTAGACTACAGTAATTGTGAAGACTATTTCCCCTTATTGTGGTGACATTGTGGTCAGTAATCCCGTCCATGTATGTGTAATACACTGTACATGCAGTATGTTTAAAGGTAGTTTCTTAGTGTTCCATTCCATACATTTAATCAGTTTAAATGCATTTAGGATATGTAGTTGGGTTGCAAACTATTGGAAAAATTGAGATGGTAGAGGTTCAGATGTTGAGGGTTTCTCTTTTACTTAATGGACACATTTTAAAGTGGTTTACTGTTAAATATTCTCTCGCTTTAAACAGGTGAGGCTACAGTTCATTATAACCATTTACAGTAGGTCATATGTGTTTTTGGTTTTGTTGAATGGATTTTCTTTAATAGAAAGTTTCTTTAACTTGTCTCTCAACTTTCTTCATGCCACTGCTATTTATTAACTCGTGTATTCATAACTGTGACACTACATTTCCATTTGTTTAACCTGTCATGAGTAACACTCAGCTAGCATGTGATTATCTCATTATGTCACCAACATTATTGGCATTGAAGTCACTAAAATGTATTGTGTACACATTGCTATCCACATGGAAAGGTAAAATTTTATTTTAGGTTTAATATGGCTGTCCAGTCAACAGTAACTGCCATTATATCATATACAATGCTACAGAAATGAATGAAGCAAGTAAAAAATACTCAAGCAGCAATAAAACAAATCAAATGAGTAAATATGGAAAAGGAAATAAAGAAGCATATATGCAATTTTTTTCTATGGGCTCAGTTAGTTGATATTCGCCATAATAAATCACGGGTTATTATGGCATTCATGCACTTTGCCTGTCAAAACCTAGAGTGGTAACTCACTGGCTCACATTCTGTGTGTGGGTGGGCTGCACAGTTCTGCAAACATGCTGACTCTGTCTCTCCCTTAGCGAGGAATCGCTACAACACTTGTCTCTCCTTTGCATTATTAATTTTTTACTATCTACCTGGTTAATCCTATGTTTACCATTTAAATAAGCTCTAGCTGGTTGATCCTGCTGTTTGTTGGCTTTGAGAAACATCTCAGTGCAACCAGAATGAGACCTTGGCTGACTGCCTGCAATGTTAGCTAAGTGCGATCGCGATTCAAACTGTGAATTAAAATAAAGAAAGAAAAACAAAGAACAAAATGCTCATTCTGAAGAAGGAGGGAGGGAGAAATAGACTGTGTGTGTGTGTGTGTGTGTGTGTGTGTGTGTGTGTGGTACACAAGGTCGGAGAAGTCAGACTGGAAAAATTATTCACTAGCAGTTATAAAAAATAAAGTATGGGGTAGTGTGCATATGAGAATTTAATGCACACCCTTAGTGTGGGATGCTTTTATAAATTCCTCAAGCTCTGCTCTCAGGGTTCATGTAGCATTCCACAACTTGGCTGTACATCTAATTTTCATATCACACAATCACACACCACCTCATCCTTTATTCTCTCTCTCTCTATATATATATATATATATATATACACACAGAGGCCAAAAACTGCCATAACGGAAGGGTCTGAGGGCTTGATGTTTCACAGCCCTCCCCAGCCCCTCACTGCAAGCCACTGAAAACTGCCATAATGGAAGGGTCTGAGGGCTTGATGTTTCACAGCCCTCCCCAGCCCCTCGCTGCAAGCCACCGAAAACTGCCATATGGAAGGTATGGGACTCGGAGCATCAGACTGCAGACGAGACTTTATTTTTTAAAACTTGGCACCTTTTTCAAGCAGTGCTGTAATTTTAATCTGGGAGCTTCTTGTTTAAGCTCCTGCCTGCTTGATATTTTTCACCCACTCACCCATCCCCCAACCCATTCCTTAATTAAATACTTTGTGGCTCCGGCCCTGCTCTTCTCTGACTGGCCTCTTTACTAGTAGGGGAGAATCTGAGTGGCTGTCTGCCAACTTTATTCCTTATGAACTCACATCACCCACTGACAACCATGGGCCTCTTCCTAAGACCAAGTCTATCAGTCCCTCTACTGGTCCTAGCAGTCTTTATTCCCCACCTTTGTCCATCACCATCAACTGCTAATAACTCTGAGGTTTTCCCCAACCCTCTAACCACCCTCCCACCCACTGAGGTTCTCCCTACCCCTCTATCCACTCTCTCAGCCCCCACCCTGTCCACCACCATCATCACCCTCCCCCCACCTCATCCTGCCCATCTCCATCTACATCTGGTCTCCCACAACACACCATTGCCAATGCTTTACCATGCTATCCCTACCACACGTGCTCTGCCCATCCCATGCTCTCTTCCTGTTAGCTCAGCTTAGTACCACCACGGCTCACACAAATGATGTATGTCCTCTCTCCTCAGGTTTGTTTCCCTGCTCCTACTCCTATCCGGCAACATTCATCGAAACCGTGACCCGTCTCCTCCCTGCCAAACTCAGACCCTTCCTACATCGGGGCCACGCATAGCCTCTATGAACATCTGTAGCCTCTTAAATAAAATGCTGCCCTCCAGTGCTGGATGGCACAACATCAGCCTGACATTCTGGCAATCATGGAAACCTGGCTGTTCAAATCTACCTCAGACTCTGCGGTCGCTCTCCCTGGCTACTCTCTTTTTAGGGAAGATAGAGTTGTTAAACGTTGGTGGCAGCTGTGCCGTCTATGTGCGTGACTGCTTAATGGGCCACACTCTGCCAATTCCCAAGCTCAACCATGGTACCCAAGCCATCTCACTTAGAATCACCCCAGACCCCTCCAGGGCCCCTCTGACTATCTCAGTAGCCTACATTCCCCCATGAAAACAAACCCAAGCAATCCAATCCCTAACTGACTACCTGTCCAGCCTCCCGCATAAGGGTGAGCAGATACTAGTGGGTGACCTCAACACCAACTGGCTTGCCAGGTCATCTGCCCTTGCCAAGGATGCTTTTGCAGCCCTGGACCTAACACAGCTGGTAACCCAGCCTACCCATCTGAACCCATCCAACGGCTCTTACACATTACTGGACGTCATCTTTGCTAACCGCCTGCACAGAATTGTGGACATTGTTGTCCATCCAAACTCCCTGAGTGATCACTCACCAGTAACTTTCACGTTGTCCTGCCATCTACCAAAACCTGTGCCCAGCATGAAACATAGAAACATAGAATTTGACGGCAGACAAGGATTGCTTGGCCCACCTAGTCTGACCATTTTCCTACCTAACAGATAAGCTGCATATCCTAGTTAACCAACAGCTTACTTCCTCCTACCCCCCACTAGGACTGCCTTATGTCTGTCCCATGCATTCTTGAATTCCCCTACTGTTCTTGACTCCACAACCTCCTCAGGGAGGCTGTTCCATGCATCCACATCTCTCTCCGTAAAAAAAATGCTTCCTCACATTACCTCTGAGCCATCTCCCCTCTATCTTCAAATTGTGCCCCCTTGTTCTTGCACATCTCTTTTTCTGAAAGATGCTACCCTCTTGGACTTTATTGATTCCCTTGAGGTACTCCCACCGACTTATCTGACCAGGTAACCTCGCTAGGCTTAAGCAGTACCACACCCAAAAATCTCATTTAAAGTTAGTCTCTCCACTTTTTTAAGACTACCAAAGTTTCTCATCATATACATATCTTCATCAGTGACACTGTAAAGGACCTAGAAGGCAGAATTTCCTGTTCACTGATGACACAAAGCTCTGTAACAGAGTAGATACACCAGAGGGCGTAGGCAGAATGAGAAGGACCTGTAGAAACTTGAAGAATGGTTAGGGCTTTGGCAGTTGAAATTCAATGCAAAGAAGTGCAAGATAATGCATATGGGGCACAAAACCCTGGCACAATATATCAGTTGGGGTTAAGGATATAGCATGCACCAAGCAGGAAAGGAATCTTGAGGTTATCATCTCTGATGACCTCAAGGTAGGGAAACAGTGTGGCAAGGTAGCATGTAAAGCAAATAGGGATGCTGGGATGCATAGGCAGGGGCATCACCAACAGGAAAAGGAGGTCATAATTCCACTATACAAGACACTAGTGAGGCCCCACCTGGAGTACAGTGTACAGTTCTGGAGACCTTACTTACGTAGGACATAGACAGGGTAGAGAAGGTTCAGAGGAGGGCAACAAAGATGGTGCATGGATTGCATCAGAAGTCCTATGAGGACAGGTTGAAGGAACTGAATATGTACTCCCTGGAGGAGAGAGGAGGAGAGGGACATGATAGAGACATATAAGTATCTTACAGGGAGGAACAGGGTGCAGGAAAACACTATTTTTAAGTGAAAAAGATGTTGTTCCAAGACTAGAGGGCATGAGATGAAGTTGGAGGGAGGATGATTCAGAATAAACATGAAGAATTTCTTCACAAAACAGGTGGTGGACAAATGGAACACCCTGCCAGAAGAAGTGGTGGGGGCTGAAACAATCACGTGATTTAATAATGCATGGGATAGAAATAAAGGAATTCTGGAGGTCAGAGTTAAGGGGCAACAGACTTCTAGGAAAACATAAAGTGAACTTACAAGCTCAAATGGGCAGACTGGGTGGGCCATAGGCCCTTATCTGCTGACACTGTCTATGTATCTATGTATATACCCATTTTATAAGCACATAACACACTCCAGGGTGTGGGTTAGTCTGGATAAATGCATTTATAGTGGCAGGAAGGGCACTTAGCCTGCCTTGTGCCTCACTATGCGACACGGCATGCGTTTATCCACACTAACCCACACCTCGTTGTGTATTTTTGCTTACACACACACACACACACACACACACAATACATGTATTATGATCTTGTACATTTATGTAAAAATTATATTTATATTTTATTTCCTGTTCCCTCAGAAGAAGACAGATATGGCAAAATGTTGGGGTCTTGCAAAAAATAAATGAACTTTCTTGAGGAATTTGTTTGATGTATTAACTTCTTGCAAGCTTGAGTGTCCACTGTTTTCCTTTTTCAAATGGTATTTACAGTACTGCCTTCAAATTTCCTTGTGTCCTGCAGTGTGGCAGAGTCACCACCCCACCTGATGATCCCATGATGGGCACCTTGTTAATTCACCTCAAAATGTGCTTTGGGTGCTCCCCCAAACACATTTTGTATCAGATTTACAAGGTGATACTTCTGTGTTTGTGAGCTGGGTTGTGACTTTGCAGCCTTGATAATATGAGGATGGTATGGCCAAACATTGTCAAGTCATTCCCAAAAGAAAAATACACATTTTTTATTTTCAATGCTGAACATGTTTGTTTGCATGTTGTTACAATTTAAAACACCAGTACCTTGACACTATGGGAGAGCTTTGTTACACCCAGTAGCCATTGTTTCGTGGACTTTAGGATCCACCGGGCTAAGGGGTATAGGTCCCCGTATTCAGAGCCGGCCATGTGCACTGCACTGACAGGAGCATTGTGGGGCAATTGGTGCATGTTTGGCTTGGGGTATCCAATTAAGAAAATTAGTTTCACTTCTGAAGTTGCAGATAAAAATTCATGATACCCAAATTACAACACCACTTCTGTCTGAAGAAGCACAGTCTCTTGTGAGGACAGTGCTTCTGGAGCTACAGGTACACTATAAGATGTACTGTGACAGGTAGCATGTAACTGTGTGGCCCAATTCTCTCTGGCCACTAACTCTAGGGCCCCAATTCAGCCAATACTGAATTGCTTTTTTTCCCCTCTGTCAGGACTTTCTTTATGTTTTTTTTTCCTCAAACTTTTTCTCCTGCGGTCCACACAGCTGGGGCTTATTGGTTCCATTCCTGCCCCTACTGTTCAGCAGACCTGCCTCAGTTGAGCTGGGTACCTTAGGCAGCAACAGACTACTCCTGTGGCAGGGCCAGGAATGGCAGGGCTGTCCTTTCCCACCTGGAGCCCCATATCCAGTTTCTAGGTCCTGGCAAGGTGGCATTGCTGAGTAGATGACTGGCAAGCAGGATATCATAGAGTCTGGGCTGACCTTTTCCATTTTCCTCCCTTCTCAGATCCACAGTGGCATGGAGGGTACATGCACATGGAGGTATACATGCACTCCAGAACCAAGATTCCTTCCACGCCTTGACCTCAATCTGCCTCCCTAAGCTTGGAGGTGTGCCATCAGGCCCTCACCTGGTGGCAGCTGAGAGCTGGGTTAACACACCGCCTCAGTCCAGGAGAGGGGAGTTGCCAGGTGGCCACTTAATCCTTTCCCAGCCCTTCCCCCCGCTGACCCCTGGTGACTCAAGCTCATTCTGGAACTCGGGTCACTAGCAAGGTGAGAGGTAAGGTGCCACAGGGCCTCAGCCCTCTGTGCCACCAGGCCAGCTTTCTTTATGTTTTTTTGGTTACAAACTCTAGGTCCCCCATTCAGCCTTTACTGAACTGGTCCTTTCTCTCTCAAGGCATTCTCTGTCTTTTCAGGCTACTAACTAGGCCCCCAATTCAACTAATACTGAATTGGTTCTTTCTCTCTCAAGGGTTTACATAGAAACATAGAATTTGATGGCAGATAAGGACCACATGGCCCACCCAGTCTGCCCATTTTCCTACCTAATGGATAAGCTGCATATCCTAGTTAACCAACAGCTTACTTCCTCCTACCCCCCACTAGGACTGCCTTATGTCTGTCCCATGCATTCTTGAATTCCCCTACTGTTCTTGACTCCACAACCTCCTCAGGGAGGCTGTTCCATGCATCCACATCTCTCTCCGTAAAAAAAATGCTTCCTCACATTACCTCTGAGCCATCTCCCCTCTATCTTCAAATTGTGCCCCCTTGTTCTTGCACATCTCTTTTTCTGAAAGATGCTACCCTCTTGGACTTTATTGATTCCCTTGAGGTACTCCCACCGACTTATCTGACCAGGTAACCTCGCTAGGCTTAAGCAGTACCACACCCAAAAATCTCATTTAAAGTTAGTCTCTCCACTTTTTTAAGACTACCAAAGTTTCTCATCATATACATATCTTCATCAGTGACACTGTAAAGGACCTAGAAGGCAGAATTTCCCTGTTCACTGATGACACAAAGCTCTGTAACAGAGTAGATACACCAGAGGGCGTAGGCAGAATGAGAAGGGACCTGTAGAAACTTGAAGAATGGTTAGGGCTTTGGCAGTTGAAATTCAATGCAAAGAAGTGCAAGATAATGCATATGGGGCACAAAAACCCTGGCACAATATATCAGTTGGGGTTAAGGATATAGCATGCACCAAGCAGGAAAGGAATCTTGAGGTTATCATCTCTGATGACCTCAAGGTAGGGAAACAGTGTGACAAGGTAGCATGTAAAGCAAATAGGGATGCTGGGATGCATAGGCAGGGGCATCACCAACAGGAAAAGGGAGGTCATAATTCCACTATACAAGACACTAGTGAGGCCCCACCTGGAGTACAGTGTACAGTTCTGGAGACCTTACTTACGTAAGGACATAGACAGGGTAGAGAAGGTTCAGAGGAGGGCAACAAAGATGGTGCATGGATTGCATCAGAAGTCCTATGAGGACAGGTTGAAGGAACTGAATATGTACTCCCTGGAGGAGAGGAGGGAGAGAGGGGACATGATAGAGACATATAAGTATCTTACAGGGAGGAACAGGGTGCAGGAAAACACTATTTTTAAGTGAAAAAGATGTTGTTCCAAGACTAGAGGGCATGAGATGAAGTTGGAGGGAGGATGATTCAGAATAAACATGAAGAATTTCTTCACAAAACAGGTGGTGGACAAATGGAACACCCTGCCAGAAGAAGTGGTGGGGGCTGAAACAATCACTTGATTTAATAATGCATGGGATAGAAATAAAGGAATTCTGGAGGTCAGAGTTAAGGGGCAACAGACTTCTAGGAAAACATAAAGTGAACTTACAAGCTCAAATGGGCAGACTGGGTGGGCCATAGACCCTTATCTGCTGACACTGTCTATGTATCTATGTATATACCCATTTTATAAGCACATAACACACTCCAGGGTGTGGGTTAGTCTGGATAAATGCATTTATAGTGGCAGGAAGGGCACTTAGCCTGCCTTGTGCCTCACTATGCGACACGGCATGCGTTTATCCACACTAACCCACACCTCGTTGTGTATTTTTGCTTACACACACACACACACACACACACACAATACATGTATTATGATCTTGTACATTTATGTAAAAATTATATTTATATTTTATTTCCTGTTCCTCAGAAGAAGACAGATATGGCAAAATGTTGGGGTCTTGCAAAAATAAATGAACTTTCTTGAGGAATTTGTTTGATGTATTAACTTCTTGCAAGCTTGAGTGTCCACTGTTTTCCTTTTTCAAATGGTATTTACAGTACTGCCTTCAAATTTCCTTGTGTCTCTGCAGTGTGGCAGAGTCACCACCCCACCTGATGATCCCATGATGGGCACCTTGTTAATTCACCTCAAAATGTGCTTTGGGTGCTCCCCCAAACACATTTTGTATCAGATTTACAAGGTGATACTTCTGTGTTTGTGAGCTGGGTTGTGACTTTGCAGCCTTGATAATATGAGGATGGTATGGCCAAACATTGTCAAGTCATTCCCAAAAGAAAAATACACATTTTTTATTTTCAATGCTGAACATGTTTGTTTGCATGTTGTTACAATTTAAAACACCAGTACCTTGACACTATGGGGAGAGCTTTATTACACCCCAGTAGCCATTGTTTCGTGGACTTTAGGATCCACCGGGCTAAGGGGTATAGGTCCCCGTATTCAGAGCCGGCCATGTGCACTGCACTGACAGGAGCATTGTGGGGCAATTGGTGCATGTTTGGCTTGGGGTATCCAATTAAGAAAATTAGTTTCACTTCTGAAGTTGCAGATAAAAATTCATGATACCCAAATTACAACACCACTTCTGTCTGAAGAAGCACAGTCTCTTGTGAGGACAGTGCTTCTGGAGCTACAGGTACACTATAAGATGTACTGTGACAGGTAGCATGTAACTGTGTGGCCCAATTCTCTCTGGCCACTAACTCTAGGGCCCCAATTCAGCCAATACTGAATTGCTTTTTTTCCCCTCTGTCAGGACTTTCTTTATGTTTTTTTTTCCTCAAACTTTTTCTCCTGCGGTCCACACAGCTGGGGCTTATTGGTTCCATTCCTGCCCCCTACTGTTCAGCGACCTGCCTCAGTTGAGCTGGGTACCTTAGGCAGCAACAGACTACTCCTGTGGCAGGGCCAGGAATGGCAGGGCTGTCCTTTTCCCACCTGGAGCCCCATATCCAGTTTCTAGGTCCTGGCAAGGTGGCATTGCTGAGTAGATGACTGGCAAGCAGGATATCATAGAGTCTGGGCTGACCTTTTCCATTTTCCTCCCTTCTCAGATCCACAGTGGCATGGAGGGTACATGCACATGGAGGTATACATGCACTCCAGAACCAAGATTCCTTCCACGCCTTGACCTCAATCTGCCTCCCTAAGCTTGGAGGTGTGCCATCAGGCCCTCACCTAGGGCAGCTGAGAGCTGGCTAACACACCACCTCAGTCCAGGAGAGGGAGTTGCCAGTGGCCACTTAATCCTTTCCCAGCCCTTCCCCCCGCTGACCCCTGGTGACTCAAGCTCATTCTGGAACTCGGGTCACTAGCAAGGTGAGAGGTAAGGTGCCACAGGGCCTCAGCCCTCTGTGCCACCAGGCCAGCTTTCTTTATGTTTTTTTGGTTACAAACTCTAGGTCCCCCATTCAGCCTTTACTGAACTGGTCCTTTCTCTCTCAAGGCATTCTCTGTCTTTTCAGGCTACTAACTAGGCCCCCAATTCAACTAATACTGAATTGGTTCTTTCTCTCTCAAGGGTTTACATAGAAACATAGAATTTGATGGCAGATAAGGACCACATGGCCCACCCAGTCTGCCCATTTTCCTACCTAATGGATAAGCTGCAGATCCTAGTTAACCAGCAGCCTACTTCTTCCTACCCCCAACCCCTAGAATTGCCTTATGACTGTCCCATGCATGCTTGAATTCCACCACTGTTTTTGACTCCACAACCTCCTCCGGAAGGCCGTTCCATGCATCCACAACCCTCTGTGAAAAAATACTTCCTTAAATTACCTCTGAGCCACCCCCATCTTCAAATTGTGCCCTCTTGTTCTTGCACACCTCTTTTTTTGAAAGATGCTACCCTCTAGGACTTTGTTGATTCCCTTGAGGTACTTGAAAGTTTCTATCATGTCCCCCCTCCCTCCTTTCCTCAGGGCTATACATATTAAGCTCCTTAAGTCTCTTCATGTCTTCCGTGCAGACCCTGCACCATTTTTAGTTGTCCTCCTGACAGCTTCCATCCAGTCTATGTCTTTGTGGAGATTGGGTCTCCAGAACTGCACACAGTACTCCAGATGGGGTCTCACCAGCTGTCTGTACAGAGGATAATAACTTCCTGTTTTTCTACTGGTGATGCCTCCCTATGCATCCCAGTATCCCCCAGCCCTCCTTGCTGCCCTCTCACATTGCTTGCCCACCTTTAGATCATCTGATATGACTACCCCAGGTCCCTTTCCATTTTTGTTGTTGTTAGTATCTCACCCCCCATTGTGTACTCTTCCCCTAGGTTTTTGTTTCCCAGGTGCATTACCTTGCACTTCTTAGCATTGAATCTAAGCTGCCATACATTTGACCATTCCTCTAACCTTGCCAAGTCCCTCCTCATCCTTTCCACCCCACCTTGTGCATCAACTCTGTTGCAGATCTTTGTGTCATCTGCAAAGAGACATACTTTTCCTTCCAGCCCCTCTGCAATGTCACTTATAAAGACATTGAAGAGGACCGGTCCTAATACTGAACCCTGCGGTACCCCACTAATAACTCTCCTTTCTTCAGAGTGGACTCCATTTACTATTACTCTCTGTGTCCTATTTCCCAGCCAATTCTTTACCCAGGCTGTCATCTTGGGACCCACTCCCAGGCTGGCTAACTTGTATATTAATCTTTTGTGTGGGACTGTGTCAAATGCCTTGCTAAAGTCTAGGTAAGCCACGTCCACAGCCCCTCCCTGATCAACTACTTTGGTCACCCAGTCAAAGAAATCTATTAGATTCATCTGGCATGACCTTCCCACTGTGAATCCATGCTGCCTTGGGTCCTGTGCCCCTCTGGCCTCTAGATACTCGACAATTCTTTCCTTCAGAAGTGATTCCATCATTTTCCCTATCACTGAGGTTAAACTAACAGGTCTGTAGTTTCCTGCTTCTGCCTTGCTCCCACTTTTGTGAAGGGAATCGCATCCGCCTCCTCCAGTCCTCTGGTACCACCCCATCCTCCCATGATTTGTTAAAGAGGGTAGTCAGTGGTGTCACTAGTTCTACCCTTAGTTCTTTTAGAATTCTGGGATGAATCCCATCAGACCACATTGCTTTGTTCACCTTCAGTTTTAAGAGTTCTTTCAGAACCCTTTCTTCTGTAAATGGACTGGTATCAACTTCTGTATCCAGAGTGTTTCTACTGTTTGTTTTAGGTACCTCGCCCTCTTCATTTGTAACTACTGAGCAAAAATATTTGTTTAGTATCTCTGCCTTTTCACAGTCACCCTCTGCCCACCCTCCTCCCTTTATTAAGCCTCACTGTCCCTCCCTTGGTCTTCCTTCACTCCCTGATGTACCTATAAAAGGTTTTATCCCCCATCTTAACTGAGTTGGCTATCTTTTCCTCGGCTTGGGCCTTTGCTGTTCTGACTGCCTTCCCAGCTTCCTTTTGCTTTAACTGATACCGTTCTCTGTTCTGCTCCTTCTGTGATTCCTTGTACTTCCTGAATGCTTTCTTTTTCTCTTGAACCTTCACTGCCACTTCCTTTGAGAACCATAGTGGTTTCTTACATTGTTTTATTTTGTTTATTTGCTTCACACAAAGGCTTGTTACCTCTGTGATGGCAGTTTTTATTATTCCCCATTGTTCTTCCACCCCTCCTTCCTACCTTTGCTAGTGCATTCCTTAGGCACTCACCCATATTGGCAAAGTCAGCCCTCCTAAAGTCCAGTACTTTTGCCTTTGTATGGCTTGACTCTATTGCTGTGTTTATTGTGAACCATACAGTTCGATGGTCGCTAGTTCCCAGATGGCTACCCACTTCTACATCTGAGATCCTCTCTCCATCTCCATTTGAGAGAACCAGGTCTAAGATTGCTCCCTCTCGAGTGGGCGCCAATACTAGTTGTCTAAGGCATGCCCCCTGTAGGGCATCTAGAATAACCCCACTCTTCGAAGTGGCTGCTGCAACTGCACTCCAGTTAACATCTGGCATATTCAGATCACCCATCAGCAATATCTCCCCTTTTTCTGCCATTCTAAGTATACTTTCTATCATTTCCTTGTCCATTTCCTCCCCCTGAGAAGGGGGTCTATATACAACCCCTGTGCGGATTGTGGTGCCATTTCCCATCCCCAAATTTACCCACAGTGCTTCTTCTCCTCCCTGTTTACCCTTTAGTTCTGTTGCTTTGATTCCTTTCCTTATGTAAAGAGCTCCTCCTCCTCCTCTTTTACCCTCCCTGTCACTCCTGTAGATAGTGTATCCTGGTATGTTTACGTCCCAGTCATGGTTTTGTGTGTATCATGATTCTGTGACTGCCACGATATCCAGATGTTCCTCCTCCATCAAGGCCACTAATTCAGGAAGTTTGTTACTCAGACTACAGGCATTGGTACTCATTGCTCTCTATTTTTTGATGGCTTTACCTTCTGTTGCAGCATCCCCCACTTTTTTTCTCTTTCTGGCCAATAACTCTAGGGCCACAATTCAGCCTATACTAAATTGGTTCTTTCTCTCAAAGCTTTCATCAGCTCATCCTACCTTCAAGCAGGTCTCAAAGTAGACTTCCATAACTTTGCTTGTCTCTGCCGTAAATGGTTCATGTCTCGTTATCTATACCTTCAGCTGCAGTGTCTTTCAGAGCTTCCCTTTAGCTCTGTGTTCTGTAGGGTTTATCTTTTCCTCCCTGTCGATTCCCACAAATAAAAAAACTCCACACTGAGGTATATTCTTGCTATTCAGCTCCTCAGCCTGTGTGTGCTCCCAATTATCAGATGCTCCCAATTATCCAGTTAAGGGCTGACTGCAAGTTTGCAGGTCTCTCTGTGCAGCATTCTTAAAGGTCAACTCCAAAAAGGCATCTTCTGCCAAATCCTGGCTTGACTTCCTCCAGCGCATCTGACAAATCCCCTCTGGCCCTAAAAGTGACAGGGAAGGCAAAAGGCAGACTTACCCTGTCACACATACACACCCACTTCTAGCTGCATGTCTGCTGTCTCAGCTACAAATCCACACTCCCCAAATTGCAACACTAATTCCATTTGCAGAAGCGCAGGCCCCTCTGGGAATATCAACGCAGCTGGTATAAAGATGCTATTTACATTCTAGCTATTGTCACAGTAAAAACAGCAATGTGTCTTTTATAAATGCAAGCAGAAGTCAATGTTTTAGCCTGTATTAGCTAAAACACTAGCGATAAACACAGGCTTTGTAATGCTGGTTTACATCAAACAAGGCATCAGCAGGCTATGTTAAGAGACTGTTTACATATAGGCTTTAGTTATGGAGCCGTCCTCCTGTAGTGCTGCACATTTATTTATTGAATTTTGTTGACCCGGTAAGCCCACTGGGCCTAGAAGTCCCTTTTTCAGGGGTGACCGGGAGGAGGGGGATACAGATCATAAGCAACTGAAATTGAACCAGAATAAGCTGTTGGTGGTATATTTAGTGAAAGGGAGAAATTTGGAAAGGACACCGGGGAAATTCCCCTACTCTTTTTTTCGATACGTGCCATGGGATATTTAACATCCACCTGAACTACCACCAATCCAGGCAGATGGGACCTTGGTTTAACGTCTCATCCGAAAGACTGTACCTCAGAAGTGCAGCATCCCCCTTAATACCTAGCGGCCAGTGGTGCACAGGACCCAAGGCAGCATGGATTCACAGTGGGAAGGTCATGTCAGATGAATCTAATAGATTTCTTTGATTGGGTGACCAAAGTAGTAGACCAGGGAGGGGCTGTGGACATGGCCTACTTAGATTTTATCAAGGCATTTGATACAGCCCCACACAAAAGATTAATACACAAGTTAGCCAGCCTTGGAGTGGGTCCCAAGGTGGTAGCCTGGATAAAAAAATGGCTAGACAACAGGACGCAAAGGGTAGTAGTAAATGGAGTCCACAGTGAAGAAAGGAGGGTTACTAGTGGGGTACTGCATGGTTCAGTACTGGGACCGGTCCTTTTTAATGTCTTTATAAGTGACTTTGCAGGGGAATTGGAAGGAAAAGTATGTCTCTTTGCAGATGACACAAAGATCTGCAACAGGGTTGATACACAAGATGGAGTGGAAAGGATGAGAAGGGACTTGACAAGGTTGGAGGAATGGTCAAATGTATGACAGCTCAGATTCAATGCAAAGAAGTGCAAGGTAATGCACCTGGTAAACAAAAACCCAGGGGAAGAGTACACAATGGGGGTGAGATACTGACAACAGTAACAATGGAAAGGGACCTGGGGGTGATATATCAGATGACCTAAAGGTGGGCAAGCAATGTGAGAAGGCAGTAAGGAAGGCTGGGGGGATACTGGGATGCATAGGGAGAGGCATCAATAGTAGAAAACAGGAAGTTGTTATCCCTCTGTACAGACAGTTGGTGAGACCCCATCTGGAGTATTGGGTCCAGTTCTGGAGACCACATCTCCGCAAAGACATAGACAAAGTGGAGGCTGTCCAGAGGAGGGCAATCAAAATGGTGCAGGGTCTGTACCAGAAGACATACGAAGAAGGACTAAAGGAGCTTAATATGTATACCCTTGAGGAAAGAAGGAAGAGAGGAGACATGATAGAAACTTTCAAGTACCTCAAGGGAATCAACAAAGTCCAAGAGGGTAGTATCTTCCAGAAAAAGAGATGTGCAAAAACAAGGGGGCACAATTTGAAGATAGAGAGGGACAGCTCAGAGGTAATGTGAGGAAATAGTTTTTCATGGAGAGGGTGGTGGATGCATGGAACAGCCTTCCTGAGGAGATCATGGAGTCAAGAACAGTGGAGGAATTCAAGAATGCATGGGATAGACATAAGGGAGTCTTAGTGGAGGGTAGGAGGAAGAAAGCTGTTGGTTAACTAGGATCTGCAGCTTATCGGTTAGGTAGGAAGATGGTCAGACTAGGTGGGCCAAGAGGTCCTTATCTGCCATCAAATTCTATGTTTCTATGTTTCATGCTGCACTACAGTGTCAGTATTGGTATATTAACCCAAGTGCCAGACGTGGGAACTGAACCCACAGCCCTCTGATCTCCTGGCCTCAGAGGAGAGTGTGCTACCTACTGAGCCACTGACACTGACAAATATAATTTAATGACAAGGAATGCAAGAAAAAAACTGCAATGGTCTGAATAAACTTTGAAGTGTTAATTAACACCAAAGCAGTTGAAATAATGTTACTATTTTACATTCTAGCTTTTGTCACAGTACAGGAAATTGTTTAAAAAAATGCAGATAAAAGCTACAGAGATTTCAAAACATTAGGGCTGAAACAAGCTTAGTGATCTCGATTTACAACGAACAGGGTCTGAGCAGAAGATGTTAAAAAACTATTTATATATGGCCTCTTGTTGTGTAGCAGTCCAGTCAAGGACTACATTATGTAGTGAGACATGAAACCTCTGCCTTTATTCAGCCCACTTTCCTGGGTATTAAAAGTTTGCACGAATTTGAACTCTGAGGTCCTTCCCTCCAACTATGCTCTGAAGTTCTCCTTCAGGACTGCCAATTTCATGTCATCTAAACATTGTTCATACTGGGGAATTGGAGAAATGAGGTATACAATCTCTCCCCCCTTGAACGGACGGCTATGGGGCACTGAAGAACAACATGGGTATAATTATCAAGCCGACAGATACAAGAAATGCTGTGGTCATCACAAACACAACTGATTAGCTGCAGGAAGGAAACACACAGCTCTCAGACACAAAGTACTATAGGAAACTGAAAGAGCAGCCGTTTGGCAACGCAGTAGAGAAGTGATAACAAACCTTTAGACTAGGTCATGAGCAGCACTACAGGGTTTTAAATAATTGATTAGCAGTTTTTTTTTCTTAGGACAATACTAACTGTACAGAAAGTATTTATATAGGTTTTCTAGAAGTGTTATGTTTGTTAAACACAGTGAGGCAAGTGCTGTGCATTTTCACAATGTTTTAGAACTTTTATGAGCAAAACGCTAATCAATTTTTAGAGTTAAACAAAACCCTGCACTACACAATTCAAGCTTTTTTTGTGTAGTGCTGCTCACGCATTGACAAAGCGTCAGTATGACATGAAATGTACGTTTGCATGCGGTAAAGGGGTACTTGCTGCGTGTTTGATCTCGTAATAAAAATATGTTTTTATCGTGACATAGCTTAAAGGTTTTTTTATCACTTCTACTGTGTTGCCAGACTCTGTTGCTCTTTCAGTGGTTTTGTTTCATCATGGCTCCAGTTGCTTCACTAGCTGCTACCCCCTGCCGTTTGTACTATAGGAAACTGCAGGAGGACCCCACCAAAGAATTTGCTAAATCACTGGAAGATGTCATCGGACAGTTCACTGCCCCAGTCAATGAACAGAATCAAAACTACTGCCCGAGGACCTCAAACTGAGCACCTTCTACATAAAGAGGAGAGCCCAAGGCTGTCAAATTATCTTAGAAATTGGAACATCGACTGACAATATCTCAGGCTGGGTAGAAAAGCTCCTTAAGCCACTCATAAACAGCACACCCAATTACATGCAGGATACTACATACTTAAACTCAACACTATTGGCCCTTTACCAGAGAAAACTATTCTGGCAACCATTGATGTTGACGCCCTGTACAGTAATATCCCCCTCAGAGATGGACTATCAGCATGCAGACAGTATTTGGAATAACAGACTGTACCAACAGAAGCAGTTACTCAACTCATGCAATTTATATTGACACACAACTACTTCTCATTTGGAAATGACACATACCTGCAGACCATGAACACAACAACGGGCACAATAATGACACCTCAGTATGCCAGCCTATTCATGGCTAAGATTGAAGAGATCTACTTTTCCACTTGCCACATTAAACGCCTAATATATCTGCAATACACTGAGGATTTATTCCTTATCTGGACCACCAGTGACGAGGACATTATACAATTCTACCTTAACATCAACTTGCTCCACCCCATTATAAAATGTTAACTCAGTTACTTGGCCACACAGGTCAGCTCTTGGATACCAATATCATCATAAAGGATAGGAAAATACAAGTATTCATTCATTGTAAACCCACTCACTGAATTAACTACATGCACAAGAATAGCTTCCACTCAAAGCACATGAAGCATTCCATCATCTGCACTTATACCATAGGTACAGAAGAATTATGCTATGACACAGAAGACAGAGACAGACACACAAGCACCCTTAAAGAAGCTTTATAAATCAAGTGTACCAGACACAGATCTTGGAAAAAAAAACAGATCTGCAGGGCAAGGAGTATACCCATAAAGAACTTACTAGAATATAAGAAAAAACAGAAAAATGACCGCACACCACTGGTTGTCACATACAGCCCCCACACTGAACACCTGCACAACTTCATTAAATATCTCAGTCCTATTCTCCAAGAGGATGAAAGGTTGCAAGCTGTCATTCTGCAACCCCTCACTCCTGGCCCGTAGACATGTTCAAAATACCCCAACACAAATCTTTATGTTGGGGAAACAAGACAGACTCTTAGGAATCGAATGAACCTGCACCACTACAATATCAAACACCAGATCATGAACACACCAGTGGGTGATCAATTCTCTAGCTTGGACATAGTTTAGATGACTTTTAGACAACATGAAATTGGTGGGTCTGAAGGGCAACTTCAGAACACAGAGGAAGAGAAGGGCCTCAGGGTTCATATTATGCAAACTTTTAACATCCTGGAAAGAGGGCTGAATAAAGACAAATGTTTCATGTCTCATTACTTAACATAGTCTTTGACTGGACTGCTACATAACAAAAGTTTCTTAACACTTTCTTCTCAGACTCTGTTTCTCCCCCTTCACTGGCCAGGCCCTTCTTCATACTGGCTCCCCTAGCCCCATCACCCAGTTTCTAGTCAGTTTACCTTCCAACTCCATCCTCCAATTGTCTCACCCTTCTGGCAGGGGGCGGCAGGCTAGACCGCATGCTGCATGGATCAGGTTCCAGATTGGAGGAGAGCCACATTGCCAGTGCGGGGGTCTGCAGGGAGTCAGTATTCATCTTGCCTTGCTGGGGCTTTCTACTTTTCTGGTCCTATTACTCCTGATCCAGGGGACATGGGTGCACATGCACATGCACACAGCCATGAATAGCACAGCACCAGCCTGCGTCCCCCCCCACCATTCCCCTCCAATTGCAGTACTGCCTGTGCTCACCCAGGTAGAACTAGAGCAGCAGAGCTGACAATCCTCCTTCTCTGGAGGGGGAGGGCATCCTCTGGGGTGCTCATTCCTCTTCCCCCTGACCTTACTGCTGTGCTGATGGGCTGGCTGCTCAGACCCTGTTTGATATAAATCAGTGTAACTAAGTTTGTGTTAGTCCTAATGTTTTAAACATGTCTAGCTTTTTGTCTCCTTTTTTAAAAAATTCCTGTACTGTGACAAAAGCTAAAATATAAATAGTGACATTATTCCCACTGCTTTGGTGTTAATTAGCACTTCAAAGTTTACTCATACATTTGCAGTTTATGTCTTGCATTCCTTATCATTAAACATACAGCAATACAGGAGGACCACCCCATAACAAAAGCCTATATGTAAATAGTTTATTTTTTTTAATTTAAACTTTATTAAAGTTTATTACATGCACCAACCATTAACAATGTCCAAGAAAAGGGGCACAATGAAACGTAGGCATAACACACAGCCAACCAATAAGAAACCAAATTTGACAATAAAACCCTCCCCCCACCATTCCCCAACCCCTCCCCCCAGAGCACACCTACCAACCAAGTAGTCAAACCAAAGGAGAGAAAAAAGGGTGAAAAACAACCGGGCTCAGACTCTGCAGAGAAGGGTCACAATCTTCCCATCACCATACTCAATCAGGTAGCCTCAGATGGACAGAAGAGTATGAAACTGCTCCCATCTACTCTAAAAAAGGTCTGGGCACTGGTGAAGTCTGGCAGTCTGCTTTTCACCTGCAAGTGCCTGCGTAATCTCACTATACCGCTCCCTAAATGATGGGACACACTCAGCATGCCAGTGACGAAGAATGATAACTTTCACCTCCATGGAAATTAGTGCCATTTGAACTTTGGAATTCCCAAACAGGAAGGGTGGAAAGTCCCCAACTAAACAAATTTCAGGGGTGAAAACATCTTCCAAACCCAATAAAGGATCCAGCAAGACCTTGATTTTGGACCAAAAAAGGGCTACTTTAGGACATTCCCATAGCATGCGGTATAAGTGATCTTCCGCCAACCCACACCGAGTACATAGTGAAGTATCTAACCATCCCATCCTGAACAGTTTAAGAGGGGTGTAGTAGAGATTATGCAATATACAAAACTGGATTCACAGATAACGATCCATTTTAATTAACTTATATAAGTTGCACCAGATACGTCTTCAGCGTCCAGTATTGGGTGGTCATTGAAAAACTTGCTGCCAGTAGAAACCAACACCTGATAAAGCTTCAGGATCAAGGGACTGTAAGTACGTATATAGCCAAGCTACAGAATGGGACTGGAGTGTCAAGAGCAACAGCTGGGAAATAGCACTTTCTGCTGCCTGAACCCAGAGGGCACAATTGAAAACTGAGGCGAGGACAGTAGCCAGCTGCCAGTACTTAAATGTGTGAAATGTGGGAATGGAGAAAAGTTCCTGTAACTGCTGATGGGAAAAAATCTTCCCAACATCAGCAATAGAGGAAACTGATAAAGATCCAAGCTGGGGGCAGAAAGCAACCAGAATCCAGTGGCCACCAATCCAAATATTAGGATTCACCAGAACGGGTTGGGATAGGGAAAGGGACCGATCCTCCTTGAGGAATTGTTCTAATTGCAATCTAGCCTTAATGGACCAGGAAATGTGAGGAATTTTCAAAGAAACTAGGTTAGAAAACTTTGAATATAAAAAACTAGCACAAGAGACACTTACCCTCTGGCGTAACCCTGATTCAATATAGAGCCAGAGTGGAAAATAACTCTCCTTATCTGGGGGAGCTCCCCATTGCATAAATTTGGCAGCATGAAGGGCCAGATAGCAGAGATAAAAATGGGGGAGGTGCAACCTGCCCTGACCCTAAGGAAAAGTGAGTTTATATTAGGCATGACGAATCGCACCCTTCCTCCAGAGAAAGTGGTTCAGGAGCCTTTGCTGGGAGGTAAATCAGACCTTAGTGAGATACACCCCCACCATATTCATTGGATAAAGTAACCATGGGAGAATATTGAAACAACCCCAGAACATCATAGGGAGAGAGAACCATCTAGCTAGATAGGCTTTAATAGTCTGGAGCAGTGGTGGAAAATTTAGGGAGGCTAAATCTGAGAGATGATGAGGTAGGAAGATTCCCAAATATTTAAGAGCCTTGGATTCCCAGGATAAACCCAAATCGACAATATCCTGTTTAAAAACATAGGAACTAAGGGGCATGACCTGAGTTTTTCCAGGTTCAGCCTATAACCCGCCAGTTTGGAGAAGAACTTAATCTTGGCCAGAGCAGCAGGAATAGAGGAGACTGGATCTATAACATGGAGGAGCAGGTCATTCGCATAAGCAGAAAGTTTATATTGCTCATCCCCTACTAAAATACCCTGAATAGCAGGAGAGGTCTGTAAATGCTGAAGAAGGGGCTCTAAATATAAATTAAACAGAAAGGGAGAGAGGGGACAGACTGGCCTCATACCTCTTCCCAGAGGAAAGGCAGCAGAAGACAAACCATTATAATGAATTCTCGCTGAAGGTCTGGTATATAGCACTCGCAGCCAGGAACAGAAATTATGGTGGATTCCAAACTTGCACAAAACCTCAAAAAGGAAAGGCCAGGAAACACGATCAAAAGCCTTCCCTGCTCCCCCAGATGTAGAGATTAGGGCAGCAGCTTCCTCACATGATCGCTAGAATGATGCCCCTCCATAAAACCTACCTGCACTGGCGAAATGAGAAAATCCCAAACTGACTTCAATCTATTTGCCAGTACCTTGGCCAGAATCTTTACATCTGAGTTCAACAGCAAGATTGGCCGCTAACTAGCAGGCAGTAGCTCATTTTTATGTGGCTTCTGGAGAGGGTTATCCAGGCCTGAGTAAAGAAGTAGCCCTGTAGATCAACCGTGAAGAAGAAATTAAACAGCTAGGTAAGTAAGGGTGCCAAATCATCTGAGAGAACCTTGTAGAACTTATTACAGAAACAATCTGGGCCAGGTGCTTTATGAAGTGGGAGTTAAGTAACGACAGTCTGAAGCCTCTGCCAATTGAATAGGACCTCCTAAAAATTCTTGTTGTGAAGGGGAAAGACAACAAATAATCCATAATTGCACTGCGTTCCTCAGGAGGGGACACCTGAGTCTCATAAAGGTTACTGTAGAACCCCCCCCAAAAGCCTCCGCAATATCCCAAGGCTTAGTGAGCACCTCAGCCCCTGGATCTTGTCTAAGTCATGGGACAGCCCTAGGCTCATCCAACTGTCTTAATCTTCATGCCAGGAGCCTGCCAGCCCTCTCCCCAAATTCAAGATACCGAGACTTAGTTCACAGAAGAGCTAATTCAGCCTTTTCAGCCATAAATTCTGCAGATTTAACACAGGCTGATTTGAGTCACTGCCAAATTATGGGTAGGGAGATGGACAACAAGTCCCACTCCAGACTCTGAACATATGCCAATAGCTGATCCTCCTCCTGAGTGTGGCACTTCTGATGCTCAGAGGCCAATTTAATGCACTCACCCTGAATGGTGGCTTTGATAGCTTCTCACAACCAGTGAAGTCTGGACACTGACCCTTCATTATCTGAGAGAGCAGAGCAGAGAAAGACCCGTAAGTGTTGGACTAGAGTGGGTCCAGGAGAAGCTGAGTATTCAGGCACCAGATTCCATCTCTCTCTCTCTCTCTCTCTCTCCTCTCCCAGTTGTAAAGACTGAATTAACTCAATTGGAGCATGATCTGATGAAACTGTTCAGAGTATCTCCAAGGAGACTAAGCCACCTAAAGCACTCTCACTCATAAAGAAATAATCAGTTCTAGAAGACATGCCATGCGCCGATGAGAAAAAGGTATATTGCTGGTCCCAGGGGTGTAGTATCTGCCATGGGTCTATCAAACCCTCAGGGTCCAACAAATCTTGAAATCCCTGCTGACCAGGGGCCAGACCACATCTAACAGAGCCTGATCTGTCCAAGTCATCCTTGTAAACAAGATTCCAATCATCCCCTCAAATTACTGGTAAGGCGGTAAGGTGAAAAAGGCAAGGTGAAAATCAAGGGTGAAAAAAAGGAAGGTGACTCAATGTTAGGGCCATAAATAGACCCCAGAACCACTTTACTAATAGCTAAACGGCTGTGCAATAATATAAAATGGCCCTCAGGATTCCAATATTCTTGGAAAACCTGAAATTGTGTACCCCAGGAGACCAAAATAACCACTCCACCCCTTGCGGAATGAGCCCCGGCCCCAAACAACTTGTGCCACCCAGCGTCTATGTAAACAGGTTAGCTCCTCTCTCTTCAGATGAGTTTTCTGCAACATAACCACCTGCAGGTGCAACTTTTGAAGGTGATCCAAAATCATACATATCTTTTTCAAATTATTAGCCCCTTTAATAGTCCATGACACAAATTTATAATCAGTCCCCATACGGTAACAAAAACCAACCAATCAAAACAAAAAGGCTATAATTAAGGGAACCAAAACCCCAACAGTTTGCTCTGATAGACAGCTCCCCACCCCCAAAAAAGCCCCATAATAGCCCGTATCTCCCTAAAACTATGTACAGACACCTCCCAACCCCTCTTCCACCCACAAAAACGTTGACAAACCAACACCCCAAAAACCCTATAAATATCTGAAAGAGTAATACGAAACAGTGCCCCAAAAATCAGACACTCCCATTGAACCAATAACATAGAAACATAGACTTTGAAGGCAGATAAGGACCACTTGGCCCACCCAGTCTGCCCATTTCCCTACCTACTGGATAAGCTGCAGATTCTAGTTAACTAACAGCCTACTTCCTGCCACCCCCCACTACAATTGCTTTATGTCTGTCCCATGCATGTTTGAATTCCCCCACTGTTTTAGACCCAACAACCTCCCCAGGAAGGCGGTTCCATGCATCCACCACTCTCTCCGTGAAAACAAATTTCCTCACATTACCCCTGAGCAGTCCACCCTCTGTCTTTAAATTGTGTCCCCTTGTTCTTACACATCTCTTTTTCTGAAAGATGCTACCCTCCTGGACTTTGTTGATTCCCTTGAGGTACTTGAACATTTCTATCATGTCCCCCCTGTCCCTCCTTTCATCAAGGATATACATATTAAGCTCTGTCAGTCTCTCTCTCTTCATATGATTTCTGATGCAGACCCTGCACCATTTTAGTTGCCGTCCTCTGGACTGCTTCTATCCTGTCTATGTCCTTGCATAGATGAGGTCTCCAAAACTGCACACAGTACTCCAGATGGGGCCTCACCAACTGTCTGTACAGAGGGATAACCACTTCCCTTTTTCTACTTGTGATGCCCCTTCCTATGCATCCCAGTATCCCTGGCTCTCCTTACTGACTTCTCACATTGCTTACCAACCTACTGTAGATCATCTGATATGACTACCACCAGGTCCCTTTCCATTTTTGTTGTTGTTAGTACCTCCCCTGCTATTTTGTACTCTCTTCTGGGTTTTTGTTTCCCAGGTGCATTACTTTGCACTTCTTTGCATTGAATCTAAGTTGCTATATGTCTGACCATTCCTCCAAGTTGCCTATTGCCTATCCTTTCTAAAGTTCTCGAAAAACTGATCCATATTCAGTTAAAATCTCACTTGGAAACCTTCTCTCTCATTAACCCAGCTCAATCTGGCTTCCGGGCTAATCATAGCACAATCACTGCACTAGCAAAAGTAACCAATGATTGGATCTCTGCTATAGATGCTAAGAAGGTAACTGGTGCAGTCTTTTGGACCTCAGCAAAGCTTTGATACTGTTGATCACAAACTATTAGTCAATTGCCTTGCAAAGTTGGGTGCCACATACCATACCACCCAGTGGTTCTCTAGCTACCTAAGTGGAAGATTCCAAAAGTAAAGGCGGAGGCTTTTTTCTGCTGCCTTGCCAGTTGCAAGAGGAGTCCCCCAAGGATCCATCTTAGGCCCTATCTTGTTTTCTCTGTACATTAATGACTTAGATGCTAACATATCTATGTCCAATCTGCACTTTTTTGCAGATGGTACTGTGTTGTATACTTCTGGTTCATCGTTATCTGAAGTCAAGGGAGTGCTTCAAGCGGACTTCGCACAACTTGAGCATAACCTAATAAAGGCAAAGCTTCTGCTCAATGCTAAGAAGACTAAAGCGATTATTTTCTCTCGCAGTGCTGTCACAGGCCCCCCCAAAACCCTTGCCCAAGACTTCATTGTCACCACGCTAAACGAGCCTCTGGAAGTTGTAACCAAATTTAAATATCTAGGTATCTGGATCGACAATAAATTATCTTTCAGTGACCACGGCGAAGATGTCTCTAGAAGGTTGAAAGCAAGGTTAAGAAAATCTGACTTTATTATGCTTGACATACCAAGGACGCGGACTTCCTTTGGTAAATGTGGTATTGCATATGCCCTTCCCTCCATTTGGAACCAATTACAAACCGTACTGAAACTAACTAGCGCAGTTTCAATAAACTTCTACAAATCGCTAAGTTCAGCCAAAATAAAAGACACCTGTAACTGTCATTAAGTCTCTTCCTTCCCCATGTGTGCCATATTTATCCACTGGTAAGGTACAATTGATTTGTCATATTAACTGCTTTCCCTTCCCCTTCTACTCCTGGCTTTATTTTTGCTTACGCTCCACTGCTACTCTATCAAATCACTCCTCCCCCCCATATCAGTTGTATACTGTTGTTTGTTCTAGCTGCCAAAATACTGTATATGTATTGCACACACCAGTCATCATGTTTCATTTATCAGTATGCAACCTGAAAGTTGCTTCCCTGTCTCATATCAATGTTTACCACCTGCGGTCACCCTATGTGGTGCCCTTGTATGTATATCCAGCCTGTATCATGTAACATGCATTTCATGTATATACTGTTATTACCTATCTGTGTTTGTACTTTAAGTGTTTATGTCACAGGACCTCCTTGTGAATGAGCTTGCTCAATGGAGTTTTCCTGCAATAAACTTGAACTTGAACAACTTGAAGTTTGCTAAGTCCCTTCTCATCCTTTCTACCCCCCTTGTGTATCAACTCTGTTACAGATCTTTGTGTCATCTGCAAAGAGGCATACCTTTCCCTTCAGACCCTCTGCAATGTCACCTATAAAGATGTTAAAGAGGACTGAACCCAGTACTGAGCCCTGAGGTACTCCACTAGTGACCCCCCTTTCTTCGGAATGTGTTCCATTCCTATCCCTTCTGTGTCCTGTTGTGCAGCCAGTTTGCTACCTAGGCTACCACCAGGGGACCCACTCCCAGGATGGCTAACTTGATTATTAATCTTTTGTGCAGGATTGTGTCAGATGCCTTGCTAAAGTCTAGGTAGGCCATATCCACAGCCCCTCCCTGGTCTATTACTTTGGTCACCCAGTCGAAGAAATCTATTAGATTCATCTGACATGATCTTCCTGCTGTAAATACATGCTGCTTTGGGTCCTGTGCCCCGCTGGCCTCTAGGTACTCAACAATTCTTTCTTTCAGAAGTGATTCCATCATTTTTCCTACCACTGAGGTCAAACTTACAGGTCTGTAGTTTCCTGCTTCTGCCTTGCTCCCCTTCCACTTTTGTGAAGGGGAATCACATCTGCCCTCTTCCAGTCCTCAGGTACCACCCCATCCTCCCATGATTTGTTAAAAAGTGTGGTCAGTGGTGTCACTAAGTCCTCCCTTAGTTCTTTTAGGATTCTGGGGTGAATCCCATCAGGCCCCATTGCTTTGTCTGTCTTGAGTTTTAGGAGTTCTTTCAGGACTCTTTCTTCTGTAAATGGACTGGTGTTAACCCCCCTACCCAGAGTGCTTCTATTGTCTGGTTTAGGTAACTCCTCCTCATCTTCTTTTGTGAATACTAAGCAAAAGTATTCATTCAGCATTTCTGCCTTTTCACTGTCTCCCTCTGCCCACCTCTCCCTTATTAATCTTCACTCTTCCTCCCTTAACTTATGTTCCCTAACGTACCTATAAAAGGTTTAATCTCCTTTCTTAACTGAATTGGCTAGTTTTTCCTCGGTTTGGGCTTTTGCTATTCTGACTGCCTTCCCCACTTCTTTCTGCTTTAATTGATACAGTTCCCTGTCGTGCTCCTTCTGTGATGCCTTATACTTTTTGAATGCAGCCCTTTTCTCCTTAACCTTCCCTGCCACCTTTTTTGAGAACCATAGTGGTTTTTTACTCAGCTTTATTTTCTTTATCTGTTTCACACAAAGACTTATTGCTCTATGATGATAGTTTTGATTTTACTCCATTGTTCTTCCACCCCTCCTTTTTGGCCATTTGCTAGTGTATTCCTCGGGTATTCACCCATTTTGCCAAAGTCAGCCCTTCTAAAGTCCAGTATGCTTGTTTTTGTATGGCTTGTTTCCATGGTTGTGCTTATTGTGAAGCACACTGTGCAGTGGTCGCTTGTTCCCAGATGTCTACTGACTTCTAAATCTGTGATCCTCTCTCCATTTGAGAGTACCGGGTCTAGTATTGCTCCCTCCCGAGTGGGTTCCAACACTAGCTGTCTAAGGCCTGCCCCCTGCAGGGCATCGAGAATGACCCCGCACTTGGATGTGGCTGCAGTACATGTCATCCAGTTAACATCTGGCATATTTAGGTCCCCCATCAATAGTATCTCCCCTTTTTCAGCCATTTTGAGAATGTCCTCTATCATTTTCTTGTCCATTTCCTCCCCTTGAGATGGGGTCTGTATACAACCCCTGTACAGATTGTGATGCCATTCCCTGTCTCCAAGGTGACCCAGAGTGCCTCTTGTCCTCCCCCTTTACTTTTTAGTTCTGTAGCTTTGATCCCTTCCTTATATATAGAGCTACTCCACCTCCTCTTTTCCCCTCCTTTCCCTTCTGTAGACTGTGTCCGCAGTATGTTGACATCCAGTCATGGTTCTCCATGTACCATGTTTCCGTGACTGCCACAATATCCAATTGTTCATCTTCCATCAAGGCTACTAGCTCAGGAAGCTTGTTTCCCAGACTACGGGCATTGGTACTCATTGCCCCCCATTTAATGTTGGCTTTATCCTTTTTTCCCCTATGCCTACTCTTTTTGCCCTTGTCTATTTTTCTATTTACCCCTGTCCTGCCCTCTGTTGAGCACTGTACCTCAGTGTTTACCTTACTACCCATCATGTTTAGTGGGGGGAGGCTTGAAATTTCCTGCCTCTTATTAGCACCTCCCCCCATGGCTAGTTTAAAAGCTTGCCAAGGAAGCATTTAAACCTGTCACTTAGGAACCAAACAAGAACAAGAACAAGAGGGGTAAAGTGGTATTGAACAGTAATAAGTTCCCAACTTGTACCATCCCGCCCCCCAAAAACAGTAGTATATAGTAAATATTTAAACCAATCAACCCATAAACCCATACCCAACCCCAAAAGACCCAATAAACCCTTTGCCCAACCCTGAAGAATGCCCATTGAAAGCCTCATATAAATGCCACCCCAGAATGATGAACTGTATAGGAGCACTTTACAGTAGACAGTACATGCCCATTGACTGACTGGTCAACCAATGGGCATGTACTATATACTGTTCAGCACTCCTGTACAGTTCAGTTGGTGACTGTCTGGTGCAGTGTGAGGTGGGCTGTGCCAGTGGCCATCTCTGGTTAGATTGGGGGGAGTGGAGTGGTGGGTCACTGGCCAATGGGATTGTTGGTTGGGGGCCACTTGACTACCAGGGAATTTACTCATTTGGGTCGGGATGGCAAGTGGGGAACTGGGGGAGGGGAGAGCAGGAGGGACCATTGGATAACCAGGGAATGGGGATTTATTTATTTAAACACGGATTAGGGATGGGGGGACACTGGAATACCAGGGAATCAGGGATTTAGTTATTTAATATGGATTGGGGATCAGGGAGGAGGAAACCACGGGACCACCAGGGAATGGGGAGTTATTTATTTAAACATGGATCAGGGATCAGGGAAGGGGGAGCACTAGACTAGCAGGGAAAAGGGATTGGGTCTTTCTTTGTCATGACTGTGATCAGGCTGGGGAGGGGGGCACTTATCAGGGTGATCGGGATGTTTCTTTATGTCTATGGAGATCAGGGCTGGGCGCACAGGCCCGGCGCATTCCGCCAGGTGCAGCCATGCAAATGAGCCCATAATGGGCATGCAAATGGCCCTTCTGCACCATGCATGCCAATTGGGCTCATTTACAAATTTGGGCTGAATATCACCTATGGGGGCTTTGGCGCATTCAGGTATGTGCCATGCATTCCTCTATGGATGGTCCTCAGCTGCGCACCCTGGAGGCGCTGCGCAGAACTTGGTGACCCCCTGCAGTGCTCTACACATCCAGGGTCCCATATTCATACAGATTCCATGATCTGTTTGGATTGTGCAATCTGTTTGAATATGGCGCCAGTGCTGACTGGCCCATTTTTTTGTGTGCAGCACATTTTTTTGTGTGTGCATACGGCTCACTCTGAATATGGAGCACTAAGTCTTCAAAAGCTAATCAGCATTGCCTGTGAAAAGTTGTTCTAGATGTTCTAACACTGAAAACAACTTTTTAGAACCACCAGAAATAGAAGCTCAATGTGTATTATATTACTATTTATATATCCCTAGACAAGATGCGCCTGTTATCTCCTGTTAGAAATTCTAACAGAATTCTCCTCTAGGCGCACCGTGCCATCTCCTACATATTCCTTATTTATCTTTCAGTCTTTCAGCGATAACCTGCTCCCCAACAAAACACTGAATTGGGATGGATACCATACTATGACAATGAAATCTTATGAAGATAAAATTGCACTGGTAAATACTGTCAGTGACAGCAGAACTTGAGGCAGAGATGGACTAGAAATCACTTGATCCAAAAAAGCAACAAACCTTTCCCACTCTGGACCTATTAATAAAACACATAGTAGAATGTTCACCAACAGTTATGTCTGGCAATTACAAAAAAATGTCTTTGCATATGGGGATGTTTTATTGTAGAGTATATGAAATATTAATCGTGTATCAAAAGAGGGATGATAGCCTGGGCACGGGGTCCATGTACTACCAACAAAAACAGAGTGGTCAAATACCGTGCAGCAAAAACAGTTAAAACAAAAGTAGCACTCAGTAAATACAACGAGTGCCTTCACTGCAACAGTACAACAACAACAACAACAACAACAACAAAAAAGATGACCGTTTGCGGGGTGCTCTTCCTCCCGAACCACCACCCCCCATATTATTATAACTACCTCTGAGGGTGAAGCAACTGGGGGATGGAGAAAAACCTGGGGGGGGGGAACTGTCACAGATGGTAAGTTGGGGGGGTGGATGAAGCCGAACACCCAAAAAAAAAACACAAGTGT
Organism: Neoceratodus forsteri; assembly: GCA_016271365.2. NCBI lineage: Eukaryota > Metazoa > Chordata > Ceratodontiformes > Ceratodontidae > Neoceratodus > Neoceratodus forsteri. The sequence goes on from JADMNL010000035.1 coordinate 105,939,150, forward strand.
ACCAGGACTGGGAATTTAACCCTGGCCCACAGACGCTCCACCACCCTCCACTGCCTGGGGCTCTGCCCCCTGAGCTATGGCACCCTCTCGGCAGACTGGCACCCAGCAGAGCATTTATCTTCTGCATCCTTGTGTGCCAACAGCCACAGGGGTACTGTAGCACTAGCACTGTCTTCACTATCTTTCCCTTCGCTATTTTCCCCCTGTAGATGTTTACCACACACTGTTTTTCCTTCGTGGTTTTGCATGTGACATTATTCTGTCACTATATTGACCCAGTTGTTTGCCTGTGACTTCAGGGCAAAGCAGATGCTGGACCTGAAGGGGAGCATACCAATTTCCCACTAAGTTCTAAGACACCACTACACCCTGGTATAAGCCCCAGTCAGCTAAACACTCCAGTATAGATACCATGACATGCCCCCAGTCCTGCCATTCCCACTCCTAGCGCAGTGTCAGTATGAACTGCTAGTGTCCTTTTGCTGGTTCTTTGCACTTGTCTTCAGTCTTCAGTCACCCATTGTGTTGTTACATTATTTGTTATTGCTGTTTTCTTCCCTGCTGTAGACCCTCCGCATGTCAAACCTGGAACTGTGTTTCATCTTAGTGTGCCTACCACAGTGATGACGTTGTAATTAGCTAACTAAATAAATCAGTCACTATGGAGTCCTGAATGAAATGAGAAACTGCCTTTTCTCACCAGTGAGCAGCAGCAGCTTGACACTTTTTAAGCAAAATAAAACATGAGAAGTTGCATATTCCTGAGGGCGCAGTGATTGAATCATGGTCCCCAGGGCTGTCAGTGCATGACAGGGTACCTATTTGCCCTCTATTAAGCTCCAGCTATCTGTCAGCAAGCAAGACGTTTCCACCTTCTAGCACAAGAAAAATGACATGCAGCTCCTCCTTCCTTCCCAAGTTCCCCTTACCTTCCTCCTGATCTGACCTGAAGTGTACACTTACCAGGTGAGTTTCTGGGACCCTTTGTGCTCTCCTCACCTGTTTGATGACTCGTTTCCCATTCCTGCTCCTGCAGCAGTGGTGGGTGATCCCACTGAGTGGTGGTGGTGATGGAGCCTGCTGCCAGCAAGCCCCAGCCCTGTTACCTCAACAGTTTCCCAGATCCCTGCTGGTAGAGAAGACATCCTTGCAGATTAATGATAGCAGCAGCATCCATTCCTGCCCCTTCATGTGGGTGAGCTGGGAGAAGGAATAAGCAGTTAGGAGTGTCTGTGGTGTAGCTCTCTGCACCTCCATCTTCTGCCACCTCTCCCTGTCCTGCCATCCCACTCTCTCTATCCCCAGTGGCTCTCCTCAGTCAGGGGCTGCTACTGCCAAGTGCCACCGCTGTCCACCACACAAGACATAATGACACAAGGGGGCTAACAGCAACCTCATACATGTTTCAGGGGCACACAACAAGTTTACTCTTTAAAGTGCACGTCTTTTTTATACACATGTTCACTTGCAATTTGATGATTGTCACTGTCACTTCTCATGCTTGGGGGGGTTCTGTAAAAATTCTCTGTAGCAAACCCTAGTGGCAGCAGTGAATTATAGTTGTGATAAAGCATTTTCATTTCTTGGAGATGGTACACTGGGATCTACACAGCCCAAATTTAATATAAAAAATGTAGGGAGCCACCATGCATTCCAATGGGGCAGTTACAAAATCTCCCTCTTTTTGATCTTTCTCCCCCTTTTGTTGCTCATGTTGATGCCCTGAGTTTGACAGCTATGCAGGTTTCCCGGTGTCAACATCCAGGCATCCTCATCTAATAAGTAACCCTGTACATCTGGAGATGTAAGGAATCCATCAATTAACTTCTGTCAAAGGCGGAGATTAGCTTTAACCTTTTAAGGTATAAATTGGAATATTTTATTGCAAAGTATCACAGTGAATATTTATTGCTAAGAACACATTGTTAAATCTTGGACTTCATCGGTTCTATGTGATAATGGTGAAAGCCTAAAGGTGATCACTGTTATCACAAAGTCACAGTGGCAAAAAATTTTTTCAGCACTGTGACACCCCAAGGCACAGGAAAACGGTGCCAATGACTTACTTTTAATGTTTTTCTATGGGGAGTGTGCCCTATCTCCCACATGGGGTTTCATTTCAGCACCCCCTACTAAAGTTTTCTCAACTTCAGGGGGGTGCATGTCGGGAGGGCTGAAAACATAAAAAAAAAAGGTTTGGGCTGGGCACAACAAAAACACAGCAGCACCCAGACCTGAACTCTGCTGACCAGCACCGGCAACCCATCCACCTTGCCACAGGGTCAGCTCGGCAACCACCAAGGCACAACCCCACACGTTCCCTACTGTGCACACATGCCCCCCCCGCGAGCGTACGTATAGCATCGGGAAGTCACTATACTCGCCCAACCCCCGATCCGGCTGCCCTACTCTACCTAGCCATCCCTGAAATGTGCTGGGGAAGGGGTCACTGTTATTGTAGGCACCCTTTACCCTGTGCCTATATCATGGGCTACCACTTCACCAGATCATTTAATCCTTCTTCCCTTTTTAGCTCCAGCCTCATGTCTGACATTTTTATAATCTTTTCATAAAGTTTTGTCATTGAAATATGGGGCATTGACAATGTTATAGACTTTCTCCTTTAAAAAATTGACTCCTTTTGTAGGACTGTAGCATAGAGAACAATACATTTTCAACTACCTGAAGCAGTTAAATATGGGGAATTGTCTTATTTTAGAAGGCTGCTCAGAGCAGGTCCCTTCCCACGACATTGCTTTGTGGCTATTGAATGCCACTCCAAGCAGGTAACAGCACCTGATTGGCATGTGGTTATTTTACATTGCCTGCATTGGGGTACATTACAGTACAGGTGGAGATTCTAGTCATTTTATGTTGCCCACTCAGAGTGGGTCTCTGTGTCGGGGGGGTGTTCTTATTTTAGAAGCCCACATGGTGCTGGTTAGAGCACAGGGAGGGGATATCTGTCATTTACAAACCCACTCAGAGTGGGTCCCAGTCATGGATGGGCTTTTTGGAGAGTGAATACCCACTTTGAACAGGAACCAGCACCCTTAGAAAGGCCTCTCTGAGCGAGTCTCAGTGTGTGTGTGTGTTTGTGTGATTTATTTTAGAAACTGCTTGGAGTGGGTCCCTGCCCTGTAGGAGTTCAGTTAATTTTCTTTCTGGCTTGGAGCAGAACTCAGACCAGGATGAGCTTTCTTTAATTTAATATTCCCACTTACAGTGGGCATGGGTGGAAGAGACTGCCTTTGTGAACCCCGCTGGGAGTCTGTTGACCCATGGAGGGGCTTTTTTTTATTACAGGTGCCCACTCAGAGCAGAGCTCAGCATAAGGGAGGCTGTATTAATCGAAAAGCATGCTCCAAGTGAGTCCAAGGGCAGGACAGGTCAGTTTTTATTTTGATATCCCTGCTCGTAGAGGGGCTCACTCCAGGAAGGGCTGTAACTATTCTCTTGCCCATTTGCAGAGGGTCTCAGCCCTGGACATGGTCAAAATAATTTTCTTGTCCACTTGGAATGGGGCTCAGCCCAGGAAGGGCTTGCACTATTTTAATATTATAGAAAAACGGAAACTATGTTTCCAGTCCTGCAGCACGTCCTGCAAACACACTGTCTGTTCGGCCGCTGGTCAGTTTCACCGGTAAACATGCACTTGTTTGTTATTTTTACTGAATGCCCTAGTTCTGTCACCACTGTGTTCTGCAATCTGCCCTTTTGCAAATGGGTTTAACTGAGCACTTTAGCAGTGACACTTTGAGTAAAGCTGTTTTCTCATTTATAAAGTAAGCTGTTTTATTATATAGCGAACTGCTCTGTGGGAAAAGAAAAAAAGTGCTGTAGGATAGGCAACGTAAGTTTCCACTTTTCCATGGTAGTGTCTCTCTGTACCTGTGTGCAACAGACTTATGTTTGACCAGAGATGTCAGAGCCTCTAGTTTACCTGTCTCTGGCATTAATTTTAATATTCTCACTTGTAGGGGACTCAACTCAGGAAGGACTTGCATTAAATATTCCTGCTGGTAGCGGGGCTTAACCCAGGATGGGTATTAATTAGGAAATTGTCCCACTCAGTGTGGGTCTAAGCCCAAGAGGGACTTTATTTAAAAATTCCTGCTCGGAGTGGGTCTCAGCCCAGGATGGCATTCTTAATTTTAAAATCCTTGCTCTGAGCAGGCTGAGCTGCGAAGGACATTTGTTACCTAATATTCCCACTCAGAAGCATGTCTTAGCCCAGTAGGGCCTTTTTTTATTTAAAATTCCGACCCCAAACAGCTCAGCTCAGGATAGGGATTTTTTTTCAAAATTTGTTTATGAATTGTGCACATAAAATTACATTCAAAACCATTACAGGGAAAGGAACTGCACTACATCAGAATGGATCTGTTCAGTAGTATAAGCGACAGAAACTATTGCCACATTATACAATTTTTATGTGCCTAAGGGGGCATACCAATATGCAGCTGAACTCCAAAGTAAGTTGTACTTTAAGAGCCATAATCAGGCACTGTCAAAGTCTAGCACCCAGAAAAAAAACCCTGCATAGTGCAGCATTAACCCTGCACAGCTAACAGCCACAATGCTGTATTATGCAAGATACCCATCTTATACAGTCAAAAAATTCCAATGGGCTCTGAAAGCTCCCCTATGACAACAAACTACTAGACAATAGACAAACTTTATTTCCTTTTCTTAAAAAAAAACCATTAATAAATAAATAAAACCCACACTCCCTGGTGTCTAGTGGACCCCCCACCCTGTCAGCATGAGCTAGCCCCCGACCTGCTCCCCCCCAGTACCTCGATCGGGCCATTGGCATAGCCCTCCACTCACCTCCATGGCTAGCAGCCTGACTGAGTGTGACTGAGCACTTGAAAAAATGAACGCATGCTTACAGGCATGCACTCCTTCATTCAAGCACTCAGTAGCACTCAGTTAGGCTGCCATCTGTGGAGGTGAGTGGAGGGCTGTGCCGGTGGCTGATCAGGGTACTGGGGGGAGCAGGGTGGGTGCTAGCTCATGCTGACAGGATGGGGGTCCACTAGACACCAGGGAGTGTGGGTTTTATTTATTTATATTTTTTAAGAAAAGGAAATGAGGTGGCCAGGGTAACTGGGGGTGGTTATTCAATTATGGCTGGTGATCAGCTGGGGAGGCCACTAGACACCAGAAAGAGTAAGTTGGGCTGGTGAGTCACCCGGGTGGGGGTGAAGGGATCACTAGACACCAGGGAGAGTTTGATAGGGAATGGCAGGGTGTGAAATTGCAGTGAAATTTCACCATTTCACCACAATTTTGTGAAAGATTTTGCGTGGCGAAACTGCCAATTTCACGGCAATTTTATTGGAAAAATTTAATTTCACAAAATCTCTATTTAAGATGCATGAACCACAGTGACCATGAGTTAATAAGAATCCAAACTTTTAATAATACTTGTATTTGTACTTACATATTTAGTGCTGTAAACTCTAAAGTATACACCCTTCATATCCTCCAATGGCTGTGTTACGCCTTAAAAATAATTAAGGAACAAATTATACAGCCCAGTACTGCCTGTGGGGTCGTGGGCATGCTGAGACACACAGGACTTTAAGTGTCTGGCTCCATTTTTGGTTAAATGTTAGTTCTCGTTGAGATTTGAAGTTACTTGAGGGTTATTGAGATACTCGAAACATTAGTATTATGGCCCCATACTCACTTGTGAACAACGATAATCATGAATCCCACAGCAAAACAGCAGGAAGCCTACCAGTCCAGTACAAAAAAAACCCAAAGCAGAAACTATTTAAGTTCATCACAAGCAGAAGGCAAAGACGTCCCCATCAAGCTCTATCAAGGGTCGGGGCATACTTGGTGGAAAGAATGGTCTCAGTACCTTGTTAGAAACAGGGCTAGCAGTCATTGTACCCAAAGCACAGAACACTACACAGTTTCAGTTCTCCTCCTCAGTATCAGAGATCAGCATCATCCCTTTCTCAACCCAGGACTCCTCAATTCGTTGAGTCAGTTTACCAGCCACAAGAAAATCAGTGATCAAATAGTACTTTCCCCCGTACTGTACTTTAAGATTAGCTGGAAGACTTTTATTTATATTACATTCCCACTTGTAGGGGTGGAAGACTAGGTTTGCTTGACAAGGCACCTAGCTTCACCTGAGCTCTTTTCTGCTAGGTTGCTTGAAAGGACAGAGCAAAGAACCTTACCAGAGCAAGGAAAATGATTAAGGCTTCTTATGGCTAGGCAGATTTACTGTGTATTGCTATTTTTATTATGTACTCACAGGGATTGTTACTGTTTGTTGCTAACATTTCATTACTTTATTTTTCTCTGATTCAAATTGTTGTTGCTGGTATACCTTCTGCTGCAGTATATTACAGGGTGTGCCTACAGGTGTTTGCTTTCAGATTACTGCTGTAATCTTCTGATTCAAATTGTCTTTTGCAAGGTATGTCTTCTGTTACTGCTTTATTTTTCACTGTAGCAAAGTGTTTCTTACAGGGTATAGCTTATGTGAAATTATTACAGGTGGTGCTTTACAGGTTTTACAGTTTTAAAGTTATTTATCATTAAGATAAGCTTTCAGGGCTGACAGCATTTGTTGCTGGCTAATTTTTTCTGCTTTTACCTCTTTGTTTCTTTTGTCCATGGTTCTTCTTTTTCGGCAGGGGACGGGCCCAGCCACCCACCCCCATCCCCAACTACCCCACACTACACTCCTTTTATAGGGTAGCACAGTCATGACATTTCCTGTAGCAAAGCAGGAAGGGGCTGATCAGAGGGGTATCCACACAGTGACCTAATTTAAAGGGCCACTAGTAATTTAACTTGCTAAAACAAGTTATACAAAAACAAACAAACAAAACACAAAATTAAACTTTTGCTTTCATTTTCTTTCTTCTAATTACTCTGACCAGGTTATAAACCCAGCAACAAATCTGGAATGGATATCATTAACTGCAGGTACTGCAGAACACTTTCAGAAGGGCAGTTTTGCAGGATTTAGGGTACTGTCCTACATGCTGGGCCATTGGAGATCTAAGGGCTCAGCCCCAGGCAACATGGACATAGACTGTGTGCCTCAAATTGCATATTCAAGAGGAAATATATTATAAGAACCACCTGCCATTTCCCTAACATCCAACAGAAGCACCTCGACCACAGAGGGTAGTTGGTCCGGTTGGCAGGTGGTTAGGAGGGGCAAATTGGGTGCCCCATCACTTGGTGCTCTTCGACATATCACCTCCACAAACCATATAAACACTACAGACAGGTATCTGCCTCTATCTTCAAAACCAAACAAAGGGGCAGAGGACACTGCAGAGCAGTACACAGCAGCATAGGAGCAAGCACAACCAAACTCACCCAAAACAGGAACCAAAACAAAAAAGCAAAAAGGAAATCAAAAAAAACTTCTGATCATAGGAGACTCCATGATTCGGGGAGTTGATATGTATCTCTAGCCAGGGGTAATGGTCAGGTGTCTCCCAGGTACATCAGTGTGGAGAGACACTGACCGCATTATTAAAATTGTTCAGGAAGCAGGAGAAAACATTGATGTCCTGGTACACATAGGGACTAACGATCACACCAGCCAGTCAGTTGTGGAGACCAAGGAACACCTGACCAGGCTGGATGACAAACTATCATCCATGTTGTCTGGCATCTCTTTCTCTGAGATCCTGCCAGTCTGGGAGAGGGGGTCTGATGGACAGAAGGTCAGAGAAGGGGAGATAGGGGAGCTAAACTTGTGGCTCAGGAGCTGGTGCCAGGAAAAAGGACACAAATTTGTAGGGAACTGGCAACAGTTTGGGGAGCTAACGTTCTTTAAATTTGATGGACTGCATCTGACTAAGGAGGGAGTCAGTGCATTGGGGCAGAAGTTTGATGTCTTTGCAGAATATTTAAACTAGCAAATGGGGAGAGGGGTGCAGCACCCCATATGTCGAATGGGAAGAACAGCCCCTCTCAGCTAGTTATCAAACAGGAGTTCAGCATGTTTGTAGTTCATTTACATCACCAGGTAAGGAAAAAGGTCTGGCTCCCCATATGATGCACAGGGGAAATGCTAGACCTCGCCCAACAACAAACACACTGAAATCTGACCAATGGAAAATCAAGTACACAAATGCTCACAGTCTGGGAAACATGATCCCAGACCTGCAGGCAATAATGACAGAGGCTAAACTGGACATAGTATCCATTAGCGAGACATGGTTTACCAGTAACCACACTTGGGAAACTTCAATACCTGGCTATGTACTGTTCAGAAGAGACTGAGGTGCAAAAAGCGGGGCGGTGGAGTGGCACTTTATGTCAGTGAAAATATCAAAGCTACAGAAATTCAGAATACACATAGGGAGCCAGAAGAACTGTGGGTCAACCTGGAAACAGGAAATGGGACAGCCATATGAACTGGGGTTGTGTACAGGCCTCCAGACCAGGAGAAGGACATAGACACATTACCATTAGAAGATATACAAAACATGACAGCTAAGGGGGAGGTCCTGATAATGGGAGACTTCAATATGCCAGATACAGATTGGTCAACACCAGCAGTAGCATCTGCCAGAACTAGACACATGGTGGATTCCCTGCAAGGGGGGGCCTCAAACAACTGGTACAACAACCCACAAGAGACAGGGCTATCCTAGATCTGGTACTGACTAACAGGGAAAGGATCACAGATCTCCAGGTAGAAGGTCACCTGAGATCCAGTGACCATCACATGGTATGGTTCAATTTGGCCACTAAAACTAAATCATCCCATTCCAAAGCAAAAATATGGGACTTCAGAGGAGCTGACTTTGATAAGATGGCCAACAGAGTTAAGCTAGCCATGGCAAAAAGAAATAGAGGTGAAGGAGTACAGGCAAAGTGGGCAAGCATTAAGGATGCAATACTTGAAGCAACATCCCATTATGTTAGAGAGAAAAGGAAGTGCAAAAGAAGAAGGAAACCACTTTGGTTCTCAAAAACAGTAGCAGAAAAGGTCAGAGCCAAAAGGCTGGCCTTCAGGAAATATAAGGGAATGCAGCAGGATGAAGATAGGGAGGCATACCAAACTTCCCTAAGGGAAGCAGGGAAGGCAATAAGGCAGGCAAAGGCCCAAACCAAGGAAACACTAGCACAAACAGTAAACAAAGGTGACAAGACTTTCTATAGATACATTAGTGAAAGGAGAAAGTCCAGAGAGGGTATTGCTAAGATCAAAGGGGATAAGGGGGCTTCTGATGAGGAGGAGGAGGACCATGTATCCTAAATAGATAACTTCTGCTCAGTATTTACTGAAGAGAAGGTAGGGCAGGGCCCACAGCTCAGCACCATGGACACGGGAGTGGGCGAGGGAGGTGTGCACTAGTCCCTTCACAAAAGAAAGGGTCCTACAAGAGCTCGATAAGCTCAAGGTGGACAGGGCAATGGGACCTGATGGCATACATCCCAGAATACTAAAGGAGCTAAGGGTAGAACTAGCAGAGCCATTATCAGAACTGTTTAGTGAGTCTCTGAGCACAGGAGAGGTCCCAGAAGACTAGAGAAGGGCTCATGTGATCCTGCTTCACAAGAGTGGTAGCAGGGAGGAGGCAGGGAACTAAAGACCAGTCAGTCTTACCTCAGTAGTGGGCAAGATTATGGAGGCACTCCGGGGGGGGGCATTTCTGCTTTCAACAGGGGGGCAACAACTGGTCAGAGGGTCTGTGGGGTGGATCCAGTTGCTGAAAAAAACAACAACAATGGCCTGCCCTTAAATGGCACCCCTGAGGCACTCCTTAAGGAAAGGATAGTGCAACACCTGGAATCCACAGGAGTGCAAGATCCAAGACAGCATGGGTTTACCAAAAAAGGTCCTGTCAAACTAATCTCATAGATTTCTTTGACTGGGTAACCAGAGTGGTGGATCAAGGGGGAGCAGTTGATGTCACCTACCTTGACTTCAGCAAAGCTTTGGATACTGTTCCACATAGAAGATTGATTAATAAGCTGGGTAGGCTCATGGTGGGTCAGAAGTTAGTAAACTGGGTGTCAAACTGGTTGACGGGCAGAAAACAGAGAGTGGTAGTAAATGGCATACAGTCAGAAAAGATGCAAGTCACAAGTGGGGTACCTCATGAATGAGTCCTGGGGCCAGTCCTCTTCAATATCTTCATCAGTGACATTGCAGATGGACTGGAGGGTGAGGTTTGTCTGTTTGCAGATGACACCAAGATCTGCAACAGAGTAGATGATCCAGATAAGGTGGGCAGAATGGGAAGAGATCTGGATAAACTAGCAAAATGGTTGGAAGAGTGGCAACTGGGGTTTAATGCAAAGAAGTGCAAGATCATGCACATAGGGAAGAGAAACCCTGAAGCCACCTGCTGGCAGTCATTAGGTAAGAAACAGACTTAGGCATCATCATCACCGATGACATGAAATCATCCAAGAAGACCACTAAAGCAGTAGGTAAGGCTAGGGGGACGTTGGGGTGCATTGGTAGGGGTATCACAAGACACAAGAGGGAGGTAATAATCCCTCTTTGCAAGACACTGGTTAGGCCCCATCTGGAGTACTGCATGCAGTACTGGAGGCCACACCTTCACAAGGACATTAACCAAATGGAGGCCGTCCAGAGAAGGGCAACCAAAATGGTGCAGGGACTGCATCAGAAAACATATGAGGACAGATTAACAGAGCTCAGTATATATACCCTAGAGCAAAGGAGGGAGAGAAGTAATATGATCAAAACATTCAAACACCTTAAGGGCATTAACAAGGTGAAAGAGTCTAACATGTTTCAATAGAAGAAAAATAGCAGGACAAGAGGACACAGCATGAGATTAGAGGGAGGACAATTAAGGGATAATGTGAGGAAGTTCTTTTTGAGGGTGGTGGATGCATGGAATGGTCTTCCTCAGGAAATGGTGGCTGTGAATACAGTGCAGGGCTTCAAACCGGCATGGGATAGGCATAAGGGAGCAATACAGATGAGTATGAATAGATAGACCATTGACAGAGCAAATGCTGATGGCACATTCATAAGGTAGAAAAAGAAAATGGGCAGACTGGATGGGCTTTGCAGTCCTTATCTGCAGTCAACTTTCATGTTTCTATGTCTGAGCCCAGTTGGGCATTACATATTAAATTGTCCTACTTGTTGCAGGTCCATTTAAAGTTCCTGCTCTGAGCAGGTCTGAGCCCAGGAGGGCATTAATTATAAAATCATCCCACTCAGTTTAGGTCCAAGCTCCAAAGGAGCTTTTATACGTTATGATATGCCATCAGGTTCATAGCCCAGCCCTGGTGTTGGCAGTGTGTACAGGGGCATCATTTCAACTAAACCATAGAGATTGCAAGACCATCAATAAAAAGTATGATTTAGCCATTGTCAATGTTCACTGTTACATGATGTACTTAAATCCCAGCTTACCTTTTCTGTTCAGCCCAGTGCAGATACCCCATTTAGTTCAGTTTACTTCTATTACTCTAAGGGATATATACTAGTGACAGGTTATGATTACCTTGCTTGGGTCTGGCAAACTGTACTGTGCACCATGACACCTGTACCTAATGACCACTGTAGCTGCCAAGCATGGGGTAGCTTAATTTACAGCATGGAGGTATACAATCACCACTAACCTTTGGCCGTTCCTGCAGAGAGTTTATTATGACATTACACTACTTTGAAATATCAGCATCAGATGACATTGTGTAAATGGTGGAGACTCTGGGGACTAATCTTGCATACTAAAAAATGAAAATAAATAAAAATAAACTCACACCCTTCAGCCCTGGTCAGTGATGGTCGTGGTTCCTCCCTTGAGTTAGACAACGGATGGTGTCACAGTCCCAGCAGACTGTGATCTTATTGATCAAGTACTGACATACAGTTTTCACCCCTGCCCAGGACTGTGTAAAAATTAGACTGCCATGATGGGAGCAGATAGGTAAAAGCTGGACAAGACTGTCTGACCTGAGGGGGTAGAGTAGCAATTTTGTGCAAGCTGTGCCCTGTCTGACTGGTTTGACCAGATCAGCCAGTCCAGATTTTGATGATCTGGTCCAATCAAGAACTGGCATTCTAGTTATGACCTATACCAGTGTATTCATAAAGCTGTTACTTACCTGTTGGCAGTCAAACCAGACCCCCGCCACATCCACACACAGACCCACAGACCAGGCCACAGATTTGTAACATAAGGAATGACTGCTCAGTGTTGCTATGTAAACAGAACCCACTAAAAGCATGACACTTAATAGATAAGCAACAATACAACATTCTGTATAAAGAGGAAACCTGTCAACAGACTTCTGTCAAGTATTCTACTGTTCTACATCAAAGCGGGTGGGTAAGGGTTCCCTCGTTAACTTTTTTCTATTTCCTTCATTTTAAAAGAGAAAGAAAAGACAAATAGTAAACTTTAACAAATCTGGAAATTTCCAGCATTACTAATGCCTTTCAGTGTGGCAGAGGCCAAGCCAGGGTCATGCAATGCTGATGCTTCAAAACTACTTACGTTCCAGACACAAAACATTTGAGGAGGAGCACCAATACCACCAGTAACAAACTGACAACACAGCACACAAAGTTAGAATTTGATGGCAGAAGGATACTAACGGGCCAACAAATCTGCTTATAATTGTTATTGTTAGCCGACTTTCGAAATGCTTGTTAACACATATCTCAGCAGCAAACAGGGGCCCTGTGACACCATTAGTAAGGGGGGGGCGCACATCTAAACACTTATTCATGATTATGGGATGAGTCAGAACTACTCCTGACTGAGGCTGACAGAATAGGTTTCCTGTCTGCTTGGTCCATATTTCAATAACAACTGAAAATTTATTATGGGAAACACTAAATAATACCAGTAATAAATTGGCTAAGCACGGCACACTATTTTTTCCCAAGATGTGTGCTTTGAGCATTACAAGCACTGCATTCTTCTGAAACGTTCAGAATAGAGTACTTATAATGCATGCAACACACATCTTGGCAAAAATAGGGTAGCCCTTGCAGTACATATTCCATTATTAAATGTGATGTGTTTGGTGGGGCAGACAGTTCTACAAATAATCCATATTTAAAAGACAATTACAGGACGATTCAAACTACCATTTAGGCTAGTTAACCTTAATCCTTGTTCTAAGAAAATAATTCTATTTTTTGCTGACTATATTGTTATTGGAATAATAGAATGCATATTTTTTTCTGTATGCAGACTGTAAACCCTCCCTTGTATGTATGTCTTGCCTATTTTATGCACTGTATCTTCTCTGATTTGTGTCAGTTTATTTCCCAAAATCTGGAATGCCAGGTTGACAGTACCCTTATGTTCCTGTGCACCCCTTCTCCTTGTATTGAGCTTTGGCGGTCTCACTCTAAATGATATGCCTTCACCCTACTACTGCCTTTCTCTGCCCTGATGAAAATGAATCACAATAAAAGAAATAGCAGAGCTAAAAGAACAGCTCTCCTGCCTGCTGCTTGGCCAAAGCCTGTAACCTGATGTCCTCCTGCTACAGTCAGTGTGATCACCAGGCAGCTGATCCCCTGCTTGAAGCTGTGGTCTACTGAGCCCAGCATATTAGCTTATACTTTGATGGTGCACTCTGTCTCTCCTCTGTGGCTCATCAACTCGATTGATGGTCTCTTGATGGTTGGTGGCCACATACCTGACCTGTTTAGTATTCCACTGCTGCTGAGTCCCAAAAAAGTGAATAGGGTGGTAGTGCAGGCAACTCAATTCAGCTCAACAGCCTCCAACAACCTCCTCCCAACCCAGTCCCTGACTGCCTGACTGCACGACACCTACCCACCAGACAGATGAGTCATCCTCTTCATCTCCTCCTATGAGGCAGGCAGCAGACCACAGGCTGTATGGCATAGCTCTCCTCTCCTCACCCTTGGAACTCTTGCACCATGGACACACCCATTGGTGGTCCTGGCTCATGAGCAGTGACATGGTATGGGCACATTCTACTCTCAGCTTAACAGGACAGGCTTGCCTGCTGCCGGGCAGGCAAAAATGAAAATAATTTTTAACTTCTTCCATTCATCGACAGTGTCCAAAGTTGAGCATACTAGTCCCCTTTCCTCAAACTCACAGGTGTGGCTGACTGCATTGTTTTGGGTCAGCTATACCATGCCCACCAACATAATGGTGAAGGTGGGGTGGATTACTGTGCACTAATTGGCTAGGAGTGAGACCATCTGGGCAAGGGTGAGAGGCCAAGGGATGGGTCAGTTGGACAGGCTGACTGACTTAAAAAATAAGATACACAGAACAAATTCTTTGGTCCCACTTTATGTGCAACCAAAGAATTCTAGACTCGGCTCACAGCCCAAAAATTGGACCCTTCACTAAGCTGGGCACCCAAGATTTTTGTGGTTCCCAGCAAAGTTTTTTTTTTGGCCATTTTAAAAACAAACAAATAAACAAACACTAGAATCTAGCTAAATGGCCTTGTTTACCTAGAGTCAGGTGTTTGTTTTTTGGAAAATCATTGGTTGTTTGTATTTTACAACTTAAATAGAAAACAAACAACAAAAAAAAAACAAGATGGTGGTTTTATTGGTGAGTGAACGCAAAAATCCTAGTGAACATGTTCAAAAGCCAAATTTCAAAACCTTATAATTTTAGAACCAATTAATATTTTTTCATAAAACCTTTGAAAGGCACACCCTTGGGAGATGAGCCTTCTGCCCTGAAAGTTTTGTGACAAATTGCAAACCATCTTTGCTGTATTTGATAGCAACAAATACTCAGAAAGCGTGTCTTTACATGTTCAAGTTCAAGTTTAACTTGAAACTGAACTTGAACGCTTCCTTCATCTATCCCAAAAGAGAACTGGGTTAGTTATTTTAAAACCATGTTTAACAGCAGCACTTTCCCTACTCTTGACAACAATCCTCCTAACTGGACCATTTTGGCTAGTCATGTATCCCGAATTGTTTCATTACAAGAGGCTGAACAGGCCACAACTCAACTCACTAACAATAAGGCTCTGGGCCCAGAGAAGATCCCTGGTGAAATCTATAAATCTCATATGAGTTAGTGGATTCCATTTATTTTTTGAAATTTCTCTTTATACTCCCCCCCAGCCCTGGAGTCCCCGCTCAGTTGGGAGATGCCTAGGCACCCCCTGCTTCTCTGCCTACCTGAATCCCCAGAGGACCCCCATGGAGCCATGGCAATATCCCCCAAGTGGGTACGAGGTGGGGCCTGAACACCCCAAGATACTTCTTGTTTTGTTGAGTCCCCATTCGGTGGTCAAGTAGGTGGGAGAAATCAGGGTTCATGCAGGCGCTTCTTCCCCTCAGTGCTCCAGTGCTTGTTTCCACCATTTTCCTCCCCTACATGTGGTGTGAGCCCTGATGTCAAGGCGCCATGCACTGATGTCCACCACATGTCTCTGATCAGTCCCCTCTGCTACTGCAGGTCTTGTCATACTCTGAAGCTCTGCCAAAGGTCAGGCAAACTGTGGACCTTGGTTCCCTTCCTTCCCCCGGAGAAGATGAGCAGTCATGGGATGCTCAAACCTTCTCCCCCTCCAGTGGCCTGGGCTTGCTCCGGAACTTGGGTTGCTGGCATCACAGATGGAAATCCAACTGCTACACTGGCAGGCTGGCCTTTGATTCCATTTTGACTCATTTTTTTAAATTTATATCTGAATGAAAATGTTGTACCACCCTCGTGGACAAAAAATGTCATTGTACCCATTCATAAAAAGGGTCCTTATCAACTTCCATCTTATTACCATCAGATCAGTTTAATTGAAATCAGTGGCAAAACATTCACCAGAATACAGCTGGGTAGGTTGTAGAACTGGGTAGAAAATGCTTCTCTACTTTCATTTTTTTCAAGCAGGTATCTGTCATGGGTTTTCGATCATTGACAGTATCTTTACGTTTGTGCATTTACTGGAAAAATTCAGGACCTACAGGAAAATGAAACTATATGCACTTTTCATAGACTTTTCTGCCACATTCAGTTCCATGAGCAGAGAAAAATTATGGGCTATCCTACTGGAAAGAGGTATTCCTTTAAACCTACTAAATCCAATATACTTATTGCACTCAAACACCACTACTGCCATTTGTTATGAAAATAAGGGCAACTTAATTGAGTATTTCAATACAACAATGGGAGTTTGAGGACCTACTATACCCATGAGTGTAACTCACAATTTTGTAACATTATGTAACCTAAGTAACATACAAACTACTACATTATGTAACCTAAGTAACATACAAACCACTGCATTATGTAACCTAAGTGTATCTATGTTGAATGTTCTTTTTACTGCACCTGTAATGTTATCCTTTGTTTTAATCTGCACTGTAATAACTGTCTTGATGTCTGCCCCCCCGCGATGAGGTGCCTTTGTAAATGAGTCTCTGACTCAAAGGTTGTAAACCCGATTTGTAATGAATAAATAGAATAGTTAAGTAAGGCTGCTTGTTGGCTCCCCTTCTTTTCAGTATTTGTATTGATTCATTGCTTAAATTTCATTCTCCATTAAACCTGGATCCCCCGTGCATAAAGCAGCAGCAAATTCTTATACTAGCATATGCGAATGATTTGGTCCTCCTTTCCTTGACTATCACTTGACTTCGGAGTATGATAAACCTTATTAAGTCCAAATGTGATCAACTTGCTTTAAAAATCAATGTTAGCAAAACCAAACTTGTGATATTTGGTGGGCAAAAATCAGGTCCTCAGCCATATAAGTTTCTTTTAGATAATAATACTGTTGAGGTGGTGCCATCTTACACCTATCTTGGGATAACATTGTCAGAAAATGGCCAATGGTCATGGCACCTCAAAGAACAGATAGCCAAGGCCAAACTGGATGCAATAGCATTGCAACGGTTTAACTGGAAATATGGTGGCCATACAGTAATTCCCATTCTAAGAGCAGTTGAAGCTACGATTAACCCCATATTATTATATGGGGCTGACGTTTGGGGGACCCGTCTCTATGTTTCATTGGAACTTCCTCTTTCTTTGTTTTATAAGTCCTTGTTACAAGTACCCACCTCAACAACAAACTCCATAGTTAGGGCTGAGCTAGGCAGACTCTCCTTGCTTATATTAGTGAAACTCAGGGTAACTGCTAATTGGATAAAGATCATAATTAATAAAGTTAACTCACTACCCACCCTCTGTTTACAGGGAAAAAATAATCAGGTCCCTACATGTTTTTTCTTCATCATGGTTAAAAGCAATACAAACAACCCTCTTAAAAGTTACTTTAAAACACCTATGGGAGGAGTCCCTCAAAGTGATATCCATGTCTTCTCAATATAAAGATTCCCTTAAACATAAACTGCTAGAGAATACTTCTCGAAGACAAATGGAGCAAGTTAAAACACAAAGACAAGCACGCTGGATTGCTTAAAAAAAATAGACTCTAAACTAGAAGACTATCTAACCCTTCCATTGTTTCCCCCTCTCTGGAAAACCATTACCTGGGCTAGATTTGGGATTATATCTTCAAAATACACATACTTTAATAAATCACCTGAAAATACCCGCATTACTAAACACTATGGCCTAGATATTCAAAAGTCCCCTGCAAACTTGCGCAATTGCCTGTGCTGCTCATCTGAGATGAGCTAGCCCAAAATAATGAGATATTCAGAAGATGCACCATGAGATGCACTCATGCATGTCTGCCTGAATATTCTGAACATGCGCAATAGTGTAGCGGATTCACAGCACAGCATGTGGCCCTAGCCCTATGCAGAGCATGGGGAAATGCGCAATGCTGAGCCACTTGCGCGGTGCACAAAAGCGTAATATTCAGCCAGCATGTGCAAATGACCTCATTGCACATTCCAAGCCCATCTCCCACATGCCGGAGTTCATTACTGGAATATATTCAGGCCATTTGCAAATCCCAGACATGTTCAGTTCCAGCTTTGTAGGGCTGCCCCACCACTTCACAAAGGTGAACAGGAGGAACTGCAACCTAGCAGACAGGTGTGATGGAATGTTTGTGTGCGGGATGGTGGACTGCATTGGCCTGAGTACAATGCTATACTCCATAGCCATGTACAGGATCAGACAGGGGTACCAGGGGCTCACCCGGGCAGTGGCCGCAGGGCCCCACCTGGACATGCCACAGGGGAGGGCACAGGGTGACACAGTCTGATCAACATACCACATGCATGTGATACATCAGCTCCATATGCAGTGTGTAGTCACCTGCAGTGCCCCACTCCCCTCATATAAGTTGAACATGGTGATGACTGCAACAAATGGCTCTGTGCAGAGGGTGACCAGGCACACTAATGGATGTGTCCCACTTGTGTGCAACTATGGTGTTCCACTGTGTGTGAGTGCCACCGGTCAGTCCCTGGCCTGTGCCAGGCTGCCACTTGTCCACCAGACTACCTGGGCACCATTGCCACAGATGGCTACCTAGGTGCATGCCACCACTAGGATGTACCCTGTAGGCTGCATGGGTGCAGACCATGGCCCCTTGTACATTTGCTGCACTGTGGCTGTCCACACTGCTGGTGTGTCCAGGGGGCACCCAACAGCACTGACATGTGGCTGCTCGATGTCTCCATCCAGGGTGCGGTGCTGGGGGTTGCTCCTTAGATGGTGCCAGTGGTGATGTGGCACCTGTGGCTCATGGTCAGGACCACTGGAAAATTGCAGAAAAGGTTACCAAAAATTGCAGGAAATTGAGGGGGTTCTACTATAGACCCGGAGTGCTTCACAATAAATCTTTTAAGCTTTTCTGCAGCATATATTAGTCAGTATAAATTGCTAAATGAATGCACTGACACCTGAATATGTTTAAAACATAAATAAAAGTTTATGTTCCTAAAAAGAATACTAAACTGATAAGCTATCATAAGCATTGCCTATCTTCCAAAATGTAAAAGCACAGTGCTAAACAGATTCTATTAAGTGAGCCACAGCAAATCAATATGAAATAAAGCCTGAAGAAATATATATTTTTTGTTTCTGGTTGTAGAATAATGAAGCATAATCAACAGTTGTTTACAGTGCTCTGCCAGCTATTCACCCACTTTGGTACGAGAAAAAATAAACAGATAGAGTGGTGTATAATTGAGTTTTAGTAAAATGTTGTTAAAGTGTTTAATATTCATAATTTGTACTGTAGGTACTGTACACTACTTTTGAAATCAGATCTTTAAACATTAAATCTAGGGGTTATTAGGGCTGGCAGTATAATCTAGAAGTTAGAGTAACAAACTGTGAATGAGCTGACTACATCTAGTAGACCTGGGTTTGATTCCCACAACCTCCACTTCCATACTCTGTGATTCTGAGCAAGTCTCTTAGCCTCTTCAGTGCTCCTGGGTTGTACATGAAAACAGGCACGTGTGCCTAGTGGGCCTTACGTGGTTACCAAAAAATATAAAAAAAATACCAATATATTTTTACTGCATCATACAGTAGTCAGGGTACCCTGTAATTTATCTTTATTTTACTCTGGCTGCAATGATTTTGTTTAGTTAAAGATAAATGTTCAGATACATTTTGTGTTTTACAAACTTGTTTTTAGACTTTAGTCAGGCTTTTATTGTAGTCTTGGCATGTGAGCAATAAGGGGGTAGTTGCTAAGAGTGAGATCACTGATAGTAACTAGCTTATTCAAGTTTATAATAGGCAGGACCATCCAAAAATCCTCAGCTGTTTGAATCAGAACTAGTCTGAATAAAAGTATGCTCACAAGGAAAAACTTGCCCTGCCACTTACAAAAAGGTTTCATAGTTAACTCCCCATTTAGGTAAATGGGATAATTTGCACTGTTTCTCTCATCTTTTGTTTGTCTGTGTGGCAACAAAAAGTTTTCTGTTAGACTGCTTCAACACAAAACAAATGTTAAGTGTTTAAGTGTACTTATGCTTGGCCAGTGGATTTTGAAACCAAACAAGACAATGATTAAAAATAAATCAGTGTCACATAAAACCCTTCCCCTACCTTGCATTGCATTGTTTCAGCCAAACCCAAGTCTGCATGTGCAACTGTCAATATATCTGAGAGTATTTTATTAAAAATGTTAATACTTTTTACACAGTTCAATATAAAAACTCAAAAATTGCAAGAAAGTGCGGAACATGTCCGTTTTTGCAGAGAATTGTGAAAATTGCGGATTCCGCAAAAAATTGTGAGTGCAATTTTCCAGTGGCCCTGCTCATGGTTCATCCATCCCAGCATGACTGTTGTGTGTGGGTGCCTGGAGCATGTCCTGGTATACCTCCAAGGGCTGTCTTCAGATGGCTTAACTGCAGTTCTGTGGCCTGCCTGTGGGTGGCTGGCCATTTAGGCATGTTTTTTCCATGCCTAATTTTGGGCGGCTCGTCTATGAGATGTGCCGCACATTTTGACTGAATATAGGGATGCGCAGCATTCATGGAACGCCCCTCTACATTGCGCTATATATTATAGATGCACGATGACGCATCTGGAGATGCATGATGCATCTCTCCCTTTTGAATATCACGGTTCTGCCCATCTTCTGAGATGTGTGGCACATCTGCACTTTGATCCGTGCATCTGCTTTGAATATCTAGGCCTATAGGTGTAATAGTAGCTTTCAAGAGATTAATTTCCACATTGTCATCCAATGATTTAGCCAAATATGCTAAAACGTTTTGGCCAAATATAATAATTTGGATTACGATCCTCTATTTATCCTCTTACAGCCAATGACAAAAGAGGATGACTTACTTACCTTCAGATTTTTTGATCAAGTAATAAAGTTCAAAAAAGCACTTTCACACATCACAATCAACTTTGTGATGAAAGAACTGCTTCTTTTTGCTCCTTCTACTCTTTCATACTACATGAAACTTAATTCATAATACATCATGATACCTATTAGACCACACAGCACTTTAATTATACTTTTTATGTTCTTTTAACATGGGATCACACCTGTTTTAGGAGTATTTATGTTTAGTTTTCAGTGTTATTATAACATCCATCATTGTTATAATTTGAATGAACAATAAAGAAAGATTTTTGTTTTTTCAATTCTTTAATCAGGTGAGACACACTAAGCTGAAAACTTGTTTACAGGTGCAAGCTGGGAGCACAGGAAAGTTAAGTGACTTGCTCAGGGTCGCACAGTATGCAAGTGGGGGCTGTGGGATTCAAACCCAGGTCTCCAGATTTGCAGCGCAGAGTCTTAAACCACTGCGCTATACTGCCTCCCTGATTGATTGATTGAACTTGTGTCTTTGCAAGGTTTAACATTCTGCGTTGTGGAATCCAGATGATCATCCACTATGTAATTTCCCATTTCTTGAGAACTTGCCACTCAAAATGCCAAATTTTGTGCAGTTTTGTCGAACAGTGCAAGTCATTAAGGTGCAAAAATGTGGGTTTCAATACTGCTCAACCCTAAATATACTTTTTCTTTGCAAAAAAAAAAATGTGTTAATGCACCAGCTACATTTTAACATACCACCACAAAAGTAGGGATATGTGGAATTAGGATCTCCAACCCTAACTTCCCATCCCCCAAGCAGTAAAAGGGCAAGATCACACAAGCAACCACAGACAGCCATCTTAAGGTAAGACAAACAACATATAACTGTTTCCAGATGACACAAGTGCAGTAGCACTGATGTGCTACCTTCATGAATTTATATCAGCAGTATGCACACTGTAAGACATACACAGTCACTTCTGGTTTCAGATGGAAATCCACAATACTCAAATAACAACACTACTTCTGTGTGCAGAAGCACAGGCCCCTATAGCAACAGATACTAATCCTCAATACTCAGATTGCAAGAAGTCTTTTGTATGCAGACGCACAGGCCCCTATAGGGCCAGCAATTCTGTAGTCAAATGTCTCATGTACACTGTAAGACATACACACTGACTTCTACTTGCAGAAGCCAAGGCCTTTGTGGAACATTGACTACCGCAGTCGCATATAGAAATCCATGATGTGAAAATTGCAACTCCAGTTGTAGTAATTTTGTCTACAGTAGTGCAGACTTCTGCAGAGCCTATGTTTCTGCAGCCACAGGTGTAAGACATACATGCTGACTTCTGACTGCAGAGGCACAGGCTCCTGTGAGGCCTGGACTTTCACAGCGGCATACAGAAATCCATGACACCTAAATTGCAACAGTACTTCTGTCTGCAGAAATGTGGGCCTCTGTAAGGTGAGCATCTTTGCAGTCACAGGTACTCATGAACACTGTAAGACATATATACACAGTTGTGGCTGCAGAAGCATGGGTCCCTGTGGGGCCTGTGCTTCTGCAGCCATAGATACAAATCCATGAAGGTAGCACATCAGTGCTACTGTATTTGTGTAATCTGGAAACAGTTATCATTAAACACCCTACTCATCCCCAACTATACCCTAGCTATACTGGCACTACTATACTGGCTTAGTCTATATATCTATATTTGCTGCAGAAAACAAAAAAACTGTGTTAATGCACCAGTTATGGGTTGACTTACCATCACAAATGTAGGTAAATGTGACATAGTTTCCAACCCTAACTCCTTCAGAAGCAGCAAAAGGAGAAGCCCAAAAGGAGAAGTGAATACATGTCTTACAGTGTGCGTGAATACCTGTGGCTGCAGAAGCACTGGCCCTATCAGGGCCTGTGCTTCTGCAGACATAAGAACACATGCAGTTTTCATATTGTAGATTTTATTTGTGCCTTCAGTGGCCTGTGATTCTGCAGACAGAAGTTGTGTTGTGATTTGAGTATTGCACATTTCTATCTGCATTCACAAGTCAGTGTGCATGTCTTACAGTGTGCATGCCATATACAAATCCATGATGGTAGTATATCAGTGCTACTGCATATCTGTCATCTGGAAACAGCTGTATGTTGTTCATCATACCTGTTGATGGCTGTCAGTGGTTGCTTGTGTGGTCTTGTCTTTTTGCTACTGGAGGGAGTGGGGTGCTGGGGAGTTAGAGCTGGAAACTCTAACACCATGTTTCTCAACTTTTGTGGTGGTAAGTTAAACCCTAATTGGTGTATTAATGCAGTTTTTTTCAATGAATTTCCTTTCTTTTTAAAACAGTGGAATTGTATCCTCATTAATGCAGGACCCTTTGGGACCTGCATGAAGAGATGAAGACACACATGTCTCTCTGTGCACTGCACCAAGGAAACAGTCCATCTGCCTAAAGAATTGCAGAGCCTGGCAGGCTTAATAGGGAACTCGGGCAAACTGGATGGACCATTGATCTTTTTCTACTGTTATTGTCTATGCTTCTGTGTTTCTGTCTGTTGGGCTCTGGGCCCTGCACTTCACGTGACTATAGATACAAATGCACAGGACAGAGTCCATCTGTCATCTGAAGTACATGGCCCTCTGGCAGCAATGTGTTTATAGGTGCAGGGCTCTATGCCAAGAGAAGAGTTCTCTTCACTATATGATACTTGGGCCCATGTTGTCAACTCTGCTCTTCCAGGGTGTGGGTGCAAAATATATACACTGATTCTGTTTGTATAAGGTATAACATGCTTGCTGCATGATTTTATTCCAGCAAGGTTCCAAAAACACAAATACACAAGGAAATAAAACTAAATAAAAGAAAATTAATCACCACATAGCATTTGTTAGGATGCAATAGTCAGGATCACATAACATTGCTGGGATCCTTTTCTCATCTGTGCTTCAGATTGCTTTGAGGGCATGAAGACTGCATGCCCTTCCCTTTCTCATGCCTCAGGCATAATAAACCCCCCCAGGCTCTGCACAACTAATTTCAGGGTGGAGGGTTATATACCCTCCCTCAGGCTATGGGCTGTCTGGAAGAACAAGGCTGTTTACAACTGTTTTCAAGGCACTTTGCAAACTGGCTCTGGGTAGTCTGAACACCAAGGCAGTTTATATCAGACACAAATATGAATTTTAAATAAAACAAATACATTCTCCAGCCTTTTCCTTATGGAGGGAAACTTTTTATTTACCTAAATCTGGCTTTCTCAGACACCAAAGGACTACATAGTATAAAATATTTTCAATGTACTTTAGGCAATAAACATATTTTATACAATATGTGCTGCATAACAACAGTGCAGCAAAAATGTCTCATATTTTAAATGTGAAAATGTTTAACAATGGGTATCTGTTTTTATATTGGCAAATGAAACTGTGCTGGCTAGCTATTACATTGGTCACTTTGAGCCATACAGGATACATTTTAGAAACTTGAAAAGAAAACATAGAGTAAAGAAGAAAAAAGCGAGGTCTGTAGGTGGCCATCTTGATAGAACAGGTAGAGGATAGTATAGTATAGAATAGTTAGAATGCTCTTGTAACAGGCTTTAGAAAAATAAATCAGAATTGAGTCCCTTTAATATTTAGGTAGGAGGACCAGCCCTACCACACCTGCATCTTCCCTTCCCAGGCTGGAGGTGGTGTCACATGACAGCACCTTCCCCCTAGCCTTGGCCAATCCAGCTGGTTCACTGAGCTCACCCTCTGAACTCAGCTGAATGGCATGGCATCACAAAGCACTACCCGCTGGGCTTTTTTTTTTTATTTTGAAGCCATATTTCAACATAGTCATTTTATGACTCCACCAGATAGAAAAAAATGTCACCCACTTTGTTCATGAGGAAGGGATCCAGAAAGGCCATGTTTATTTATTTAGTTGTTGATTTTCTTGATCCGGTAAGTGCAGTAAGCAAAAAAATACCCTTTTTCAGGCATGGCCCAGGAGATGACATGCAAAAATACTGAGTATAATAAATTCATGTAGCTTAACAAAATGAAGGTAGAAACTTAACAACACACATTAAATCACTCATGAACTAGTGTAAGACTAATTATATAGTAGACAGTGAAAAACTGTACACAACATAGCAATAAATCCACACATTTATTTATTTATTAAATTCTTGGATTCAAAACCTTAGAGCTGGGAGCTCATTTGCAAAGGTTCCATGTCAGAGATATATAGTATAACATACATTTGGAGCATAGTAGAACATACAATTCAGTGGAACACTATACATAAAAGACAGCCTTTCATATTTCAGCCGGTGCAGACCTGAGCAATTATTGTAGTACAATTGACAAGAGAATTCCAAAATAGAGAAACAAAAATAGTTAAGTATAACATGGTGGACATTTTTGCACAGCCAGTGTTGATCTTCTTGGGGGGTGGTAGTGGGAGGAGCAGGGATATGACAGGCAGGCTAATGGGGCAGTAGAGGATAAGGCAGGGGTGCAGGGGGGTGGTGGGATGATGGTGGTGTAGGGGACAGGGATAAGATTCATACTAAGGCATCTAGGAGCCAAGAAGGTGGTTGCCCATGTAAGGCTCCTGTCCACTTACCCATAATGCTGCACAATATTTCCCTCCTATATGTATCTATCCAGTTGCTGCTAGAACTGCTATTACTGCTATTTATGATAACCTCTAGAAGCAACCCATTCCAAAGGACATCACTCTCTGTGTAAAGAAAGCCTTCCTTCTAGTTGTGTGAAATTTCTTCGGTTGGAGCTGAAGTGAGTGTCCCCTGGTACATAGTGGATTATGTTTAAATTCCAGCTGCAGTTGATTTAACATGTATGAGTCCTGCATGTTGTCATAGCACATCAAGAGGTCTCCCCGAATTCTCCTTTTCTCTAAAGTCTTGAGGTTTAAATATAGGAGTCTGTCCTCATATGGTTTATCCCTTAATTTGTAAATTATTTTAATAGCTTTTCTCTGCACTCTCTCTTAACTATCTTCCCCACCCCACCCCTTGACACAAGACCCCACACCGGGCTACAATAGTACAGCAATGGTCTCACATATGCTCTATATAGTGTCATAATCACCTCACATGTTCTACTTTAGAAATGTGTTTGTATTGCTCATAGTATTTTATTTGCTTTAGCTATTTGAGTAGTACACTTAGTTTTATATGTTAGTTTGTTATCTATAATTATATCCAGGTCCTTCTCCTCTATTGAATGCCTGAAAGCTTGCCCATTCAGGGAATAATTTATCATTTTATTATGTTTACCCAGGTGTATAACACAGCACTTATCAGTATTAAAGCTCATGCCCTTTTTGGAGGCCCAATTATATATACTGTCCAAATTCTCCTGCATAGATGCTATGGCTTTGCCATCCTAGGCAATCCCTGTAAGCTTAGTATCATCTGTGTACTTGCTCAGCCAGTTGAATAGTGTAGACCATTGGTCACACTTGCTATTACTTTACCCTATATCTGTCTCAACACAAGTTCACTGCTACAGGATTTAACTACTCTACCCTGTAAATATTTGCTTTTCATGATAATGTGTAATTCACTTGTAACCTATTTTTTTATGCTACTGTGTAATTTGTGTGTACTCATTGATACTATGTAACTCCCATCACCCTCTCCCCCAGGTCTTACTGGGAGACGAGCAACTTGTTTGTTCAGTGTACCTTACCTGGTAAAACTTTTCAATAAATAAATAAATAAAATTGCACTCTTCCCCATATCAGATATAAAAATCTTAAACAGCACTGGTCCCAACACTGACCCCTGTGGCACCTCACTCATCACAGCCACTGGGGGGGAGAGAGAAATCCATTAATACACACTCTCTGGGTTCTGTCTGTCAACCATGCTGCCACCCACCCCACTAGCTATTCATCCAATCCCCGGTCCATCAAACTAGTAATAATTTCAAAATGGTGTACTTTATCACAGGTCTTCACAAAGTCCAGGTAGATGCAGTCCACCAGTTTCCCCCATCCAATGCAGAAGATATTTTTTCATAAAAACACAATAGATTTGTTACACATAATCTTCCTGCCTGAAAACCATGCTGCTCATAGTCAAACTGACTGCTACCTATAAGGTGAAAGCTTATTTCATTTTTAATTATGGTCTCCAATACCTTCCCTGTGACAGACGTCAAGCTGATTGGACGGTAATTTGCATAATTTGCTCTATCACCCCTTTTATGGCTGTGGGTGGAGCCTACAGCCATTTTGCTATCTGTAGCTTGAAAATGGAATTTCGTGGAAATCATTTTTGAGGCATTTTGATGTATTCTTCCACATCTACAAATCACTATGACAACTAAAATAAAATAATCCCTTCTTTCTGTTTAAAATGTTGGAGACATAACTCCAAGCTGCTTATCTGAGGGCCATTAGAAAACTGAAACAGCTTGTTAAATATTGGTTGCCTATTACACTGGAGATTTGTTTACTCCTTTCAAAATACAACAGCTTGCACATTTAAATAATTATCATTTAAACAGTTTTTGCTACTAATTCAGTTGGGGATGAATATCTTTCAAGAAAGATTTATACCTCATACATGCTACCCTTTGTAGAGATTTACACTGTTTTTAACCTCTCAAGACTTATCTGATAAAATGCCATGTCTTCAGTGAACTACCCATACTAAATACATCATTTTTTTTAACAGAAAGGGGCTGCTGCTTGCTTCCCAAACATAACAGATAAGAGCTACTGAGCTCTCTTATAGTAAGTGCGTGTGTGTGTGTGTGTGCGTGTTTGGGGGACGGGTAGTCAAACTCTAGGCAAGGGAGACCTCAACTAATGAATTAACTGCAGACAAATCATAAGTGATACAGAAGCAAATGATCTGATACCTTTTATTGGACCAACATAGATGTGACATAAAGAACTTATACCATTTATAAACTTCCTGATCAAACAATTGCAAACAGAAGACTGTTTTTTGTCACTTTATAATATGATATACTGAGTGGGTATTTACTGAGTTGCTGGATCAGGGCTTTGACAAAATAATAACAATTACTTAACTCATTCAAGATTCCATCAGGTGGACAGAAAAAGTCTAAGAGAATTTGTTTGAAAACTAACAACTATAAGATGCAAAAATAACATTTGTGTGTGTATATTGTGTGTTTGTATATATATATGTAATATATGGAGATAGCCTAATAATACCATTTCATCCCATACAAAAAATTTCTTGTAATACCACAGTACTGAAAGTGATAATACCATCGTTCCAAACTGATAATACTATCGTTCAGAAGTGATAATACTATCGCTGCTGCTCTGAACGATAGTATTATCAGTTAAACAGAACAGCGCAAGCCCAAGACTCAGAGCTGGTTGCTAAGCAGCCAACTGCAGTCGCTAGGCTCACGACGTGAAATTTCTAAACTGTGCTTCGTGGTTGGCTGCCTTTTGTTTCTGAGAGGGCAGAATAGTTTCGAAAAAAATGGCGGCTATCTCTCGCTTAGCGAGAGTAACTCGTACCCACAGAACTTGGCATCTTTACTTCCCCCTGGACTTTTTTTACCCCACAAGACAACAGTACCTTGTTGAGCCTGCATTTAGATGGAGGAAAAAAACAGGTAGGGCTTTGTAATGAGCGAGGACTTGCTAGCAGGTGTAGGGGCAGAGCGGCCGTGCAGCAGCAGAGAACCAGCCAGCAAGTTTTCACTGCAGTGCTTCGGAGGACATTTTCACAGGCTGTACAGAGAACAAAAATCATACAGACACAATTTTATATGGAATTTGTCTCCATATATTACAAAAAACACTAATAGGGTAGGAGCATACAAGGAGCTCCTTCTGAGATTCTGGACAAGTAACCTTCGAGCTTCGCCTGAGGTCTCTATATGTCCTCAGAACCTCTCGTGGGATTACCTTGTAATGCATACACTCCTATGTATTATTCTATATATATATATATATATATATATATATATATATATATGGAAATGTCTCTATTTGCAATACTTTGTTTATGACATTACTAGTATCTTTTGAGAGACTGTCTCACTTGTGATTACTAATTTTGAGTATAGTTCATGAACTAATGAGCTTGATATTTGTTATTTCATATAGTCCCCCATTGTGCCTTCTGCATAGCATATAAATCCAAATCATTCCAAGGCCACCATGACATATAATATTAATACTGAGCAGCAAATCAGAGATCTTTTCCCAATAAAAGGCTGCCGATATAATAAATAAAGAACAAAGTCATAAATAAAGAACCAGTGGCTTACGGAAACATTTACAGGGATTTGATTCTGCTTTTGTGGGGAAAACACAGGGAAAATGAAGGCTTCTTACAGAGTAATGGTTATTTGGATCTGGGAACACTGAATATTTCTTATCCTATATTTTGTATCCTGGATAGGGCAGGGGAATGCTACATCTCATTGTCAGAGGGATATTAATTTACACATTTTTTACACTGTATTTACTCAGGCTGTCCCAGACTAGATGCAATATCTTCTTTTCAGTGGGTTCATGATTTTACCATTTTTATAATGTATTCAGGCTACCTAGTCCAGGGCCCCCGTATTCAAAGGAGATATGCAGTGCATCCCAGTGGAAAAGGGAGATGTGCTGCACAACTTCAACAATGCGCAACAGCGCGATATTCAAATGTGTGGGATGTGCTGACCACAAGGGAATGGGCTAGGGCACACACAAATGGTATGCCGTTCAAGTCGAGGGGGCCATCCGATGCATATGCAGTGCTGCAGCATATTCAGTGGGAATGTGCCCCTCACAGTCCAGAGCACTGCAGAATGCAGTTAGGTCATGAATAGCTGGCCTAACCTGGCCAGCCACCCAAAGGCAGGCTGCAGATGTACACCCAGGTACACAGCAGCCTAGATGCCCTGGTAGACTAGAGGTACCCCCTTTCCATCCCCAGTCTAGCCAACTCCATTCCTGAAGAGGTCCATAGTGTAGGGCCTCCCCCCCGGACCCAATTGCAACAGGGTAAACCATGGTCCATATCCATAGTCTAGAGGATGCCCATCCACCACCCCTGTAAATGGACACCCTCACTCCCCCACACCTAACCTGTTGCAAAGACTGGCACTGCCCTCCACACCCTGTCATGGCCAGCCATTGACTGCACTGAACCCAGGCTGGGGACCTGTACTCTGGAATGACCCAACTGTCTATACCATGCATTGGAGCACCATGCCAGCTGTGGATCCACCAGTGTATGCAGCTGTGTGTATGTCTCTGGCAAACTGAAGAGGGAATTTACATGTCTCCAATGCATGCCTTGTCAATGCTGTAACTTTCTGCTGTCATACACTGAGGCAAGTCCACACTCTCCCCTGTTCCCCTATGTAACATGCCACCCTCTGGACTACTGAAGTACCCAGGGTGCCATGGGGTGTAGTATCCTGTAATGCTATTTGCAGTGTACACTTCAGGCTACAGACAGTTCATTCACAGTTCCACAATTGTACAAATGAATGGGAGATCAGCTGTAACATGCCTGTTTTGGGACCTGTGTGAGTGGGTACAGCATTGGCTATCACCCACACTGAGCGGTGCAGTGGCACTGGGATGATGGATCCACATGTGAGTGCCTGAGAAGTATGGTCACTGAGTGTTATCACCCACACACAGCTCATGCCTATGTATAACACATTCCAGTATCATACTGTGAGTGCTCTGCCACCTGCTGATAGAGTGGTATGATCCCATTAGAGAGCCAGTCATCACAATGGGATGGGCTGGGGGGCAGGGAGGGGGCTGTCTGTGCACCATTGAGGGGGAGCGGGGGCCACTACACTATGGACATGGACAGTGGGTGTATTCAAGTTTAGTTAGGGATGGCATTGGGGTCCCTACAATAGTGTCAGTGGCTCAGTAGGTAGCACACTCACCTCTGAGGCCAGGAGATCAGAGGGCTGTGGGTTCAGTTCCCACATCTGGCACTTGGGTTAATATCCCAATACTGACACTGTAGTGCAGCATGAGAAGGGTGTTGCACTTCTGAGGTGCCGCCTTTCCGTATGAGATGTTAAACCGAGGTCCCATCTGCCTGGACTGGTGGTAGTTCAGGTGGATGTTAAAGATCCCATGGCACTTATCGAAAAGAGTATGGTAATGTCCTCGGTGTCCTGGCCAAATTTCCCTCATTCACTAAAATAAATACCACCAACAGCTTAATCTGGTTCAGATTCAGTTGCTTACCATCTGTATCTCCCCCCCCAGTCGCCCCTGAAAAAGGGACTTCTAGGCCCAGTGGGCTTACTGGGTCAACAAAATTCAACAAACAAACAAACAATATGGAACCAATAGAGCCTCCGTTATGATCGAGGCAGGTGGAACGGGTGCCACTATACCACCAGAGACTTCAGGGCCTGTCCCACATGGGAGCAATCAGGGTCAGAGCTTGGGGGGGTAAGAGCTGCTCCAGTGTGTTCATCCCTATGCCAACATGCAAATGGGATGGTAATGAGCATGCATAAGGCCCCTTTGCACCCTGCATGCTCAATTAGTTAATTTGCATTCCTGGGCTAACTATTACCCATGGGGGCTGCAGTGCATGCCAGTATGTGCCATGCATTCCCCCTTGAAGGTATTCAGTCAGGGTCACCCTGGATGCACCTGACTTGGTGGCCACCTGCACTGTGACTCCCGTCCAGGGTCACATTTTCAACAGAAATGATGAAGCCCACCAGGATGAGGCACAGTGTCACAGGTTTACTGCATGACAAAAGGGACTAACTCCCTTTGAAATTGCATTGTTTGCTGCAGTAACTCTACTGCAGAATTCTGCAGTGCTGTGCTTCATCCTGACGGGCTTCACTGTCTGCACACCCTGTACCGGTGGTGCATTCTCTTTGACTGTTGTATCAGTGCTGACCGGTGCACCCTCTTTGTTCAATGCATCTTTCTGCTCGTGCATTGATCCGGCACTTAATATGTCCCCCAGATGTAAAATATTGTTTGAAGTGTGCTCTGATTTTACACAATGCAGCATAATATTGTGTAGATGTAGAGCCACACTGAAAATAAGATACCATTTCTTCTGCGAACTGTCCAGACTAAATATACAGCAATCAGCAGGCATATTCTAGGAAAATACATTGTAAAAATGTATAAAAGGAAGACCACATTGAAACTGCCTCTCCAAAGATCTGCATTGTGCAAATTCATTAGAAATAATGGATGAATGCATCCCAAAAGCACTCCACAGCCATATCACCTCTGACCAGAGTTTGTTATACAGTATATAGGAACTACAGTCACCCCTAACCTGTCTTGCAGGACCTCCATTTCATGCAGTGATTTTAAGAATATTAGTCTAGCTTTGCAACCTCTGGGGATAGTAATTTTAACAAAACATTTGATATATTATCTGGTCCGGTAGAATATGTATTCTTTAGCTTGTTTATTATCTTATTTATAGTGCTTTCAGTTATCTGTATAGGGAACGAGGCCTACTTTTTAACCTGATGATTTGCACCTTGTTTATGGGAAAAGACTGCCAAAATATGTGTTAAAGGTGTTTGCCATTTCTGCTGGATCATCAGCTACTTGGTCGTTCATCTTAAGAGTGCATAACCCTGTGTTTTTTTATGAAGTGGCTTAACATAACTGTAGAACAGCTGCATATTGTCCTTCCCTTCCCTACTGGCTAGTCTTTTTTTTTCCATATTTTGGTTACATTTCATAATTAAGTTTTTATACGGTCTCTGTGCATCTATATACTTTACCATGCTGCCTTTGTTTCACTACTTTTATATGCTTTATACAGTTTCTGCTTTTTCTTTAAGGATTTCTTTTATTTTATTAGTCAACCACTTTGGTTTCGTTGCTTTATTATTATATTTCTTTCTTTTATAAATATAGTTATTATATAATGCAATTATATGGCGTTTAAAGCTCTCCCACGTCATTTACAGCTCTATTTTCAAATATGGTTTCCCACTGCAACTTCTTTTATTTTTTATAAGTTCCTTATTTGCTGTGTTAAAGATATCTATCTCCTTACATCCTCTTGTAAGATGAACACATTTATTCACAGTATAAAAGACACAGCTATAATCACGGTTTCCTGGGGGGGGCAGATCCTACAGTTGGTAATCCTAATCTCCTTTGTTGCCATGACTAAATCTAGTATATTGTCCCCTCTTGTCGGATTCCTTACATATTGGTGTATGCCCGCCTGGTTCATAATTAAGCAATAATGCCCGACAGGGTGTGTGTCATGCTGGGATAACGTCACGCCTCAGGTGGTTGGGCACGAGGCCGCAGGCCGAGTGCGTCCAACAACTGAGGCGTGACGTTATCCCAAACGACACACACCCTGGAGGGCATTATTGCTATTATACAATGGCTCGTTGTTATACAGCATAAAAAAAATAATTTTAAAGATGTTTCTGTGTGGAAAAATATTTTTGTTTTTTAAGAGCAGATGAAACAATCAAGCAAATGATCAGCATACTCATGATGTTCAGCAGGTTCACAGTGAGGTTGAGACTAGACCCGTGATGTTGTACTGATTATCATCACACCCATGATGTTGTACTGATTAACATCATGGGTCCAGCCCAAGACTGACCAATCAGAGTCCAGGATTTTTTCTTGCCATTGTATAATATCTAATAGCTCTTTACTTGCTGCTTTATTTGCATTTAGTGTGTCCCAATTTATATTACTTAAAGTCTCCCATTACTATTACTTCTCCCATAGTGCAGGCATTCTCTATTTCCTTATAAATGGATATACTGCCTTCATGGCTTAACCCTGGGGTCTATGGCATACTCCCACAATTATACAGTTTCTTGCCCCTATTTCCAGCCTTATCCAGCTAGTTTCAGCATCTTCTGCCCTTAGTTTAATCTTGTCTGATACATCAATGGATTTAATGATGTTTTAAATATGTGCTGTTACTCCCCCATCCTTTCTTTCCTTTCTATCCGAGTGATACATTGTGTTGCCTGTTATTTCACTGCCCCATACGTCACCTGGAGTCAGCCAGGTTTCTGTCAGTCCCACCACATTGATCTTGTTACTTATTAATGCTTCTAGTTCTTCTTTCTTATCTCCTGTGCATCTGACATTAGCAAGTAAACATTTTAACTTGTTTTTATTTTTCTTTCCTTTTTTGTCTATTTTCTTGTTTAGCTGACCTGTTTGGGGTGATGTTATCATGAATTTCCCACCCTTGCCCCATCCTAACTAGTTTAAATGAAAATGTATGTCATTTGCTATTAGGGTGGCAAGAGTTGATGTTCTAAGGGGGCTTAGGTGTAACCCATCTTTGGCATATAACTTTCCATTTTGAAAGAAAGTATCCCAAGTGTGTAGAAATCTTATGTTAGTGGTTTCACATCCATTTATTAAATGAGCATTTATTCTTTGAATGGTGCTGTTTTTGCCACATTAAAACATAATTTTGGGAGTAACCCAGAGATTATGGGAGTTTGACCAGCTCTTTTGATGATGTCTGCGCATTCCATTATTTCCCTGGCTATGTCTTTCTTGTGGTCTTTCCCTACATTATTTATCCCCACATGAATAACTATGATTTGACTACCTTGCTTGCTTTCCATTAGCCAAGGTAGTCTGTCTTTTATATCTTTAACCCTAGTGCCTGGTAGACAGCTTAAGACTGTACTGGTTTTATTTTACTTACAGATAACTGAGTCAGTCTTCCTCAGTATGGAGTCCCCAATTACCAAGACATTTTTACCTTCACTTTAAGCTATAATGGGTAATGTGTTTACTGGGGCAACATCTGTTTGGTCTGATCCTACTTGCTCCCCCTCTTCCTCTATGCTCAGGGTGACAAATTTATTTTGCAGTGCAATTTTGTTGCTACCATGCACGAGGCAAGGGGTAAAGATAAGGCAGAGGGCAGTTCCTGTTGTTAAGTGCATGGGGTGGACAGAGTTTCCATAGATGACTGGGGAGATCCCTGCTTAGTGTGAGCAGCCACAACTACTACATGTGGAGAGGTATTGGTATAGCTTATTCTTGAAAGGTCCCAGCTTAGATTCTTTCATAATGTCACAAGGAAGGGCATTTAACCATCGGGGGGGGGTACAGTATGCAAAGGACCATTGTCCTTGGGCTGTGTGACAGAATGGGACTTGGTAGAACTGTCTGGTTGAGACACGAGTCCAGTGAGGTTTTGCAATTGGTTTGAGGAGGTCCTGGGTGGACGGAGAGGTAAGGCCTTGGCAGGTTTTCTTTGCTAGGAGACAGGTCTAACATTTCCTTCTGCCATCCAGGTTCAGCCAATTTGTCATAGACTATAGGCTTTGTTTAGTGCTGTGCTTATGCTTTTTAGTGTAGTGCCAGATGCAGCGCTATATACAGTTAATCTGTAATCTATTATGGAGAGAATAGAACTATTCACTGCCAGTTGGAGCATGTCAGTGGTCATGCAGTGCCTGTGCCTATAGAGTCTGGTATTTATTGTAGTTGTGACTAGGTTCACATGGTTAGCATAGAATAGGATGCAGTTGAGGGCCAC
The DNA here is from genome assembly GCA_016271365.2 of Neoceratodus forsteri. Lineage (NCBI taxonomy): Eukaryota > Metazoa > Chordata > Ceratodontiformes > Ceratodontidae > Neoceratodus > Neoceratodus forsteri. Next base: position 105,974,356 of record JADMNL010000035.1, read on the forward strand.
TCCAAGGTATTTAAAGGTAGACACAAATTCAAGTGGGGTTTGGAGGCTATTTAAGATAATTAAAGAGACTTATGCTTGCTGCATGGATTTGTGAACAACATTATTGTTGTCTTTTTGTAGTTTATGAATAATTTGTATTTCAAGAACCAGCTCTCAACCTTAGAGAAGTCTTGCTGGAGTTGAATCTCAAGACAGTGTGCATCAGGCTCACTGGAGAAAATAACAGCATCACCCATGTAGAGAACAATTCTTTCTGATCAGATAGTGGAGAGGTGGTTTAGAAAGAGACTGAAAAATAAGGGTCCGAGAACTGAGCCTTGCGGGACAACAGAGAGCACTTGCCAGCTGTCCAACATACTGTTTGGAATAATACACAGTGCACTACAGTATATATAGTTGCACAGTGACTCAGTTCCATAGTAGGTTAAAGTACATGAACAGATAGAATCAACTTATTGACAAGAGCACTTTGATACCTTAACTAGATGTTCATTGAACTTCCTTCAGAATGAGGCAGCTGTGGGACATTTTTTAATGTTAGGCAGGATAGAATTTCATAACACAGGGGCAGCATATGCGATGGATGATTCAATGACCTAGTTCTAAGTTTGGAAATAAACAATGGGGTATTAGAATCAGACCTCAGGGGTAAGTCTAAAATTTGTTAGATATATACCTAAAAATGACTAAGTTACATGTAAAAGTTCAAAACAGTGAAATACATTAACTGGACTTACCTTATTTTGTCATAGAGAAATTGTGGTTCCAGGTGGAGGATGCTTTTCCAATTGTAGAGTGGATCTATGATGTGGAACCCTCTTTAGGTGAGGGAGGAAGTGAGTGTGTGTGTGAGGTGGCGGGTGCTGAGTGGAGGTCAGGGTGGGGTGCATGGAGTGTGTGGAGGGAAGCAGAGATTGATGAGAAACCATTTTCTTCCTTTCAGGTAAATTAGAAAAGAAACTGAAAGATCTTTGTTGGATAGTTTTCTCTATTTCAAAGATGCTGACACTGGGGATTGGGCACCTCTGTATCAGAAGATAGTTTTGAGTCACTGCAGGTGGGCACCCCAGTGTCACTCAGTGTTGCGGGGTAAGGTGGTTAAATTCATGGGGCTCAATTCTCAACTGTGATCTATTGCTGCAAGGCCTGGGTGTGCCAAACACATGGTGCAAGGGGTTTATGGCATTCTCTGGCCGTCAATCAGGATTTGTGATCCCATGCACCACATGCCCTGAGCTAGACCAGCTTTTCTGGTCTAACCTTGGGGACCTTTTTACAGGGTTTGTGCCACATATGTGGTGCAAGCCACTGTAAAATGGGTAAATTGTTACAAATGCATATGACTTATGAGAATCGGGCACATGGTTGTCACCGTGTTTGGGCAGTGCAGGGTTTGATGCAAAGCTTGTGAAATCCCTGCATCACCATTTAAGCATTAAACCCATTGAATCTGCAGTGGGATGGAATATGTAATATACAGTGGCATGGGGGTGGTTAGGTTAGCCAGTGTCACTATGCACTATTGAAGTAGAGGGCTATTAGCTGGTGACTGGGGTTGGGCACCTTGGCGATGGAAAAGAAAACAAGGAATTGTAATAATGGTGGTGGGATTGTGCACCTGCCATCCATTAAAATGAAAACTTGATTCAGGAGGGGGAATAACAGTGCTGGGATTGAACACCCCCTTCTGGTTACTATTATTAGTAATTTGGGTTAGGAGGGGTACTAAGCCATGACTCCAGGTGTGCACATCAGCACTACTGAAATGACTCCCCTTACAAAATTTGGCACCCAGGATTTTAGTGTGCCCAGAAAGTGTATTTCTGGTTACATTTATAAAAAACAAACATAAGAAACCAGCTAAATGGATCCTGTTTACTTAGGTTTGTTTTTTGAAAATGCATGATTTTTATGTTTTTTACATCTGGTTTGTTAAAAAAAAATCTCCCAAGATGATGGTTGTCATGACCCAGTTTGTTTTCACAAAAAGGCAAAACACCAATTTTGTGAAAGATAAATGCTCGCATAAGGAACATTTATGTTTCATATCTGGGGGTTATCCTAAAAGTCTACTGAGCATGCTCAAAATAAAATGCAAATCATCATAACTTTGAAAACAATTAATATTTTTTATGAAACCTTTGAAAGGCACTACCTTGGCATAGCACCATCAACCTAAAAGCTTCAGATAAAGATTGTGTGCCACATAGGCTGTAGGTAAGAGCAAACAAGCATGCAATGCAAGCCTAATTTCTGTAAATGTGATGCATCGAGATCTCAGAAACCCCATAAGCTACCCTCACAAAACTTTACATGTTTTGTGAATTTGCCTCCCGAACAATGCATGCAAATTTTGGTCAATTTCATCAAACACCTCAAAAGTTATTAAGATGCAAAGTTGGGGGCTTAACACTGAGTACTGTACTTCACCCTATCTATACTGCCACTACCGCACCATTATAAATCATAAAAAAAAACATTAATGCAGACATTAGGAAAGAGGAACACAAAGCACACAAAGCACACAAAGTGGGGAAATAAAAAAAAAGTAGGGTTTTGGATTTCCAGAGTCTTGGCAAATCAATGGTGTAGTATTCTTTTGGGTTGTCAACCTGAATGCCCACCCCTTTCCCTAGCCCGTATTCTTCTGGCAAATTACAAAGTGCAGCTCCAAGCAAGGGCCTCATAGTGATACACTCTTCAGAGATAAAGAAGTAGGGCTCGCCACATGTAGTCAGTAGAATCTATTATAGATTTCTTCACTTAGGACCCTGGGGGCCTTGTATGAAGGAAAGAGATCATGTCTGATCTTATTTGCTCAGGGGAGAGGGTGGGCGTTAGAATTGACAATGCCATGGAGGACCCCACCACTGATTCTCTAAAACTCCAGAGACCCAAAACCCTAATATCTTTTCATTTCCCTTATTTGTGCAGTTTGCATTTTTTAACACTAATGTCTGCATTAATGTAATGTTTTTGTAATGAATCTCCTGTCTTTTTCTAATATTGGAACCATATCCTCATTGGTCCCTTTTGGGATTTGCTCAAAATGAAATAAATAGAATAGCAGAAATAGTCCCGACATTATTCATGGACCTGTCAGGCCTTGACATGCACATCAACCCCTTGTGCAGGAAAGCTGTCCAGCCCACTACAATGTGTTGTCTGTGCATCATAAGACTGCTGTGTCCCTTCTCACATGTGGCTAGTGCCACATGCCATGTGTCACAATGCCCTCAACCCTCCCTTGGCCCATTCAGCTGGCTGACTGAGTTTGAACCTGAACTTAGGTCACTGACATGGGAAGGCAGCGTGGCCTCCAATGGACCAAAATCCATTCTGTCAAATAACATTACTTCATAGTATTTGTTTTGTGACATTTTGACACCAAATTTTCAACAGAGTCTTTTTAAGACTCCCTCTTCTGAACATGATAGGTGTAATTTATAAAATACTGTCCGAAACATCATTTTGCACCACAAGCGTGAAGATAGCCAGGATTTGAAAAGTGACACCTGTCACATTCTTGAGGTGGTATGAAAACATTGATTATGTTGAACATTTCCTGTCAAAATACTAAAAATTATTAAAGTTATGAGTACGTGTTAAAACAATTTCAATGGACCTTCACAATTTGTTGTTTTTTTATATTTTGACCCCAAATGTTCAGCATAGTCTTCTGATAATCCTACTTTATGAACCCAGTAGATAAAAATTTTCAAACCCCAGCTGAAAAGAGATTTTGTGCCACAAGTGTGAAAACACATTTAGAGAGAATTTGAAAAAATGACACCTGTCACATTCATGAGATGGTGTGAAAAATGGCTATGTTGAAAATGTGGGGTCAAAATATTGAAAGTTACCATAGTTATGAGTGAGCATTGAACCATTTCAACATATCTTCATAATTTTGTTGTTTTTAAATATTTTTTCCCAAAATTTTCAATGTCGTCTTTAGATGACCCCACCTCATGAACTCAGTAGGTGAAAATGTTTAAATCCCACCCAAAAAGTGATTTCACAGAGTGACTACAAAATCAACTTTTGGACTGGAATTGAAAAATGTCACTGTTCTTGTTCATGATGTGGGATCCCAAAAGGTCATGATGAAAATTTGGGAGAAAAATATTAAAAAAAGAATTAAGTTATGAGTAAAAGTTCAAACCTCATTGGAATTACATTAACTGCAGTTACCTAATTTCCTCATTTCACAGTAGTCTTTCAGCTTGGAGACTAAATCTATGATAGTTGCCTGAATTTAGGTGAGTGTGCGTGTGTGTGGATGGGTGGGGGGTAGCTGAGTATGGAGTCTAGATGGGGTAGGGGTGGGGGACGGTGGCACAATGACAATAATAGACCATTTTCTTTATTACAGGTTAATAAAAAGAAAAATACATTGAGGGACTTTTTTTTATAACAGGTACTGGCATTGGGGACTGGGCACTCCAGTGTTGACTTGATGTTTGGTAGCAGAGGGGATGGGCACCCCAGTGTCACAGACTGTTGGGTTGGGGTGGTCTGAGCCAGCACAGGGAATTGGGTGCCTGGTGTCAGGATATTTGTGTGGTGGGCTGGGAATTGTAATGGAGGGAGGGACTGAACTGGAACCTGGGATGGACACCCTGGTGTCAGAATAATGTCAGTATTTAGCTGGTACCAGAAACTGGGTACCCAGGGGTCCAGTTCAATGAAATTAGACTGCTAATGTGGCTAATAGCTGTGGATGAAAGAAGAAATAAATAACACACTGACCATTCAGCAGTGGCAGGGCTACACATTTGCTATGTTTACACGTGTGCTGTAACCCAGTTGGAGCACTGAAAAAACAGGGATCAAAGGAAAAATCATGGTTTACAGATACTTGCAAACCCGACTGGTGATCTAACTAGGTTGCTTCTCACACATTGCTAAGCATATACGGTTCACAGGAATCAATGCCTGTAGAACCTGAATGTGCTCCACATGTAAACCGCATCAGTTGGCAGATCATTCCCAGAGGCATGCACTTTTAATAGGTCTTCTCTTGCCAACCCCAAACTGCAAGTACCGAGCGTGTTCACCTTAATTTTGTATCCATTGCCGGTATTGCAGAGATGTACATGAAAAACTCCATCGCATCTCTGGAACACGAATGAGCTGTTCATGTATACTGAACAGCATCGAAACTGTAACTACCAGCACTGGTCCCTGTTTCTCAGTCTCATGGTACATGTAAACCAAGTAATTGATGGGTAGCTCTACCTCTTCTTAATGAATACTACAGAAAGGGCTACAGTGGGTATTTGCAGCATCTGGACAGCTTACCCCCTGAAACAAGAGCACACTTTGGAAAGATGATCACATTAAGGAATGTGGTTGTAACAATTCGGTTACATTCTCAGAAATGGAACTATTTTTCTTAAATATTTCAAAGGCTACTAAAGTTTGAGAGATAACAATCACTAAAACACACACCTTGCAGAAAACTCTATCAGATCTGAAAGTTTCAGGTTTGAAATCATCCTATTTCTTGGGCTGCAGTGGGCAGAGCCCTGCAGACCTCTTGCTATGAGAAAAGGACTCCCATATTCTTTGTGAATGAACATGTTGGAGTGACAATGCAGTCACCTCCGTGTCTGTGAATCACTCTGGGTTGGAAGTTATAATGTGGGTTGTCAGGGATTAAAGCCCATTGGTGTACAGCCTCTGCATAGCCATGCATTAAGCAGCCATGTTAATGCATGGTTCTGTGGAGCTTTTCAGGGAAAATGCTTGTCAGCACTCATTCCCTGCTTCAGAAAGGGAACACCAGACTGGCTGTCATGCAAAATTGTGGGGAAGCGAGAGAGCACCAGAACTGAGCACTTTGACTTTTGGTTTCATCAACTAGTGGTTTTTCACTTTCTGTGCTTCCTGTTTTAAATAGCAGCCAGTGCTGCAATTTAGGGATGTGTCAGGAGCGGTACTGGACAATTCCGACAGGTTTTTCTCTCTCTCTCTCTCACACTGTGTCACTGTCTTGCTCTCTCTCACTCTAGTTTTGGCAGTGTCAGTATATCCTGGCCCCTCCACCAGCCCCAGGACACAAAGTGCTGCAATTTAGGGATGTGCCAGGGACTGGTAGTGGAAATTCTGGCAGGTTTCTCTCTCTCTCTGTCTCTCTCAGTGTGTTGCTCTCATGCTCTCTTTCTCTAGTTTTGGCAGTGTCAGTATATCCCAACCCCCCCCACCAGCCCCAGGACACAGAGACTGCAAGAGAGAGCCAGTTGAAGTTCATTGCCAGCCTCTCCCCTCCTCCCTCAACCACCCGTACATCATTGCTGTGAGAGAGATAATGCTACTGACACCATAGTCATCATGGATGATCACACTTCTATTAAAACACATTTTGGTCAGAGCTGATATGGCTGTGGAGAGCTTTTGGGATGCTTTCACTCATTATTTCTAATGAATTTGCACAATGCAGATCTGCTGAGTGGCACTTTCAATGTGGTCTTCCTTTTACACATTTTTACAATGTGTTTTCCTAGAATATGCCTGCTGATTGCTATATGTTTAGTCTGGAGAGTTCACAGAAGACATGGAATTTTATTTTCAGAGGGGCTCTGCATCTACACAATATTATGCTGCATTGCATAAAATCAGAACACACTGAAAACAATATTTTACATCTGGACTAGGCTATCTTGAATAAATACATTATAAAAATGGTAAAATCATGACCCCACTGAAAACAAGATATTGTATCTAATATGGGACATCCTGAGTAAATACAGTGCAAAAATGTGTAAAATGAAGATCACAATGACAATAAGGTGCAGCATTTCACCAACGCTATCCAGGATACAAAATATAGGATAAGAAATATTTAAAGAGCTAGTGGAGTCAAAACAGGCAGACAGAAAAATAATACAAATTTTAAGTAGTAGTTAGTTGTAATTTTTTTTTTATTTCTGAAGTATTTTTCTTTTTCCTTTTGCTCATCAGAAAGTATTCTGTGTGATAATATTGTGCTGGATGTGTGAAACAGCTCTTAGCCTGGCAGCTGACATGGCTTTTTCTACTGCCCCACACTACATCATCAACATTGTGATGTCACTGACTGTGACATCACAGGTGAGCAACCTGGCAGTCACTCACTTGCTGTTCCTAAGTAGCAGTGATGTCACAGTCATTGGTGTCACAATGCTGATGATATAGTGAGAGGCAGCAGAGTAAGATATGTCAGCTGCCAGGCTAAGAGCTGCTCCACACATCACACCTACTAACAGCAGGTAAACAATCTTCTAATTAAACAAAGGGGAAATAAAAAGTACCTCAGATGTAACAGGTAATGGTTGGCTTGGCTGCTTTTAAAATCTAATATTAGCTTAGGCAGTACAGTAGCTCTGTAAAGGAACTTCACTGTGTTCACTGACATAAACAAAGATTCTTTATTGTTTTGTAATATATTAGATTGCGGTATTTATTTTGAATGTTGTGGCTATGAGGAGTGTGTGTGTGTGTGTGTGTGTGGGTGTGTGTTTGCTGTAGCTCAATATATTTTTCTCCAAGAAAGCATAGTCAAAAAATGCCTGCTGATTGCTATATAATTACTGTAGCTCACATAGTTCACACAAGCCCTGGCATATGTCTGAGACAGTATATATCAGATAGTGTCTCAAGAGGTTTAAAAAACAGTGCAAATCTTTGTACATTTGTTCCTGGGAAAAGATGACATTTATGAGGTATGAATCTTTCTTGAAAGACAATACTTGCCCAGCTGAAGCTTGTAGCAAGGACATGTTTAAATGCTAAGCATTTAAATGTGCAAGTTGTTGCATTTTGAAGGGGTCAACAAATCTCCAGTTTAATAGGCAACCAATATTTAACAAGTTGTTTCAGTTCCCTAATGGCCATCTGATAAGCAGCTTTAATGCTGTCTCCAACATTCTAAACAGAAAGAAGGGAGTATTTTATTTCATTTGGCATAGTGACTTATAGATGTGGATGGATACATTGAAATGTCCAAAAAAAGTGTTCCACATTCCTCCATTTTCCCAGCTACAGACAGCAAGATGGCTGTAAGCTCTGCCCACAGCCATAAACAGATGTATATTTGACTATTATTCCATTATTTTCATTTTGCTCTGGATAAATTTCAAACATGAACATTTGAAACCAGCCCTGGAATCTTCACTGAATCTGATGAGATCCCTTGTCCCGTAGCCAGATCACATTAAAGGTACCACACAACATTATTTTAGACAATTGCCCAAATGATACAATGCAAAATAATTATGTATTGCTGACTTCTAAATATTGCACAGTTGTTTAAATACATTTTTTATAAATGGAAAATGCAAAGAGCTACAAAATTACAGACTTTTTTTTATTCTTTTATCCACTTGCCCTCAGGCTCCCCCTGTCTACCACCATAAAGATTTGGTCATACTCTGATCATCCGATGGACCCGAGACAGTGAAGCACAAATTAGCCAGCAGCTCACTGCTGAATTTAATGGGACATCCAATTATTTGGATTAACACACTCTCTTCCTCTTTCCTCACTTCATTCTCCTGGTTTACCATTTGAAAAGTGATCATTTTTTTAATGAAGGTTTTACAAACTTTTACAATGTTGTAAGTTTGGTATAGATGATATCAATAGGACTTTCAGATCTTTATATCCAAATTTATTTTTGTTTTCAGCTTCCTTATGTACAGAAAATTGAGGAAGTGGCTGTCACAAACCCACTCAGCAGGTCAGCCCTCTAATCCCAAAGTGCCAACCTCCGAGCACAGTCTTGTGAACAGTAACAGAAACAGGATAACCCTCCTGTCTGTTTTGGGGTTCAAATCAACCTTTGGTCTCAAGTCTTAGAGGGATTCAAACTATGAACCTCTTATTAGCGTACCCAATGTACAGGCTCAGATAATTCTGTCTTCGGGGGGCCAGATATCTTTGCCTATGGACACCTAACCAGGTGTACAGAAATGAACCCTTAAAAACTGTAATAAAAGACCTCAGATTTAAAACACTTACCTTTTCCAGTTTGGTATCACCATTCAAGCTTATGTATAATGCCTGATTTAACCATATATACTCCACTTGTAAAAGAAAAGAAATCAAAGACAGACCAAGTCGGCTCTAAAAATAGAGTTTTTCTAAAATAGATAAAAAATATGTAACACATAAAATACAGAACTATTATATCACAAGACATACAAATCTATTAAAAGAACAAGATTTTAACGGTACAATTCCTACTACAGTACTTAGATTTGTCTCGCTCTCTAAATACCTGCTTAAAGTGCTCAAAGATGTTTCTTTGACAGAGTCTAGATAAAAGTGTGTCTCTGAAGTAAAACAGAATACTGTCTAAAAGCTGGCTTTTCCCACCTCTTTGCATGAGGTCACCTAGCTCCTCCCTGTCAGAATATATATAAAAATATATCTATACAAGAACAGGATGTCTTTTCAAAGTATTAAATTCTGCAATCCTCAGCACAACTCATTTTCTTTTTCAAATGACATTTCTTTGATCTTATGACCAGTTTCCTCTTTCCAGGACATCAAAGCATTTTTTATGACTTCACACTAAAATGTCACAACCTGCTGTTCTTCCTCTAAGCATTATAAAAGTTTAAGATTTTCCCTCTTAGCAACTACAGCTATAATTAACTCAGATAAATAGGAGATCCTTAATCAATGCCTGTTCTACTCTGTAATTAGCTTCTGGCCTTCCAGGTAACACCTTGTATCTAAAACCTGTGTGTGTGTGTGTCATACTCACATGCTGTTTCAGCATTTCTCAAGAGAGACAGTCCATAACCCATTTTTACATTACAAAAAATGATACAGTGATCAGAACCAGCTGTCCAAGTGTCACAGTGACTAGCAAAACAGACTGAGAATAGTGGATGGACAACTATGCACAACCAGCCTGTTGTGTCACTTAGGGGTTCTGATTCCCTGAAACCTCAAGAGTGAAGCTTAAGAGGTCCCTGGAAATCAGAACCCTGAGGTTGCACAACACACTGGGCATGGAGTTGCCTATCCACTATTTTTATAGTGCATGGTGCCCCTAAAAGTGAAATAAAAAAGAATGTTATCCTTTTTTTCATATATAGTCATTTCTGCTCTTGTGTCTTATTCTGTAATGCTACTAGTTGCTAGAGTCTGTGGTGTGGTTGTTAGGGACCAGACACCCCTACGTCATTAGTGCTGGTTTCTATTGATTAATAGTTGCATATGTGAGGGATTTAAAAAACAAACATGGCCGACGCATCTCTCACTTAGCGAGAAGATTTAATGTCTGTGATTGTTTTTTCATTCTGTATGTAATTTAAAGTATCTGGTTGATCCTGTGTTTTTTTTAGTTTAGGTGAGCAATATCTGGTTGATTCTGCATGTGCGTGTTTTGTTAGACTGTCTGCCACTTTGCTTGATCGATCATGCTGCGGCCACCTGTCTTACTATCTGGTTGATCCTGCTGTTTCTGTTGCCTCAGATGTTCTAATGAACAGTGCGTCTTGTGTGTTTTGAAAATGAGCTGAAATGTTGTTGTACCATAGTACAGTATTACCCCGTTCCATGACATTTGAGCTGCTGTAGAACAACACTTCAACTAATATGGATTTCCATCCAGAACCAGCCCTCACCATACACTATACTATACTTTTCAAAGTGAGCTAGTTAAAAAAAGTTTTAAGTCTCCCACTACCCTACAACTACTACCACCACCGCCACTTTTGTTAGGCTTGGTTTCCGGTAACAAGTGATCTGACGGTATGCTGCTAGTTTATTTACTATTTTATTTTCAATGCACTTTCCCATTAATACACATTTCTTTCTACAGCAAAGCTATTGGCAGTAGTTAGAAAATGGTCAAGCTGCTCAAACTTGTCAAAACAGCAGTTTACTAATGCTCATGTTGAAGTGTACCATCTTTTGGTTAAAAACAAACATTAATCTGGTGCCAAAATGGCTAGCACTGGCCAAGTTATAATCAATAGAAGATGCGCATGTCAGCCAACCTAGGTAACCTTTCATCTAGTGCAGTCCAGGGTTTGGGAGTAAGCCATGGGTGTGAGAGCATCAGCAAAGGGGAGGAGGATCATACATCCACCAAAGAGCTCTTTTCCAGGGTGGGAGGGTATGTCTCTCAGACAGTAGGCTAACCTAGCAATGGCTAAGGGCCAATGCACTGAAACAGCATTGCAACAGTGGGACTGGTGGTATGGTGAATGGCAGCACACCATTTAATGGAGCGTATCCAACGCTGCCTTGGATGTCACTGCACTTTCACACCACCAGGGGAAATAAAAGTGAAAAAACCCTGTTAGATACTATACATGTTAAAAGACTGGGTGAAATAAGTACTGCATTATCTGAAAGGTAATAATTATATGCAATATTTTAAACCAGTAAGACTGGTATGTGCAAAATCAAAAAAATACAAAAGACAGAAGTGTTTGCTGTAAATGTGGGTTTATTGGTGCAAAAACTGAACAGCACATATGCCCTGTACTTTGAACCTCTGCAGGTTCCTTCTTAGGGAGCAGGCTCAAAAGTTACATTTTTTCATTCAGATCTATAGGGGCAACTGCTCCAAGGTTGAAAATTAATCTGCTTTACCTTTGGAGCAGTGTTTTCAGACAATGACATCCCCATAATGAACATGGATATGGTCAATGCCCATCACGTTCAATGTTTATGGACCAGAATTTTGAAGCTGGTGCCAGCTGGCACCCACAGAGGTGTCTTATTTCCCACTAGAAATGGAACAGAGATGCTACTGGATCATCTCCTTCATTGGCCAAATAGTATGGCTAATGTAACTCATAACAGCGGTCACTCCTTGGACTTAGTTTTCCTCCTGAGGATTGAGGCCTTTGACGTGGGGGTGGAACCTGTCAGTTGGTCCAATCACTACACTGTGGGGTTCAGTTTTTGCACCCCCCCTTGTAGGCCGACCCCTGTGGAGATGGTTAGGTACCGCTCTTTATGAGATATTAGCTCTACAGGCCTGGCAGCGGTGCTTGACCTATCGGAGCTTTCTGGGATGAGCAATGATCTTGATGGCTTGGTGCTGGCTTATAATAGGGCCATCTCCTCAGCTCTCAAGCAAATTGCTCCTGTCCGTGTTCATCCTCTCTCCCTTTGAACCTGGTTCCCATGGTTTGATGGGACCTCGAGGGAGATGCGGTGACAAGGATGAAGATTAGAGCGTTGTAGGTGGAGAACTGCCCTTGATGCCGACCATCTTAGACTGATTGAACATTACCAACTCTATCATTCCATAGTCTCTCGTAAGAAGGCAGAGTTCCTGTCCGGGGAGAGTATGGCTGCTCAGAACCGACCAGCTCAGCTTTTTCAACCTGACAGGCTGTGCAACCAGCCTGTCTCCAGGTTTGGAAAGCTTTTTCACAAGTAGAATGTGATGCGCTTGCTCGCTTCTTTGCAGATAAGGTGGCTGGCATCAGGACAGCACTCCAGCCTGCTCTCTTTATGGAAGAAGCTACAGATCGGCATTTGGTCACACCCCCGGTCTCTCCTGGAGTTCCTTTGACCAGCCTGAGTTCATTGATGTCATGAGGATTGTCCATAGTATGTGCCCTACATGCTGTAGTTTGGACCCGGGCCCGACTTCCCTGATAAAGGGTTGCCTTGACATCATTGGCCCAGTCCTAACATGGATAGTCTGGTGCTCCTTGGATATGGGTGAGTTTCCTAGCTCCCTGAAGGAGGCAGTGGTGATACCCCTCCTGAAGAAAGCTTCCTTGGACCCCGACTGCCCTGCCAACTATAGGCCAAATCTCTAATCTTCCCTTTGCAGGGAAGATTATTGAGAAAGTAGTGGCTGCATAATTGGAAAACCATTTAACCATCCTTGACATCTATGAACCACTCCAGTCTGGTTTTCAAAAGAGGCATGGCACCGAGACAGCTCTGGTTCAGGTGCTCAATGATCTTCTGATGGCTAGAGATCAGAAGAGCCATTCCATTCTGGTTCTTCTTGATCTCTCATCAGCCTTTGACACTGTGGACCATGGGGTACTTCTCGCTCTCCTGGAGTTTATCGGTGGCCTGTCAGGTACAGTCCTCAGTTGGTTCAGATCTTTCCTCACTGACAGAACTCAGAGAGTGGTGTTGGGGATAAATTCTTCCCACCCAGTCTCTCTGTCATGTGGGGTCCCCGAGGGCTCGGTGTTGTCCCCCATGTTGTTCGCAGTGTATATGCTGTCCCTCGGAGACATTGTAAGAAGGTATGGGCTGAGGTTTCACTGCTATGTAGATGATACCCAGCTCTACCTATCTTTTGCACCTGACTAGGATAGAGCTCTCTCAGTCTTTAATAGCTGCCTCACTGAAATCCAGTGCTGGATGAATTCAAGCTGGCTGAAGTTGAACTCAGAGAAGACGGAGGCAATGGTTGTGGACCTGGGTCATAGGGTAGAGGGGATGGGAGCTGGTTTACCCTCAGGTTTATTTCTGGGAGATGTTCAGCTCCCTACCTCCGAACAGGTGCAGAACTTGGGGGTGATCTTTGACAATGAGCTGACACTGCATTTTCAGGTGTCGGCAGTTGTCAAACTTTCCTATTATCACCTTAGGAACATTGCCAAGATTAAGCACCTTGTTCTGCTCACCGATCTGCTTATGCTGGTCCATGCTTTTGTGACCTCACACCTTGATTATTGCAACTCCCTTTATCTAGGGCTTTCTGGGGTTGATATCCACTGCTTGCAGCTGGTGCAGAATGCTGCGGCCCGGTTATTGATGGGTACGTTTCATGCCTGTCATATTTCACCTGTGCTGTGTGATCTGCACTGGCTGCCAATTCAGTGGTGGATCACCTTTAAAGTTGGTCTTTTGACTTACAAAGCCCTACACGGACAGGGTCTGGACTACTTGAAAGAGCTTCTGGTTCCCTACTGCCCTAAGCGAGCTCTCCACTTGGTGGATGAGGGGTTGCTAGAGATTCCGATGGTTTCTTTAGAATCGTCAGGCACTCATGCCTTTATGTTTGCTGCTCCGACCCTCTGGAATTCTCTACCCCATCCGCTTCATCAGTGTGCATCTGTGGAGGAATTTTAAAAGGCCTTGAAAACCTATTTGAGGTCGAAGATATATTTAATTAATTATTGTGATTTTAGGAGCTCAGATTATTGTTAGATTATGTTTTATTTATTATATTTGTAAGTACTGTAAGGTGCCTTGAATTCAAGAAAGACACGATACAAATAAAGTTTTATTATTTTTATTATAATGTAGCGAGCAGGGCAGTTGCATTATAGCACTTTGATTATGTCTCAGCTGGACTACCTGATTTGATGTTTGAACTATTTTGCCACCATCAGTATCCAGTTTTGTAGCATATCTGCAGTTTACACTTTACGTGCCTTTCAACCACCTAGTTTGTAAATGCTTATACTTTTAGCCATTGCTACAGCACTTTGTGGTCTGCTCCTTTACATAGGTACAGTGAAGTCTTCTTAATTGCACATCGGATAAGTGCACATCCCACTTAAAAGCAGTTTTTCCATCTCCTGTTGTTCTCCCTATTGAGCCAGTGTTAAATTTGCCTCTTAAAAAGCTAGTGTTCTGCTTGAAATTAATAGCAATTTTCAGATGCAGTCAGCTATCACTTCCAATATCTGAGGTATTTTTTTATTTTCTATTTGCTAATTAGAAGATTTTCCACCTGGCAGTACTGGGGTGATGTGTGGAGGAGCACTCTATATGGAGGGAAAAAAAAGTCAGTTCTGTTCCTCCCACTACATCATCAGAAATGAGACCAAACACTTTGAGGCACCACAATTCTTACAGCCTGAGCAGTGACTTTCACAAGCTACCAGTCAAAATGCTGGAAATTGTGACATCATTAGTAACCAGGGAGAGCCAGTTCCTGCTGCTTCATGTGAAAGTGAAACCTAGCAGTGAGAAATGGTTCTCATTGGTTGCTAGTGATGTCATAGTCAGTGTGGTTTCAGTGTTGATGTAGTGGGAGGAACAGAACTGACTTATTTTCCCCTCCAGACAGAGTGCTGCTCCCCACATCACCCCAGTACTGCCAGGTAGAAAATCTTCTAATTAGCAAACAGAAAAGAATAAATACTTGAGATATAAGAAGTGATAGCTGACTATATCTGAAAGTTACAATTAATTGCAGGCAGTTTCCAAGCAGTACACTAGCTCTTTAAGTGCACAGCATATAAGTGCACAGTTCAGTTAAATGCACTTTTTTAAATTTCCCATTGATTTTCCATCCATCCCAGCTTTAAGTACACATTTTCTCACAAACCTCTTGCAAACTATTGTCCTGTGTAGACCACCTTAAAATAATCCACCTTAACATTCTGATTACCTTAATAAGTCTCAGTAATGTCCTGTGCTATATAACTGAACTACAGGTTATCAACCTTTCTGAACATAGCCACTACAATGGAGAAAGTCAAGAACAAATTGACTCTGGAGCAGAAGGTTTCCTTGCTGCAGAAATTAGCCTAGCCAGATGCTAAGTGGTCAGACCTGGCCACCAAGTATGGTATCGATATCTCCTTTGTATTCAGTATTTATGCCTCCAAGGATCATTTGCTGGCAGAATAGGAGAGTGGAGAAAATTTGTCAAGGAAGAGAATGCACACTGGCAAATGTGGCACAGCAGAGACTGCCCTATTATGTAGGTTCATTGCCAGCTGTGCTGTTGATGCCCCATTAGTGGACCGATACTGCTGCAAAATCCCAGCAACTAGCTGACATGCTGGAAATTCCCTTTACCCCAACAAACAGGTGAATATGTCACTGGAAGGGAAGGCATGGCATAGTTTACAAAAGGTTCCATGAAGAGGAAAAGGACACTGATGACACTGCTGAATACTGGTTAACAATGATACTGCCACAGATTTTAAATGATACAGCCCTGAGAATAATTTTAATTGTGATGAGATGGGGCTGCACTTCAGAGCAACACCAGAGGACACACTTACATTTAAAACTGAAGCTATCAGTGAAGGCAAAAAAGCTCATGAATGAATCTCAGTGCTGGTTTACACCAACATGACAGGTTCTGAAAAAATGAAACCTGTTGTCATAGGCAAGTCTTGTAAACCCAGGTAATTCAATGATATTGAAGTCAACACTTTGCCTGTCATCTATGAGGCAAACTTCAACTTGTGGATGACTGCAGAGATTTTCACCAGGTGATCACAGACAGTAAATGCCCAAATAAGGAGACATAGAAGGAAGATTGAATTGCTGCACGATAACTGCAGTGCACATCTGAACATTGAACTTTCCAATATCAAACTAGTTTTCTTGTCTGACACTACATCACTTATCCAGCCCATAGATATGAGTGTCATTAGAAATCTGAAGCACTTCTACTGGAGAAAGGTGTGCCTCATGAGTCCCCATCTGCTAACCCCAATCCATAATGCAAGCCTGTTTTTCTTTCATTTTGCTACAGATTGTCAAGCATGTTCTACTTTACATGTACTCTAGATCAAAGCAAACTGTTTCCAAACTGGTGAAGCATACCTCAGTTCTGGATGCAGTACAGCTGCTGGACTCAGTGTGGGCTGATGTGCATCAGGAGACAATTTCCAATTGCTACTGCAAGACTGGGCTCACATCATTGCCAATGTGAGAAGAGAGAACCACAGATCTAGAAGTCAAAAATAATGATACACCACTCATTCCAGATCTGCCAGATGGCATGTCCATATGCAGTTTTATAGACTACACCCAGATAGATGCCACTGTACCAACTGTTGGCCCAGTCAGCAAGCAGGACATACATAGGGATATGCATGAGGACTCACAGGACAATGACCAGGAGGATGAGGATAAGAGGAGACCAGAAGAGGAGCCAGTAACTGCAGCTGTGGTGCTTAACAGCATAGCCACAGTACAAAACTGTGTATTGTCAAGGAAAAACAATGACTTTAGTCTACTGTTCAATTTTGAGTCATATGTGCAGCAGCTTGCACTAAAAAATGCAAAACAAAAGATTACTGACTTTTTTAAGTAGTAAAGTAGTAGTGTAGTACTTTAGTGTTATGATTGTTATGATTCTGTTTGCCTTTTAAATTTAGTGCTGGAATGTAATAAAAGACATTACAGAACACTGAACTGTGGCTGGAAAAGGATTTTTCAGTTTAACCCACAGTCTGATTAAGTGCACAAAAAAAACAAAACAATAACCTGAGGGTGTGTACTTAAGCGGGCTCCACTGCATTAGCAGTACAGAGAAATCTGAGACTGAAACAGTTTCAAGTATTCTAGCAAGAGTGGTGAATAAGCCAATAAGGGAGACTTGAATGCACATTAACATTGATCAAGTGACACGAGGAAGCAGGGGACATTTTTCAGAGCATTTCTGGGCTCTATCTGAACCAGTAAGTGACATCAAAGATATCTTTAAGAAGTTGAGAGTATCTGACGTTCACTGAGGTTAACTTATATTGCACACAACAGAGGCTCAAAAAATATAAGGAGAAATCATATTTGCCTCATGGTTTATGCATAGAAAAGGGACAGGCAGGGGGATTCCTCAAAGAAACCTACCAAAAGAGATTAGAAGCTGCACTTGATCTGTGCTTATTTACCTTAATCAATATCCTTTTTGATCAAGAGAAAGTGAAACATCAACTTGAGGAGCTTGAAGAGGATTTCTCCAACAACAATCTGTCATTGATTTTGAAGACCTCAGCAAAAGATTAGTTCTGAAAGTTATTGTACACAAGAAACAATTTATTCAGTAAAAGCAGAATAAACATCAAATGGACTTTGATTATCTCAACAATCTGGTTTATGGTTATAATAAACATAGTGTTGAATTTGGGTAGGTCTAATAGCTGGGCAAGAAGCAGAGCCAATTCCCGAAGTAATTTGAACTAAGGGGTGACTAACACTGATCACAACTCTAATCAGTCTGGCTGGGAATGCAATGTCTTTTTGGGAGAAGAACAAGAGCAGGAACCAAGCAGCAATACAAAGCAACTGGGTGCAATACCAAAAATCAACAAGAGAAACAACAAAACCAAAAATAAGGAGAGGGTGCAGGGGGCAAAACAACAAGCACAATCAACAGCCACAACAGCAGTATCTATGGGGGGAAAAGCAAGTACTGAATATTTTGAGTACCAAACTTTTGACTGTCCATATCAGTAGTAGACTGCTTCTCCATCAAAGTTGATCTTCAAAAGACTTTTAGAAAATTAAGGCTAAAGATTCTTTGTTTCCATCAAGACACAATGGGAAGACAAAACCCTCAACTGTTGTCCCAAGGTGTAGACATAAGCTGTACTGTCTCCATGACCTGAGCAATACCTCCATCTATGAATTATGAAATTACTACTGCAGTAAATGAACTGAGTGATTCAAATGTTATTGTTTCCAGCACTGGGACAGTGGGGTCAGATGGGATTCCTGCTAGCTGGGACTCTGACTGGGCTGTCTCTAATTTTGAAATACTGCACTTAGATGGAATCAAAGGTTACATCAATTATTTTGAGAATACATGCAAGACCTTCAAACCCAGATACACATCTGTACTGACAAGAATGTTTTCTTCTTTTTTGACATAATTTATAAAGTTTTCAATCAATTTACATTGATATAATGGTACGTATCATCATTAAACAAAAATAGAACAAATGAAAGAAAACAATTAGCTTAACAGCTAGCAACTTAAGTGTGATATAAGTTAAAGTTCTTAAAGATGGGGGGGAGACAAGTAAAATAGCTATCATAGACAAATATTTACATTTGTCAACATATTTATATCAGGAGGCTGACAATAAGTTTTACATCAAGAAGTCAGAAATAACTTTATGCTAAACAACAATATTACTGAAATATATTATCTACTGTCAAAAAACAGAAAATAAAACTTAAAAATACATTATTTTGCAAAAGAAATATGAAACTGAATGTCCCCATTTCGGGCACTGTAGCTCTGATAATGCCCTCATCAATCCTTATTAGCACATGCTTTAACAATATAATTTTACTTAGGTCACCACATTTGCCAAAAGTTCCCTGATTGTTTGCACGGTGTTCCTTATTAGCCAAAAAACTTCAATGCAGTTATAATTCATGTGAAGCCCAATATAAAAGTAATAAAAGAAAATCCAGGCTGACTAGTCTGCACCAAGACAAAATTAATAATAATATTGCAGGTCTATCTGTTAAAGAAAGAATACACTATAGATTATTACATCTACATACAATACATCAATTCTACAAGCCCTTTAAAGAAAAGTATAGCTTTTTTATTTAATATACTTTATTAAGGTTTTAACCACAAAATGGAACATAAAAAAAACCAAATCACACTTCTAATACAGACCGCTGTCCAATATACATAAGAAAAAGCAAAAAGTGTAGCTTTTTAAAAGACCTGCAAGACAAATCTTTAACCACAATGATAGATATCCATACTGTCTACAGAAAGAATCATTAGAAGTTCATTCAGAATGAGAACAATTACTAAGCACAAATCAAACCAGTTCATATTTATTCATTCTTTAGTGACACTTGCAATTTATACCTCCTAGTTAGCAACTTCATCACAAACTGTTGCAGGGACATTGATATCAGAATCTTCATCAACTTTCATTAAAGAATTATAGTCCTTCTTTTTACATATGGCTTGCCGACTTTTGATGAAAAAGTTCAACTATCTGGATAATAATTGGGCTCCACAGAATGTAGGTAACATTTCTAAACTTGAAACGGTGCAAAGAAAAGCTACTAAACTAATAACTGTTCTGAGGGATATTGCACTATAAATACAGATAGGAAAACCTAGGTTTGTTCTCTTTAGAAATGAGAGGTGATTTGATAACAGTCTATAAGTCTATTCAGAATTCTAATCCAAGGGACTGTCAAGGTTTTGAATTTAAGGTAAATATCTGGGATGCCAAATGTCACAAGTTCCAATTAAACAGAAAACATTTGATTATCAAAAGGAAACATTGGTTCACAAAGAGGGTGGTGATGCATTGGAGTTTACTGCCAGAAGAAATTGTGACCAGTAATAACTTAAATGTATTCAAAAGCAGACTAGACAACTACCTTCTGAGGGTAGGGTATGTTGGTACCATCCATTAAATAATAGCAGACAGGCTAGATGGGCTGTTGCTTCCCCCTGTCTGTATAACTTATGTTCTTATGTTCCTATAATAAGTATATTTAACTGACTCCAGTATGATCCTGGCTTTACAAGGATATAATAGGGAAAACTTGCCTCCCAACTCCATAGCTTCAGAACAAAACTATCAAAACCTTTACTGTCTCACTTGGGTCTGAGGGCTGACATCAGGGTAAAGATACAATATTTTTTTTTCATTAGCAATTGCAAATTTTGAAACATTGGTTGAACATGATGTTGAAATACTCTTCAACAGTGGCACCTACTGTTATCCAATGAAGTATGTTAGTGGACGAGCCTTAGGCATTTCAAGAACTTTCAAAGATGGACTCCATCATAATCAAGCCAATAAACGTGTACTGGTAATCATCATGGACAAGAACTACTATTTAGAGGAAGCCTTCTCACAGCTTCAAATGGCATAAAATTACTAGAAATTGTCATCTGATCCAACATTGATATACAAGAGAAACTTGGATCACTTTCTCAACTATTCTTTACACTCTGATCACATTTCTGAACAGGAAAAATCTATTCCTGGGACAGGATTTCCCATTGATCCCTACATTTGATATGCTCCCAAAGATACATAAAAGCCTGAAAAGGCCACCTCATAGGTCAATTGTTTCAGGGATAGGTTCCCTCACTGAGGACCTCTCCCAGTTGCTAGACTCCTTTCTGAAAACTTTGCTTGTCTCGTTCCTGTCCTATCTTTGAGAGACCATGGCAGTCTTTGAGGCTTTGGAACACCAACATCTTGATGCTGGCTCAGTGTGGCATGCAATTGATGTGATATCACTCTACACCAGCATCAGACATCATCTGGAAATCAACATTGTCCAATGTTGTTATGAATGTATATGACTCAGAAAGTGCAGTGCCATATGAATTCATTATAATGGCCCTGGATCTGATCCTGCATAGCAACTATTTCACCTTCAGTTCTGAATTTTATTTGTAGATATGTGGGACAGTAATAGTGGCCAGCAATGGGCTCCTCCTATGCTAACCTATTTTTGGATTGGTGGGAGGAGGTGGCCATCTACAACCACAATCACACCCTTTTACTGGCAGGATCAAATATTTGGGCAGGTATATAAATTATGCTGTTTGTATCTGGGGTGGTACTGTTTGCAAACTGCATGATTTTATAAGTCTGATTAACAGTAAGGACTGGAACCTTATGTTCACTTATACCATAAATTCCATTAAGGTAACTTTTATTGACCTTACCCTTAAAAGAGGACTGAATGGAGAAGTGGTTAGTGCAAATTTCAGGAAGCCTAATTCAGACAATATCTTTCTCTGCTTTGATAATGCCCATCCAAAGCACGACAAACCAAGCATACTAAAGGGGCAATTCTTGTACTTTCAGCATAATTGTTTGGCTGTGCTAGTTTTATTAGACAGCTCAGTCAGTCAATGTCACTGAGCACCTACTGTATACAGTAGGTGCTCAGTGACAGCACAGACAGTGCCCAGCTGTGGTGGAGAGAGGATGGCTGTACTAAGTGCTGGCTGGGGGTTGGGTTTGGGGGAGTGGGCTGGAGGGGGTCACTTCCTGCCAGGGTGGGATGCCACTAGACCACCAGTGACATATGTGACATTATTATACAAGGGGTGGGGATGGGAGTTTACCCTAGACACCAGGGATAATTTTTGATATACATTAGGTGGGTGATTGGGTTGGGGGAGGGATCACTAGCCACCAGAGAGAAATGTTTTTCTCTACATGGGACAGTGATCAGGCACTCAGGGAAGGGGTTACCACTACACCTATAAGGTGATAGATCTGTGATCAGGAAAGAAGAGGGACCGTTGGACCACTAGGGAGGTTATATTGATATTGGGATGGTGATGGGCAATTGGGGAGGAGGCAGGGACTACTAGACTACCAGGAAATTATTTTTATTGTAATGGGGCAGCAATTGGCACACAGGAGAGGGACCACTAGACTACCAGGGCAATATTTTATTATAAGGGGACAGCAATTGGAGAATGGGGGTGGGGCCACTAGATTACCACAGCATTATTTTTATTATAAGGGGATGGCGACTGGCAAATGGGGGCACAGGAAGGGACCACTGGACTACCAGAGAATAATTTTTTTCTTCAACAGGATGGTGATCCAAGAACAGGGGAGAGGAAGGGACCACTAGACTACCAGGACATTATACTGTACAATGACTGGGATGGCAGTCAGCAATGGGGGATGTGAAGGGACCACTAAAACCACCAGTGACATGATATTTCAACACAATAGGAAGGATGGTGATCAGTGATGGGGAGGCCCTGCAGTACCTCTGCCAGCCACTAAGCTTTTGCAGGATACTGCCAGGTCTTGGAGAGTGGCATATGCTCCACTCAAGGGGCCACTCAAGAGGCCTTTATGTGGGGCAAATGCTTTGTGAATTAGGCAGTGCCAATATGCAGGTCCACTCCCCCTCATTTGCATTGCGGCCCCCTCAAAACTTTGTCCTGGGACAAACCTGGTTTGCGGGCACAAACTGGGCTTTTGTGAATACCAGCTTGGTGCAAATCCTGGTTTGCACTGGGGCAAAGTTTTGTGACTCCAGCCCCTAGTGAACAGGTTGTACTGCAAAAATGGCAAATGTTCATGTCAATATTTATAATTTCCTTATTTATTTTAAATGTTGTACTTATTTATTACTCTATGTCACTGTTAATTGTTTTTATGCCAGGTGTGACTGAAATAAGTCTGTGCCCAGCTGACCTCCTGGTTAAAAACAAAAAATAAAATGAAAGGAGGTGCACTACACAGGGATAGGGGTTCCACCCATTTAGGGTACCAGCGGCAGTGCACCCGGTCATTACAGCATCACGTTTTGAAGTCACCAGCACCTCTTTTTGTGTGGGGGGGCTGTGCCCCCCATCCTCCCCTTTCTATATATATACTAACTCGGGGGGTGGACCTCAAGGAGGGGGTGGCAAATTCCCAAAGTTGGTGCCCTAATGCCGGGCGCACAGCCTCCAGCACCCAGATGGCCAGAAGGAGGGGGGAATAGGACATGGGAATTTAATTGTCTGCTGAGAGACCCTGAATTTACAAAATGGATGGAGAAGGAAATTTACAACTTCTTTAAACTTAATTACAATGCTGTGGTTTCTCATAATACGTTATGAAATGCCTTCAAGGCTTTCTGAAAGGGTAGGATTATTTTGTATTCTAGCTACAAAGTCAGAGACTTAAAAATCTTGTAGATATGGAAAACACTTCAAAAATTTAGGAGAAAGTTCATATTGACTCCCGGCATAAAAATCAAAACACGAACAGAGATATTGTAAGCTTACACTGTGTAATTAATAAGATACACAGTCAGAGAGAGAATGTGCCTTGTTCAAGTCAAAACACACTTATTTGGAAGCAGTGGGAGAACCAGGGTAAGCAGCTGGTCCATAAACTGAAAAGGCATTTGAGGTTTCTGAAATAGAGTCTATTAAAAGATAAACATGAAAAAAGTGTGATAGCCTCAAAATAAATTGCTCCTGAGTTAAAAGAATATTACTGTAAACTTCATCAATGAAAGACAACTTTTAAGGCTGACAATTAATAAATTATGTCGGGGCAAAGCTACCAGCTATTAGTGAGGAAGATAAAAATGTACTAGGGAGAAACTGTCACTAAAGAGGAACTGAGCAGCACTCTTAATGCCCTCGGGAAAAGCACCATGACTTTATGTCAGAATTTTATAAAGCTACAATTTTTAACATTTCTTTTAGACTTTGAGGTTTTCCCATGTGCACATGAATTGGGGACTTTACTCACCTTCATGAAAAGATCTAATATCACATACTGTATCCCTAAGAAGGGCAGAGGCTTAACATTTAGGGGTTCATTCTCAAAGGCATGGTGCAATTCTTGCTAATGGTGACTTGTGCCAAATGTTAATACACCGGGGACCCTGTGCCCAATTCTCTACTGGGCAGGGTTCTGGTGACTAGGTCCCACATCTTGTGGCAATCCCATCAATGCTCTAAATGGAGGGAGCACCTAAACAGGTTGCCACAAGCCTGCGGCATTGCACATTACAAGGGCGCAAGCACCCCCCATGTCCGATCCCCATTAATAAATATGACAAAGTCATGCTGGGCTATCAGACCCCCTCAAGCTCTGATCCCCATTAATAAATATGAGAAAGCCCCACTGGGCTATTGGACTCTCCAAACCCCAATTCCCGATATCACTAGTCATATATCCCTGGTGGCCTAGCAGCCCCCCCAGCTCTGATCCCTAATAGAATTATATAATACAGCACTGGTGGGCTAGTGGCCCCATCCCGACCCCCAAAATATGTATCCTATTGTTTATATATATTAATTTTCTTTGTCTTTTTTTAAATGTACCACTGATGGTTTAATGGCCCCCCAACCATCCACCTGGCAGTGCCCTATCACACCACTCCCCCAAACCATACCCAGCCAGCAACTGGCACAGCCCACCTCTTACCACCACAGCCAGCTGCAGACTGAGCTCTGTATGAGCATGTACTGTAAATACCACATGCTCAGTGATTGACAGCTGCTGTCATTCACTGAATATGAGGTATTTACAGTATGCGCTCATACAGAGCTCAGTCAGTGACTGGCCATGGTGGCAAGAGGTGGGCTGTGCTAGTCGTCGCGTGTATAGGTTGGGGGAGCAGGGTGGTAGGGCACTGTTGGGTGGGGGTGGTAGGCTACTAGACCACCAAGGCTACCTTTACAAAATACATCTAAAATTAATATACATGAATAATAGGATACATACAGTGCTCCTTCACTATAACATACTCCGTTATAGTGAATTCCTGGTTATTAGAAACACTTTTTATGGCTCCCAACATTATTTGCTGTTTTCTCACAACCACGTTTAATGTCTGCTGTATAGCCCACCCACCCGTACATAAGTCCTAAGCTCACTGCTGCAAAGCACAAAGGAACAAAGACACAAGTTAATTAAAGCACTGCACCTGATACCAATTAAAACAATTAAAGTAATTCTTGTTTTTAGTTAAATGGTCAGTTTACTTTGACTTGCATCTCTGACTGAGCATTGCACTGAGTGCAGAACATGAATTAGGAAGCAGTCCTCCTACTCTGTTGAGACAAATCTGTCTGTCCTTGACAGACTTAGAGCAGGGGAGAGCCTAAAAAAATGTCTGCGGGAACTGGTTTTGCCAAATCAACCATAATCACCTGGATGAAACAGGAGGTGCTTCTCAGAGACTTTGTTGATGAGTGCAGAGAGCAGAAGGGTATGGCTCAAAAGAAGTTGAGACATGCTGACAAAAAGGCTATTGACACAGCAACACAGATTTGGTTTATGCTGCAGCGTGCCAATGGTGTGCCTGTCTCCAGGTCAGTCATGAGGGAGAAAGCCCAACAGTTTGCCAAACAAATTCACAGCCAGGACAGTTAATTTAAATCTTCCTCCGGATGGCTCTGGAGGTTTTAGAAACAACATGGCATTCATAGCATTGCAGTGACAAGAGAACAACACTCCTGTGATGATAAGGCTACTGCTGAATTTCATCCAAAGCTACAGGAGGGGCTTTCGTTGGAGGGGTTCCTATGATAACAAGTCTATAATGCAGATGAAATGGGCTTGTTCTAGAGGTGCCTCCCTGATGTTGCATTGGCAAGCAGGACCTAGCACAATGCTAGTAAAGGATTCAGAGTGTCTAAGTACAGGTGACATTTCTGTTCTGTGTTAATGCTTCCAGAACACACAAAGTCATGCCACTATGTATTGGAAAGTTTGCCAAACCTAGGTGTTTTCACCACGTTAAATTAACATCACTCCCTACCCTATATGCCAGCAGTCATAATACCTGGATGACCGCAGCAATTTTTAAGGACTGGTTTATGAATTCTTTTGTACCTGCAGTCCACAATCATCTGAGGAGTAACGTTTGCCAATGACAGCCCTACTTTTACTCGATCAGTCCCCTGCCCACCCTCCTGAGTGCGAACTGAAATCTGTAGATGGTTGCATTAAAGCACTTTTCCTACAAAAAAAGCACAACTTCATGTCTACAGCCAATTGATAGCGGTATTATTGCCACTTTAAAAAAAAATTACAGAAAATGGTTTTGAGTGATCTGATGTCCAGTTTGAATCACACATCTATGACTGAGTTCCAGAAACAGTTGAACTTACTTAAGGTCCTTATGTTGGCTGGCGAAGTATGGGGGAATGTTATGGAGGCTACTATGCTACACTACTAGATTGCCACATTGGGACCCACTTTTGGTGACCTGCTGGAGCCCAACGATGATGAGCTAGAGCCTGATGACACCCAGGAAATCACAGAGATATCCCAGCAGCTACAGCTGATTGAACCAGGAAGTGCTACGAGTGAAACTATCGATGACTGGATGTGCGTCGATGATTATCTTCAAATGCATGACCAGCTCAGAGAGGCAGAAATTGTGACTGCTGTTGTGGGGAAGGAACACTTGCAGTCCCAAGATGAGAGTGAAAGTGAGGAGTCAGATGCGGAGGATGTAATTGAGGTGCTGGCAAATGAGTCTGTGATCATGGGCCTAGAAACTGCCTTACAGTGGCTGCAAGCTCAGGATGCCAACCCAATCAAGGTAATACAATTACACCAGCTGATATCATACACCATGGACTTGACTGTCAAAACAAAAAAAGCACAAAGCTGCATTATGGACTTTTTCAAGTGACGGCTTTTAGCTCAAGTGTTTGCACATTGTTATTAAGCACTGTATGAATTAAAGTACTGTATGATTTTAATGTGTTCTTGAATTGTTTTTAGGAGCTTTTAAAGATAGTTAAATATATTGTGTAGTTTTGTAATGAATAAAGGTGTTTTCAAGCTTTACCCAAGTGACGCTAATGGTTTCCCATGTCAAACCAGAGCTCCCTCAATTTAAAGAGCAAACCACTATAATGAATTTGCATCATGACTCCCATTTTGTTCATTATACTGAGGGAGTACTGTATTTTGAGGATTGGGGCCACTAGCCCACCAGGGCTCCATTATATAATTCTATCAAGGACTGGAGCTGGGAGGTTCAATAGCCCAGCAGGGCTTTCTCATATTTATTATTGGTGATCAGGACTGGGGGGGCTGCCTGCTTATGGGGGTTCAGATGGGGGCACATTGGCACAATCTCAGGTAGTTGGCATAGTACACTTATACTAGCTCCTAGCTGACAGCTTGAAAATTACAAATTAGGTGGTGTGGCTGTTGCCCTTTGAGAATAGGATGCTGCAGCTGCCACAACCCCCTTGTGCCATGTCACAGTCCAGTTTTTGGTGCAAGGATGGGGAAGTCCCCTTTGGTGCAAGCAGCCTGCATGTTGTCATAGGCTGCTTTTGAGAATCCAGCATGGTGAAATTATTGGTGCAAGGTGGTACTTGCATCATTAACATTGGATACAAGTTACCTTGTACCATGTGCATCCTTTGAGAATAGTCCCCTTTGTAAAAATGCTTATTCAATTTCTCATATTAAAGTAGACTATAAAATATTAGCTAAAATAATTGCCTGTAGAATCAACTTCATTTTAAAGAAAATTATCCATCCAGATCAGGTTGGATTTGTGCAGGGATGACATAGTGTAGATCTCCTTTTAAGAGTTCTACATGTCATACATGCCCCCCAAAAATGAATACTCCAACAATGCTCTTGTCATTAGATGCAGACTAAGCTTTTGACCACACTGAATTAAACTTTTTAAATTTTATTATGAATCGATACAACTTTGGACTTTATATTTGCAAGATAATTAGAACTTTATACTCTGGAGTCTCTTCACAGCCTTTCTCATTATATGGAGCAACAAGGCAAGGATGTTCCCAGGACTCTGAGACACCCTAGGAAGAGAGGATGGGAGGAGGAGGAGCCTCCAACCAAAATGGTGAAAAGAAGAAGTTGTGAGGAGTAGCTCCATTCATGTCTCCCCTCACGGTGTGACAACACACATTCTTCATACGATAAATTGGATAGCATAGGTACATGTTGAATGTGGACAAATGAAGAATATTGGCAAGAGTATACAGATAATATTTGCAAAAAAAGACTATGTTTTTCCATGGATTCAGTTTGGGTATGACACAGATGAAGCAGCAACAGCCCATCATAACTAACCTTACAAGTAAGACAGTTGGAAGGTCAGTAAAATCACTTCAAATGAAAACAAGAATGAAGGTGACAAAATCTAAAAGTGGGGATAAAGTTCAGAAAAAAACAATAACATACCTGTATTGGAAGAGATGCGCTCATTAGGAGGTGAACTAAAGAAAAAAGACCGTAAAAACACGGCACCAGTTTTTTTGAAGAAACCAGCAACACTGACATTCCCAAGTAACAGCAGCATGGCTTTGGAATATCAGAAAGGAGTAGCAATGAAGGAGAATGTGGAAGATGGAGGAAGCACATCTGCTTCGAATCTTCATAAGCCAGGCCAGCAGGACAAATCAACACTGGAGGTAACAAAGGTCAGGATACAAGATGCTGTAAAAAAAGTGGGATACTGACTGAGGGATGGACCCCAGGTTACAGCCTAGAATAACTCAAGAGCAGGGAAAGGGTGTCGGAAATGGAGTTTTCAATGGTGCCAAATTGGGTTGGGAGAAAGAATCCTCACCACAGTCAAAAGAGAAAAATGTTCTGAAGGTCCATTAGAAAGAAATGAATGGAACTAACTAAGTGGTAGACAGGATGCCAGAGAAGAATGAAGGAGAAGCAGAGGGTGCAACCATTGCAGGTATGATCCCTTTTGACCCTTTAAGCAATAAAATGCAAAACTCTAGCATATCAAACAATGAAGTACAAGGTAAAAAAGAGAGAATGGCCAAGGAAGTAAATTAAGTAAATAATATAAATATGAGAACTGAATAAAATGCACAAGAGGACATTCAAATTGTAACTGAAGGGACCACAAGCTTGGCCGAGTCAGACTCAGACGATGAAATAGAAAATCCAGCAGGGAATACACAAGATACTAATAAATCACAGCAGAATGTTGAACAAGCAGAAATGCTAGCTGCTGTCTGGACTAATCTAATTATGCAGAGGTTGGAAAACATGGAAAAGAAGCTACAGAAAATAGTAATATTTGAAACAAAAATAGTCAAATTCTAGAGAACAGTTCAGCAGTTATTGCAATACAACTCTGAACTCAAACAAAAACTGAATAAAGCCAAACAATGAATATCAGATTTAGAGGACCAAATAACACCATTGTGAAGACAAATTAAAAAGCTTGCAAACAGTAACAAAGAAAAAAAAGAGAAAATGACAAACTTTGAAGCAAGGGCACAACAAAAAAATGTTATAATATTTGGTATCCCTTAAATACTGGGTGTTCAAAGGCCTTTGAAAGACTCACTGAACATTATAGCAGCAGCATATCTCAATAAAGACCCTAAAGACATTAATCTGGAAATTGACCAAATACATCGGACATTCAGAGGTAACTTCAGTCAAGGCCCCCCACAACCAGTAATAGTTAAATGTTTTAGATCTGAAGATAAAGAGATGTTCATGTTGACAGAATATAAAAAAAAGAATGAATATTAGGGGGGCATCAATATAAATTTTCAGTGACCTACCAGCAGAAATGGTGCACAAAAGGAAAAAAATATGTTTAAAAAAAATTAAAAACTTTGGGACCAGAACTACCATGCCTCTGTAATTTACCCAGCCAAGCTCAATGTTATTATCAAAGGAGTGCCACATGTCTATGCCAGTATAGAAGAAGCAATACAGGAACGAAGGGGAAAAAAATCCCAAATTTATTTGAACAGTTCTAGTAAAAGCAAAATGAGCAAACTTAGCAGCATGTAATCAGGAAAAAAAAAACTGAAAGGGGGGGTTATGTTTACAATGAAAGGTGGTATTTGGGAAGCCCCATTAGGCTGCATTAACTTTTAGATGGAAAAGAAAGTGAATAAAGGGACCTTTTGTGGTAGCAAGGGGGAGAGGGGCAAAAAAAAAAAATCAGTTATTAAAATGGAAGTCTTGGAAAGGTGACAATAAGGATTATAGTAAGGCTTCTAAAAGGGTCAGGAACAGGAGGGATGAGGAACAATGCAGAATAAACAATAATGGTACAATATATTATAAGAGAAACAGGATAAGAACTTATAAGGATAAAAATAAAGGGAATATACCAAGAGAGGGTGGTAAAATGAGTTATATGATTTCATATATGAAAGCAAATATGTAACAAATGATGCTGCTTCATATTAAAGTGGTTTCACTGAATGTTAATGGGTTATATTCACCAATAAAAAGAACAGGAATGCTTGCACACTGTAATAAATTAAAGGCCCAGGTAGTGGCACTTCAAGAAACTAATTTAAATGAAATGGAACAAAAAAACTTACTAGGAACTGGGTAGTGCATACATATTACTCACCAGTAGATAATAAAACAAAGTGTGTGGCACTATTATTTTGGAAAAATCTACAGTTTAAACTCCAGCACCAATGGAAAGATGTGGAGGGACAAATACAATACTTCTTATTAGAGGAACACTGATAAATCAAACTGATACCTTGCTTGGATCTGTATAGACCCCTTTCAGACTATAACACATTTTTAGCAAAAATAACAGAAGGATAATAGGAATTCAAGCCACCAATTTAATAATAGTGTGAGACTTTAATGCACTATTAAACCCATGAGAGGACAACAAAAATAATATCACTAAAATCAACATACGCATTTCTAAAAAATTAAAAACATTTTTGGAAGATCATAATCTGGTGGGCTAATGGAGACTTTTTAATCCTAAAATGAAAGAAAATACTCACATTGATCACAAAAATCACAACTTCTCTAGGATTGATTATATTTTTGTGACTAATGTTATGGTACCCACAATATATACTACAATCATAAGGTTTAGCATTCATTCTGACCACTCAGCAATATAATTTAATTTATTGATACAGGAAAAGAACAGACCTAAAAATACAAGGTGGTCATTTAATAGTGGGTTACTAAAATATCAGTTTCGAACTAAAATAAAAAAAACCATACAAGAATTTTGGGCAATTAATTATACAGGACAACAATAAACATTACAATTATGGGATGCCTTTAAGAATGTAATAAGGGGAGAAATAATATCATTTCAAAGTTGGCACAATAGACAAAGATAAATTATACAAAGCAGAATGTTAAAAAGTACGAAAGACTTAGAGACACTCATAACACACAACTATACAAGGTATATACAGGAATGGTATGACTGTACAACTTAATTACAATAGTATCAAACCAAGAAAACTGTCCATAATATCAAGAAATTGAAAAATATAAGGTATTTACAAGGTGACAAGACTGGGAAGTTACTAGCCAATGTCCTGAAAAAAACAAACAAACAAAAAAAAAAAAACAAGGCAAAACAACTTTATTGCAACTCTTAAAAATCAGCAGGGTCACCAAATTACAGATCAAAAGGCAAAGAAGGATATTGCACTGAAACAGTTCCAAAACATATATCAGCAACAACAATACTGGAATGTAAGTCATATGGAGGAGTTCATTCAAAAGATACAAATCCCCCAATTATAAGTCAATACTCAAGTTATTACAGAAACAGAATTGACTAATATTATAAAAAACATTACCAAAAAACCAAAGTGCAGGGAGAGACAGCCCTAAAAATTAGTTTTATCAAGGATTTATGGTGGATGTTGTACCTTCGTTGCGTACAATTGTACAAGAAGCTATGGAGGGGGAAGGAAGCCTCCCGGAATCTATGATGGAGGCACTGGTAGTATTAATACAAAAAGGTAGTAAAGAAATAATTTAATAACTATAGGCCAGTTGCCCACTTGAAGACTGATAATACAATACTAGCAAAAAGTATAGCAAAAAGACTTCTGGGAGGGCTTCCCTATGCCATCCATGAAGATCTATCTGGTTTTGTACCTGAATGCACAACATCAACAGCTATTAAGAAAGTCCAGCTTCTTATACCATACACACATCCAGCTTCTTATACCGTACACACAAAAACTTACTGACAAATACTGTGCTTTAGCTTTGGATGCAACTAAAGCATTTAACCTTATTTCAAGACAATACATATTTGAAATATTGAAAAAGTGGAAAATACTAGAAAATTGTTTCAAAGTAATACAGTTATTGCACCACAAAACGAAATTAGCAATCATAGTAAATGGTTCACTAACAAAAGAAATAGAAATGTATAACGGGGTAAGACTGGGTATGTTGTGTGCACCCGCAATCATGGATGTGTACTTTTTGGTTTACATGGCCTCAGTTTTACTGTGGATCTCCACTGAGCATGCAGTACCTGGTGAGGTGGGTGGGGATGTCTTGTACTGCATTTAGACAGTTGTATTTTATTTCTGTCACCTGCTGCTGGTTGTCTGTGATTGGTCGTGTTGCCTTGGTCCTCCCCCCCTACTTGCATATGTGTGTGTGTGTGGTGCTGGGGGGGGGGTGAATGCAGAGTTAGGTTTTTCAACCCTAACACCAAACTTCCTCGCTTTTGTAGCTGTGGAACAACCCTAACTGATGCATTAAACAGAGTTTTTTGCGTGAATATATATATATATATATATATATATATATATATATATATACTGCCACACCTCCACTCTTTTTCCAACCCTATCACATCTAATTTTAGATTCTGAGCTGTGAAGTGGTACTTGAGACTGAAATTAAAGTACAGTACACCAGCTAACTCATAGCAGAGATTAAGGTAAAGTGTGTGTATGTGTGTGTGTGTGTGTGGGGGGAAAAATAGACAACAGACAGTAGTGTTCAGTAATTAATTTTACTTTTATTTCCAATTAATGTCCTTGGATCTATAATACTCAATGTTTTGCCTATGCACTATAGGCTTCTTCAGGAGAATGCCTTCAAACCTATTCAGAAACATACAAATACATTTTACCATACTGTCCATATAATTGATATAAAAAAAGAGAAAAACATATACCAATACAAGATACCACTTACTGTTGGTATGTGTTTATAAATATTTGCAAGGCTTGTATTCATAATTCATCAACGTGTAACCTATAGCAAATATTAAAATATAATCATTCTTTTATATGACCATCATCATAATTTCATTTAAATCAGACATACTTCTTCCCTTTACCAATCACCAATTATGTGCTCAAATGAAATATTGATTGTAGTGTGTCCCTTTAGTTATATACATAATACAAGCATGGTTGAATTTCATTCATTTACTCACATTGAAAAAACTTTCACCATTTATTTATATTATAATTGTATTTCCTTAGCATACAATTTATGATCGCTAAATAGTTTAATCTGACATAGTGATGTCCCATTACTCCAACATCACAGCGTTTAAAGCCATAATGAGATGGATAAATACATTTCTGTGTATATCTCTATGGAAAATCTCTCTATAACCATAATATGTTTTCAGTACCTTCAAACCAAAGTATATGTCATCAGCACTTATCCAATTTCTCACAACCCTAAGGCTTCTATTACACTGGGATTATAAAGGGCATTTGTTTATTCCTAAACAGAGAACATCAGTTCCACACAGTACACATTATTAGTCTTATTAGACTCAATGCAAACGCTACACTCCGACGGCAAAACTTAACCCACTTTTACATTCTTTCTCTTTTAAATTTACATCCTACTACATGATATTGCACCTTCAAAAAGCATTCATTGTTATACTTTTCTTTCTTTGTTAGCAAACTCTAAAATCATATCTGTCTGAAAACGTTTTCCTACTTACTTACTGTTACTCTATCAACTTTGCTAAAATAGTTCCATGAAGTACCTGTATATTTGAATCTGTATACTTTTAAAAATGATTTTAAGGCATTTTAGATGTTCTTGCTAAACCCCACTATCTCTTTTTTCACAAGATATACAAGACATGCAAATATCTTCTCTGATTCAGTCTTTCCTGGATTTAGATATGCCTGCATTCCATGGTCCGTTTCTTACAGTAAGATGCTCATTGATGTTTTAAACTGTTCAGTTCCTTAGCACTTTAACCACATCACAAATTGTTTTACTTTCAGAGGTAGCTGGTGTAAAAAACTTACCATTCACATGTTTGTTCCTTCCTGATCTGGGGTGGCAGAATGCCAATTTCAAATGGTTCAGGTTTTTAAATCTCTGTTTCCCCCTTCCTTACCTGAAGTGACATCCTCTCCTGTGACGTCATTATGTGTGCACTTTTTCTTTCTGGGTCCTGCTTGGTTGTCTAGGCAACCTATGATGCTCTCAGTCTTTAAAGTTCAATAATAGAGATTGAATCAGAACTCCTATTTCTTCAACTGTTTCTGCCCATGCTCTTTTTAATGCTATCCTTGCATTCCCTCTCTTATGGCCAAATGCTGGTGTTTGTTGGAAAGGTTCTCAACATGTCAAGAGCTAAATGAAGAGTACCCTATTACCAGTCTTAATCACTGTAATGGCCCACACAGATCTCTTATATATTCAGAGCCTGTTAATAAGGACTGTAAATCCCACCATATTGTGACCCTGACATGTTACGCTTCTTGTGTGATTATTTATAAAGTTTATAATTTACTACATATTTTATTCAGACCTAAAAATGGCTCTTTTAAAACAGTTTCTCAGCATTATTTCCATTCATGTTTGTATGGGCATTAAAAGGTTTTTTTTGTCACTAATAAATGATTTCTGTAATTTATTTTCATAAATCAAATAAATGAACATCACTAAACAAGATATGTGTGAACAGATGTTTCACACCATGGTTACAAATAGATATTTATGTTACATTCCCTTCCATCAGTTTCACCAAGGATCTTTATTGCACAAAGATATTACTCATATTTAAGAACATCTGAGGATAAGAACAGTGCTGAGGGGTGGTTGACCATCCTCAGATAGATGCATGTTCTAAAGTAAAACTACTAAATGCCTCCTATTACAGAAATTCTGGGAGACTGTTCATCCATGGGACTTGATACAGCCTGTACCGCTGTATTGTTATATTCATTTCCTGTTATCCAGCTTTATGTGTTCCAGTTTATTTCCCTGTTCATTCCAATATGTGGATTTAGTGCCCTCATTTCAAAGATCTACTTTGTTTCTATATGTTCCACTAATTTCTAATAACAATCCTGACATGGAACCTTTGTAAAAGAGCCCTGGCTCAAAGGTATTGCAATCCTAGATCTAATAAATATATAAAAAGAAATAATTTATTATAGTCCTTACCTCTGTCAGGTGGTTTGACTGACTCTGGACCCCAAAATGGTAGGGAAGCCCCCATGTGTCCTACTGACCTAAAGTATTCTGAAACTAATGTAGGTAATCTATTCCTAATATTTGATTTATGCTACTGAATATGCTGTTTGAGTGGACGGGTTGCCTTCCCTATCTAGATTTTGTCACAAGGATGTTGCAGCACATATACCACCCCCATTGTGTCAAATGTGATAAATTTTTTTTAGTGCATATTCTTTGCTAGAAAAGGGATGCTCGTAGGTAGTTTTTATTCATTTGTGTGGCCACATACTTAACAGTGCCCGGACAGGACAATTCCTGGACTGAGGGGTCCTAGCAGAAGTTGCCTGTTTCCTGGCTATTTGCCTTGTGGATGATCAGTATGTACAAGGTGGTCTTTGATTGTGGGCACTTTTCTTACTGCTACTAGCAGAGGATTTTGAAATATCTCATGATTTCCAGGATATTCTTGTAGGATATACCAATTGGACCTCAGAATCTTTTTAATGGGTCCTATGTTGTGACTAAATTTTATAGTGAACATTATTCTATTCCCTTTCTGAGTGTTTTCTCTCCTTCTTAGTGCTTATGTTTGTGTTTCACCCTCTATCCTGTTTTAGACTTTTTTCAGTAGCCTTCTCCCATATCCCCTCTGCTGAAACCATGTATGTGCATTTGCTATTTCCTGTTCAAAGTCATCCTCTTGACTGCAATTTTTGCATATTCTCAAGAATTGAAAATGTGGTATGCTGTTAATCAAACTCCCTGAATGAAAGCACCCAGCATGAAGAGTAGTATTTCTTAAAGTATCTTTTCTGTAAAGTGTACTCTACCCACACTCTGCTAGTTTAACTTTCACATCCAGATAAGAAATAATTTCTGCACTATGGTTCATAGTGGATTTCATGTACAATGTGAATTCACTGAGATAGTTACAGAATAAATTTAAAACTTCCAGTGTTCCATTCCAAATAATAAATAGGTCATCTATAAATTTTCTATGCAGTTTAATATGCTCATAAAATTGATTATCTGTTGTGTGCAATATATATTCTGTTTCAAATAAATGCATGTTTTTCTATATGACTTATGAAAATAAATTACAGAAATTACTTATTAGTGTGAACACAAATATTTTTAATGGCCATACAAACATGAATGGAAATAGTGTTGAGAAACTTTTAAAATAACAATTTTTAGGTCTGAGTAAACTATGTAGTAAATTACAAGTTTTAATAAATAATCACACAAGAAGCATGAACAGATCAGGGTCACAATATGGTGTAATATACAGTCCCTGCAAATGGGTTCCGAATATATAAGAGATCTACAGTATGTGGACCACACAGTGATTAAGACTGGTGACAGTGTATTCTTTGTTAGCCCTTGACGTGTTGCGAACTTTTCCAACAAATACCAGTGTTTGGCCACAAGAGAGGGAACACAAGGACAGCATTAAAAAGAGCATGGGCAGCCAGCCTGGTGGCACTGAGGGTTGAGGTGCTTGACACCACACCTCATGCCACGCTGATGACCAGGGTTCGGAAATGACCTCAGGTCACCAGAAGTGCTGGCAGGGGGGGATTGGAGTGGGATTCCCCCTCCAGGGGTGGATGCCCACTCCTCCATATTCCCGCACCCATCAGGTGGAGGCCCAATGGGTGTGCAGGTGGTAGGAGCAGCAATGAAAGTCTGGGGTGGGGTGGAAGGGGTCACCAGATCCTGGCATGCATGTGCTCTTCCATGTGCATGTACGCACATGTACGCCATGACCCTGGGTAAACGGGAGAAAACGGAAAAAGTAAAAAAACTGTATATAGAAAAAATAAAAGAGCATGGGCAGAAACAGTTGAAGAAATAGGGATTATGATTCAATCTCTATTATTAAACTTAAAAGACTGTGAGCATAGCTGGCCCAGTGGCTCTGAGGGTTCAGACACTGGATGCCACACCTCACGCAAGTGACCCATGTTTGGGAATGAGCATGGGCCATCATGGGTCAACAGGGGAGGAGATGGACTGAGCATTTGACGTGCTGCTCTCTATCTCTGGAGGGGGCAGTGGCTGGCGCATGCTTAACCCTTAGTGGAGGATGGGGCTCGGTGACATGGAACTGCAATAATGTGGGGTTGGAGCTTGGCAGCCACTTGACATGGGTGTGCATGGGAGCGTGTGGCGGCCCCGTCTGAGCGTCATTGCATGTACTAGGGAAATAAAGGAAAAAGTAGCAGTACAGCAGATGAAGAAGGATGTCTCACAGGCCCCACTCCCAGCTAGCCACAATGCTAGCCACACCCCCGCCGGCCCAGCCAGTAGGGGGCATATCTTCAGAGTAAGTGCCAGCACTGGCTGGGGAATGCTGAGGACAGGGCTGGGGGCACCGTCCAGATAGGGGACCACACTGAAGGAGTGAAAAAAGAATAGCAAAAAAAAAAAAAGACTAAGAGTATCATAGGTTGCTTAGACAACCAAATGGGGCCCAGAAAGGAAAAAAGGCACAAATAATGACATCAGAGGCAAGAATGTCACTTGGGGGAGGGAGGGGGAAGTGGAGATTTAAAAACCTGAACCATTTGAAACTGGTGTTCTGCTACCCCAAATCAGGAAGGAACAAGCGTACAAATGATAAGCTTTTTACACCAGCTACCTCTAAAAGTTAAAAAAAATGTGTATTGTTGTTAAAATGCTAAGGACTTGAACTGTTCAAAACATTAGTGAGCATTTTAATGTAAGAAATGGAGCACAAAATGCTGGCTCATCTAAATATAGGAAAGATTGAATCTGAAACGACATTTACATGTCTGGGGTATATTGTGAAAAAAGAGATAGTGGGGTTTAACAACATCTAAAAAGCCTTAAAACCATTTTTAAAAGTATGCAGTTTCAAATATACAGGTACTTCATATAACTATTATAGCAGGATGTAAATGTACAAGAAAAATAATGTAAAAGTGGTTTAAGTTTTTGCCAGTGGAGTTTACAGTTCACATTGGGTGTAATAAGACCAATAATGTGTACTGCGTGGAACTGATGTTCTCTGTTTAGGAATAAACAAACACCCTTTATAATTACAGTGCAATGGAAGCCTTAGGGTTGTGAGAAACTGGATAAGTACTGATGACATACACTTTGGGTTTGAAGGTACTGAAAACTTATTATGGTTATAGAGAGATTTTCCATAGAGATGTACACAGAGATTTATTTATCCATGTCATTATAGCTTAAAAGTGCTGTGATGTTGGAGTAATGGGAGCTCGCTGTCTGATTAAACTATTTAGCCATCATAAATTGTGTGCTAAGGAAATAGAATTATAATATAAATAAATAGTGAAAGTTTTTTTCAACATAAGTAAATGAATGAAATTCAACCATGCTTGTATTATGTGTTTAACTAAAGGGGCACACTACAATCCATTATCAGTATTTCATTTGAACACATAATTGGTGATTGGTGGAGGGAAGAAATATGCCTGATTTAAATTAAATTCTGATGATATTAAAAGAATGATTATATTTTAATATTTGCTATAGGTTACACTTTGATGAATTATGAATGCAAGCCTTGCAAATATTTATAAACACATACCAGCAGTAAGTGGCATCTTGCTTTGGTATATATTTTTGATATTATTTTATTTCATTTATATGGACAGTATGATAAAATGTATTTGTATGTTTATAAATATGTTTGAAGGCATTCTCCTGAAGAAGCCTATTACAGCCACAAGAACATTATTTGGAAATAAAAGTAAAAAGATTTACTGAAGACTACTGTCTGTTGTCTATTTAAATGCCCCTCCCCCACATTATCGGAACTTGATTACTGCAGACGGGTGGCAGCGCTGGCACACATTCATAGTAGAAACATCAATTTGCAGTGACATCACTAACTTGCCACCACATTTGAAATCGTAAAATTAGAAGTGGCTCTTTGTTTTTTAATTTACTGTACTTTTCTCCCCAGCACCTGAGCAGCATACATTGGTCGGGTGTTCCAATCAGTCTCCATCACCTGCCATCTCTGGGATTTATCTTACACTCCTTGTTTCCCTGCAATAACTCCCCATAGAAAAGGCTGCTTGAGCTCACCCCTTGTTCCCACATGAAGGTTGAGTTTTGATATGGGAGTAAAAGCCAGATAGCCAGTGTGAGACCTATGGCAAGTGGCAGATGGCATACCGTGTGGTCGGGGGGGTTCCAGCCCTCCCAGCTTGCAGATGTTGAGGAGGTGGTGCATCTGCTGCAAGATTCATCAGAACAATTATGTCCCCCTTCCTTACCACTGACTCCAGCCTGCACCACCAACTGTGGTCACCCAGGCAGCAGTGCTGCAGTGCAGAAAAGGATCCTTCCCTCCCCTGAGGAGGCAAGCATCCACTGGGATGCTCAACTACCCTCTCTGGCCAGCAGCCACCCAGGATCATTCCGAAACCTGGATCACCAGTGTTGTGAGTGGTACAGCTTATAAGAAGATCTTTTGAAACAAAATAACAAATGATTGGAGCCAATGGTAGAGGGACAGTATTGGTATCAGGTAGTAGAAAACTGCTTTGAAATATTGCATATTTGTTCAACTGAAAAATTTTGGCATCTTTCTGAGCATTATATCACATTTGTTTCACAGAGAATGTCTGTAGTATATGCCCTGAAGGTTGGGAGCTGTTTGAGGAGCACTGCTACTATCCCTCTAGAGTGCCCAAAACTTGGGAAAATGCTGAAGAGGATTGTATCTCTCAAGGCTCCCATCTTGTGGTGATTAATTCTGAAAATGAGAATGTAAGTTTATTTTACTATCAATATCGGTGATGCAAAAACAAATGTCAAATGTGATTTTTATTAAAGACATAGTTGGACCCCATTAAAGAAATGTATGTTGGTTGTAATCCATTATGTAACTTAAATTCGTTTTTTAATAAACCTAAATAAGTCATAATAGTTAAATGTTAGTTCTAACTTTTTATAGAACACATGTGTTCTAATAAATAATATAAACAGTGTTTTCTTGATCCAACATAGGAAGATAAATGAAGTTAGCTGAGCATGCTCAGAAATTTATCTCACTCATTTTGGCTACACTGAGCATGCTCAGAAATGTATTGTCATATGCAAGGTGCCATTTAGTTTTTGATTGAGAAGAAGCTTATTGACTGGTGGCTCTAATGCTGTGCAATTGAACAGAGCAGCAGAGTTTATGTTTTGTTCTTCTTTTACTTTTGTAACATTTCACCATTTCTATCACAGAACCATCTAAACACCTGTTGTATAAATTAAATAGAACATGTCCTGCCTTAACATATAGTTCTTATCTTCATTTAAGGGGAACTGGTCTATTGCTATATCGGGAGTAGCGACCCACAGGCCAACACCCTCTCATGAAGATAAAAAGGATATACTAAGTCAGTCCTTGTCATATAGTCTATAGTTTCTGTTTTTAGCATGCTTTTACTTATTAGTCCTCCGGTGTGGTAGCACCACTATCGTTAGGGTCACTGTACAGTTCTGTGTTAAACCCCATTATCTAAACATCTGTCATTCAGACAAGGAATGGCAGATCAGACTGAGATATTGAAGAACTGCTGTGAGTTCTAGTATTTACAAATGTTGAACAAATCTAATAGATTTCTTTGACTGGGTCACCAGGGAGGTAGAATAGGGAAGGGCGGTGGATGTGGCCTACTTAGATTTCAGCAAAGCCGTTGATACTGTTCCACATAAATGGTTGATAAACAAGTTAGTCAACATGGTGGGCCCCAGGGTGGTAAACTGGGTCAGAACTTGGTTGAAGGGCAGGACACAGAGGGTGATGGTGAATGCTGTACAATATGAGGAGAGGGAGGTAACCAGCAGGATGCCACAGGGATTTGTCCTGGGACCAGTCCTCCTCAATGTCTTCATAAGTGACATTGCAGAGGGACTGGAGGGGAAAGAATGCCTTTTGCAGATGGCACTAAGATCTGCAACAGGGCTGACACTCCAGAGGGGATAGAAGAAATGAGAAAAGACCTGTTTAGGTCAAAGGAGTGGTCAGAAGTGTGACAGCTGGGATTCAGAGCAAAAAAGTGCACAGTCATTCACTTGGGCAGCAGAAATCCAAGTGAGGAGTACAAGATTCAGGGTTACTAGTTGAGTACCTCAGGGCTCAGTACTGGGACCAGTCCTCTTTAACATCTTTATAGGTGACATTGCAGAGGGTCTGGAAGGAAAGGTATGCCTCTTTGCAGATGATGCAAAGATCTGTAACAGAGTTGATACACAAGGGGGGGTGGAAAAGAA
Source organism: Neoceratodus forsteri (assembly GCA_016271365.2). Lineage (NCBI taxonomy): Eukaryota > Metazoa > Chordata > Ceratodontiformes > Ceratodontidae > Neoceratodus > Neoceratodus forsteri. The sequence goes on from JADMNL010000035.1 coordinate 106,015,974, forward strand.
AGTCCCTGGCAAGGCTGGAGGAATGGTGAGACATATGGCAACTTAGATTCAATGCAAAGAAGTGCAAAATGATGCACCTGGGAAACAAAAACCCAGGAGAAGAGTACACAATGGCATGGGAGGTACTAACAACAAAAATAATGGAAAGGGACCTGGGGGTAGCCATATCAGATGACCTAAAGGTAGGCAAGCAATGTGAGAAGTCAGTAAGGAGAGCTGAGGGATACTGGGATGCATAGGGAGAGGCATCACAAGTAGAAAAAGGGAAGTGGTTATCCCTCTGTACAGACAGTTGGTGAGACCCCATCTGGAGTACTGCATGCAGTTTTGGAGACCCCATCTTCACAAGGACATAGACAGGATGGAAGCAGTCCAGAGCAGGGCAACTAAAATGGTGTAGGGTCTGTATCAGAAACCATATGAAGAGAGACTGAGAGAGCTTAATATGTATACTGTTGATGAAAGGAGGGACAGGGGGGACATGATAGAAACTTTCAAGTACCTCAAGGGAATCAACAAAGTCCAGGAGGGTAGCGTCTTTCAGAAAAAGTGATGTGCAAGAACAAGGGAGCACAATTTAAAGATAGAAGGGGGATGGCTCGGGGCAATGTAAGGAATTTTTGTTTCACTGACAGAGTGGTGGACGCATGGAACCACCTTCCTGGGGAGGTTGTGGGGTCTAAAAACAGTGGAGAAATTCAAACATGCATGGGACAGACATAAGGCAATTATAGTGGCAGGTTGGAGGAAGTTGGCTGTTGGTTAACTATAATCTACAGCTTATTCAATAGATAGAGAAATGGACAGACTGGATGAGCCAAGCATCCTTATCTGCCATCAAAGTCTATGTTTCTATGTTAAGATGGAGGGGGAGGTACTTTCAGCCACCAAGCAGGAATGGGACCTGGGGGTACTCATATCAGATGACCCGAAGATAACAAGACAGTGTGAGAAGGCTATGGGGAAAGCCAGTGGGATGCTGGGTTGCATTGGGATTGGTATCACCAGCACAAAGGAGGAGGTGGTTATGCTACTGTACAGATCACTGGTGAGACCTCAGCTAGAGCACTGTGTCCAGTTCTGGAGACCACATCTCCAGAAGGACATAGACAGACTGAAGGCAGTCCAGAGGAGGGCTAAAAAGATGGTGCAGGGACTGCATGGAAAGCCCTACAAGGAGAGGCTGGGGGAACTTAATATGTATTCCCCTGCTGGGGGGGGCATGATGTAAACTTTCAAGTTCCTCAGGGGCACAAAAAAGGTACAAGAGGGTAGGGTTTTTCAAAATAGAAGATGTGCAAGAACAAGGGGGCATGAAATGAAGTTGTGGGGTTCAGGGGCAATATAAGAAAGTACTTTTTCATTGAAACAAAACATAGAAACATAGAAATTGATGGCAGATAAGGACCACTAGGCCCATCTAGTCTATCTGTAAGCCCAAGGGTGTTAGATGCTTGGAACAGACTCGCAAAGGAGGTGGTGGGAGCAAAAACAGTTAGGGAATTCAAGAACGCATGGGCTAGACATAAGGGTACCCTAGAGACAGGAAAGAGAGGGTGAACTGTAGATCAACTAGGATCTAAAGTTGAAATAGATAGGATAAATGGGCAAACTATGTGGGCCACATGGTCCTTATCTGCCATCAACTTTTATGTTTCTATGTTTTGGAATGGCAGATGTTTCAAAAAACTGCTTATGTGCTGTTTACTATTTGTGTGCTGTTTTCGGAATGATGTTAGAGAAAACACAAAAGCTTAATTTTGAAATTTGCCAGGGAGATGGAGGTGAGCAGAGCAATGCCTTTACTGTTTAAAAGTTTTACATTTTGTTTGGTATTTATGGTATTTAGTTTTACAAATTATGACTGGAACATACACATTACATTAACAAAGATAATATACCACATGCACACAAATGTCCCATATACAGTGGCGTGAAAAAGTATTTGCCCCCTTCCTGATTTTCTCTATTATTGCATATTTGTCACACTGGATGTTTTCAGGTCTTTAGACAAAATATAATATTAGATAAAGGGAACCTGAGTGAACAAATAACACTTTTTTTTTTTACTTATTTCATTTATTTAATGAAAAAAGTTAACCAACACCAACTGGCACTGTGTGAAAAAGTAATTGCCCCCTAGTTAAATCAACCCAATTAAAGGGATAATTAGAGTCAGCTGATTGAACACAGTCAGGCTTGATTACAGCTAGCCTGCTCAATATAAACCTCACTTATTTTGCCTTACCATCAGAGTCACGTTGCCAGCACAAAGATTCAACAAGCACATTATGCCATGATCAAAGGAAGTTCCTGAAAAGATCAGAAAAAATTTGTTGCCCTCTATCAGTCTGGAAAGGGTTACAAAGCTATTTCTAAGGCTCTGGGACTCCATCGAACCACAGTGAGACCATAATCTCCAAATGGGGAACACTTGGAACAGTAGTGAATCTTCCCAGGAGTGGGCGGCCTGCCAAAAATTACTCAAAGAGCGCAGTGTAAAATCACCCAGGAAGTCTCAAGGATCCTAAAACAACATCCAAAGAACTGCAGGCTTCTCTTGACTCAGCTAAGGTCAGTGTTCATGACTTCACAATCAGAAAGAGACTGGGCAAAATGGGCTTCATGTGAGAGTAGCAAGGCGGAAACCACTGCTAACCAAGAAGAACATAAACGCTCGTCTCATTTGCCAAGAAGCACCTGGATGATCCACAAGCCTTTTGGGAAAATGTTCTATGGACAGATGAGTCAAAGTGGAACTTTTGGACGACATGGATCCTATAATGTCGCGTAAAAGCAAACACAGCATTCCACAGTAAGAACACCATACCAACAGTCAAACATGGTGGTGGTAGTGTGATGGTGGGGATGCTTTACTGCCTAAGGACCTGGATGACTTGCCATAATTAAAGGAACCATGAATTCTGCTCTGTACCAGAAAATTCTTAAGGAGAATGTCCGGTCATCCTTCCGTCAGCTGAAGCTGAAGCGTAGTTGGGTCATGCAGCAAGACAATGATCCAAAGCACAAAAGCAAGTCCACATCAGAATGGCTAAAAAGAAGTAAAATTAAAGTTTTGGAGTGGCCTAGTCAAAGTCCAGACTTAAACCCAATAGAGATGCTGTGGCAGGACCTGAAACGAGCAGTTCATGCTCGAAAACCTACCAAATGTTTCTGAATTAAAGCAGTTCTGTGAGGAAGAGTGGGTTAAAATTCCTCCACAGCGATGTGAAAGACTGATATTGAATTATAGGAAGTGTTTGGTTGCAGTCATTGCAGCTAAATGTGGCGTAACCAGTTATTAAGTGTAAGGGGGCAATTACTTTTTCACACAGTGCCAGTTGGTGTTGATTAACTTTTTTTCATTAAATAAGTGAAATTAAAAAAAAAAAACAAGTGTTATTTGTTCACTCAGGTTCCCTTTATCTAATATTACATTTTCTCTAAAGACCTGAAAACATCCAGTGTGACAAATATGCAATAATAGAGAAAATCAGGAAGGGGGCAAATACTTTTTCACGCCACTGTAAAACAGAGGTTCGTTATTTAATAAACCAATGTTTTACATTATGTGGACTTTGGTTTGGAATTGGCTGAGTTTGGGGAGATGTAACTTTAAATATGTTAAATACTGTTGACAAATCTGAACTGTACATGACAGAGTTCAGAGTTTTGTTTGGATATAGATTATATCGACCTGTTTTGAAATAATAAAATTGAACTATTTTTAGTGGTATTCTTTATCCCCTATCACTGGTGCTGTTCTAATCTTCTCACTCACCCCCAGCCTCATCCTTGCCATCTCTGGTACTTACATCCCACTTCCAGGGGTTAAACAGTGCACCTCTTGCAGTTCTAGTGGATTCCTTTGGGGGTGGAAGCAAGTCCCCTCAGGTCTATCTTATGCGGGCCAGATGGTTTGGTGGGACAGAGAGGTGGCAGGATCATTCTGCCTGTCTCCAGGGTTTTCTACTAGGTTACTCCCTACCCACAGGACGCTGGCAACAAGGCTGCCACATGCACATACTGAAACAGAAGCATGTTTTATACTTACATGACAACTTTTTTTTATTTATTAGGTCTAGGATTACCATACCTTTGAGCCAGGGCTCTTTTACAAAGGTTCCACGTCAGGTTACAATTCAAAACATAAGACATGTAAGTCAGATTATAAATTGAATATATAGGACAAGGTTACAAAAGTGTAAGCTAAACGGAGTTACAAAACATCGGAGAAACAAAACAAGTTTTGGAGGCTGGGTTACAAGGAGATAGTGGATGAGGTGCAGAGAGGATAGAGGACAAGAGAGAGGAAGAGTATTTATTTATTATTTATTTAGCTTTTGTTAGCCAGGTAGGTACACTAGACAAGACAATTACCTATTTTCAGATACGACCCAGGAGAGTACAGGAATAATAGATTTAGGTACCTACAATGACATTGTACAGATTAGACATGTTATAGTTCATGTGAGGATACAGATTCAACACAGCATACGAAACATGGTAAGGCATAGATTATACAGTATTAACATAACAAAAATATACACCTTGTGGGAGATAAGAGCAGTAATGTTACAGATTCAACACAGCTTATGAGCATGGTAAGGCATAGATTATACAGTATTAACATAACAACATAAACACCTTATGGAAGCCAAGAGCAGTTCCAGGGGCACAGTATCGAAATCCTTCAGATGTGACACTATATACAGCTTAGCAACCTCTTGGAGTCTTGTCTTTTGTCCAGGAGTAGCTCCAGAGCAGAGGAGTGCTGTGATGGATCAATTCATGGGGGTTTGGAGCAGCCACAGGCTGAGGCAAGTTTGAGATGGTTCCATAGGGAGGAACGGAGACACATCTGTGAGTCAGGCACAGACCTGGGCAGGAAGGAGCTCCACAGTCTGGGAGGCGAATGCAGCAAGTCCCGCCCACCCATTTGAGTCCGTGTAGCGGTGTCTTGAGGAGGGCCTGTCCCTGGGTCCTGAGGGAGTAGAAGGAGGAGACAGACGGGACAAGAAATTTCACAAGCCCTGGAGGGGTGCCAGTGCCATGGACCTTTCCGGTGAAGCACCCTAAGACGAAGTCTATGTGGTTAGCGGGTGACAGCCAATTTAGCCTGCTATAGAGGTCGCAATGGTGAGTGAGATGGGGGGGGAAGCCAGCATGAAGCGGCAGACATTAGTGTAGGCAGTGGACCACCTAGTGAGGTGAACTTTGGATGAGTGGTAGAGGGGGCGGACAGCTATAGAGGAGGAGCACAGCCAGAGGCATTGTTGTAGACATAACATAAGGAAGTGCGTGCTAAGGGGTAACCAAGTGCTAATAGGAGAGAGAACTGCATAAAGTTAGGGGAATATTCATGGAGTCAGCTAGTGGAGGCAGTCACAGGAGCTAGAGGCAGTGAAAGAGAGAGAGGCGGAGCCTTGATTTAAATGCAACAAGGGTAAGAGTGGAAGAGATGTAACTGTTTAGATCATTTAGCCAGCTGGACACCCTGTGGGCAAAAAATATTTGAGCTTGTGAGGTACGACAACATGGAACCTGCAGAAGCTGTGATTCAGACCTCCTGGTTGAGTGGGGGTTATTGCAAGGGTGAGGAGTGCACACACTCCAGGGGGTGCAAGTCCATAGCTAATTTCTTCACATGGTGCAGGTTAAATACTTTATCCAATTGGTGAGTTGCAGCCATCCAGTTTGTGCATAGAGGCTGCATGTATGTGTGAGGTAGTGGGATCCAGTGAGAAGTCGGCAGGCATTACTGAGGGAGGTGGATATGCATCTAAGAGTGGTAGCTGGGGCAGAGCCATAGATGATAAGCCCATAGTCAATAATGGAGACAACAGAGCTCTGAACGGTGAGAGTCAGGGCTTCTGGGGTAAGTTGTTGCCTATGCTGGAAGAGAAGGCCAAGGCGAGTATTTGCTGCTTTTGCTACAGAATCAATGTGGGCACTGTAAGTTAGATGAGGGTCTAGAGTGATCCCAAGATACTTAAAGGCTTGAACCTGTTCCAGGGTGACTCCATGACTGGTTTTGATGGATAGGGGTGCAGCTTATGCTTGTTATGACAGCTGCTGAACATCATTTATTTATTTATTTATTCAAGCGTTTAACTAGGAAGGCATACTGAGCATGCTAAATGCTCGATTCCAGATGCATTCTGGGGGAAGGGGAACATAGACAATAGTTGAACAGCATATTCACAGGAGAAAATACATAGTGTGAATCCTCTAACATTTGGTCCAAGTGTCTAGGCATAGAGGTCAGGACAAAACAGTAGATTATACAATAGCTTGACAGCATAGTGCAGACGTGAACAGTAGAAACAGTCATAAAATTAGTTGCAGTAATAAGTGCAGACAATAAACAATTATTTCATACAGAGAGCAGAACTGTCTGGACACATGTGCAGGTAGGGGCGAAATGAGCTTGAAGCAAGAAGTTTAGGTGCCGAGGGGAGGAGAAGTGATGAATGTTTGCTGGGAGGGAGTTCCACAATGTTGGTATGCGGTAGCTGAGAGTAGCCTGACCAGCAGTAGTGGACCTAAGTGGGACAGTGAGTGAACGAGAGTCCAAGTTTCGGAGAGAGTAGGCTAGGGTGAAGGGGTTTCCCAGGGCAGTGGAGAGGTAGGAGGGGAGGCGCTGGGACCAAAACTTGGCTGGGATTTTGGCACAGTGGGATTGCCTGCGATTATGAAGAGAGGGGAGGGCCATAGATTGGTAAAGGGCACAATGGTGTGTGGAGTAGGGACAGTTCAGTGCAAAGCGGCAGAAGGAATGGAAAAGAGGGTCTAGCCTGGCTAGGGTCGACTTAAGGCTGGCTCTGTAGACTACATCACCGTAGTCGAAGATGGGGAGAATAATTTTCTGCACAATGGCCCCCTGAGCATGTGCAGGGATGCAGTCACGATTCCGGTAAAGTGCGCCAAGCCTGGGGTGTAGCTTCTTGAGTAAAGAGTCAATGTGTGTGGAAAAGTTGAGGTGCTGGTCCAGCCATACTCTGAGGTATCTGAAGGAGGTACAGGATTCCAGTGGTGACCCTTCCAGGGTATGGAATGTGATTGGAGAGGGGAGCCTAGAAAGTCTCTGCCTAGTGCCAAAGGTTAGAGAGACCATTTTCTTGGCATTGAGAAGGAGATGATTTGAGCGAAGTCAGTGCTGGACTGAGATAAAATCTTGCTGCAGTCGAGTCAAGACCTCAGAGGATGAGGGGCCGGATGCATGCAGCACAGTGTCATCCACATACATATGGATTGAGGTGTGCGGGCAAGCAGAGGGCAGGTCGTTCAGGAAGATTGAGAACAGGAGTGGGCCTAGGACAGAACCTTACGGTATGCCTGAGGTGACTGGGAGAGGCGCTGAAGTGGGGGAACTGATACGGATGAATTGGGACCTGCTGGCAAGGTATGATTGGAATCAGGAGATGGCCCTACTGGATAGACCGGCATTGGTGAGTTTGGCTAGGAGTATGGAGTGAGTGACTGTGTTGAATGCCTTGGCCAGGTCGATGAAGATGGCTGCTGTGATGTGGCCAGCATCCATCCCAGTAAAGGAGTCGGTAAGCCTGAGAAGGGAGGTAGTGGTGGACTTCGTTTTCTTATTATTGAGGACCAGATTGTGATTTGAGAACCAATTTTCAACAGATGTGAAGCCAAGCTGAAGGTTGTCTTGCAGAGGCTTGGGATCCTTGTGGAATGCAGAACTACAGCATGATCAGCATGGAGGATGATTGTTTCGGAGCAAGAATTTGGAATGGAGTTCAGGAACAAGCTGAATAGTAGGGGGCCCAGAAGGGATCCCTGGGGGACACCTGAGTGAACAGACCTGGTATCAGAGAGGACATCTGCAATTTTTACTCTTTGAGACCAGTTCTCCAAGTAGCTTTTGAACCAGGCAGTGGAGCTTTCAGAAGTTGCACAAGCAGTAGGTGGTGATGGACAGTGTCGAACACCATAGTCAGATCGATAAAGACAGACCCAATTAACTGACCATTGTCCAGTGAGCTGTGAAGAATGCCAGAGAATTCCAGTAGGGCAGATGAGGTGCTATGTCCTTTCCTGAAGCCATGTTGTTGTGAGCACATGATATTGTATTTGTCCAGGAAATCTGTGAGCTGATCTGCAATATGTTCAAGGGCCTTGGACAGGGATGGCAATATAGAGATCAGACGGTAGTTTCCATGAGTGGCCTTGTCACCACTTTTATGGAGAGGGGTAACAGTGGTGGATTTCCATTTGTCAGGGAACTGGCTGAGCCTAAGTGAGAGGTTGGAAATATATGTCAGTGGCTGTAACACCTCATCAAGGGTGAGGGACAGCAGTTTAAGGTCAAGTGTATCACTGCTGGATCTGGATTTGGTGATGGCTTTGGTAATGTATTTGCGGGCATCATGAATCTTGACTGCTTTGAAATAAAAAGGAGGGTGGCTAGAGGAGGAGTAGGAGGCATTGGGGGGAGGAGAAGGAGAGTCATTGTTCTTGAAAAAGTCAGAAGGGAGAACACTGCTGAGATCGGTGAAGGCAGTGTTGAAGGTATTTGCTACGATTTTACAGTCAAGCGTTGTAGACCCATTTATGTTGAGCAAGGTAGGGGAGGTTTTTTGCTGCTTCCCAGTGACCTCTTTAATATTGTTCCAAAATACCCTTCCATTACCCCAGGTATCCGTGAGAACGTTCTTGAAGTAGGTAGATTTCTTTTGCGTGATAGATTTGGTACAGTCATTCTGTGCACGTTTATAGCTTTTGGATGTCAGTTTCTTTACCAGTGGTTCTGGCCAGATCCCTGAGGCAATCTCTAGATTTTAGTTGATGTAAGAGATCAGATGAGAGACAGGGATTGTAAAGGGCTTTGACTTTGCACTTTTTAAAAGGAGTGTAGGAGTCACAGGCTGCATTGAAAGTGTTGATGAAGTAGTCCAATGCAGTATTTACATCTGTTGCTTTGTAGATAGGGAACCAGTCTTGGAGGTTGAGGTAAGTTTTGAGGTGTGACAACTTGCCCACATGGTAGGACTCTACTAGTGATGATATTAGCAGGGGGCTTGCGGAATTTGACCATTCACAGATGACAAGGGAATGGTCGCTAAGCGAGTCAGGGAGGACTGAGGTATTTGTGATATGAGTTGGGTGGCTGGTAAGAATGCAATCCAGGAGGGTGCTGGTGCCAGAGTTGTAGTTTTTCCTGGTCAGAGAGACAACCATCTGGGTGAAATTGGCTGATGAGATGACATTCTTATGGACCCCTGCATCAGACGGGAGCCAGTTTATATTAAAGTCTCCAAACAGAATCATTTCAGAGTTAGGAAGTTGAGACCTGGTGAATTCCAAGACAGCGTTAAGGCCATTCCGTTGTTCTTTTGGGGGGATATACACTGAAGCAACTGTGAGGGAGTTGTTATGGGCACCTAGTAAGATTCTGATAGGGAGACAGACTCTGCGCAGCAGTGTCTGGGAGGGGGTAGTGACGGGGTATCTCAGTAGCGAATCTGTAAGGTAAATTGCACATCCACCACCTCTTTTGGACTTCTGGTCTAGCCTTTAAACATTGTAGTCTGGAAGAATGATAGCCAGGTCAGGGTTTTTGGGTGTAAGCCAGGTTTCTACAACTGCCAGGATATCTGGGCTGTGCTGATAGGTAAAGATTTGTAGGGCATCTAGCTTGGGGAGTAGACTACAGATGTTGAGAGATGCTATGGAGAGTGCTCCTAAGAGTTTTTCCTGGTAGATAGAGCTGGAGGTGATTGGACAAGGGTTAGGATGGATGTTTTCTGACAGCAGCAGGAGGAGGAGCACAAGCTTCAGGGTGCACCAGCGTAAGTCCCTGAGCATCAGTCTACATGCCTGTTTTTTGCAGGAACTTACATTAGGTTGGTGGCAATGATCCCAGAGTGATGGCACATGAGAAAGTGATGATACTTGTGATGAGAACTTACCACAAGTAAAATAAACCCAGCTTATCTGGCTCATTGTGTGAGCCATCATGCAAGTAAAAGGACTGTGTTGCTTTTTTAGTTGTCTAGTGGTCTTTGACATATAGCATTAACTGCAGTATAACCATCTTTTGCTAAGATGGGACTGCCAAAACACTGAACTCACTTCCTCAGACAGCTGCTGTCTGTGTAAAATAATGAGACAGAACTAAATGATATATGACATAGCAATTTGCGTAAAGTCTTAGTCCAATCAAATGAAGTGTTACTGTATATTAAAAATGTACTTGGTGCTATATTTTATATAGCAGTTTACATACCATGTAAGTAAAATCATGGAAGGTGCCACATGGGCATATCAAATTATTTATCAACATAGCTCTTTGCCTTATAGCTAAAAGATATACTGTAGCATTTAGTCCGTGATCATTATGTTACAAAGATCATGGTTTGTTAAGTAGGTAAGCAGGAGGTTTTGCCAGTTGTCATCTTGAAGGATGTTTGGCTATACTGGGAACCACTAAACCCCAGGGACTATATAATAACAGTAATTGATTGGGGGGGCACAAGGCAATAGTGGATAAATAGAAATAGGAATGGGGACAATTAGACACCATGAAATAAAAAAATTAAAATGGTAGGGGAGGAGGACCACTTGAGACCAGAAAGTTAATAAAAATGGGAGTTGGAGGGAGATCAGTGCGCACTGGGGAATACATAAACATGCGGATTGTTGAGGGGGGGCCACTAGATACTAAGGAATCACAACTAAACGTTTTTATTACATGTCCTCAGGAGCAGTTCAGGCAGCGATCCCAAGAACAAACCATATAAAACAATTGCTTTAGTTTTGTTGATTCCCTCAGGAACAGTTCAGTGTGTGCTTCCTTGTGTATAACACAAACAAGTGATGCAGCTTATCACCTTGTATGATGCCTCAAACAACAAATCTGAGGTCCACTTGTGTGAGTTGTTGCACTAGTACAAAACATAGATGACAATTAAATGTTTCTGGTGCAGTATTAACCACTGCTAAGGAATTTAGATGACAAATTGTAGGGCGAATTTGTGATCTAAATTGTTTAGCAGTGGCTAACATTGCATCAAAAACATTTAATTGTCATCTCAATTTTTCCTAGTTGCAAGATGTGCAATACTAGTGACAGGAAGTGTGTCCAGGAAGAGTTAGGACCAACCATGTGAACCTATTACTCAGTTGTTAGAGCACTGAGATGGTATTCCAGGTGCCTGGGATCAATTCCTAGTAGGTCACATTAGTTCTTTCTCACTATAATTTGTGTAGTACAAAACATAAAAAGATGTTCCATGTCATAATAGCAATCACAAAACATCGATCATTATTATGGTGAGTGTATATCACTGAAAAGCAGATCAATGATATACACATTCCAGAGAATGCACATCTGGCAAATAAATTCAGTGTTTATGCATGGGTGGCTGCCCCCCCCACATCCCTGATTTTGGATCAACAGCTTGGGGGGGGTGCATGTCAGGCAAGGGGGCAACACTCGAGAATGCAGCAAAAAACAACAAAACAAAACAGCCACAAGCAATAGCAAAAATGTCTCCCCAGTCCAGCCCTGAATCCCTTGTCTACTACACCAAAGCCAGCAACCCTCACCACCTGACCACATGACTGGCTCGGCTGCGGCAGGAACACTCCTCTGCCAAAACCCTCTTCCGTATCAATCCCCTTCTCCTCCCTGTCCCTCCCCTTCTGGTCACCATCCCTTGCTGTTCTGTCGCTATCTTTGCAGGGTAGCCCAACATGATAGCATTGAAAATGAGTTGCCGTTTTTACAGTCACTCATTTTCAGTCACTGTCATCACTGGATACCTAAAAATACACCAATATAACGGAAAACTATAGAACCATAGAAACATAGAATTTGACGGCAGATAAGGACCGCTTGGCCCACCCAGTCTGCCCAGTTCCCTACCTACTGGATAAGCTGCAGATCTTAGTTAACCAGCAGCCTACTTCTTCCTACCCCCACCCCCTAGAATGGCCTTATGACTGTCCCATGCATGCTTGAATTCCACCACTGATTTTGACTCCACAACCTCCTCCTCCGGAAGGCCGTTTCATGCATCCACAACCCTCTCTGTGAAAAAATACTTCCTTAAATTACCTCTGAGCCGCCCCCATCTTCAAATTGTGCCCTCTTGTTCTTGCACACCTCTTTTTTTGAAAGATGCTACCCTCTTGGACTTTGTAGATTCCCTTGAGGTACTTGAACGTTTCTATCATGTCCCCCCTCTCCCTCCTTTCCTCAAGGCTATACATATTAAGCTCCTTTCATCTCTCTTCATACGTCTTCCGGTGCAGACCCTGCACCATTTTAGTTGCCCTCCTCTGGACAGCTTCCATCCTGTCTATGTCTTTGCGGAGATTGGGTCTCCAGAACTGCACACAGTACTCCAGATGGGGTCTCACCAGCTGTCTGTACAGAGGGATAATAACTTCCGGTTTTCTACTGGTGATGCCTCTCCCTATGCATCCCAGTATCCCCCCAGCCCTCCTTGCTGCCCTCTCACATTGCTTGCCCACCTTTAGGTCCCTTTCCATTTTTGTTGTTGTTAATATCTCACATCCCATTGTGTACTCTTCCCCTGGGTTTTTGTTTCCCAGGTGCATTACCATGCACTTCTTAGCATTGACTCTAAGCTGCCATACATTTGACCATTCCTCTAACCTTGCCAAGTCCTTCTCATCCTTTCCACCCCACCCTGTGCATCAACTCTGTTGCAGATCTTTGTGTCATCTGCAAAGAGGCGTGCTTTCCTTCAGTCCCTCTGCAATGTTGCTTATAAAAGACATTGAAGAGGACCGTCTAATACTGAACCCTGCGGTACCCACTAGTAACCTCATTTCTTCTGAGTGGACTCCATTTACTATTACTTCTGTGTCCTATTCTCCAGCCATTTCTTTACCAGGCTGTCATCTTGGGACCCACTCCCAGGCTAGCTAACTTGTATATTAATCTTTGTGTGGGACTGTGTCAAATGCCTTGCTAAAGTCTAGGTAGACCATGTCCACAGCCCCTTCCTGATCTACTACTTTGGTCACCCAGTCAAAGAAATATATCAGATTCATCTGGCATGACCTTCCCTGTGAATCCATGCTGCCTAGGGTCCTGTGCCCCTCTGGCCTCTAGATACTCGACAACTCTTTCCTTCAGAAGTGATTCCATCATTTGCCCTATCACTGAGGTTAAACTAACAGGTCTGTAGTTTCCTGCTTCTGTCTTGCTCCCACTTTTGTGAAGGAGAATCACATCTGCCCTCCTCCAGTCCTCGGGTACCACCCCATCCTCCCATGATTTGTTAAAGGATAGTCAGTGGTGTCACTAGTTTCTACCCTTAGTTCTTTTAGAATTCTGGGATGATCCCATCAGGCCCCATTGCTTTGTCCACCTTCAGTTTTAAGAGTTCTTTCAGAACCCTTCCTTCTGTAAATGGGCTGGTATCAACTTCTGCATCCAGAGTGTTTCTACTGTTTGCTTTAGGTACCTCCCCTCTTCATTTGTAAATACTGAGCAAAAATATTTGTTTAGTATCTCTGCCTTTTCTACAGTCTCCCTCTCCCCACCCTCCCTCCCTTTATTAAGCCTCACTATCCTCCTTGGTCTTCCTTCACTCCCTGATGTACCTATAAAAGGTTTTATCCCCTTCTTAACTGAGTTGGCTATCTTTTCCTCGGTTTGGGCCTTTGCTGTTCTGACTGCCTTCCCAGCCTTCTTTTGCTTTAACTGATACAGTTCTCTGTCCTGCTTCTTCTGCGATTCCTTGTACTTCCTGAATGCTTTCTTTTTCTCTTGAACCTTCACTGCCACTTCCTTTGAGAACCATAGTGGTTTCTTACATCGTTTTGTTTTGTTTATTTGCTTCACACAAAGGCTCGTTACCTCTGTATGTCAATATAATCAATGTCCAAACAAAATCCTTAAACATTGCCTTGAATGTGCAGTTTAAATTTATCAAAAATATTTAGCTCATATAAAATATACCTCATGAAACATAATCTATACTACACCATAACACATGATGTAAAAGAAAGATTTACTAAATAATGAACCTATGTCTCCCTTTGAACTTAATATTACCACAGAGGACACTGTTATGGCTGGGCATGGATTTAGGTCACAATCCCTGTTATGTCACCCAATCTCATTTTATTGTAACCACTCCCATTTAAATTACTCCTACCATTCACTATGTTGCTATACTTGGCTTTTTCAGGATGACTGGAAAGCTGGTAATATTAGAGTCATGGTCAAACCAAAAAACATTAGAAAATGCAGAATTAGAGTCACAAAACTCCCTAATTTCTCACTTTGTGTGTCCTCTTGGTAGTAGAATTGCTACCATAAGTGTGGATTTATATAAAGTTTTTTAAAAGTACAAACCATACTAAATCAGTTATATTCATAAAACAAATAAACTGCTTACACACAATCTTTTCTGAAGATATACAAGTCAAGTACATATGCAATTACAAAATGGTTAGGGAAATCCCTGCTTCCTAATTGACCAGGACACATGTATGGTGACAGTACTACCAATGGATAAAAAAAGTAATGGCTATCAAGACATGGCACAGCAGACAAATCCTTGTGCCACACCTGTAGAATGTTAATTTTCAATCTGGCAGACATTATTAGCCTCCCAATATTTAAAAAAAAACCCTGTAAATGCAGGGTACTTTACTCTGTCTTCCCTCCGAAAAACACACATATTGTTTATAAAATAAAAAAGAACAGAGCAGTTTGTCAAACAGCAGTACTTACAGTAGAAGCACATCCACATTTTTTCTTGGCTTTTATATCCTACTAGTTTTACAGCAACATCTCACATGTCCACAAGTTTGTTTACTCCAGCCATTTCCCCAGTACTCATTTTACCATGAAAACACCATCCCTGAGCCTAACACACTCCTCTGTGGCAACCAGTATTCCTTCCTTAAAGATGAATCACCTTAGGTTCATCCCCATATCTGCTCTGATGCCCAACAAGTAGCTCCTTAGTACTTCACCCATTTTCCCGAAGTCCTCCCTTCTAAAATCTAGGATTTTGGTCTTAGTTGGGATGCTTCCCCTACCCATATCTAACTGGAACCACACTGTGCAATGGTCACTCTCACCCAATGACTCCCTGACCATTATTTCCTGTACATGCTCCCCATTTGTGAGCACAAGATCAATAATTACCTCTGCTCTTGTTAGTTCTGTGATACCCTGAGTCAGGAACCCACTCTGCAGTCCTTCCAGGTTCACCTGACTCCTAGCACATGTTGTGGATGGTATTCTCTAGTCCATCTTGGGCAGGTTGAAGTCCCCCACAGTTACCACCTCTCCTTTCCCCACAGTTTCCAATATTTGTGAGCTCAGTTCCCTGACCCTTTCCTCATCCTGTTTGGATGGTCTGTAAACCACCGCAGCCTCACCTTTCTCCCTCTATTGGACCGTAACTGAACCCATAATGCTTTCACCTTCCTTTCCACTGACTCCTCCCTCATGCAAGTTATTTTCTACCTGATATAAACTGCCACTTCTCCTCCCTTCCCGACTACCCTGTACCTTCTGTATAGTTTATAACTAGGAATCTCAAGGTCCCATTCATGGTGTGGTGATGCCCAGTTCTCGGTTACTGCTGCTATGTCCACCCTTCTGTTTGCTAATATTGTCTGCAGATCATTCATCTTGTTTCCAAGACTCCATGCAATCAGAGACACCACCCTCCACCTAGAATCTGACCTTCCTTCCCTTTCTCCTATTCTTCTTTTCACATTTCTCCCCTCTATCATGCAAAAAAAATGTAATATCTCTAAAAGTATACAAATTACACATACACTACCAGCATGAAAGTTGTACAGGATAAAAAGGCCTTCAAATGAGGGTAGTCACTGATCTATTTTCATTATAGTTTTAAAAAAAATACCCATCAGAAATGTGAATTTTGTAAAAACAAAAATGGAACTACAGATAATAAGATGATCATATTCTACAAAATATAAGGAAGTGAGATTAGTGACTACCCTCATTTGAAAGGCCATTTTGTCCTGAACAACTTTCATGATGGTTGTTTTTGTACACCTTGAATAGTTTTAAAGATATTTAAATTTGTTTGGAATGTGTGCACATTTGCTAAGAATTCTGCACAGTGCCTTATAATTCTTAGAGTACAGCAGACTGTAGTCTTGCCTCCAACATTCTAAACACACAATGGGTCTGAATAAGTTAAACACTCTAGTCAATGTGACAAGGTCTGCAACAAGGCAACTAGAATGTTAGAGTGTATTGGGAGGGATTCAATAGCATGAAAAAAGAGGTATTACTACCTATTTATATATCAGTGGCAGGGCCGCACCTGGAGTACCATGCCCAGTTTTGGAGTCCTCACTGAAGGAAAGACAGAGACAAATGGAAATGGCACAAAAGAGAGTAACTAGATAGATTCATGACCTGCAGGATAGATCCTTTCAAGATCCGAATAGGGCACCAAACATATACTCGCTGGAGACCAGAAGGAAGACGGGCAAGATGGTAGAGACCTTAAAGTTCCTGGAAGGAATGAACATGGTGAACTCTGAAGAACTGTTCACAAGGTGTACCAAATCTAGAACACAGGGATATGAATTGAAGCTAACAGGTGGGGAATGCCGAGATTTTAAACACTGCCATTTTTTGTTCTACAATAGTGAGCAAAACAAGATTCAGCAGAAAATCAAGTAACTGTTTTTTATACTTAACAGCACTACATAGACATTTCAGAGTTAAATTTTTATATAACTTAAACAGATGTACTAACTGGTCTCATTGCTTGACACAACAATAACAGATCCTATTGTCTGAAGTTACCATTGTACTGTTTGTCCCAGAGCATGCTTCCTGCCACCGTGAACTGTGCTCCTATAGTACATCTGTTTGTGTTACTTTTGTTTGTTTGCTTTCTAATTTTAACACTCGCAGGCTCAGAGGCAGCAAGGGTGAAGAAGTTCTTCTTGTCACTCAGCAATGTGACTGCTTCTGGAGTAGTCACTCATTCCTGTATGTGACCTTGCAGTGATCGTGTTTAGTTTAGCATCTGTTTATGGCAGGGAGCACCGGTTAGTAACCTGGAACCAACAACGTATCTTCACAAACAGCCATTTCAAATCCAGGAGCTAGGCTTAACAATTCAGGCAGCAAAAAAGAATTCCAAAACTTTGGAAAGTTAAAACATTTATTAAATGTTAAAAACACACAGCAAAGCAGCCACCACCCACCACCAACATTTCACACAAATACGTGCTTTCTCAAAGCATTGTGAAAAAGTATGTATTTGTGTGAAATTTTGGTGGCAGATGGTGACTGCTTTGCTGTGTGTTGCTTAACATTTAATAAATATTTAACTGCTCCAGAGTTTTGGAATTCTTTTTTGCTGTCTGAACTGTTGAGCCTGGCTACTGGATCATGCTTAGCTTATCAACAACAACAAAAAAAGAACAGTTTCAGATTTCACCAT
Source organism: Neoceratodus forsteri (assembly GCA_016271365.2). NCBI lineage: Eukaryota > Metazoa > Chordata > Ceratodontiformes > Ceratodontidae > Neoceratodus > Neoceratodus forsteri. The sequence goes on from JADMNL010000035.1 coordinate 106,033,430, forward strand.
CCTCAACAGTTTTGTGGTGTCCCAACTCGCGCTCACAAAAAAATGATGGTGTCAGCAGAGGGAGGGGCTCTAGGATAGCAACAACTAGAAAGGACAGTAAATGAACAAAAGTACTATACCAAACAAAATGAGGTAATTTTCTAGCTGGCGAAAAGACTATTTTATCAGAAATTCTGATAATACTAGCCTTTTTTATATACATAAACTTATATATAAACTCATTTTTTATATATAAACTTAGAATAAAAGAACAAAAAAGTAGCCCATTTTATAAACACAATAAGATACTCTGGGGTGTGCATTGAACAGATATGAGTGCACTTTGAGGGACTGAAGGCACTCTGTATGTAGCCTCGTGCCTCACTACTCCCTTGGGTGTTTGGTCAGATCTGCTCAATGCACACCCCATTGTGTCTTAGTGCTTATTTAAATGGCTCGATTAAATCTTTTTTCCATACTGATTTTTCTCCTGTGGAGATTTGTTGTGGCTTCTCAGCCTTGTCCCTGCATCTACAGATCAGTGTCTGCCTCCCTCGGTGCTACATGTGGTCAGATTCTCCCATGGGTTCTCCTACATGGTGAGGACAGGGGAAGGAGGCCCATCCTCCCCTCTGAGCAACAGTCCTATTCAGAAGGCAAGTCTGCAGGTGGCTGCACATATCTATAGGTGGGCAAGCAAGGCATAACATAGGCCCAGATCTCCCTTTTCTATTTTTCTCCCCTGCCTCCTGCAGCTGATGTGAGCATGCATGTGGAGGCAAGCAGAACTCACCAAGCCACAGACCCTCCCATTCCATGCTGCTGTAGCCTGCAGTATCTCCAGGCCTCCACCTGGTGGCAGTCAGAGACTGGGCCAACAAAACTTCCCTCTCTGGGAGAAGAAAGCAGTCCCTCAGATGCTCAGTCCTGTCCCCCTGGTTGACCCCAGTGACCGGTGTCTGCCTCTGAACCTAGGTCACTGGTGTGGTGTGAGATGTATCATCCAGAACCTCAACCGTCAGTGCTGGCCTAGCTTATTCAAATCTTTAAGTTCATCTGAGATTCCCTATATTTCACTGCTATCTAAAATTATGGATTCAGTTTTGACATTTATAGCCACAATTTTCTCTTAAGAAATTGCCCTCCAAATCTATTGATAAATCTTAGTATAGCACCAATATGAGTATTAATATGTTTGGCAACCAATTAGGATATTTTTATTCTAAACATTTTTAGATTTAAACCAAAAACCCGGGTAGTGAAAAAATATGACTTAATCTACCTGACGTAGACAATTTTGACCTATACCCTTTTTTTCTGACATACTGTATAAGTAACAGACAGAGCACTGATGTTGTTGCCACACATACCATCTGTTAATGAACTTTTATTCTTGTACCTTATTGTATTGGCTACATCACCGCCCCCCCCGGATGCATCTGCAAATAAGCTGTTACCAGCTCAGTATGTCTTTCCAAGGAAAACTTTTAAAATAAATAAATAATAAATAGTTTTGCGTTAAGCCTAACCAAGGATTTTTATAGGGGCATCATAATGTCTCTTGACCCCTTATGATTTTTTCTCTACGTACAGGTCATGAATGATTACACTTGTCTTGCTAGCTCATGCAAACTCTCAGTTATGTCCTCAAGGGTTCCCTTCTTGTATTTCCTTTTTCTGTATGTTCTCATAATGGGGAGTAAAGCACTGTTGGATGTGTGAAATCAAAACTGTTCATGTTGTGGTACTCAACCCTTAAATAATTATGCTTCAAGAGGTATTTATTTCCAATACGCCGTTTATTGCAGCGCTCACTTGTTTTTACATCATTATTGCAATAAATGGCGTATTGGAAATAAATACCTCATGAAGCATATTTATTTAAGGGTTGAGTACCCCAACATGAACAATTTTGCTAGCTCATGTCTCTAAGTGTTTCTAACACTTAAAGTTGCTGCAGATTATCTAATCTTGGGCCTTTTCTTGCTGAGTTTAGGAATCTTGATGCCATTGTCCTTGACACATTACCTTGCATTTTCAACGCTGAAATTTATCTTCCATTTGAACTTCCCATGCCTGTTCAGATCCTTTTGAAATACATATGCAACATTTGCAGGTGTGAGGCATCTTTTTTCCTGTTTATGTACCCAGGATGTCCAAACTGAGATGCAACATCTTTTCTTTTTATTGTTTTACATTCCTGAATTGACATATTTTTGCATTCATTTCTGGCATCTGTAGTCCAATGGATTCAGTAAAAGTTTAATGCTCTGCCAAGGCAATTCCAGTAGTTGAGTCCTCATTTAATATTCCTACTAGATATCTTTCACTCAATTTTCTGCTAACAATCAGAAATATTTACTTTATTCTATGTTTTAGTACTTATTTATTTGTACTTTACATATTAAATTGCAATGTTTCCCTTGTTTGGCTGGTTGGGATTTATTTAAGTGGACTTTTCCATGAAGTGCTTTCAGTATTTCTTTTTCATTATTTGTTTCTTTTTCACTTTCTTTAGTTAACCTACGGCATGAGAAACAATGTCTCAATCCCCTAGGAAGTGATTTAGACAGGCAAAACTAAACTTCTCATTCAAGTTGCCAGATCAGCTGTCTCCACAGACTAATGCTTCAGAATCTGCACCAAGTCTGTAAGGCGAGACTTCACCATCAAGAAATGCACTTGAACTGTCACTTTGGCTGGTATACCCCCCCAACAGTGACACCAACACAGCAACCTACATTGCTGTCTGCAAAATTGACAGTTTGCCAACAGGTTGTTGTGTTGGTGCTCCTGTCACAGGGGCACACTGTCTCCCAGTCCTCTATCCCATCCCAGAATCAACTCTGACTCAGAGTTGAGAATCTTAAGTACAGCGGTGTGGGGGAAGAGCCCCCATAGGGGGGTTTGGGGCAAAGCCCCCCCAATAAAACAAAGGACCAGTAGACAATTGGGATTTATGTTAACTGCAACTTGCAGTTGACATAAATCCTGTTCATGTGATGCCAGTTGAGAAAAGTGTTGTCGAACCAGCATCATTGAACCACTTTGGCCTATCCCTTCCATAGCTACTGTGACTTCAGCACAGAAACTGATAGTTTTACCTACCCCATCAATGCTTCCTCCATCTTCAGTAACCACATTTTCTGATACTACTGCTGCTCTAGCATCAACACCGCAACTGTCTAATGGACCTTCCCCTGCATCAACACTAGTGCCAGCACTGTCTTCAAGGGACATTGGACTGTACATGGACAGAAGACTTAGTGACCAAGAATGTAGAGAAGTTCTGCTGCACACTTGGATACCACATCACAGTGATGTTATGCCCCACTACATAACAACTGTTTAAGAAAGGACCACAGAGAAATATCTTTGTTATGAGCATCTTCAAAAATACTCAAGGACAGCTTATTCAGATGTGCAGGAAGGAGTTTTTTGGTTCTTTTTGGGCAACAAGACGGTGGCCATGATTAGCAAACGTTGAGGGTATTGGTGAAAAAGCCTTTAACCAACTTCAGCAAAGTGCTAGAGATACTCTAAATTCACAACAAAACTGAGCATCACAAGATGGCCACACAGCTGGTAAAAGAACTTCCTGGCAAGCACTGATAAAGATTCTGATATATGCAGTAAACGTGCAGTAGTTAAATCCACCAGAATGAACTTGAGAGAAACAAAGATTCTGTAGAAGATTGTGTGAGCAATACTTCCTCTTGGATGTTGTGGAACACCATTCTGTGGTCACTGAGATGATGGTCATATCTTTGAGAATGACCCATCTCAGAATGATGGACTCCTACTGGAGATTTTCCATATATCTGTTGACATTCGTGATAAGGAATTGGAGAATCACTTAAAATCTGGTCACAAATTTGCTCAATATACAAGCAAAACAATTCAAAATGAACTAATTAAGAGCACTGTCCAATAAATACGAGAAACAATTGTGTAATGCATAAACAATGCTATGTTTATGAGTGTGATTGCTGATAAGACAACGGCCAATGGGAAAAAGGAACAAATGACCCTTTGGAAGAAATTTGCACAATAATGCTATCTGAGACTTCCTGAAATATACAGAAATAAATATGACTTGCAGAGGTACAGCAGAGAGTATAGTAATTGAGCTACAAGGTATTGGAGTTGATTTTGGTGGACTTCTTGGTTTGGGCTTTGACTGAGCCAGTGCAATGAGCAGGGGGCTTTTCCAGAGCTCAAGCAATTATTTGCAGTGAGTCCCCAGTTGCATTGTATATCAGCTGTGCAAACCACTGTTTAAACTTGGTGATTAATAAGTCAAGCATGATTCATGCAGTTTGCAGTTGTTGGGGGACAATTGCAATGACAACGACTTTTATAAATAGCTCAGTGAATAAATAGTTCAGCGAAAGAGTGACATGTCTGGAGCATCATGTCAAGACTGTTTCTAATGACATAGCAAGAAAATGAAACATACTGTAGAAACATATAAACATAGAATTTGACAACAGCTAGTATCACTTGGCCCACCTAGTCTACCCATTTTCCCTACCTGTTTCATACACTGCAGATCCTAAATTATCTGTGGCTTAACCTCTCTTTCCTGTTGCTAGAGTTCCTTTATGTCTGTCCCATGTGTTTTTGAATTGTCCTACCACTTTTGCCCCTACAACCTCTGCCAGGAGGCTTTTCCATGGATCCACCACCCTTTCTGTGAAAAAATACTTTCTCACATTACTCCTAAATCTACCCTTCTTTATTTTCATGGTCCCCTGTTCTTAAACATATTTTGTTTTTGAAAGATGCTACCCTCTTGTGCCTTATGTACACCCTTGAGGTATTTGAATGTCTCTATCATATCTCTGCTCTCTCTTCTCTCCTCCAGGGAATACATATTGAGATCCTCTGGTCTCCCCTCATATGACTTTTGGTGCAGCCCTGGCACCACTTTTGTTGCCCTTCTCTGAACCACTTCTACTTTATCTATGTCCTTCCATTAGTTTCCTCACCACTGAGGTCAGACTGATTGGCTTGTAATTGCCAGCCTCTTTCCTGCTCCCACTTTTGTGGAGAAGGACTACATTTGCCTCCTCCAGTCCTTTGGTACCCCACCTGTTTCCAGCAAACTGTTGAGCAGGGCTGTCTGTGGTGCTGCCAGCAATCTCCATGAGTTCTCTTAATACTCTATAATGTATCCCATCTGACCCTATTGCTTTGTTCACTTTCAGATCAGCAAGTTCCTTTGAGACTATCTTTTCCTTAAATGGACTAGTGTCCACCTTCCTCCCTGTGGTGCTTCCATTGCCTAACTTTGGTCCCTCCCTCTTCTTCTGTGAATACTGAACAAAAATACTTCTTCAAGATTTCTGCTTTTTCTTGGTCCCCCTCTGCACACTTCCCTCCTTCCCTTTTTAGTTTCACAATCCCCTTTAGTCTTTTTTCTTTCACTAGTGTACCTGAAAACATTATTGTCCCCTTTTATTATTGCCTGGCCCTTTTTTTCCTCTTTTTGCACCTTTGTGCTCTTGACTGATTTTCCCACCTCCCTCTGCTTTTCCAGATACAGTTCCCTGCCTTCTTCCCTCTGTGTGTCCTTGTACCTCCTGAATGCCACCCTTTTCACCCTTATCTTCACAGCCATTTCCTCACATTCACTGATACGCATTGGGTTGATTGAGATGATGCTTTTGTTTATTTTCCACAAACTTTACCCACATATATTAGAGACTCTGAAGGACATTAGTGGTTGAAACACACCAGGACATGCCAATATGTTCCTTCACAGTTTGCTAAATACAGAGTTTATCAACTCACTTAACATTCTGGAAGCAGGTTTGGGAGAGAGAGAGAAAGCATCAGCGCTGGACTACAGCATACTGCTACTGATTTGCTTGAGGATGATAAGCATATTAAACCAGTGAAAGAGACCTTCCAAGAATGGCATCACAGTTAAGCTGAGTTTGATCTTTACAAGAGAAAAACATGGGAAGTGATGTTGGTATTGAACTTTCCATGCCACAGATTGTCAAACACCAACAAAACCGGCAGAATGTTCCATCTGAATCTGTAGAACAGTATTATCACTATTTTATCATTTTTTGGGTGCTTTGCTAATGCAGCTAAATGACAGGGTTGGGGATTTCAATGAGATTGGCAGGGAACTTATTGCTTTTCTGCCTATGTGTTTCAAGAAATAAAATTATATGAACTTTTCAAATCTGTAAGACACTACTTGCTGTATTTACAAGATGATTAGGACCAGATTTCCACTGTGTACCAGCAATGGAGTTGGCACTGGCAAGGAAAGGAGACCACACCAAGTACTGCTACTGAAACTCTGGCTCTGTATGACTGAACATTTTTCTGCGATATCCACATATTGCTAAAGAGCGTTGCTACTCTGCCAGTGACAACAGCTACTGGTGAACATTCTTTTTCCACTCTTGCCTATGATGTTAGTTCGACAATTATGTTGTTGACTGACATCACAGTGAGAGATTTAAGTTGACCTCACGGTGTGGTCAACATAAATCTGGCAGGAGACCCTGGTACTTTTTCTATCAGGGGGCTTTGCCCTCGAACCCCCCCCATGCAGGGACTTCTGCCTGCAGACACCCTGAACTATAGGATTTCAACTCCAAGTCAGAGTTGATTCTGGGAGGGGGTGCAGGACCGGGAGATAGAGTGCCAGTGTCTCGGGCGGACCATTACAGCTAACTGTTGATGTTGTTGGCATCGATGCATTCACTGCAATGGTGTCACAGTACGGTCGGCATACCCTTCAAAAGCTATCAGTGTGCCACAGCAATAGAGTATATTTAAATGGTGTAGCACTGATGTCTATTCATCAAGATATGACCAAAGATGTGAAAGCCTTGACCGAAAATACAATTGACCACTTTGCAAGGTAGCCTGGATATTGATGACTGTTACTTATCTAAAGCAGCTGATGTTCTTGTATTCCTCCCTGTCCCTTCACCCTTGAAGCCAGGCATTTCTCTCTCACCGTGCTTCCTTTTCATTTCAGATTCTAGCTTAGCTACCTCCTCCCACCTTACTTCCCTAATTTTGTTGCCCCCAGTTACTCCCTTCATAACTTTGGCCCTAGATCCCTCACCTTTCCTTACATGAAATCTTCTGCTGGCCAAGCTCCTTTCTTCTCCTTCATGTTCCCAGAGGTGTGGTCTTCCCTTCCTCGTACTATCAACTCTGCTTCTTCATCCTCAAATCAATCCTTTGTGACTTCATTACTCACTCCTGCATCGGCCCTTGACTAAACTGGGGCCTGGTGTCCTCACCCCATTCAGTTTCCCTTTTAGGCACTATTTAATCTGGATTTTTGCACATGGTCTGTGCCAACTCTGTCATTTATTGTATCTCCTTTTGATCACAGCTAATTAATGTTTATTCTGTGTTTATGTCAGACTCATCTACCAAGTGTAGCTAGCAATGGTTATACTGATTTATATTTGTTATACTATTTATTGCACATGGTTGTCAGGTTTTACTGCACTCCGCTTCCCCAGGATGCATCTGGAAATGAGCTGTTATCAACTCAGTATGTCTTTAGTGGTAAAACTTTTTAAATCAATCAATAAATAAATATCAGGCATTTTACTTTATTGTCTTAAATAATACAAGTACACAATTTATGGATTATATACGTAATACTATATTATTATATTATACGTACAATATATTGATTATGTGAATACATTTTATACTGGGGCCGGCCCGGTGACGCTGAGGGTTGAGGCGCTGGACGCCACACCTTGCACCATGCCAGCGACCCGAGTTCAGGAGTGAGCTTGGGTGCTGGGGGTTGGCAGGGGAGGGATTGGATTGAGCACCTGCTGAGCTGCTCTCCTATCCCAGGGGAAGGGTACTGGGGAGCCTGGCACTCCAGTGGCCCCTGGTGGAGATCATGGGCACTGCAGAGCACTGGGCTGCACGTACACAGTGTGGCCTGATGCTGGCAGGGTGGCCATGTGCCAAGAAGTCAGGGGACGTGCATCATGCATGGGAGGGGGGAGGAGGGTGTAACATGGGGAAAAAAGCCCTCTCTTGCTGGATAAGCGGCGGCTTCCACCAGTGCTGCCGCCACATGTCCAATGCTGGTCTTCCGTCACTGCCCCTTTGATCTCTCTGGGGCTGTAAGGTCCATGTCCCTGGAGAGTAGTAACATTCTTGAAGATGACAGGGGACACAGTGGGTGGTAGAGCGGTCAGGCCAGTGGGTAAGCCTGAGAGAGTTCCGGCTAGGAGAGGGATAAAGAAAATCTAAAAAAAACATAAAAAAAATGATATACTGGAAACTGCAGATGTTTCATTTATTTTCTGTAATATATATATATACTTACATGTGCTAGATTATATAAAGGGTTTAAAAACATTCTGAACATTTGCATGCCACGTCCCACCCCTAAGACCCAACCCCTGCACTGCACCCACCATTGTAAAGTCTTAGATCCACCACTGTGCTTTAGATCTGTTGGAACACAATTGTAAACAAACAAAGAAACAACAAAAAGAATATGTAGATTAACACATCAATATTCATTTTATGAGTTAATTTTATGCTCATTTTTTACAATTGTGATTCAACAGATCTAAATTGCTTTTCTGCCTGCTTGATTTTATTTTGTGTGCGATGTCACTGTTTACACAAAAATGTTCAGTACATATCAACAGAACTGTTGTACTGTAAAGAAAGCTATTCTTTGCAAGTGGCTGTATGTTGCTGTCTGATATCTAATGAATATTTATGAGATAATTTACATATTTGTTTATTACGGTTGTGATCCAACAGATCTAAAGTGCTTTTCTGCCTGCTTGATTTTATTTTATGTGCAGTATTATTGTTTACACTGAAATGTTTAGCACATATGTGCACTTTAAGCACTTTATAAAATTGTTTTAAATGTTAACAATTCCATGAATGTGGGTATGTAAACTTACTGGTGTGTGCACTTGTTCACTCTGCTATGTGCAAAATGGAGGAGGGGGGATTGTTTAACCAGGAAAGGCACCCTAAGCCAAAGCTCATTTCCAGGTGCGATCTGGGAGCACAAGGAAATTAAGTGACTTACTCATGGTCACACTGTATGCAAATGGGTGTTGATGGGATTCAAACCTAGATCTCCAGATTTGCAGCTCAGTGCCCTTAACCATTGCACAACACTGCCTCCAAAACCAGTTTGGGGTTTTCCTGGCATCAGCCTCTTTAGGGACTTTAGGGTCTCTTTAGGGTCTACTGATACAACTATGTGAGTTAACATGTTTTTTTTCCTATGTACTGCTTTACAATAAACTGATTTTTGCACTACAAACTGTGGAAGGTGCATATTCTTGTTGCTTAGCTGTACTAAATTGATAACAGACACATCAGTGATGGAGCTGCCTAGCCTATGCATTCAAAAGTACAAGACAACTTCCTCCCACAATATCAGTTCCTGTGCAGCTGTCTGGTGCATGAGAGAAACAGTCCTTGCTGGATCCCTGATAGAAATGGCAACAGAATGGAGTTTGACTCTGGTGATAAAACTATTATACCCGCAAAGTACAAAACTGAACTACACAAAAAATAATACGTATTTATATACTCTTATAAGCACAGTGTGCTTAAGAAGGCTCAGTACAGTATACCAACTCTTTAAATTCAAATTTCATGACTTTGTTGTAAATTGTGGAATTTTATGTTTATTTTGTGGACTCCATACACATCACATGTTCCGGAGGAAAAAGTAAAAGGCTGGGTAAAGTGGTAATAAAACAGCATTGACATGGGACTCCATAGTGAAGGCAGAAAGACAGCTATCTGTGTGTCTGATTATCATCTTACACTGGTAACTACACTGTCGCAGCAACCATTTATTTTCTCTATAGTGTACTGCTCATTACACTTGCTGTTACATGTACTCTGCACTTTCCCCAAGAATGCTTCTTTGTACCACCATTAGTGGGTGCCAGTCTGGACCTGAACCTGCAACCTTCTGACCCAGGCGGGGGGCGAAGTAGCAAGATGGCTATGCGTAGCGTTCATTCGAATACGCCAGGAGAACTGCTCCTGCCTGAACCTTCTAGCTTTTTTCAATTTTTCTTGTTATTTAATGTATGAAACACCCATTGTTTTGGTGACAGTTCTCTAAAGGATGCCTTTGGGAGCAACGGATTGTTACTAAGTTGTGTGGTCAAGTGGTGTTCAAGTGACATTCTTGGCAATATCATTTTTGCTCCATTTGATCCCTGATTAATGAACATCAGCTGGAGTAATGCTGGTGTGTGATTATACTGTGGTAGAATGCTCAGAACATGGTACAAATGGTGACTGCTTAGATTAGATTAGATTTTAAAACTTGGGTTTGAAGAAATCCAGTGAGGTGCACTCACAGTTTTGAATTCCTCAATTTCTATGAAGGAAGACAGGAACCTGGAACCCCCCCCTAAAAAAAATGACAAAGGAAGATGGATTCTACAACAGTAGCACCTGTAAGTGCTGAAAAGCTAAAATTATATCTGTAAAAGGTATGTCATTTTTGTCTAAGGGCTGGGGAGTTCAGCAATTATCACCTGAATAAATTTATTGCACTCAGACAAGTGATTCTTTTGTTTTTATTCCTCAGGTATTTCTACCCCATATTTTACTGGTGGCTGGTAATTTGATCTAAATCAGTGGTGGGAAAACTGCAGCCCACGGGCCACATGCGGCCCTTGATGCAATTTTTGTGGCCCACGTGATGCAGTAAAAATGAAATAAATATTACATTTTACAATGTAGCGTGACTAGACTCTTCGTATCGGATCTCACATTTTAGGCAAAGTTCAATACAATTTGTTGATTTCTTTAAAAAATAAATGAAAACAAACAAAGACCAATTGTCAAGATCAAACAGTGACACCAGGTTCATTTCTTTCCGACGGGCACTGCTTTATTAGACAATGCCTTGGCTACCTATAGCCCAATACAACAGGAAGGATATGGCATTTCATGTAGAAAACAAGCTCTGAGCCCTTGATTTGCTGCTAGCTGATTTCTGTACATATTGTCCACCTGGTTTTTTTTGTTTATATTTTTTTTAGATTTACTGTCAGACTATCCAAGCAAGAAGTCACTTTATGGGAATAGGGAAGAAGTAGCACTTTTCATGCTGTCATCAGCTACTAAAGCTCAGTCGGATCAGTTTTAGGCTCAAAATCACATGTGGAGCTGCACCCCCAACCAAAACAGGTCTGCGGACATGGATCCCCTACAAATACCCACAACCAAGATTGCAACGAAAATATGCCTCTTGTCACAGTGCAGCCACAACATAACCCCGAGCCGAAATATTTGAGCGAGCACCGCACAGACACATGAAAACAAACAAACAGTGACTCCAGACAAATAAACAGGTATTATAGCCGGCCCGGTGGTGCTGAGGGTTGAGGCGCTGGACACCACACCTTGTGCCACGCCGGCGACCCAGGTTCAGGAACGGACTCGGGCCCACGGGGGTCGGCAGGGGGGGAAGGAGGATCGAGTGTCCCAACGGATGCTCTCCTCCTTCGAGGAGGGACCAGGGGTGTGTAACACACCCGACACTTGAGAGAGCCGGTGGAAGCACCGACTCTTGGGGCAACGGCGGCTTCCTTGGGCAGGGAGCCAGGGAGGGGAGGACGCCTTCGGCACTTGGCAGGCGTGCGTAAGCACGTTCCACCCGAGCTGGTGTCCTCGGGTGGGGGGGTGAAAGAGGAGGGACAGAAAACTGGAAAACAACCCTCGGCACTCCAGATGACGGCAGTTCTGGCCACTCAGTCGGCACATCACGGGCAGACCCCGCTGTGTAAGGTGCTAAGGAGGCAGGTAGGAGCACCTGAGAAAGAGAGACTCTCTAGGGGCAGACTCAGTGGGGGAGACTGGAGGGCATTGAGCCAGCCCGAAGGAGGGGAGTGTAGGGGGCATCCAGGAGGGGATAAATAGAATAAAAAAACAACCCCCAAAAGACAGGTATTATAGAGGAACAATAGGCTTTGGCCCGTTACCTTAGCAGCATGCTGGGCAAAAGCAGCCTCGATCCTTGGCTATCCAGGGTCCTTAATGTATGTTAAAAGCAAATAAATGGAAAGTGATTTGGCAAAAGCAGAAACTAAAGTCTGCTGGTGTTTCCCCGGGCCATGGATGGGGGATCCAGATCGTTAGAAGAAGTTTAATGATGGGTTGTCAGCAGATATTGTTATATAGGTTTTTTGCATTATTAAATTGTGTAATTTGCATAATTTAGTTATGAATATGGACCTTTAGCGGTCATGCGTGCTTCTGCGGCCCTCCAGAGCATTGTATGGCCACACTTTTGGCCCTCATACAGGCCCATGTTGCCCACCAGTGATCTAAATGGACAGAATGAAGATTGATAAGGAGAGATGCATTCAGGAGGGAGATTGGACTCCTGTGACTCTGGAAAGAAAATAGGGGAAAACTCTGGTGGCAAATTGATAATGGTTTTCCTCTTGCCTGTGGTATGGAGATAGTTCAGGAAAAGGATACTGTATTTATGCTTCCAGGTGAGGTTTAAATGACCAGTTTAACTAATAGAACTGGTAGCCTGGTGCTCTGGTGTGGTATTCAAAAATTAGAACTAAGGAGCCAGAACCCTTATTGAAACTAGAACTCCTCTTAGATGTTTTTATACCACCCGAAAGTCTAGGTCACTTATATAATGATCCTTTCTCACTAATTACATGAAAGTCCCTGTATCAGTGAACTGTAGAAGTCTCTTATTTGGCTCAGTACTGAGCTCCATGGTTTTCTTACTGCTTTATCACTAAAAGATACACTTTTTGCTGGATGTGATTTACGGACCTCTTATTGAAAGAGTTCACTTTTACAAAGAGCACTTGGCAGGATTTAAAAAAAAGCCAAATGGATTCCTGACCACAAAGGAACCACTGCCATGTTCAGATTGAGCAACTTTTCTATTATGGTAACTATTTAAAAATGTCTGCACATCTTCTCTATTGTGCTGAAATTAATTATTCGTTTTAATTTACAGGTTAAAGGGAGTTTAAAGTAATGATCCTTTAATAGGGCCACTTTAAACATTCTGGCCTCTGCAACTTTGATGTTAATAGACACTCAATTATTAGACTAGAATTACTTACTTACTTACTGCTTGCCAGCAGATACAGGCCACATGGTCTATCAAGTCTGCTCGAGAGTGCAGCTAGCGCCCCACTTTGCAGCTGCCCCTCCCCCCACACACAGATGAATGCCCAGTGAGACTGAATCAGATTAAGCTGTTTGTGGTATTTCCATTGAATGGGGGGAAATTTGGCCAGGACAACAGGGACAATTCCGCTACTATCCAGTAGGGGGAGATTCTGTCCCTAAGGCTACTTTCCAAGATGGCTACAAGACAGAATGCAGAGGAGGAAGTGGAGGAGATGGAGCAAGAACTGGATGCTAGAAAACTGTCTACTGAACCAACGGAGGAAGTATTGGAATGAGAGGGACAATCTGAGAAATGTCCTAGAGAGCTGCCCATGAAATATATAAACCCACTGACTGTAAGTCTGCTAACACTTCTTGTTTTTCTGAATTCCCGGAGGATAGCTCTTCGGGCCTAAGTGATGATAATATTATGGTGTTGGATGTTCAGGGGAAGCCGAGAGATTTAAACCCTGCAGAAACAGAAATCATGCAACAAATAGAGGCTGAAGAAAAGAGGTTTTTATTTTAAAAAATGCAGCTTCATAAGAAACTCAGAGAACTTCAAACTGACAAAAGAGTTGGATCTGTGAAATTGACACGGTTTGATGTTAATGACATAGTAACATCAAAGAATTCCTCTGGAGACTGGAAAGAGGCCATAGAACAAGCGGAGTGCCTACAGCAACAGCTAAACTCAAGAACAGCAATAGCATCAGGAATGGCAACTACAGGCAGTAAAGAGCCTGGCTGGAACCCCAGAAACAGCCCAGACATCATCCTCGTCAGTGGAAAAGGCTCTGTAGGGGGCTGGATGGGAAAGGAATAATAGTACAGGTCAGTGGGTCTCTAGTAAATCACATATACAAATGCCAATACCATCTAATACAACATTGCAGCAAACTCAGGATAAACAAAATACAGACTTGGAGGTACCTCCTGAGTTAGCTCTCACTCAAAATCCTATTTTACAGCTTCCACAACATCAGACAGTCCCTGAGAAAGAAGCAGCAAATACTAACACTGAGGGATGCCCCATTGACTCTAGTGCACCACCACAAAGGCCTTTGAATTTTATAAATAAACACCTCACTCCTTTTCTTCTTTATTCAGATTTCCAATTTTTCATGCAAAAAGGCATAATGTGGTTCATTTATCGTATACAGGAGGTATGCCTGAGCCACCAGACAGGCTGTTTGTTGCTAGAAATCTTTTAAAGGAATCAATGAAGTTTGTTTTTAATGAAATATATGCACTCATCCACATTTCTGGTGAGACAACATTTGACATTATTTTCAAGTCTCTGAATGGTTTGGAACATTTTTGGCTAAAGTATGTGACTTTAAAGAAAACTGCCTTGTGGGCCCCATTTATTGCAATTCCACTAACAAAACCTGCCCAAAAAGTGATCACTGTACTTTTTAGAAACGAAGGTGTCAGTGTGAATGATCTCACCTACTGGTTAAAGCAGAAATGTATGATTATTGAAGAGCCTACTGCCATTTTAGACTCAGAAAATATCTGGACTGGGGGGTGGAAAGTGAAGGTCCTGTTAAAAACCACAGATACTGGTGTATTTTATTTACCGAATTCTTTCTTTTTAGGTAGAGATCGAGGGATACTCTTCTATGCAGGACAGCCAAAGTTGTGCTACAAGTGTGGCTCAGTAACACATCTGAGTAGTATCTGTGATCAGATCAGATGCAATGTTTGTGGAGAACTGGGGCATTTAGGGACTCAATGCACTAATGACTATAAATATAACCTTTGTGATGAGCCTGGACGTACTTTCCAGAATTGTAAATGGGTGGCTCACAGTAGCCCTGAACAGGCAAATAGGGAAGAACAACATTTGATAATTACGCTTATGCAGAAGAATAAGTTGGGCTTTAATAAACAGCAAGTACAGAGCAGGAAGGGAAATATTGTGCCCCTCCCCCATTGAATCCTGTAGTGTCCCACCAGCCTGATACTTCTGTTACTGACATTATTTTAAGAGATCAAGCCCAGGAGAATACATCGGCCCAAATAGATTTAATACCCGAGATGAACACAGGAACTATGGAGGAGGAGAGACCCTCAACCTCTGGTATAGAGCAGGTAGGAGCTTTAATGCCTCCTGCCCCATCCAGTGATTGATCAAGATGCCACCATACCTGCAGTTAATAATAAAACTTGATCCTCTTTCTTACACACACCTCAGAACACAAGTTCACTGTCTATATCCAACAAGTTTGATTTATTACAACTGGAAAACACAGAAGAGGACTCTGATGTCTCTTCTATTGCATCTTCTGTACCTGAAGTCACTACAGACACTGAAAAGCCAGAGATGGTAAAAGGTCTCCAAAAAAGAAAAGCAAAACTAAAAAGGCAGAACACAAGATGGGGAAAATACAAATTATTCAGTGAGTCATGCATATTCCCTTCTCACGTTGTACTATTAACATAAATAATATAAAGAGGGACAGCAAAAGAAAGATAATTGTTTATGCTGATTGCGCGCATGCGCAAGAAACACATTGCGGCAGCTTGCTGCAGAAGCAGGTTGTGTAGGCGCGGCACTGTTGTGGCCAATGCCCCCACAGCCTTTGGTGGCTTGGCCTGCTTTTCCCAATGGGGTGGCATGCTGCTGCTGACACTAGTTCAGCCAGCATGCCACAAACTTGAAAGGTTTCAGCCACTGCAATCAGGGGCTGCCTCATTATTGCAGCGTAAGCCATTCCGCTGCAATGAGGGAGTGACCCGTCATTGCTGGGTGGAACCTTGCTACTGTGATATTGTTTGTGAACATGGCGGTGGCTTGCCGCCATGTTCATGAACAATATTAAGCACCCCCACTGCTGAGGGATGCCCTATCCCCCTCAGCACATGTGCCCCCCACCACAGTGTTTGTTTACCGATGGGGACCCCAATCCCCATCGGCTTCAGTGCCCGTGACACTCATGTTACCAACTGGGGAGCCCACTCCCCATCGGCAGTATGTCCCCCTCCCAGTTTCATTTGCCTATGGTGGAGCCCACTCCCCATCAGCATAATTCCCCCCCAAAACACGCACTACAGTTGTACTGAGGGGGTGCCCAATCCCCCTTGGCTCTTGCACCCCCCCATTGTGCTGACGGGGGTGCCCAATCCCCCATGAGCTAGAGCTGCCCCCCCAAAAAACACTCTGTTGGCACTCTGGGAGTCCACCACAGTGTGCCAAATGGGCCTGTAAGAAAAAACCCAGCCCGTGATGTTTTTTTTTATTAAACCTGTAAAAAAGAAAATGGTCCCTCGCCGTCTCCCTGCCTCCTCCTACAACCCGCACCCACCCTCTGCGCACCCTGCCTCCCAATACCCCCATAACCCATACTTACCTGCAGAGTCTGGCCCGACGATCTTCGGTGGACTGGGAACACGTCTGCACTCTTCAAAGCCGACTGCGAACTGAGGAAATGCCGGTAAGCTGTATAATGGCATAAATAGGGCTTTTTCAACTGTTTTGCATATCTCAGGCATTTTTTTGGAATTTTGGAACCAAATTTTCAACATGGGGTTATTGGGCCCCCTCCTCATGCATTCAGCCACTGTCATGGCGTTAATCGGTCCCAAAAGGTGATTTCGCAGTCACTGTGCGGAATCACCTTTCGAGACTAATTAATGAAATGACAGTGACAGTGTTCATAAGGTGGGCTCTCAAAAAGTCTATATTGCAAATTAGGTGGGAAAAATCCAAAAAATGACTGTTTTACTAGTGTGCGTTGCGCAGTTGCTACGTACACTCATAACTTCGCCAATTTTAAATATTTTAATTCCAGATTTTCAACACTGAGGAACTGTGGAAATGCCGGTAAGCTGTATAATGGCATAAATAGGGCTTTTTCAACTGTTTTGCATATCTCAGGCATTTATTTGGAATTTTGGAACCAAATTTTCAACATGGGGTTATTGGGCCCCCTCCTCATGCATTCAGCCACTGTCATGGCGTTAATCGGTCCCAAAAGGTGATTTCGCAGTCACTGCATGGAATCACCTTTCGCGACTGATTAATGAAATGACAGTGACAGTGCTCATAAGGCGGGCTCTCAAAAGTCTATATTGCAAATTTGGTGGGAAAAATCCAAAAAATGACTGTTTTACTAGAGTGCGTTGCGCAGTTGCTACGTACACTCGTAACTTCGCCAATTTGAAATATTTTAATTCCAGATTTTCAACACTGCTATTTTTATGCACCTCCTTATGAACAGTACAGCTGTCATTTTTCACATCCTGGCCGAAATGTGTTTTGGCGCAGAATAGCGCGGGTGCTGTGGGAAATCAGTGTTCAGGACACATTATGCAAATCACAGTGACTCTGTTCAGGAGTAGAGGTCTTAAAATGCCTATGTTTAAAATTTTGTGATGAAACTCCATAAAATGACTGCGTTATGAGCGTGTGTTGTGCAGTTTCCACACACCCTCGTAACTTCGCAAATTAGTAATATTTTCCCGTCCGATTTTCAGCACTGGCATTTTTTCACACCTCCCTATGAACGGCACAGCTGTCATTTTTCACATCCTGGCCAAAATGTGTT
Organism: Neoceratodus forsteri; assembly: GCA_016271365.2. Lineage (NCBI taxonomy): Eukaryota > Metazoa > Chordata > Ceratodontiformes > Ceratodontidae > Neoceratodus > Neoceratodus forsteri. Next base: position 106,051,129 of record JADMNL010000035.1, read on the forward strand.
TTCGTGTTTCTGGTAGAGAATATCGCAGTTGCTTTCAGAAATCAGTGTTTGGGACAGATTAGGATCGAGCGAGTGAGAGAGGGTAAGTGACCGAGCTCAACTGAGCTCTGTCAGGACTGCTGCAGATTTCTTGGTGGGCAGAAAAAGGCACCAATGCAGGCAGGATCCCAGTACAAAAGGGCAGCCTGCAGCGCTGGGATAAACAGAACGAGCGGGTGAGGGAGGGGGAGTGAGTGAGTGAGCTCAACAGAGATCTGTCGGGACTGCTGATTTCTTTGTGGAAGAAAAGCCGTACGGGTGCAGGGCCCAGCACAGAGGGCAGCCTGCAGCGGCAGGAGAAACAGAACGAGCGAAGGAGAGACGGGGAGGAACGAGCTAATGGAGCTCTGTCGGGACTGCTGCAGATTTCTTTGTGGGCAGAAAAGGCACCAACAGAGGCAGGGCCCAGTACAAAAGGGCAGCCTGCAGCGCCAGGAGAAACAGAATGAGTACGTGAAAAGGGGAGTGAGCGACCTCAATGGAGCTCTGTCGGGACAGCTGCGGATTTCTTTGTGGACAGAAAAGGGTGCCAACACAGGCAGGAGCCTAGTACAAAAGGGCAGCCTGCAGCGCCAGGAGAAACAGAACGAGTGAGTGAGAGGGGGAGAGTGAGCGAGCTCAACGGAGCAAAGCAAGCAACATTCGGCATTGACAAATGCTTGTTTCTTTTCTCTTGGGTCTCCAGTTTGGTGTTTATTTTTTGCAAGATGTCAGACTGCACACTCTGAAAGAAATAAGGTTAGCTTCAAAAGGTTGGTTTGCTGGCACCTCCTATTGGTCCACTGGGGAGGAACCCTGTTCAGGTTTAAGAATTTTGTTCAAATTACCTGAGATGCAACTCTTAAAAATATTTGATGCTGTCCCAGGCAGAGTACTGATTCTTGATGTGGTTATACAGGGGGTCTGGTTTCAGTTGGTAAATTTGAATGCGCCCCAAACAAAAGCTGAATGCTGCGATTTACTGAATCAGATCCAGCCTTTCTTGTATGGAGCGCATCACATAGTGTTTTCTGGGGACTTTAACTGCCCCCTACTGGTGAAAATCTCTAAAACATATTGTGATTCTAATCATTTGGCAAAAGTTGTAGAAAAAGCTAAATTAAGGGATTCCTACTTCCATCTTATCAAAGCACATACTCCAACATTTCAAAAGGGACCTCTAACCTCCAGAATAGACTATATTTTTAAATCTAAAAATATTAATATCCTCTCAGCAACAACATATCCAGTAGAATTCTCTGATCATACAATTGTGGGTATAAAACTAGGAACAATGGAGGATTTGAAGAGAGGTCTGGGTTTCTGGAAATTAAACATCTCACTGTTATTAGAGAAATATGTTTTACAAATGCTTTGTTATCTTGTAGTGGCCAGGGAATCTATGTTTCTTTTCTATGATAACCCCTGTCAGTGGTGGATAGATGCAAAAATGGATTTACAGAAAACTTTTCAACACATAAGTAAAGATAGAAATCAAAAAAATATTTTAATTACTTACATCATAGAAAATTGCTGCAACACCTACTCTCTGTATTACAAGAGACGGGACAAAATGCTTTGACCCAACCTGAAGCTCCTGAGACTTACCAGAAATGTCACCCCTGCTCTAATCCAGTTCCAAGACTGTCTCCTCTTCCCCTCCCCATATTTTTCCTTCTCTTTGTAAATAACTTATTGACTACTAGCTCTCTTTCTTCTCGAACCTTGTTGCTGACCATCCACTGTTGTTTTGCCAGTTACCACCCTGACCTTCCTTCTGTTCAGTCTTTCTTGTTATGTTTGAACATTCCTCACATTTCTCTCTATATAACCTTACTATCTTATTAACCCTTTCACTCCACAGGTCGGGTCCATGGTTTCTGCACTTATTATATATCTTACTGCCATTATCTGTATAATGCTTGCCATTATTTTTTGTTGTTTCTACCCATTGTATTTTTGTAGCACTGCTGCACTGTTCCTCTATTTGTATTATTGTACCCATGTTGCTGTTGTTCAACTGTTTTCCTTTTGTTGTACTTTCCGGGGTCGTGCCTGAAAATAGTCATTTTATGGCTAGTGCACCTACCCAGTTAACAAAAACTAAATAAAATAAAAAAATCTCATGACACAAATAAACACAGTAAAGCAACAAATGAAGGAGTACCATGCCCCAAGAACACAGACTCTATACTACCAACAACAGTTTGGGAAAATAAAAGGGAAAATAAATGAAATATGTCCCTTTGATAATTATAATGCTACTATAAAGGTTAAAGAAATGAATTCTTTAACAGGGGAAGAATATGAAATTCTTAAAACCATTGGAGGAGAATTAATAACTGAATTAACGGCTATGTTTAATTTCATGTTACAAACTAAATAAATTCTTTTGACTATGAATATGGGTATATTAACATACATTTACAAGAAAGGGGATAACACTTCATTAAAAAACTGGAGACTGATTGGTTTATTAAATTTAGATTTTAATTTATTAACAAGAATTCTGGCAAAATGCCTGGCTTTAGTGGCAGATACTGTTCTCTTGGAAGCACAAGCCTATGCTATTCTGGGTAGAAATGTGCAGAATCACTTACTACTTATCAGAGAACTTGTGGAGTTAGGTAATACTGAAGGTTTGGATGATTACCTGGTCTCTCTGGACCAGGATAAAGCATTCGACTGGGTCAGTCATATATTTTTATGGGAAGTCTTATGGAAATATCAAATGCTGGAAGAAGTAATTGGGTGGTTACAAAGTATTTACAAAACTGCCACAGTAACACCAGTGGTACAGGGCTGGAAGGGCCCCTTGGTACATTTAAAAAAAGGGGTAAGGCAGGGTTGCCCATTAAGCCCATTTTATGTTTTTTTCATCGATCCATTGTTAAGGACTACAGCTAGTAATGAGTCAGTACTACCAGTACAAATAAGAGATGTAGTTTTTCCCCATCAAATAATAATGTATGTGGATGATATGACTTTTCTTGTCAATAACACTCAATCTTTAGTTACAGCCATGGAAATATGTAAGACTTTTAGGAAAATGTCAGAAGCCTCTTTGAATTTAGGGAAATGTCTTGGACAAAGATTGAATTCCACCTTAGCTTTTAGAGGAATGGTTGCAGGGATTACTATACAACCTGAACCTATGAAGATCTTAGGGATCTGGTTTGGGCCTGGTGATATGGATGAGTTAAATTGGAAAGAAAAAATAGAAATTGGGAAACAAAAAGTTAGCCAGTGGAATAGAGGGAAACTGGGGAAAAAGAAACAGGTATTTCTTATTAAAACTTTGCTGGTCCCTATTTTTTTGTTTTTAAGCTACTGTACATTTTCCCACCTCCTAAACATAGGGAGACAGAGTTACCTAACATTTTTGTCAAGCTTGCTGGGGAAGTAGGTTAAATCCTATAAAAATAAATATTCTTTATTTATCGTTAAAACAAGGAGGGTTGAAAATGTTAAATCCTATTTTATTTTTCAATAGTTTTTTTATACGTACAAATATTAAACCTTTACTTGGACAACATGTTATGGTATGGGGAGCTACTCAGAAAAAAATGTTCCCAGTGGCTAAGTCTGTAAGACCTAAAAGCATTAAAAGTATTAAAAAAATTGATAGAAAGGCATGGGTACATTAGATGTACATTTTTGAGACTCAGGCAATGGGAAGTGACTATACAACAGGTTCAGACCTTATCTAGGAAACAACTCTATTTCTGGTTATTGTCAAATATATGTCATGAGGAAGTAATATTTAGAAAATGCCCAGATAAGCACAGAGGCCCGGATATTCAGAAGGGTTGCACATGGCGCAACAGTGTTGCGCCATGCACAACCTACTGATGTGCCCTGGTGCAATATTCAAATGGGGATTAAGCCTGGAACAAATCCCGATGTGTCGGAGTGCATCAGTAATGCATGCGGCGCAGGTGGGGGGGGCGTGCCATGCATACTCCGCACATCCCGATATTCAGCCCGGGATGTGCTGAGTCCATGCATGCGCAACCCTACTTGCGCTCACACAGGTGAGCCAAAAAAGGAACAACAGCTGTCCACCCACAGGTGAGCTGCTTTATTGCAAGGCGCAACACGGCAGCTGCCACCTGTGGGTGACCACCCGAGCTCCGGCTGCACCTTCATGGCGGCACCCCCCCATGCCTGATCGCGGGCATCTGTAGAAGTAAATACACGTCCAATATCCTTGGTGGTCCAGTGGACTGCTCGCAGCCCTATTGCGGGCATATGTATTAATTCCACAGTCCTATATTCCTGGTGGTCCAGTGGACCGCTTGCAGCCCAATTGCGGGCTTCAGTATGAAACTAATTCATCCAATATCCCTGGTGGTCCAGTGGACTGCTCACAGCCTGATCGCGGGCTTCAGTATGAAACTTATTCGTCCAATATCATGGTGCCAGTGGATGCTGCAGCCGATCACGGGCTTCAGTATGTAAAGAAATTACTCCCATATCCCTGGTGGTCCAGCCGTACCCCTCCCCTGCCCACTGAGCCCACCGCCCCCCCCATTCAGTGGTGGGTGTGCAGCCTTACCCACCTGCCGCCCGTCGCCCGTGACTGACACTGTGGTAGGGCTGTACGCCCATTGGTCCAGAGCATGAGAAATGGCGGTAGCCTGCATACTATACACTTCCAGATATGTGAATGGATACATTCACATATCTGGAGTGCCTAGTATGGTATCGGGCTGCATGCCCATTGGCTCACGCCAGGACCAATGGGCGATAGCCCTACTGTACAGTGTCAATCGGCTGGTGGTGGGGGCAGGTGGGTGCTGCCACCCACCGCTGACTGGGGAGCGGGCAGTGGGTCTCAGTGGTGGGGAGGGGGTACCGCTGGACCACCAGGGATATTGGACGATTTCTTTCATACTGAAGCCCGCGATCGGGCTGCAAGTGGTCCATTGGACCACCAGGGATATTGGACAAATTATTTACATACTGAAGCCCGCGATCGAGCTGTGAGTGGTCCACTGGACCACCAGGGATATAGGATGTTTTTATTTTAACATATGCCTGCGATCGGGCTGCAAGCAGTCCACTGGACCACCAGAGATATTGGATGATTATTTAAATCTACATATGCCCACAATCGGGCAGTGGGGCACTTTGCCGCACTGTGCAGGGGGCGTCAGTCCCCAATGGCTGCTACCTGGCAGGGCGCCAGGCACAAGTCACCAGGGATCAGTGTACCTGCATGCAAATGGGGCCATAATGACATGCAAATGGCCCCATTTGCACCTTGCATACATTATGGCCCCAATTGCATGTGCACTTTTGAATATTGTGGTTGTTGCGCATAGCACAACGGAACTTGTGCTAGCACATCCCCCTGCTCCACTCTGGCCACTTGCGCTGGTGCAGTGCCACTGTGTCATGCACACTGCGGGTTGCCAGGGTGTGATATTCAATGATGCTGAGCCATGGCGCAGCTCTGTTGAATATCACCCTGTCAACGCCCCTGCGCAACCAAGTTGCGCTGCACCCAGGCTTGCGCCACAGCCTGGCACAGTCTGAATATCTGGGTCAGAGAATCTTTATTGCAATTTCCAAATAACTCTAGAGTTCTAGATCATATGTGGGACTTTCATTGGATAGCGTGTTACGAGAAAATAAATGTCAAAGAGAAACAAAAGCACAAGAACGTAGAAGAAAGATTATGCAGTAGACTAAGCTATATCCAGCAAGAAGAAACGGACCATCACTTATTTTTCTCCTGTTCTTTTATTTCAAGGTTTGTGTTTTTTTAGCGAAAAAATGGAAAGAGCCTCAATTTAGTACTATTACACATCAGAATTTAATGTATGGAATATTTTCTGTTGGATGGGAGTGTTGGAATAAGAGTACACTGTAGTTAATAATGATTATCCTGAAATGGAATGCTCATAAGATGTCGATACATACTACAACAAAAAGAGAGAAAGAGTAATCATGAAGAATTATATAATAAAGTGATGTTAGAACTGACTAAATTATATAAGTTAGAGAAACAGACTATGTCCAGGAGTTGGATTATGGAACTTTGGAAATGTTTATCTTGGGTGACAGGTAATCATGCACCTATAACTTGAAATTTGTTGTCACTTCTGTTCTAAATTTGCTGTAATGGATATCTATGGATTAATTTAATAGGAGGTAGGGAGAGTAGGAAGTTTACATTAGTCTAGGGTCTTCTTGTTTGGGTTTTATATAAATTCTTCTTTATAGCTATCTAAAAAATGAATGATTGTATTACTTATTAGAGTTATCCTTATTTTTCTTTATCTTGTTATTTGTGCATTATTTTGGTTGATTTTACACTGTCTGTATTCATTTGTTTGTTTTTGCAATAAAAAATTCCCCATCTCTTTTCGATAAGTGCCATGGGATCTTTAACATCCACCTGAACTACCACCAATCCAGGCAGATGGGACCTCAGTTTAACATCTCATCCAAAAGACGGCACCTCAGAAGTGGGAACCCCACCCCCCTTATGCTGCACTACAGTGTCAGTTTTGGAATATTAACCCAAGTGCGGGAATTGAACCCACAACCCGCTGCTCTCAACCCTCTGCTCTCCCAGCCTCAGAGGCACATGTGCTACCTACTGAGCCACTGACACTACTTTTGAATTAGTAGCTGGCAGACTGTTCTAGTCTTCAGCTTTGCCTTTTAGAAGAAGAAGAATCAGCATTTATATAGTGCTTTTCATACACAGTATCCCAAAGCGCTTTACAAGCAATGCTAGACTGGTAGTGAAGTGACTGAATGTGTGGTGGTGGCCATATCACACATCATCACCCACACACAGCCTGGATAATTGCATGAACCAGTTTATGGGAAGAGGAATGTTGGCCAGGACACTGAGAATATTCCCTGCTCTTTGCGAATAGTGCCCTGGGTTCTTTTACTTCCACCTGGACACCCACCAGGACAACACCAGGATGGGCAGAAGGAACCTTGGTTTAGCATCTCATCCGAAGGACAGCACACCCCAGCAGTACAGCACCCCACAATACTGCACTCAGTTGCCAGCGATTTTTAGGTGCAAGTCCAATCCTGGTGTGGGATGAGAACCCATGACCTTCTGGTCCAGAGGCGGATGTGCTACCAACTGAGCCAGGCTGACACCGTTAGTTGTTAGTGGTGAATAGAAGCTAAAAATGTTATTGGAGCACTTCTATTTAGCTTTAGATGCTTTTTGCTTTTATTACCTGTTATGTTGGTTATATTGTAGTATTATTAGTGTAAGAGGCACTTTGACAATGTCTTTTAAAAGTATATGTATCAGTATATGTGTGTTATAGGAGAAAAATGATAAGGCTTGATTGAATTGAATGCAGAAAATTCCAAGGGACTATAATTGTCTCTAGGGAGTCCTGCTTTTCCACTTATTAACACTTTCCTGTTGATGGACATTAGGAGATACTGGGGGAGTTGGAGATAGGTTGTAACCTGTCAATCTGGCCAGATAATTGGTCTATTCATGCAGAATAAAATTACCTGGAATGTACTGTAGGTGCAGTTTGTAGGACCCTGTTCTTAATGTCACAAGTACTGGAGCCATTTTTTGGGGAGTCAAAAACTAGAGTACAGAGCAGCATGTGCTGCATGGCACCCGGGTGGTAGTCCCTACACTGTTGGATCCCACTGACCATACAGGTTGGCTTATTTTGGATCTAGCGAACACCATCTACTAGTTTTTTCTTCAGAGTAAGAGTAATTCTGTGTATTGTTCCAGATTCTGGATCTAATGGTCATAATGGTGTGACCTGATTCCATCCCTCATTCTCACACTAATGACCTGACACAGAGAATGAGCTGATTGTTGTGACTATTGGGTCCCTGAAGGAGTTCCCAAATAGACATTCCCAGACTTACTGCACATTGGGGCCTTTTATGAACATACAAACATACGAATGTGCCAGCAGAAACAGATCACCTGGCCAATCTAAGTCTGCTTGAGTGTGCAGCTAGCACCCCTAGTTTGCAGCTGCCTCACCCCCCCTCCCATTTGTCATCCTACTGCCACCCCCACCTCCCCACCCTTGCTCTCCCCTGTTCCCTGTCCCATGCCCTTTTGGAGCTGTTCACAGATTTACATGACACCACCCATTCTGGTAGGGCATTCCATTTTGTTACCAGCCTCTCTGTGAAATAGTGTCTCCTCATTTCCATCCTAAATCTTCTCCCCTCTATTCTTAGCCCGTGCCCCCTGGTGACCCTCCCCCTCCATAGCTTAAAGACCCCATCTGCCACATCCTTATTGATTCCCCTCAGATACTTGAATGTCTCTATCATGTCCCCTCTGTCCCTTCTATCCTCCAGGGTGTACATATTCAGGTCTCCCAGCCTGCTGTCATAGTCTCTCCCCTCCATTCCACATATCATCTTTGTTGCCCTCCTCTGCACCCCCTCCAGTAGCCTGATATCACGCTTTAGGTATGGCCTCCAAAACTGCACATAATAATCTAAGTGCGGCCTTACCAGCAACCTGTAGAGGGGCAAGATCACCTCTCTTCACCTGGACGAAACCCCCCCTTGCTATGCACCCCAGAATTTTGTTCACATTTTCAGCTGCTCTCCTGCCCTGGGCAGTATTGTTCATGGTCCCCATTATCATTACCTCTAGGTCCTTCTCCTCCTTAGTGATCCCCAGTTTAATCACCCCAGCCAGTATTCTCTCCTTGGGTTCTTCACCCCAAAGTGCATAACCTTCCACTTCTTTGCATTGAACCCCAGCTGCCACCTCTCTGACCCCTCCTCTAGCTTGCTTAGGCCCCCCCTGCAGCTGCTTCCATCCCTCCTTTCCATCCACCACTGCTCCAATTTTGGAGTTGTCAGCAAACAGACTTATCTTGCTCACCACCCCATGTGCAATGTCTGATATGAAGAGCCCAAACAGTACTGGCCCAAACACAGACCCCTGTGGCATCCCACTCATCACCGGCCTTGGAATTGAGAGCTCCCCTCTCACCATCACCACCACCATCCATTGTAGCCTCCCATTCAGCCAGTTTATAATCCAGTTCACCATTTTTGCCCCAACCCCTATACCAGTTAGCGTCCCCCCAAGCCACCCATGAGGTGCAGAATCAAAAGCTTTGCTGAAGTCCAAGTAAAGAACATCTACTGCATTCCCATGTGAGTTGGGGTATTACTACAGTAAACCAATGGATTTACATGGAGCACAGCACTGCTGCAGAAACGAGAGTGCTGATATGACTGCACTTGCACTGAAGCACTAGTATTATGGTGCTTCCAAGTAAATTATACATGAGATTTTGTATTTCCTTTCCCTATCGGGATGGTTTACTATAGCTCAAGAGCCCTTTAGTAAGTAATTAAAATGTTAAAATGCAATTAGTTATAAGCATAGTCAATGAAAAACAGGATTGTGATGGTGCCTAAGACTTTTTAGGATTTTAAAGACAGATATAGATATTGGTGTGGTATACCTTGTAATATACTAATAATAGGTACGTAGAAGTACTCAGAAGGAAATCCTTTCTAATAGAGTATATACTGTACATCGTATTCTGTACATGTTTTTTATGTCAAATTGTAATGGCCTAAATGGCTGAACAATAAACCATTGATTGATTGCACTGCCATTGCTTTATTTTAACATTCTCTAAACAGCCTTTAGGCATTGATACAAGCCACATCATGAGCCCAATTCACTCTTGCAAGCATTTCATCCCCATGTGAGTGGGGGTATTACTACAGTAAACCAGTGGATTTACATGGAGCACAGCACTGCTGTCGAAACGAAAGTGCTGCTATGACTGCACTTGCACTGAAGCACTAGTATTATGCTGCTCCCAAGTAAATTATACATGAGAGTACTGATGATTTTTTTTAATTTACTGAAATTAAAAACTAAAATCCCCTATCAGGTCTTAGGGTGCCCCCTCCCCAGTCTATAAGTCTATGATGTTTTTATATATTTTGGCTGCCAAAAGAAGACCATCACTAGGCACTGGATGCAGAGCAGGCCACCACTGACAGCAGAATGGTGCCAGGTCATTGTAGAAATATATTTGATGGAGCACATCACTGCCTCATTACAAGGCAGGCTACCCCAATTCTTAACAAAATGGCAGGGTTGGATTCAATATTTCATGTCAATAGGTGACTGTTGTGTTCCATAATAACTACTGGTACTTGGTGGGATATACAGTACACTGTAGATACAGTGTACGGATGAGTAGAAACTGGCTGTTTTCTGATCTTGATGGGCTATTAGTTTTGCCTACATTTTCCATGCTATGCTGTATATTGAACATAGAGATACTGATATTTGTGAATAATCGCGGGTTTTTCTATTTCTTTTGGTTATGTAGTGCCATGTCTTATTGTCTGCAAAATTACATGTGGACTCAATAAAGTTTAAATTAAAAAAATGCAATTAAAAATTCAATGACTACAGAGTCCTCCCTCCCTGGCCACCAACAATCCAGCCTAAATCATGAGAAGTGTCATGATGCACTCTACAGAGAAAAGAGAGAAAGCAGTGTTGGCTCTACATATTAGCTACTGGTCATTTGACTTTTTTTCAATAATTTTACTACAAAAGAAAAAAAATCAGCCACTGTTGGCTATTATTTTTTATGTCATGATTGTAGCTGTCCATTTGAAAAATGACTAATTTTGTCAAATGGTTAAAGCAAAACAGGTTGTGGCTAAAAGAACACATTCTAGCAAGAGCCAATACAGCTGCAAAATAATGCTATTGTGGGCAGTAAGAAATTTGTAAACTAGCAATTTTTGCACTGACCATTGAGCCACCTAATTGTACTTTCTAATCGTTGTGATACACACACATTGACTAATACATGTACATATATACACTATAATATAACATAGCAGTGCACTGTCTACACACATTTTTACAGATTGAAACAAATATACTGAGGAACCACTTTCTTTTTTTCAGGCTCCAAGGGACATCAGAGGGTGGGGGTTGGAGGTTACCACTAGACAACTATCAGCTATGAAATGCATAAGGCTCAAACTGATCTAGATAATGGGGGAATGCAAACTGGCAATTTTTGCACTAACCCCTGAGCCACCTAACTGCACTTTCTAATTGTTGTCACATAGACACAGACACAGACACACACACACACACGCTTATATTCCAGTATAACATAGCAGTACACTGTCTACATGCATAGAGCATTGTCACACACACACACACACACACACACACACACACACACACACACACACTTATATAGCATTTATTTACTTATGCAGCTCACCCTTACTTTTACTGTATTTAGGATAAGTACTGTGTTTTGCACTAACTTGTACTAATTTACGGCATGATTGGGTAACTAAGGCAGTGGACCAGGGAGGTGCGGTAGATGTGGTCTATCTGGATTTCAGAAAGGCCTTTCACACTGTCCCCCAAAGAAGGCTGGTGAACAATCTGCTCAGCTTAGGGGTGGATCCTAAAAACAGTTATGTAGGTGGAGAACTGGCTGAATGGCAGGAGTTAGTGGGTTGTGGTACACGAGGAGTACTCTGGAGAGGGACGGGTGATGAGCAGGGTGCCACAGGGGTCAGTATTTGGGTTGGTCCTCTTCAATGTCTTTAGTGGGGACATTGCAGAGGGACTGAAGGGGAAGGTGTGCCTCTTCACAGATGACACAAAGGTATGCAATAGGGTGGACACTTCAGGGGTGTTGAAAGAATGAGGGAAGACCTTAGAAAACTGGAGAAGTGGTCTGAAAAATGGCAGCTGGGAATGGATTCAATGCAAAGAAGTGTAGGATCATTCACCCAGGGCAGAAGAACCCAGGGGCAAAGTATAAACTAGGTGAGAAGGTTCTGACAGTCACAAAGCAGGAAAGGGACTTAAGAGTTATCATCTTGGAGGACCTAAGAGAAACTTGGCAGTGTGATGAGGTAGCTGGAAAGGCTAGCCAGATGCTTGGATGCATAGGGAGGGGTATCATGAGTAGAAAGAGGGAAGTCATCTTGCCTGTGTGTAAGACACTTGTGAGACCACACCTGGAATATTGCATTCAGTTCTGCGGGCCCCATCTGAGAAAGAACATAGATAGAGTGGAGGTGCAGCAGTGGTGGGCAACTAAAATGGTGCAGGACCTGTGGGATAAGACCTATGAGGAAGGACTAAATGAGTTAAATATGTATTGCCTGGAGGAAAGGAAGGAGGGAGAAACATGTCTGAGACATACTAATACATCACCAATATAAACAGAGTATGGGAAGGAAGCATCTTCTAAAGTAAGAGATGCTCCAAGTCAAGGGGGCACAGAATGAAGTTAGAAGGAGAAAGGTTCAGGGGAAATGTGAGAAAATATTTTTTCATGGAGGGGGTGGTGGACTCCTGGAATAGCTTACCTGAGGGGGTGGTAGGGGATAAAATGGTCACAGTATTTAAGAAGATGTGGGATAGACACAATGGTATCCTGGAGGCAAGGGGGCTTCAGAGTTCAGTTTGGGCATGGTGACTCACACCACATAGGGATTAATAGAGCAGACTGGGTGGTGATGCAACTCCCCCCAACCTGAGCTCCCACTGAGCACCCACCATCCCACACACCCCAACCCTCCCTACACACCCTTACTCACCTGAATAGGTCACAGCGTGAAGATCCACTCTCCCATTGAAGACACGTCTTGCTGCTGGAACTGGGGACTTCTATATGAGAAATAAGGTAAGTGTGGTTCAATTTATTTCAATGAGTTTTCAATTGCACTTACCTTATTTCTCATATAGCAATCACCAGTTACAGCAGCAAGATGTGTCTTCCATGGGACAGTGGATCTTCATATTGGGATATGTTCAGATGAGTGTGGGTGTGGGTGTGTGGGGAGGTCTTGGTGGGAGGGTGCTCATTGGGAGGTTGGGCTGGAGATGTGGGGTTGATTCAGCGATGGACCTTTTTTACAGTTTAAAAAAAGATGTTTAGGAACTGTGTTCTTCTTTTCAGGCTCCAAGGCACATCAGAGGGTGGGGGGTGGCCACTAGACACCTAATTTAAATCAGCACTAAAATGCATAAGGCTGAAAGTGCTCTAGATAGTGGGGGAATGTAGACTAGCAATTTTTGCACTAACCACTCAACCACATAACTGCACTTTCTAATTGATGTGATACACGCACACACATGTACGTGTATATATATTCTAGTATAACATAGCATTGCACTGTCTACACACATTTTTACAGATTAAAAAAGATATCGCGGGACTGTCTTTTTCTTTTCAGGCTCTGAGGGACATCAGAGGGTGGGTGTTGCCACTAGAAACCTCATTTAAATCAGCAATGCCATGCATAAGACTGAAACTGATCTAGATAGTGGGAGAAATGTAGACTAGCAATTTTTTCACTAACCACTGAGCCACCCAACTGCACTTTCTAATTTTTGTGATATACACACACACTGACTAATACATATATACATACATACCTGCATCTATATTCCAGTATAACATACAGTACAAGTCACATTAAACTGTCCCTCCAACTCACTGGTTTAGCATTTTTCAGTGAGTTGCTTAATGTGTGCACTGCTCACTGCAATGAATTAATAAAAGTTTCCTAATGGTTTGTTTCTAACTGCTATTCAGTTTCAGTTTACTGTACTTTTCAGCTCTCTGGAAACTTTTATCAATGCAGTGCATGAGCAGTGGACACATTAAAGGGACACTATTAGCTTTCAGCAGCTATACTGAACTTGTGACCAGTGTGCCTGTAATAACATCTATGGCAAAATAAACTATTCATGTACCCCAGTATGAGTAACAGTAAGATCTGCTACCTACATTTTAAAAATATGTACTTTTGCTCTGATGAAGCACATTTCCTTAGTGCTTGACTGATTTTCCACCGTCAGATGCCTCTTCTCAATCAGAGCACACATTGTGCATGTGCGAATTTCCTGAAAACGTGTAAGTGATAGTTGAGGCTTAAAGTACATGCTCTTCTGAGCACGGGGATCTTTATAAGAATAATGAAGGGCATTGCAAGTCTTACTTTTATCATTTTGAAAAACAGGACCATGATCCTGAGCATGCATGTCACGTCCGGCGGAGCTCTTCAACAGGTCACTTGAGACAGGGAGGGTACCTAGGGATTGGCGAGAGGCACATGTGGTGCCAATCCATAAAGGGGGGTCGAGGGAAGTACCAGGTAACTATAGACCCATCAGTTTGACCTCGGTGGTGGGAAAATTAATGGAGAGTATACTAAAGGAACGATTGGGGGTGTACTTGGAGGAGGTGGGAGGTCTGGATAGTCGGCAACATGGGTTTGTGTCAGGTAGATCATGTCAAACCAATCTTGTGGAGTTCTACAAATGGGTAACATCAGAACTGGACAGGGGAAAGCCAGTGGATGTATTATTCTTGGACTTCAGCAAGGCGTTTGACTCTGTCCCCCACAATAGTCTGGTGGAGAAACTGATGGGATTAGGAGTAGGCCCTTTGATGGTCAGATGGATTGAAAACTGGCTAGCTGGGCGCGCAGAGGAAGTAGTGGTCTGTGGGGAGCTCTCGAACCCTAGAGAGGTTGGTAGTGGGGTACCGCAGGGCTCGGTCCTGGGTCCGATCCTGTTTAATGCATACATATCGGACATCAGGGAGGGTATAGGGTGTGAAATGAGTCTCTTCATGGATGACTCTAAGATGGGAGCAGTAGTTGAGGGAGAAGAGGGGAGGTTGGCCCTGCAAGGGGACCTGGACACCCTGGAAAGCTGGGCTCACACATGGAAATTAAATTTCAATATCACCAAGTGCAAGGTGTTGCATCTTGGTGGAAACCCTAAACACAGGTACACCCTGGGAGGGGAGGTGCTGGAGGCCTCAATAGGGGAAAAGACATAGGGGTCATGGTGGATGCATGTATGAATAACTCTGAGCAGTGCAGGAGAGTGGCTAGCAAGGCAAACAGGATGTTGGGATGCATCGTAAGGGGGATCACCTCTAGGAGCAGGGAAGTGATTCTGCCACTGTACAATGGACTGGTTAGACCATACCTTGAGTACTGTGTACAGTACTGGAGACCACACTTGAAGAGGGACATACAGCTCCTGGAGAGGGTACAGAGGAGGGCAACTAAGATGATACGAGGGCTAGGGGATTTGACGTATGAGGACAGACTTGAGGAGCTCTGCCTGTTTTCATTGGAGGAGAGGAGAGACAGGGGGACATGATTGAGGTCTTCAAGTACTTCAAAGGAATAAATAGGGTAAACATGGAGGGGATCTTTAGAATAAAGCAGGGAGGTATCACCAGAGGGCATGGTTTGAAGTTGGAAGGTGGAAGGGTGAGGGGGGAAAGAGGAGGAGGTTTTTCACTGAGAGGGTGGTGGACCCTTGGAATGCACTGCCTGGCGAGTTGGTTCAGAGATCCACAGTGGAGGGCTTCAAGAGAGGGTGGGACAGACACAGAAAGTGGATGTATCAGATGATGGCCTGTCCCAGGGGGGTGGGGATGGATGATAAGGGGTTTCTGGAGCACAAGGGAGGGGAGGGCCTCGGCACCCAACTAAGGATCTGAGGTTCGAGCAGACTCGATAGACTGTAAGGCCTAATCTGCTGGCAAATAGTATGTTAGTATGCTGAGGTCACGGTCTTGTTTTTCAAAGTGGTAAAAGTAAGATTTGCAATGCTCTTCTTTATTCATACAAAGATCCCCATGCTCAAAAGAGCATGTACTTTTAGCTCCAACTATCACTTACACTTGTTCAGGAAATTTGCATATGCACAATGCATGTTCACATTGAGAAGAGTCATCTGGTGGTGGAAGATCGGCTGAGTACTAAGATAATGTGCTTGGTCTGAGCAAAAGTATATATTTTTAAAATTTAGGTATTAAATCCTACTGTTACTCATACTGGGGCACATGAATAGTTTATTTTGCCAAAGATGTTATTACAGGCACACTGGTCATTCAAATTCAGTATAGCTGCTAAAAACTCTCTTTGTGTAACCCATAAAATCAGGCAAAGAAATGTACAGTATTGGATTTGCCTCAAAAGCCTTCCATCTGTGTTATATAGAAATACTGCTGTTCATCAAATTTGGCCAATATAGCATTCACCAAATGCCATAAACATTTTAGTGCTGTGTCCATGATAGCACAATGACTACAGGAGCCCCAATATAAACCAAAAAGAGATAACAGAAAAGAAGTTAACATGCTGTCAAAGTACACAGCAAAACCAAACAATCACAAAGAGTATATATAACAACAAAAGTGACATGTATTTGTCATGTCATTATGAAACTGCTTTTCTTCAGAATTCTTTTTTTACTACAGCCTCACCCTAATTCCATAAGCTTCTGTTTAGGTGTACCCAATGGGGGTTAGGGAAACATGACTACCTTGATGGTGGTGGGGAACCTTGGAGAAGATTAGCTGGCAAGTAGGTGCCATTGTATGTCAGGGTATCAGGATTGTGGCAGTCAGCAGATGTGGGTCTGTCTGGTAAGACAGAATAAAAAACATTAAGAGCAAAAACCAACAACCACACAATATCACTGTGCATACTTGATGCACCCAGCCTACAACAGGTAACAATAATACATCCACTTGTCATGCTGATCCCAGCACCATCCCATGTGGTCACCAAGAACAGCCCAGCCAGCATGACAGGGATTTGGAGTATACTGTACTCTGTACACATATGTGTACTCTCTCTCTCGCTCTACAGCCTATCATGATCCGGGGGTTGGGGGCACCATACTGGTTATAGCTATCTCCCGTTAAGTGGCGGCGGGGACATTGTGTCTGGAGACCAGGGGGCAGAGATCTGCTGGATAGGGGAGAATCAATAGAATGAAAAAAAGAAAAATCCCATCTCAGGCTGATCCGTGCAGGGGTTAAATTATGTTTTGCAGCCTGTAGCCAGCATGGTAAGGACTTGGAAAATCTACTAGCCTCGCAGACTTTTCTACTGGCCCAGCTGATCTACCTACTGAAATACTACCTTTCCCAGTACAAGCCCTCAGGGCTACTTAAAATGATTTTTGACCATCCCCCAAAAATACCTAACAGCATTTGGCTAGTGGGGCCAGTGCCAGTTTTGACTCATGTCTATGAACATCCACATGTTGCCACACAGGTGACAGTACATACAGTCAGGACCACCTTCACAGTACATACACACACACACACGCACACACACACACACACACACACACCAGAATAGGTGACATATACAATGAGAAGAAAATACACAAACATACTTTTATTGCAACACAAGATGAAACCATATCCAAACACAGTCCCATATAATCTAATATGATGCACCATTAAATTATAACAATGGTTGCACAAGGGCACCTCTGCAGAGTTCCCTCCACACACGCAATAAACAGTATGATTTGATATAGTTCAGAAGTGATAAGTACAAAGACTTATAAAAAAAATATAGATACACAACTTGTGATGTAGCATAGGTCAGTGAGTTGCTATACAATATAATAGGGGGTTATTAGAGATAATATGAAGGACTGGAATACCTTTGTGTTGCTAAATAAAACAGACAATGACCCCTAGATTATAGATAAAGCAATGATTAGGTATAAATAATTAAAAATATTAACCAATCCAAGGTAAGTCTCTGATTTGTGTCATCTGAATCAGAACTGTCAGTTTGTGTCAAAATCAGATGCGACCTGTGCCCCCTCACCCTGATTGACTCTGGATACTGTGGGCTCAAATTGGTAAGGTTGGATACCAGTAACAAAGTTTAAATGTGTGTCCTCAACACCTTTATATTCTTCTACCTCAAATATGATGAATGGAGAGCACAGGCACAATAAAGATTATTGAAATCCAAAGGTAAAAAAAAGACACATTCCTTGTAAAACAGCTTAGGCACAGCATGAGCATGAAGTTTTCAGGAAGAAAGCACATTACTAGCACAGACTAGCAAACTCCTTTTTCAGAACTTCAGCAACAGAGTTTCAACAGCATGGTAAGGTTTAAGATTGGATGAACTAAAATCTAGATCACCCAGCACTCACCTGATATCCTATGCATCATGGAAACATGGCTGTGCTCACATATCCCAGATAACCAACTTGCCCTCCCCAATTCTACCCTACACTAGGAAGACCATTTCAAAAGGGGAGGCAGGGTTGCAATCTACTGCAATTCCATTATCTGCAGTATCACCTACAATGAAGCAGTCCCACAATCTCAGACTCCTTCTAGCCAAGCTCACCTTTCCATCCTCAATACCTTTTTGTTGGTGTCCTGTATGTCTCCCCCAAACTTTCTCCCTCTACCCTTGTCTCCTGTGACACCACCACTACCACCCTTGCATCCACAGAAGAACCGATCCTTCTTGATGACTTTAATCTGGACTCGTTCTCCCCCTTGTTTCAAAACTCATGCCACCAGATTGAATCACTAAATCTGCCCCAACTGATCAAAGAGTCAGCTCATCCCAACCCTTGCTCCCGGTCCCACACCCAACTTGACTGGGCGCTGTCACCCCACCTACACTGCATCAGCACCACTGGTGTTCTTCTTGATGTGCTTAGTGACCACTGCTCCACCTTGTGCATCATAAAAATATGTCCTCCACCAAATCCCCCAAATATATCCAGTGCCGACCCCTCAAAACACTCAATACAAGCAAGTTATACTTCAATTTGGCCATGGAAAATTGGTCACCAGTCCTCTCTACTCCCTCTGTTGATGTGGCCCTCACCCATTTCACATCAATTTTCCTTAATGTCGGGGATGCCCACACCCCACTGAAAGCGGTCAGGGTTAAACACCACCACCATCCTTGGATCTGTTCTGAAATTCTGTCCATGTGCAGAACCCACAACCTTGTGTGGTGCTGTTTCAAGACCTCCTGTTATCCATCAGACCTAATAAATTATAGAGTCCTCTAAAATGGCTGTGTAAAGGCCATTCCTCAGGTGAAATCTAACTATTTCAAAGCACAGCTGCACTGCTCCAATAATTCTCTTTCCTCCTTCAGGAATGACCACCGATTGATCCTGCTCCCCTCCTCAGAATCTCCCTTGCCCACTCTTTGTGAGGCAGGTTCCCTTGTCTCTGACTCCCCTCCATCACATCAGTCCTAAATGTATTTATTGAATTAGTTTCTGTTTACCGGGTGAGTACACTAGCCACAGGTGACTATTTTCAGGCACGACCCAGGAGGTTACAACATTGGGTTAAACAGGGACTACAACAGCACACCATGATGTACACAGTGACAACATTTACTCAATGAATTGGAGAAACACTTGATAGTCAAAAATATGTAGCAGTAAACAGGAGTACAGATTACAACAAAAGGCAGCATGTATGTAAAAATAGTAAGAAAATTATGCTAAGTCGGGGGAAGAACTTCATAAAATAAATTTGTTGTAACCTGTACCTTCCCTTTTTCATTTCACAGATGCCATCTACTCTGCAATGGATAAAGGGCAGATCACCTTGGCCATATTTATTGATTTAGCAAAGACTTTTGAGTCTGTCTCCCACCCCCTTCTACTACACAAGCTTAACACCATTTGTCATTTCTCAGCTCTTGTATCCTGGTTCAGATCTTATCTAACTGGTCACTCCAAATCAATAAAAATCAACAATGTCCTATCTCCCCCTCCCAATCCTTGCTGGTGTCCCCCAGGGTTTGATCCCCAGAACTGTCCTTTTCTCTGTTTGTTAATGATTTCTCTTCTGAATGCACCCAAACCCATATCCACATGTGTGCGGACAACACCATCCTTTTCCACTCTGGTCCCTCTACCCCAGACGTCCAAACCCATCTTCAACATGACTTCACTATAGTCATATCCTGGTTCTCAGCAAACAGTCTAAAAATGAATGCCAAAAAACTGTTGCCATGACCTTTGGCTATTTAAGGAGGGCATAGTAAGATACACTCTACCCACTAATGAAGACCAGCTGACTGGTCGAAGCACTGGGGTGTGGTATAAGTACTTTGATTTCCAAAGAAACAAAGTCAAAGTCAAGACAAAGACCACTTTCCTGTGTCTCAGAAACCACACAACACAATTAAATAAGGAGATCCCTATTGTTAACAATTTTAAATACAGCGTATTTCAAAAAGTGGCCATGGAGGGAATCAAACATGTCTGCATCAATTTAACAAATAATTCTTCTTTTACCAATTAAATATATAGAAGTGGATTATTAACCACAAATACATCCTATTGTATGGATTTACACATTAATACTGCATGTATAATACAATTTTCTACTTTTTAGAAAAACATAATACAAAATACTAGATCCAAAATGATAATACAAAACCAAAAAATGAGAAGGATATTTTAACATTGGATGTGACACAATATTCACAATTGCAGCTTGTTATACCCATAAGCCAATTACTATAAAGGTATGTTAGGTCATGCCTTTTTAAAACATGCCAACATACTAAGTCAATATGTACTTACTAATTTCACTAGAGGTTTTGTAAAGTACCTCTTTGTTGCTAACTGTGAATCTGTGCTATGTATACCACTATAAATAAAGCTTAGATATTTATAGTAATAAAATATTTCACTTAAACTAAGCTTAATTTAAGTGGCTGTGGAAGGTTTCAAACAAGTTACCTCAGAGGTAACTAATTACTATAACTCCTTCTCATGTTTTGATTACTAAGTTCCTCATACTTGGTTTTTAAACCCATGTTACTTAGATAATAAATAAAACATGAAATAAAAAGAAAAGAAAAAATCAAATATAATTACTGAGTTAAAGAAATATACTAAATTCCTATGCTTTAAATTTATTGTGAAACCATCTATACTTATGGCAATTTTAGCATGCCAGTTAAGGAATGTAGTGCATATGCATCAGAAAATCAAGAACAAAAGCAAGATTTAATTCTCTATTACATAATGTATAACTCTACTAACATACTGTTACATATTTCAACTATAAATGTAACTTTTTTTTTTTTGCACCTTCCCTTCTTCCTGGCTGCCCACTCCTTTGGGTCTCCATCACCCCTACTGACTGCCTGCCCCAATTCTCATACCAGCTACTAACCCCATATTGCGACCCCTCCCGGGAAACCCAGCGTATCCCTTCACTGGATGGGTCCCCCTCCTCCGAAGGGAAAGGCACTGGTGGGGATGGCCAGTGCACTTCTCTATTGGCCCAGGGTGTCACTGAGGTGTGTTGGTCATGGGATCGGTGGCAGCAGAGGGCAGAGAGACTGTCATCTGGCCAGTCAGGAAGCGTTTCCTGGTTTTCTGTGGGGAGCGACGTCCTGACATTGAGGCATACACCGACATCTGTTACTCCCCCGAGCACTGAACCCGGACATCCCTGCTGTGCTCTCAGCCTCCGCCAGGGGTCAGCAGGTGGAGGTGAATGTCCCTATCCTCTCCCCAGAGAAGGAGAGCTGTCCCCAGACACTCCATCCTTCTCCCCCTGGCCGGCCCTTCAGCAACCCGAGTCCATTCCTGAACCCGGGTCGCCGGCGTCACAGATAAATGTAACTTAATAAAATAAAAATGTTTGAATGTAGGGCTGGACAAGGCAGTGATCATGCCCTTTGTTCCTCCACATCATTTTCAGTGGGATCCACGAATCTGCAGTCATTGAATCAAACTAGAGGAGAAAAAATAATTTTTTTGGAAATACAAAAGAATAAACAAAGAGACAGATGGAATTAATAGCAATAGTTTCATTTCTAAATAAGCTTTGTTTTGCTACATTCTCATATTGTTTCTGCAATTCTTTTTCTTACAGAAAGGTTTAAGATCCCATTCTATGTTTAACCCTTTAGGTTGTAAACTACTTAAAGTGAAGATCCAGAAGCTTTCCTTTTCAAGAAGTAAATTTAGCCTATCTCCACCCCTAGGGCCACATATGACTCGTTCCAAAGCCATAAATTTAGCTCCCTCAACACAGTTGTTGTGGCGTTCTGTAAAATGTCTTGCAACAGGTTTGTGAACAAGACCCACCTTTATATTGCGGATATGCTCCTGAATTCTATGTTTAACAGGAGAAATTGTTCTTCCTATGTAAAGTAACTTGTAAGGACACCACAATGCATAAACAATTGGGTGCTGTTACAGTTTAGAAAGGATCTGATTTTAACTTTATAATCATACCCTTCCAACTCAAAGGTTTTACCTTGATTACAATGTCTGCAAATGTTGAATCTATGGTGCTTGTACGTGCCCATAGGGGAAGGGGGTAACCAGTGGTCACCTGCAGGTGGTGATGGCTGATATCTGCTGTGGACCAGCTTGTCCTTAATTCTATCTGTTCTTGAGAATATTACTGTAGGAGTAAATCCTAATTCTTTCATCAATAAGGGATCATTCATTAAGATTGGCCAATATTTTCTCACAATATCCCCTATTTATCCAGCCTTATTACTGTACTGTGTAATAAAATTAACTGGGGGAGGGGGTGGGTGCGGGGAGCAGGGATAAGATCAGTCGCAACTGAGGAGTCCGATGGGTCTGGACAATCTGGGATCTTTGTGTACTTAGTTCTGTCAACTCCCTGCTTGGGAGTTAACAAATGTTTTCTGTCTGCATTTTGTGATTTTGTTAATGCCTGTATTAGGACAGTTCTATTATAGCATCTTGATTTAAATCTTGTAAACATTTCAGCAGCCTGATTCTCAAAGACCTGATCCTTGGAACAATTTCTACACAACCTTAGAAATTGTCCATACGGAATCGATTTAATCAATGATGTGGGATGTGAACTGTCAGTTCTTAGTATGTTATTGGTGACTACAGATTTCCTGAAAATTTTAAACTGCACAACGTTGTTTTCATCAACAAAAAAAGTTGTTTTTTTTAAAATCTATTTTTTCCTTCCCTTCGTGTACCCCGCCAAAATCTCTCCGGTGACCACCCAGTCCTTTTGGACTCTACCTCCCTGCGTAACCTGACTCGTCTCCTCTCCCCCTGACTCTGGGCATCCCCTGGGTCTACCTTCCAGGGAAGGGCCACTTCTGCCCAGGGTGCTCTTTCTTATAGGGTTGAGCACCGGGCAGAGGAGGAGGTGACCGAGGAGAAAGCCGTACCTCACTTTTGGGAGTGTGGTCCCATTGGGTGGGAGGCACCATCACCTATTGGTGGGAGGAGGGAGGTATTTTACTTATTTAGATCCCTGTGGAGCCCAGCTGTCAAGGCAATGTACTTCCAAGGCTCCACCCCCCAGGCATACACCATGACGCTGCATTAGGCTACCTCCAGCCTCCGCCAGAGGTTGGTCTTCAAGGGATCATTCTCCCCATCTTTCCCTGGGAAGAGAGCAGTCCACTGGATGCTCAATCTCTTCCCTCCCCTGCTGATCCCCAGTGCCCCGGGCTCATTCCCGAACCCGAGTCACCGGCGTGGCACGAGGTATGGCGTCAACCCTCAGTGCCACCAGGCTGGCCATCAACAAAAAGAGTTAAATATAAAAAGTCTATTTGAGAGGCATTAGTGCAGTATGTGAAATTCAAGTTCATATTGTTGTTCTTATTAAGCCAATCAACAAAAACACAATCTCCTCCTGGGTGCCTTTCCATACACAGAGTATATCATCTATGTATCTAGTCCAACAATTAATTTTATCAAAAAAAGGGTTTTGTATCTATGAAAATATGATGTTCTTTTCCCATGCACCCAGGAAGAGGTTGGCGTATGTAGGGGCCATTGCCACCGTCATGGCTGTACCCTGAAGCTGGAGATAGTATTCCCTATTGAACTCAAAAAAGTTATGATTTAGCATGAATTTTAATGCTTCCAGTATAAAATCAACTGGTATTTCATGCTGACTTGTATTGTGCCTCAAATAGTATTCACATGCTGCAATACCATCTGAATGTAAAAACGTCTATGCATAACCAGTGAAAATCAGGTTCCTAAACAAAATCACTGTATGCACCCCCACCATAATGTTGTCACTTTTTTTATCATGAGTGTTCTCATTCAGATCCCTACATTTTTCTACTCAAAATATGCTTATGGTGCCCACACTAAATTGAAAATAATGGGAAACAGGGCCTTTTGTAGTGCTGGCCCCAACTGTGGAACTATTTTCCATCCCATGCACCTAAGACTTCTTATTTGTCTGCATTTCTGGCTAAACTAAACACACATTTGTGGCAGCAGGTTTAGCTTATAGTCTCTTGTATGATTTGTATAGTATGGTAATTGCTTTGTGTCCGCTATGTTTAATATTACTGTGTATGATTGATTTGGCAGGTATTATTTGTGGCTTGCAGTACATTGTTTTTAACTGCTGCTTTTGCCATTTTGTACTAGTGCATTGAGAAACCTGCATGCTACACCCTATATAAAATAAAACCGATTATCAGATTTAAAGGGGTGTAACCTCCCTCACTTTGTGGTGATTACTACTGTAGTGATCCCTTCAAGTGCTTGTTTGTTTTGGCTAAATGCTGCTGCCATGTGGATTGCAGTGAATAGGAGTTTTTAACTCAGATTGCTCAGCTGCAGGCTAACAACATGACTGTTTGCCATGCAAGACCAGAATGTGCACACATAGACCCCAAGGCAGACAGCAACCATGGGATAGAATTTCAAGAAGACAGAGATGATTTTGAGAGACATTGTGCAGAATGTAGAAAAAATGCCCCTGAATGCAGACATTTTTGACCCATCATGCACTGCATATGTTCAAAGAGTACAACTGCCAGCCAATCAGCTAAGAAAGCATAGCTTAGAGGTTAGAATCATGAGCTGGGAGTGAGCTTAGTACATCCAGCAGACTTTGATCACTACAACCTCCACTTGCATACTGTGCAATCCTGAACAAGTCACATAACCTCTCCAATGCTCCTGGGTTGCTCTTGAAAACAGGTGTTGTACCTAGTGGGCTTTACCCAGTTACCAAAGAATTAAAAAAAAGCAGCATGAATGAGAGTACTGAGTCCATTTGAAAATTATAGGAGATACAGGCAGTAAAACTGACATGTGTGCCACAGCCAGTACAGTGTAAAATGTTATGATATGGCTAACTGCACCAGTGGGAAGTTGAGTGTATGACCGGGAGTGCCTGATCAGCCTCAGAGTGAATCAGAGATCTGCTAGCTGCAACAAAGACAATTTTTCTGACACTGGAGGTGATAGGAGGACGCTCCTGGAGTTGCACTTGTGAAGCAGGCATTGGTTTCAGTCTAGCAGTTTTCTGGAAGATTAACTCCAAGAACTCCTAACTGGAGGGTATGTAACAAATACTGGACTTTGTGAATTGTGTCAGACAACCACCAAAGAGTGTGACAGAGTTCCAGACAAAGCCTTAAACCTTGTTATCTCTGAGCTGAGGTGCTTCAGCTGTTTGACATCACCCTTACCAAATGTGACACAATGGCAACACCATGGCACCACAATGGCAACACAGTGGTGAGCTACAAAGTGTGCAATGGTACTACCCAGTGGTACCATGGTTGTACTATGGTAGTTTATATTTTGATTATTTTTGTTGATGTGGTAGGACAGTGGTACAATGATATCACAATGGAATTGGAACAAACCACTGTGATACCATGAAAACCTTAATGATAGTACAGTGGTAATCACAGTGGTATTGCAATGGCAAATGAAGGGTATTACAGTGGTATTCTGAAGAACTTTTTGTAAAGGCATGCTCTTTCCATCAGTCAGCAAACCGCTGTCAATGTGGAAGACCCCTGCACAATACAGGTAAAAGATGATCAAAGAGAGAAAGGTATTTTCTATAAAGTTTGTTCCATAATGATGAAGACTGATGAACCCATGCAGGGCAGAAGATTCATCACAACTGAGAGGTGATTATACAGCTGTCTTCCGTACAAGCCATCTATGTGCAATGCTGATGTATGCAAACAGATTCAGATCTTGGTTTCCTTACTGCAGATTGCCTGCCTATTTTGCAGTGGCCTAAAGCAGCAGACTAAGAACAAAACAATGTTTTTGGACCTGTTTTGTCCTGTGGTGTTTGAATGAACTGAATTCTGAGTGCTGTACATTGTCAGAGCCTTGGATCCACAGCTGTTACATAGATAATTAAATCAGGACCTGTATGTTTGACATAGAAGATCTTAACTACACAAGGACTGCTGGTGAAGCATTGCTCAGTAACTCAGTGTGGGACAATATTTTAGCAGGAGGTCAGATGTAGCTGTTGGAGGTTGCCAGAGCATATTATTTATTCCATTGCTTTGAATATTTACCTTATGCCTTACCTTCCTTTCCCTGAATCCTTTTCCAGCCTATAATACTAGCCCATGTATTGACTTTAATTACTTTGTCATTTCATTGCCTATTGTGGCATTACTGCTATTGAATCATTGATATTGTGGGTACTGTTGGGATGGTCTTTTAAGGACCAGGGTGGCATTTTCACATGGGGAATTACTCTACATGTATTAGTAAGTCAAGGGGCTTTCTGGGGTGACACTGCTATTTATTTAACTGTAAAACCCAAGCTACAGTATACCAACATAACCTGTGCCCACTGCTCACAAGCCTTAAGATCACATCTCAGCAACTACAAGTGGACTGAGTCACATGCCTTGTGGGAAATGAGTGGTATTAGGGCACTGGTCCCTTTTTAAATTGATTTCTTCAATGTGTTTATTTAGAAAAGCCAAAGGAAGTACAATAGCTTGAATTTAAGTAGCGTCTTGCTTCATCCACATTTTAAAGCTGCAACAGTTGAAGAACAGGGAAACCAAGCAGCTTGCTTGTGGTAACACAGAAAGCTAGGACCGTGATGGGATTTAAAATTGTTATTTACTGTTTAATACTCCAGTGCTATAGCCCAAAGAGGGTTTCACTACACCGGTTCAACATCCAACATAGTGACAAACACTACAGTGACAGGATTTCTCTGACAACCCCTACACAGACAGCCCAGTACACCAACCAACCAGAACACCAACAAACACCACAATAAACCAAAGTCACACTGTTAATCTAGTAATGTGGGGGGCTGCACCCCACGCATCCTCCCTTGCAGGGGATTTATCCCCACACCTCCCATATATTAATATAACTAACTCCATGTCACACATATTGTGGAGAAGAATGGCAACCCCATGTCCCAAACAGAACCTCCCACCACGTATATTATACCCAATGCCCCTGGAATTCTGTGATTCTGCAGTTGCAGAATTTGCTGCAGAATTTGCATCGTGCCGCAGAATATATATAGTGCTGCAGAATTCATTGTTTTTAGTGAATTTTCATATAAATATACTGTTTTTCCATAGTGTCAGGCTTTCTTTCCCACCTCGTTTATCCTGAAGCCCCTCCTCTATGCTCAGCATATGATGTCATCGATGACATCACATCATATTTAGCCGATGACAGGACTGCATTCTGCCAGAGAAATGAATAAATCATGCTGTAGAAATCAAAAAATGCTGCCGCAGAAGTCAAGGAGCCCTGCCACAGAAATCAGAAAATTCTGCCGCAGAACACCGGGGCCCTGGTTATACCCACAGCTTACTTACTTGATGATGTGAAACACCTGACAGCAGCAGAAACACCACAATATAAATGCTGTCACTGTACTGGAGTATCTGTGAATCCATTGATGTAGCAATGGCATGTATGCCAACCATAGGTCAACTCCATGACTGCAAAGACCAGCACAGTGACAGATTTCACCAAGTTTCGTCAGATTGCTATGCTGGTCCCTGTGGACAGCAGCAGTGCATCTCCCAGTACTGCACCCCCACTCAAAACAACTCTGACGTGAAGTTGAATATTTAATTACTGGGGGTGTGGGGGGGAGAGCCCCATACATTGGGGGTTCAGGGGTATAGCCCCTGAAGAAAACACTGAGACATCCCTGAAAGAGCAACGCTGACTCTAGGCATTGTGTCTGTTGCTGTCGGGGATGTTGATGAGCAGGATGTCGTGGTGTCATAGTAAAACCACAACAGCATACCCCAAAAGAGCACCTTGTCTCAAACTGTATTTTGACCTTAATGGTGAATTATTGTGCTAGTACTTAGAGAAATTATTTTTTTAAATGGTATGCTAACTTTAAGCACATTATTTTATCTAGGTAATGCTGGGAAATTTAACTTCATTGATTGGTAACTTCTGGATTGGACTAACTGATAAGGATGTGGAAGGAGAATGGAAATGGGTTGACAATACCAGCTATGATCTCAAGTAAGTAATCATAACTAGCTAGACATTGCTGTCTGTCTGTTTACTAAAGTTAAAGATGGGGGCTATTGTGAAAGGTCTTGAACAGGCTTACATAACTGTGAATCAGACAGAGGGGCAGAAACACAAATTTTTTTTTAAATAGAAATAATTATTGTAAAAAATCAATATTTTTAATAGATGTTTACAACTTGTAATTTAATGGGGGTAACATATTTGGAAATGGTTAATCTGGTTATTACAATTCAAATGGTTGAATGTAATAATAATAATAATATTTATAAGAAGTGAAATTCAGCAGGTATCAAAGTACTTTTATAGAAATTAAACCTTAAAACTATAAAACCACAAATATAAAATCTTCGATTTAGCAACAAACAGCCAAACGGTAATTATCTAAGAAGGCCAACAAGAATAAACATGTTTTTAGAGCTGCTTTAAAGATCTCCACAGTCAGGCATCCTCTAACCTGATGAGGTAGAAAATTCCATGGGGTAGGGGCAACAAATGCAACAGTTCAAGACCCAGAGGTCTTCAAACAAACCCTGAGAATCTCCAGCAATCCCTTATTGGCACTAACACTGCTATGATGAAAACCCAGAAGTACTATATCCAAACCTCTCCCAAATACACTCATGGTTTATTATATTGCAACCCACCCTAACATGGGGCCACCTTATTGATATTTCCTTGTGTTTTCACACCTCTCATCAAATTTATAATTTTGTACACAGTACAAGATGGTGAACTAAATATTTTAAATCTACAAGTTAAACCAGGGGTTCCCATGTTTGTTTTTGAGTTACATGGTGAGATTTAACGAGTCCCGATGGATAAAATCAGTAAGGGGTTTGATTATTTTTCTTAGTAACAACATAATTTTATGTGTCAACATAAGTTAACATGAAAAAAATAAAACATGGACACATCATTTGTCAAGATGGTTGCTTATTTATTTCTAACAATGTGAAAACTAAAGTTTAATTACTGATACTATAACATCCTACCTCTACTAAGGTTTAAAACATTTGAAAACAGTTGTATGTTTTTATGCATAAAACAATTTAGATTGCATGCCATCTTCATAATTTATTTTTATGTGTTGAATATGGATGCAGATACAACAAATGAAAAACTACAGGGGTTGCCATGCTGTTTTCATATGTATCTGCTTTCATAGTGACAGGTTCAGAGCTGGCTGACTCAGAGCAACTGTAACTAAATAATTAAAAAAATAAAATTCACCCATAAGCCATTCAAATAGTAAAAAAGTACACACATAATGACAAAGACTATTATAGAAGAAACAGATCAACCACAGACTGAGAAACAGACACATAGGGCATCTTGACAAATACCAGTGACTATCACTGTGGTAGCTTATTTCCTTACTGTTGTCTTATTTAGATCCCTTTTTTTTTTCTTTTTTTTTTGGTTCAGATAACAATTTGAGACCATATTCTCATCTAATTGTATTTTTATATTAATAGTCTTGTTTATCATCATTAGCAGATGTCCAGGATTCTAAACTTTCCCAACTGCTTATCTATATTTGTTCCATTTCAACATGCATTTGCATTTACAGTTTTTCTAAGTCTATATATACAGTACTCTTCTAGTTTCTTGATCGTTTTTTCCCTTATTTCTAACAGCTTATATTTATTCATTATATAAGTTTTTGATTCCTATATTCATCCTCATTGCACCAATCTCTGAATGGTGCCCATTTTTTTTTCCAAAATGTATTTCTGTTCCTTCTTTATATAGTAAATTATTCCATTTTTATAGCATCAGCCATAAACCTCATCCATGTTTCAAACACCAGTGGGGAAGGGTCTTTCCATTTCTGCTGAATGCACTTTCTTGCTTTAAGTATCATAATTGTGAGTAGTTTCTGTTGAAATTCATCCATCTCCTTGATTAGTAGAATCATACCATATATTATAAGCATTGGAGTTAATTTTATATTGTTTTTTATAAATCTTAATTATGATTTTCATTATATTACTCTAGAATTTGTAAGATATGGGCATGTGTAGCTCATATGCATCAATGTTCCTGATGTTCTTGCATATCTAGGACAATTACCTGATATTGTATCATTAAAATGTTGTAATTTTGTGGGAGTGTACTAAATATGATGGAATGTGTTCATCTGCATTTTCTGAAGTTTAGCTGATTTAACATTTACTGTGAAGCTATTGATAATTTGTTTCCATATTTTGTCTGCAATAATAATTCTAAGATCTGTTTCCCATTTTGTTTTTAATTTATTTAGGTGAAATCTACAAGTTAATATATTGTGGGGATCAGTTTTTTTTTATCAGTTTTATTTTGTAGCAACTCCAGTAATATTGATTCATCTTTAATCTTTAGAGAAACTTTGTTTTTAGAAGTACATTTTCTTATTTGGTTATAATGACATTTTTGTTTATTGGGGAGAGAATATGAGTGTTGTAAGCTTTTAAACATTTTTTTTTATGTTATGTTCCTTCATTATTATACCAATTTGATGAATACCCTTATCTTTCCATATTTTGAAATTATTATTTGTTGAGGGTATAAAGTTATAAATACTATGTATAGGTGTAAATTCAGTTATTCACAAAATCTTCTCTAATTATATTGTGTGCCCTTATCCAGCAGTAAATAGCAGTATTAGTTGTTTTACACACTTGTGTATTTTTGTATTTTATATTGTATGCTGGATAAAGAAGGTTGCTTAATGTAGAATAGGGCTGTGCTTGTAATTCTATCATCATAGATTTTGGTTTTTCCTTTTGTCTTTTAACCAGTACCATATCTGCGTTATTTGTGATATCTATCTATCTATCTATCTATCTATCTATCTATCTATCTATCTATCTATCTATCTATCCATCGTAAAGCTGGTTCACCTTTATCTTTTGGGAGAGAGAGAAAATACCGAGTAATCAATCCTAACACTTTTTTATTTCCATAAAAATTGTGTTATTATTGTTTTCATTTTTTGAAACATATCTGTGGTATTGGAATTGCAATGCACTGAAACAGAAGTATTATTTTGGCAATATTTTCATTTTTATCATATTTACTCTCCCTATTAAAGTTAATGGTAGAGCTTCCCATCTCTCTAAATCTTTCTGAGTTTCTATGATTGTCTTTTCAAAACTAGCCACACACACACATCTTGTATATTTGCAGTTATGTTGACTTCCAAATAGTAGATTTAGAATCAGTTTATTTACAGTTATATGGTTCTGGAATATTTATTGTCAAATACTTATTAAGTTTAAGTAGTATAGATTTTGACCACTTTATCTTGTATCCTGATATTTTACCATATTCTTTGACTATTTTAATTAGTTTTTTATTGATTGCTCAGGGTCTATTAAATACAGTAAACAATAATCTGCACAGAGGCTTATCTTTCGTTATTTATTTTTATACCTTGTATTTTATTATTCTCCCTTATGGCACAGGCAAATGTTTCCATAATTATTATAAAAATCAAAAGGGACAGAGGACATCCTTGCCTGGTTCCTCTTTGTAGTTTGATTTTATTGAAGATATTAAAGTTAGTTGTAATCATAGACCGGGGCTTTCATATAACAATTTTATCCATCTGCTGAACTGTGCTCCAAAGCCCAGTCTCTGCAAAGCTGGAAAAATATAAGGCCATTCTACTTTATCCAAAGCCTTTTCAGCATCTATGGCTAAGCATATTGTGTCTTTTGACTGATTTAATGATATTATAGTAATGTGCACCTTATATTTTCAGTGCGTGACCTCTCTTTTATAAATCCATTTTGATCTTGATTAATAATGCGTAATAATATTGGATTTAATCTTTTTGCCAGCAGTTTGGTGAATGTTTTATAATCTGTATTTAGTAATGATATTGGTCTGTATGAGGCACAGTTCAGCGGAGCTTTAGTTTTACTGAAGCATACTTGAATAGTAACTTGCCTGAAAGGCTCCTGAATTTTTGTGTATCTGGAGAAAGAGTTAAATAATATTGTTAGTTGGGGGATTAATATGTTTTTAAATTTTTTTATATACCTCAGTTGATAGCCCATCTGGACCAGGTGCTTTACCAGAGGGGAGTTCTTGTATTGCTTTATCTGTTTCAAATTGTGTTATTGGCTGATCCATCTGTTCTTTCATGGTCTGTGTAATGTTTCCATTTTGATTTGTTCCAAAGAGCTTTCTGCTTCCCTAACTTCACTAGTTAATTGAGTAGTATGTCATTTCTTGTAATATTCAGCAAAGCATTTATTAATTTCTTCTGATTTGCTTAATTCTTGATTATTCTCATTTTTTATAGTTATTATAGCTCCTTCTTTCTGTGTTTTTTTGTTTGTCATGAGAGTAGTTACAGTGGCTTATCAGTCACAATATAATAATTTGACCTAGTGCTAAGAATAAACTTTTCTGTTCATTCTGTTGCTATATGATTATACTATTCCTGTTTTTAATTGTTACTAAATGTTGCTGGGTTAAATGTTGTGCTGTGTATTTTTACCACATTTAGAATTTCTTTTTCTAGATCTGCTAATGTTTGATTCCTTATTTTTTTTTGCTATGCTATAGTTATAATTTTTTCTCAGCCAAACTTTATATGCTTCCCATATATTGATAATTGATGTTTCTTGCTGGGTATTTTTTTTTTTACAAAGAAATATTGTGTTTCATGTATAATTTTTTAATATATATCCTATCTTTTGTAATAATAATAAATCTAGTCTACACATCCTGTTGAGTATTCTATTTTTGGAGAATTGCAGAGCCAAGATGCAAGGGGATTGATCAGAGATTGTAATCTCTGGATAGTCTATGCCAGCTACTGCATATTTAATAGTCTCTGAAATTAAAAAATAGTCTATCTGAAAATAAACTTTGTGTATGGGTGAGAAAAGGGAATTTTTTTTATCTTTATTGAACTTTCTCCATAGCTCTATTAATCCTAGATTTATCACCTATTGTTTTATTATTTTTCTAGATGATTTGTGCATTTAATCCATTTTAGAAGTTTTATCAAATTGTGATATAGTTAAATTAAAATCTCCTCCTATAATGCAGGGTGGTTTGAATATAGTGAGTATTAACTCATTACTTCCTGGGTAGCCATTTTGTGTCAGGTAAACAATGGATAGTTCAGACTTCATATGGAGCTATTGGAGTTAATGAGTTAAAAAGAAATCATTAAAAAAGTTGGGATAATTTTGAGTGGAGTGTAAATTGTTGAACAAATGTATTTAAAGATCTGCATCTGTAGTTTTATTATAATATATCTTCTATGTGCATCTGTAATTTTTTCATTATTTTTGGATTTTTTTGGTTTATTTGCTATGATCATTACTCCTCTAGAATTTCTGGATCACTCTGATGCAGTAGCCAGTCCCCATCAGTTTTCAAACCATATTGCTTTTTTTCTGTCACGTGTGTTTCTTGTAAAAAAGCCAAATTTATGTTTTTTTTCCTGTCTAAATATTTAATAAATTTGTTCATCTTTGTTCTGTTTTGCAAACCTTTGATATTCCAAGTCATCACTTTAACTGTAGTACCCATTGGATATTTTTTCTTTCCTGCCTCTACCCCAACATCTCTCTTAGTAGTATTCTTTACAAATGTTATTTGAACCCCTATAATTTCTATATTTCCTTCCTTTTGCTTGTTTTTATTCTTAGTAATGGTCTCCTTTTTATATTTTTCTCATCCTGTCCACTTCCCCCACCACACTGCATTACCATTGGCCAAGGAATATGTGGATCTCTGGCTCTCCCCAAAATCTGTAATGACCATGGTGTCATCACTGTACACTGCAGGGCACACCTTACCTGGTATATCTCTCCATTAATTATGCTTTCCAACTTTAGTTGTGTTTGGCTGTAATACTTTCATTCCACATTTAAGTCCTGTGTCCTCCCTGATATGTTTCATAGCAATTTATATCAGAACCAGCATATGAGACATATAATTACATTTGTACATATCTGTACATGTTTTCCTTTTGTTCAAACTTCCTTTGGTATATTCAGTTTTTTGTTTTATTCTAGTTCATTAATGCATTCAGTTAATTTCATGTCTATTCCATAGCTTAGTTTTCATATATTAATTCAAACATAGTTGATAACTCAATTATGTTTCTTGAGTAGTTTGTGATGCTTGTGGTTGTGTAGGATGTGAGTGCACATTAGATTTAGTTATGTTATCTTTCATATTCTGAGTTTTATTTTTTCCTCATAGTAGCCTTTGTATGCCTCCACTGCTTCTTTAGGGTCTGAAAAAGTGTGAATTTTTTCCCTCATAATGGATCTGATTTTTGCAGGATATTGCATTTAGACTATAGTTCCTTTGTTAGACAAAAGCTGTTTCTGCAGATAAGTAAGGGTATGCATTAACATATATGGTTTGATAGTACAGGCCTCTTGACATTTTGGCTTTTGCCAGTATAGCTTCCCTACCTTGATATTTGTGTGGCTTGAAACACACAGTCCTAGGGTAGTTTGAGTTTCCTGCAAATCTAGTCCCTGCATGATGTGCTCCATCTAACCCAACTTTCTCCTCAGGGTATTTCTGATTCAGTACCTCTGTAATGAGTTTTTAAAAAAATGGTAGTTTATCACCTGTACCTTCTACCCACTCTGGTATCTTACAAAGCCTTTCATTGCCTCTCCTAGCTCTGTCCTCTTGTTTGACAACTTTTTCCTGTAAAGCATTTAGCTGGCTTTCCAATTGAAACATAGAAACATAGAATTTGATGGCAGATAAGGACCGCTTGGCCCATCTAGTCTGCCCATTTCCCTACCTAATGGATAAGCTGCAGATCCTAGTTAACCAGCAACCTACTTCTGCCTACAATTGAGTTTGTTTTCTGGGTATGTAATGGGTCACATCTTTCACTTTAGACATCGGTGCCAGTTCTAGAAGTATCACTGTGCATGTCACAAGTTGTGACATATGAGGGGTGCAGTTGCATCAAGGATCCTGTGCCCAATTCTGTAATGGGTAGGGTCCCCGCAGCTAAGATCCACAACTTGCACCAACCTGAATGATATGCCAGATGGAGGGTGTATCCCTATAGGTTGCTGCATGTCTACAGCAATGTCAGCACAAGCACTGCCCCCCCAGCCCCAATACCATTAATATATTAAGAAATGCCCCACAGGGTAACTGGTGCCCCCCATTCCCCAATCCCAGCAATATGTTAAAATCCCCACAGGGCTAGCAACCCCCATGCTCAAATCCTGATGTTAAAAGTCTCACAGGGCTAATTAACCCCCAATCCCCGATTCCTGATCCACAAGTGTAGGTGGTAATGTAGACCATTTAAAAAAGACTATCATTATCCCTGGTCATCTAGTGGCCCCCCCCCCCACCTGGCAGTGCAAGCCCATCACACCTCCAACCCATACCCTGCTGGTGACTGGTACAGCCCACATCTCACCACCATGGCCAGCTGCTGACTAAGCTACATATGAGCATGTACTACTGCAAATAGTACATGCTTAATGGGTGACTGTTCTTTCATTGAGCATGTACTATTTACAGTAGTACATGCTTATACAGAGCTCAGTCAGTGGCTGGCCATGGTGGTGAGAGGTTGGTTGTGCCAGTCACTACTGGGTGTAAGAATATGCTCACCCACAAGCACATGACGTACACAAGGTATGTCATGACTACAAGCATACCCACACATACATCACATGCACAAGGCATGTTATGCTTACCTGTATGCTCATGCCATGCAGATGACACACAAGTACATAGCCCACAGCCATAAGTGGGACATCACACACACACACACACACACACACACACACACACAATGAGGGGCACACTACATATAGAACTAGGGACTCACACACATAGCTAGGGAATATCTATGTACGTTTGGTATAGGTTTACATACACATAAGGCTAGGTGATTATTCTTGCATAGCACCTAGATACAAGCTATGAAACTGCACTGCTTCTAAAGCATGACCTTTACCCTTTACCCTTTGTAAAAGATCCTTCACTCAAGGTACTTGTGATCCTAGATTTAATAAATAAATAAATAATAAAACATACGATCCTGTAGGGGACAGACAAAACACCATGGTTTATATTCTAGGCTAAGAACTGCACTGCTATTTTGCTGTGATAATGTCAGAAATATAATAATTTATTTACCTGGGAATGCCCTCTTCAGCTAATACCACTATATTATATGAATAGACCTTTCAGGGAACATGATGATACATTACAAAATGTTTCACCCGTAAGAACACATCATTGACAAAAGCATATTCTTATGACTAGAATGCTACACTTTGTAGCATTCTAAAGGGCAACTGAGATAATATTCTGTTGCCCCCCCCAAACTGACCAATAGAAGGAATAGTAACTGCAATCATCACACGCTCATGAGCTGGCTATCTGTCACCAGACTAAGAGCTTATCAGGGTATAAAAGCTCTTTTCCCAATGCCCCCTCAGAGGAAATTACAGGCAGATCCTGCATGACACTGCAGAGTTCGAGAAAGCCAGACTCCCGGGTACGTATGTTACATGACTAGCATGTGATATATAATGACTGTCCTATAAGCTAAGTGAGATAATAATAAAAGAACCTTATGTTGCTTTTATGATTGCTTCTGATACTCATTATTAGCCTTTCTCAGTCCTAGAACCTGTAAGAGAGGTATTGTATATTTTGTTATGGTGTGGTAATCTCCTGATGTCCTCCAAAGGGCTATGTTTCCCTGCAGGCAACTAAGGGGTTGTTAGATCATAATAACAAAGTCAGAGAGTGTCCAACAGAGCCCAGCAAAATATTTAACATGGATATGAGTTGGGGGTGCTGGTTGGTCTGACACTGCTAGGTGGGGGGGGCACTAGACTACCAGGGATAATGGGGATCTTTCATTTTTTTTTAACAGTCTGCATTACCACCCACACTTGTGGTTTGGGGATCGGGGTTTGGGGGGTTTGTTAGCCCTGTGGGGCTTTTATCATCAGGAGCAGGCATGGGGTTGCTAGCCCTGTGAGGCTTTTATTACACAGTTTTGGGGGACTGGAGCATGGGGTTGTGATAGCCCTGCAGGGCTTATTCCACTGATTGGGGGACTGCGGCTGGGGGGTTTACATATACTGGGGGATCAGGGCTGGCAGCACATTGGCACAACCCCAGTGGATGCAAAGTACACTTACACTAGTTATTAACTAAAATACAATTAAAAAATACCACCAACAGCTTAATCTGGTTCAAGGTCAGTTGGCATTCATCTGTATCCCCCTTCCCTGGGTCATGCCTGAAAATAGGCAGGATTTGTCTAGTGCACTTACCCGGTCAAGAAAAACTAAATAAACTAAATAAATTAACTGTACTTTGAAGGATGTCCTTTGGGGGTTGTTTTAGAGCTGCAAATTTGGCTGGCCCATAAGTGCAGAGGCAGTTCATCCATCTGCAATGCCGATGACCCAGGTTCGGGAATGGACTTGGGGTGTTGGAAGGCTGACAGGGGGGAGAAGGACTGAGCATGCCAGGGATTGTTCTCCCTCTTGGGGGGGTAGTGTATCCAACATGCTACAGATCCCTAGCAGAGGCTGGGAGGATTCGCTGTGTTGGCACCATGCTAGTGGGGTGGGGTGGGGTGTATGCATCCTGTGGGTAAGCCAGGGCATGTTACCACTGACTTTTGGGAGGGGCACCCTCCTGGGGACCCAGCCTGGGAGGGTAAGCCTGGGTATGGGGAGGTGGAGAATGGGAGTTGAGATCCCCTGCACTGCATCAAAATAGGAGCCAAAAAAAATTAAAAGAATTGCTAATTTGGGGATCTGGCAGCCACCCTTCCTGAATGGGGTGCAACTGCTGCCTAAACCCCCTTGCGCCATGTCACAGGGGGTTTATGGCATAAACGGTGGAGTAAGTCCACTTTGGTGCAAAGAGCCTATGACATGTCACAGGCTGCTTTGCAGAATCCTAAATGTCGCAATTCATAGCTACTTGCACCATTTTTTGGTATAAGTCACTTTGCGCCATGTGTAACCTTTTGAGAATCCAGCCCATCCTGTTTTTCAGTTCATCTGTTCTTAAAGTTAGTTTCTCTAATTTATTGTTTATCTCACCTAATGAGCCTGTTACTGTTTCTAGTGATGTTTTTTATATATCCCAAAGTTTTTAACATTTCTGTTTTCAATGTGTATACTGCATTCAGAAATGCTTCATCCTGTCTCTCACATTTTCCATTCTTATCTGCATTTAGTGTGTCTTGTATAGATTTTGACTCTGCATTCTGCCCTTTTTATTCTGTTTCTCGTTTCTTTTTTTTTTCATTTCTTCCGTCATTTCCTCTTCATAATCACTAAGTAGTTCTTCTGTTTCTGCTTCTTTGTCCTGTTCTGCAGAATCTGCTATACTATGGTTTTTTTTGGTCTTTAGTTTGTTTTTTAACATTGTCATTCCCCTTAGTTTTATTGCTTTCTATCATCCTGTTTTCAGCATCAGTGCTCTTTTCTGTGGCCTACCCCCCTGATGTTCCAAAATCTATTTGTACTATATTTTGCTGTGCTAAGGTTTTTTCAGGGATCACACCCCTTTGCATTTCCTTGTGTTTTACAACAGTCGGTTCCATATAATTTAAAATATTACCTTTGGCCCACTGTCGTCTAGCAGGCGGTGACACAGGTAGTGGTGATAGAACAGCATGCGGTGGTTCTTGCAATGCCCTTAGATCCGGTAGACTGGGTGATAGCTGTCATTCCTCAGCTTTTGTTGTTCTAGTAAATTGTTGCATTTTCTTCTTTTTGGAGAAATGACAGTCGGTAATCTCTTTTGTTCAGCACACAGCTTTAGACATACTCCCAGGTAAAAAAACAATTATTTACTTACCTGTTTGTAACCTTTTATTTAGCTGCTATGGCCCTTAGCATTAGCAGGTCAAGTATTACGAGTCAGCACTGAATCTGAATTGAGAGAGAGATGGTATACCCCCTGTACACTGACACCAACAACGACCTAGATCTCTGTCGATGAAATTGACAGTTCACCAACAAGTTGCTGTGTTGGTGCTCCTGAGACAGGGACACGCTGTCTCCCAGTCCTGCACCCCCTCCCTGAATCATCTCTGACTGGAGTTGATAATCTAAAGTATGGGGGGAGTGGGGGGCAGAGGGGGGTGAAGCCCCCAATAGAAATACAGGACTAGGAGACATTTGGGAATAATATCAACCGCAACTTTGGGTTGACATAATTCCCAACGCTCTGATGCCAGTTGACAAAAGTGTCATTGAACCGGCATCGTAGAGCTGAAAGAGATGCCAGTGAAGGGAAGCAACCTCCGTTTCACCTGGCCATCTTGGTTAATCTATCAGCACACACGCAGATGATCCTCACAGGTGACTCTCCCAATCTCTCCCCAGGTCATCCTATTTAGATGCTTAAGTGGACATAATAGTTCCATAAATATATGCATGTATTTATGCTAGTAAAATGCATTGAAAACATTTTAATATGCATCAGAAAAATATGACTTTGAAACACCAGTGAACATCTTTAAGGACTGGGTTGCAGAAAGTTCCCTTTTCTGCCATGGGAAGTGGGGAGGCTTTTGCTATACAAGGGCCTGGGGATCTGGATTCTGGGCTTCGTGTCAGTTCACCCCTTCTAGAGCTGGTGTAAAGCACCAAAGAGTGTGCAATGAGCACTGAAGGCTGAGTGTTGAGGGTACCTCTGCATGTTCACACCTTTCAGGGTTGTTACAGGGCTGTGAATGATTACCAGAAATAGAAGGGGAGACTTTTCTGAAAGGGGAAGCAATGGGTCTGAGGTAGGTGCCTTGTTTATCACAGCAGGTACCTGGCCAGTTTCCCAAGCCCTGCAGTGCCATTATGACACCTGTCATGTCTGATTGAGCTCTGTCCAGCCAGCACTGCTAATGTGCCTAGTCCATAAGTGTGGAGCACATCAAATCAAGTTATCCCTGGTACCAGTTATGTGATTTTGAGGGAAATGTTATTTTTTTCCACAGAAGTCTTTTATCCACTGAGCCAGACCTGGGTGGCTAGTCAGCCATATCCCAGGGCACTTCTGATTGTCCATTTTTCCTCTTTCCAAGCAGGAGGCTAGTTCCCCCACAAATTTTCCCAAAATGGGACCAAAGAGGGGAAGGCCATGCTTCCCCTGGAGTACTCATTTCTAGAAGTGCCCACCAGCTGGAGTGGAAGTGCAGATCAAGATGTCCTATGCTGGACTTCACAGAGCCCTGGGCTGCTCCATTTTTCTCCTTGGTTCACTCCCTCTAGGTCCCAGGGCTGCAGCAGCATGGAGGTATGCTTACATTCTGGAACTGCAGCTCCTTCAATCCCCTCGGACCTATTTCTTTGCCTCTCATGAGTCGGCGCTACCACTAGGCCTCCACCTGGTGGCAGACAAGAGTTGGAAAGCTCCGCCACCCCAGACTGAGAGACATAAACTGCCAGGCAGCTGCTCAATCCTGTCTTGGCCCTTCCCCCACTGACCCCAGATGACCCCAGCTCATTACTGAACTTGCATCTCTGCTCTGCAGAGAGATAATCTACTTATAGTGCCTCAGCCCTCTGCACTATCAGTCCAGGAAAATGTTTTTTGAAATTATTTGATTGCTGCAACAACTTAACAGGATTCTTCATGATGTACTATGCATTTTGCAAGTTCTGAGCAAAAGCACCACAGCTGTAATTGTGCAAGGTCATCCACGTTTGGATGGGTACATAGGGCGGGTTGCTGATGTTCAGTATATTGACAACTGCTGTACCATCTGCTCCAGTTGTAGAACACCCTCACTTACAATTTAACATCATAAAGTATAAATGGGTCTGGAAATTAATAGACATGGTAAGCACAAGTCATGTGTTTCATTGGACTCTTTTCTGTACAGGACAATGGCTGGCATGAGGATCCTCTTTGGAAACCTGCATTTAGCCCTTCACTCATAAATGTTTGTGACTGTCAATGATAGTTTTACCTCTCTGCATAAGGGTTTCAATCTCACTGTGATTGTTCACCAGACAATACATAAAATTAGGAATGCCTGTGGATATTATAATTAAGCAATAAGGCATGACCAGGGGTTATGTTAATGGTTTGTTAATCACCTTCTAGGGGGTGTAATGTGGCACGAGGCGTAGCTGAGTGCCACATGCCCCTAGAGGGCGATTAACTGACCATTAACATAACCCCTGGGAGTGCCTTATTGCTATTATAAAAACATGTTTTTAAATAGTGTTAAACCTTCTTCAGCACATGATTAAGCTCTACATGTATGTTAATAAAAGATTAACATAAGGCTGTTAGAATGTTTACTGCCAATCAGAAAGCTCCATTTCTCAGACCCTTATTATAATAAGTAAAAGTGGAGGCTACTGTTGCTGCTCTTATCTACATGTGTCTCTGCATCTATCAGTTCCTCTTAAAGGCAAATGCCTGCTAAGACAATGAAAAGAGGACAGACAGTCCAGAGAAACTGATATGTTTAGTAAGCAACCAAACTACACTGGCTCTACTGATGCACATACTTTAACCCTTCACATAGAGGGTCCTGTGATTTAATATAATACCCAGGTCCTGAAAACCCTCACCTGATCCACTGGAGAATAACTACTGTTGTAAAACTGTTCTATTACTAACGAATTCTGGGGCAAGATGTGGCATACTGTACATACAGTAAATATAGACTAAATGATAAGCAGCTGTAAATTACAAACTGTAATTCCAAAAAGGGGTTCTAGTTACATCATAAACCATGCTTGGAAAGCCATATTAGTTTGTATGTATCACTAGAGCTTTGAGATAGAATTACAAGCCTTGTCATTTACAGCTGGAATCAATTTTATGTGATATAAGGGACAGCCAAGAACTTTTTAAACGGTATACAACTGTTACAAGTGAATTAATCTTCTGCCTCAGAAGCTGAACGTGAATGAAACAGGCATTACTTATGTCAGAATCCTATAGAGTAAGTGAACTGTTCAAACATTTTGAGTGACACAGACATTGCAAAAAATATAATTTGCTGTTCTGAAATCACAAATGGCAAATTATGAGCTGTTTGATTTCA
This sequence comes from Neoceratodus forsteri, assembly GCA_016271365.2. Classification (NCBI taxonomy): domain Eukaryota; kingdom Metazoa; phylum Chordata; order Ceratodontiformes; family Ceratodontidae; genus Neoceratodus; species Neoceratodus forsteri. The sequence goes on from JADMNL010000035.1 coordinate 106,093,335, forward strand.
CAAGTGTTAATTACAATAAATTATGTTAGCTATCTGTAAAATTAGAAAAGCCTACCATTTATTACAATGCCAATTGATGTCAACATCACAAAAACAACTTAAACATCAGCAGAGACAGACATTTGGGTATTCGTTAATCAGATGCTAGCACAACATTTTTTCCCTTTTTTGGTAGTATGTAAGAAAAGTACTCATTCTAAAAAATAACAACAACAAAAAAACCCACAAAAACCCTCTACTAACTGAGAGTGTTATCAAGCACGTGACTGACAAAGAGTGAGCAGAGCAATATTCATCACTGAGGAGGCTTGGCGGATGTACGAATTATCTGCCTAGCATCCTCAATGATGCATGCTCACTGCTCTGTCCTCTCCCTCCTGTTTGCATGCCCCATAACACTGTCAGTCTGAAGATTGCATGATTAAACCTGGTTGGTGGCATGCTATGAAGAGGGACAACAACCAGACTATTCAAGACTTTTTGCATATACTCCATTCTGAAATCAAGAGTTGGGGTCAGAAGGAGTCCGACATTCATAGAATGATGTTTATAGATTTGGCGGGATGGGCTGGAAAGGGTAATAAATTCAGAAGAATTTGTTGACTCCGAATAAAGTGCCAGCTGCTGGCATAAAATTTTATTTTTTTCCAAAAATCACTGTGGAAGAATGGGGAAAGGTGCTGGAGGGCAGCAGATGACTAGGGTTGTGGAAAGGGTGGCCAGGGCCTAACTATTGTCACCTGGGTAAGGATTGAGACTTTGTTTATTTTGATTATTCTCCTCAAATATAGATGCCTCAAATAGGATATTCGGCCAGTGATAAGCTCACACTGCAAGTAGACATCAGGATCAAATAATAAATGACAGAATATTTAAACACAGAAGTATTACCCAGCGCCATGCAACATGGTAAAATATATTGTTCACGGCAGCCCTGTAGGCTGTGTGTTGATTAAGTCATCCTGTTGTGCATAGCAGCTGTGCACATAGTCACAACAGTGAGTTTGTTCACATCCTATTTTGCGACTCCACACTTACAGCCTGAGAATCAGGCCTATATTTTTACAGAAAGATTTGTACTTTAAATTTCTTTTGAGGACACATTACTGAAATTTTTGTTGTTTCAGGTAGAGATGTTATTTTATCTACAGTATTTATGATGTTTGGTCATGAAAGACATTCTGAGCTATTGCATATACCGTCAAAACAGTGATGGAAATACCCGAAGACCATTACAATAACAAAATCGGCAGTTCACCGTAATGGTCCATGGTATGCTGACTCTGCTTTCTCCCCCTTCCCAAAACAACTAACAACTCAGAATTGGTTATCTTAAAATGTGTGTGGGGGTACAGGGATTGAGTCCCTTGCATGAAGGTGTGGGGGGAAGCCCCCCCTGGAAAAAACACTTTGATCTACTGCGACATAGTGCCAACTGTCAGTATTGTGCCATCGCCGTAATGCATTCAACAAATTTACTGTTGATGCGGCTTGGTGGAACTGAACTATGGACAGTCAATTTCCAAGTGTGTCCTTGGAGGAAGGATACATGAAAAGTGGTTAAAATGCAAATACAGAGATAATTAATTAATTAGTTAATTTATTTCATCTCGAATTACAAATACCTTAGGGCTAAACAGAGCTAATTTACAAAGGTTCCACATCGGTGGGATTAGGGTAACATACAGACGAAGGGAAGCTAAAAAAGTGATATACAGTCAACAAAAATTGGCAATAACAAAACATCACTAACCAGCAAAAGTAGAAATATTTTGATTCCAACAAGGTCTGGTAATACAGCATACAACATAGGTTAGGCAGTATAGTGAGCAGAACTGATAACTGAATATGCTGAAAATCTATGACTGACTGTTAGCTGACTGTTAGATAATATTGATGTAATGCACAACTTATACAAACAAATTATGAAGCCAGAGAATATGTTGCATACTTAGAAGAAGAAAGCAAAGTACTGAGGATTGGCATGTACTAATGGCTTAAACATTTCAGCTACTGTAAACGAAGGTGGACACATAGTAACCTAGGGAATTTGGAGAGAATAAGCACATAGTGATATCTTAAAGCGCTTGTCCCATAATTATTACAGTTTGCCATTAAGGCATAATACCTGGTGTCAAAACAGTATGCAGACAGTAAAAAGTAAAATAAAGATCCAAGAACTAGTCAGTATTTTGTAAAATGTGCTGGAATGGCAATAACGGGTTAGTGGAGTCTTTTTTTTTTGTTATGCCTGCCAAACCATTATTACGGATACCGTAACATGCACATGTCTCTAAAGATCCCAGCATGTGTTCTATTTGGGAGTTAATGTGATTTTTTTAATTATGTTGGGAAAATAGCAACATGTTAATGTGAGAGGGTTGAGATGGAATTTCATTAAAGTGAAGAGGAGATGGGGAATATCACTTCGCTGCTTAAGGTGAAACACTAGAGAGAGCATTTGGTTGCTTGTTTTTAAAAGGGATTTCATTCATTTGTTGACTGTTACTGTACATGGCAGTTACACTGAAAGTTGTTTTCCACTCTATGTGTGACAGTCCTGCACTTGCGCTGTTGTGTTTTTCTGATAACACTATCATTCAAAGCTCTGAAAGATAGTATTACGGGCTCCGAAACTACAGTATTATGGAACACCAACAATACTATTATTACTTTGCTGGGGTGGTATCATGGGGATTTTTTTGTATGCTTTTGTGCGCTATTATTTGGATCTATCTATTATAAAGCATTAAAACAAGATTCAAGAGCTATAAATTTGTAATTACCCACACCCTGGACACATGTCTATAGCTGGGTATTATAGTCATCCTGGACATCATAAACTGAACAATGTTGTTCTCACACTTCTCAGTGTGGTGTAGCTCTCATGGTACTTTTGAACAATGATTTTGTAACAATACAGTAGTTTTAAATTAAACAATAATGCACAACAGGGTGTGGGTCATGCTGGGATAACTTCACGCCTGGGTGGTTGGGCACGAGGCTGCAGGCTGAATGTGTCCAACATCCCAGAAGTGAGGTAAACCCAGCACAACACACACCCTGAAGGGCATTATTGCTATTATACAATGGTTTGTTGTATACAGAATAAAAAATCATTTTAAAAATGTTTTTGTTACTGTGGAAAATTATTTTTGCTTCTTAAGAGAAGAAGCAAATCCAAATCCAGTACAATTAATCAGGAGATTCACAGTGCTGAGACTAAACCCGTGAGGTTTTGCTGGGATAACCTCACTGTGCCAGGGACACAATGACCAATCAGAGTTCAGGAAATAGTCTTGCCATTGTATAATAATGATTTACAAACCTATCCCTAGATTTTCCATGGATTCTGTGGAACTAATCGTGGAAACTGAACATAGAAATATTGGAGTATTTGGACAGATTTTCATTGGCTTCCTTAAAAATCAAAATTAAATTGACAATGTTTCCACAGTATCTGCAGTTAAAATATGTGCAACTTATACAGCATTACAACATGTACTTTCCATGGAATTTCATGCTATTTTCTATTGGTATGTGCTTTCCGTGTCCTTTTCCATGGAGAATACTGATGACAACTGTTTAAAACTTTACAAATTCTATCATCATTTCCATAGAACCCACAAAAAATGTATTTAAAAATGTCATGGTTTCCAAGATATTTTCTTTTATACAGTCCAGAAGCTTCAGGGACATTATGGAAAATATAGGGATTTAAATATTATAATAAATAAGGCTCATCTGTGGACTATCTGGTACGGTCCTCAGATGGTTTAGTTGGTTTAGATCTTTCCTCCAGGGTAGGACTCGGAGAGTGGCCACTGGGATTTATTCCTCTGATACTCTCCCCCTATCCTGTGGTGTTCTACAGGGCTCCATTTTGGCAGCCATGTTGTTTGCAGTGTATGCTGCCATTAGGAGACATTGTTAGGTGGTATGGCTTGAGTTTTCACTGCTATACAGATGATGCTCAGCTATACCTGGCTTTTGTACCTGAGTAGGAGGATGTAATCTTGGTATTTAATAACTGTTTCTCTGAGATTCAGGATGGGATGAGTGCCAGCTGGCTGAGGCTCAATCCAGATAAAACTGAGGTGCTGATGGTGGACCCAGCTCATCAGGTGGCTGGTGTGCCAGCTGGGAATCTTCAGGGCTATGGCTTGGAGATGCTCAGCTGGCTACCTCACATTATATGCAAAATCTAGGCATTATTCTTGACAATGAGCTGACCCTGACATCTTAGGTGTTGGTGGTTGTCAGGACCTCATTTTTTCATTTGAGGAATATTGCCTGGGTGAAGCACCTGGTTCCTCCTGATCTTTCTACCTTGGTCCACACCTCTGTGACCACTCACCTTGACTACTGCAATGCCCTGTACCTAGGGCTTCCTGGGGTTGATATCCACCACTTGCAGTTGGAGCAGAATGTGGCAGCCAGGTTTGTGACTCATACCTCTAGGACCAGTCACATTACACCTGTGCTCCACAGTCTACACTGGCTGCCTGTACAGTGGCAGATCAACTTTAAGGTTGGTTTACTGATCTACAAAGCCCTACATGAACAAGGACCCTGCTACCTGAAAGATATCCTTAGCCCCTACTGCTCCTTCTGTCCGCTCTGATCCACTGATGAGGGATTCCTAGAGATTTCCAGGGTGTGCCTAAAGACCTCTGGTGCTTGTTTCTTTGCTTTTGCATCCTCTACCCTGTGGAATTCTCCACCTCATCAGGTGAGGGAGTGCTTGACCATCCAAAGTTTTAGGTCAGCTCTTAAGATTTAGTTATTTAGGCTAGCCTTCCCTGATAGTGTTGGCTGATAATTCCTGGTTATTAATTCAAGTTGATGTTATTTATATTATGGGATATTGATTTTAATCTGATTTTATGGACTATATTGGTGTAATCTGTATGTGTTTTAACTTTTATGTTCAGCACCTTAGTCTTTTTGGAAAGGCACTTTATAAATAAAGTTATTATTATTATTAACATTATTATATCATTTTCTTCCACAATTTAGATTCATAAATAAATAATTTATAATGGCTGAAAATATTTAAGTATTGCTTTGCCCTGTTATTTCAATGATGAAGACCTAACATGACACTTTTTTTTTTATAGATTTTGGAATGTTAATGAGCCTGATGATTTAGGAAATGAGGACTGTGCAGAGATGCTGAAGACTAAGAGAAACACATGGAATGACCGTTCCTGTATTTACCGATTAAACTTCACTTGCGAAAAAAGTAATCAAGTTATATGTTTCCTAACTTATTTTGTTGTCAGATTGATATGGATTTGATAATTAATGGAACTCTTCATAAAGGTTATCCTACCACTATCATTAATACTTCAACTTTTATGATTAATATTGCTGATTACACAGGAAGTGCTCTGATTGCAAAGCCTTATATGAAAGGCTCTTTGTTGCAGTCTGACACCATACTCAGTTGATGTGTGTAATAATGTGGAATACAAATCTTCAGTTCTTTAAAAGTGGCAAGTATTTAGGACTTGCACAACATGATCTGAAATGTAGTTGGAGACAAGGGGCAAGAATTTGGATGCTAATTATTTGTTAGAATTTCCTGGATGATCAGACATCTAACGCATGGGATGTGCAGCAAATAATCGAGATTTCGTATCCTTGTAGCTAAAGGACCCCCTACTAGTCTGCATTTCCATGGTCTAGCATGCATCAAATTCATAGCCACATTTGTGCAGCTTTCTGTCACCTACATCTAACTCGAGACACTGGTGGCCAAAAAGCAGGTAGAACTCTTTTAAATGTGTCTGACAATGGTAAAAAGATACAGGTTGGTCCTTGTGGCTCAACATGCCAGGTGGACCAGTTTATACAACTGAAACCTAGGCTGTAGACCTTGTATCAGGTTTAGAAAATCCTGCCCATGGCCTCTACATATGTGTGGAGCCTGCTCCAAATTTATATGTGCTTAAACTGGAGACTATTCTGGGGGGGAGGGTGGCATGAAAATAAACACAAAATAAATGCTATTGTATGGATTCAAATCTGATAAAATGGGTTTCCTCAGTGCCTTATCAAGGTACAGTCTATTTAGCAGATGAGGCATATAACTCTCCTTGTACTTAAGATCCTTCTACTAAAAACACACTTATTTTTTCTAGCTCTTAACTGCTCTGAAAAGGTCACTTTAGTCTCCTTTGTGGGTTGTCACTGACTCTGATATTTGTTTTCATGCAAATAAACATTGCACTAAATTGTAGCTGTCCTGTCTTCATAGCGTTGATAGGGAACCACTCATCATCCTGGAGACCCAGATTTGTGCCTGGGCCCATGGTATCAGAAACAAACACTGGCAGACATAAGGCTGACCATGCATTTAGATGCCTTCCGACTGATATGGAGCATGCACTCTGCTGCTCCCTCCCAGAATTATTTGGAGCCATCAAAGGGTACAGCATAGCAGGTGGGAGGGAGAAGAACCCTGGATGAACTACACATGGAAGGGCACATTGGCAGCAGTGGTAGGTTTTATTGTGGTGGATTGGTTATGTAATTCAGGAAAAGATCAGCTCCCAGAATGAGATGACAGGAGCATAAGAAATACCCCTACCATAGGGTCAAATGAAAATCTCATCATTGGCCATCTTCCTTGGTGATCCTGCCTTTCCAAGCATGTTGCTTCCTCCACTTGAGATCTCCCCTAATGGAAATGATGTCCAGTGACAAGTGTAGAAACATACACTGATAAATTAAGGGAACTGTTGGAGATCTAGAGAGAAGACAGCTATAGAATTGATATGTAAGATAGGAGATCTGGGTACTGGCAGACATGACAAAGAGAACCCAAGAGTAGAGATTTTGTGAAGTTTTAATTCACCTGCAAAGTTGGTATAACTTTGTGGAAATTCATAATTTGCAAATTTCGTTGTAGATGCACTAACTTCACTGGGTGATTTCTGTATTTTTTTTAAATCTGGAACTTAAAAAACTCCTCTACTTACTGTGTTGTAAAGCCAGCACCTATGACCTCCCCCCAATTTTTTTTTATATTTATTTATTTAATTCATATATTGGATTTACAACCTTTGAGTCAAATACTCATTTACAAAGGCACCTCGTCGCAGGGAGGGGGAACAATCAACTTGTGAGACAAGACAGTGGGGAACAGTACAGGTGAGATACATGCAGCATACATAACAGAATTTCCAAAGAGCAAATAAACATAGGCAGTTTGCAAAGAGCACACAACAGTAAGTCATTGGTGGTCTAGAGGGTCATGCAGGCTATAGCATGTGGTGTATAGACTGAAAACAGGCTAATCAGTGAACTGTTGGATCATAATCCTGTTGGACCTGGATCAGTTTGAGAAGGCACCACAGTGGCCCTATAATAGGCACATACATCTCCGAGAGCTAAAGAGGTGTTTGTGTAGGGCAGTTTTGAACTGGCCAGTTTTAGGGGTGTTTGTGATGTGCGTGGGGAGGGAGTTATACCAGGACGGTGCTCTGTGATAAAAGGATCTTTGGGTGAGTGAGGTCCTGGCTCTAGGTACCTGGAAGGTGGCTTTGTTAGTGTTATGGGTGGCGACCGAGTGGGAGGCTCATAGAAGCTGTGCAGTGACACCTGGGGGACATAGTCCAAGTAGAGCCTTTTTAGCCAGTATGCAGGTGTGATATTGCAGACGTTCTTCCAGATTAAGTATGTTTGAGGTGGAGTAGAGTTGGCATGTGTGAGTTCTGCTTGGGGTACCGGTCAAAAGCCTGCAGGCTTTGTTGATGGAAGTCTGGATTTTGGTGAGGGCAGTGGGGTCAGCAACTGCATAGGTGGGGAGTCCATAGTCAACTAATGACAGGATGGAGGAAGTGATAGCCAGCCGTAGGGCAAATTCAGGGAGGCAGTCTTTCTGGCGATAGAGGAGTCCAATCCAGGCGTTCATGGCAGAGCATAAAGCACTGACATGGGCATGAAAGGAGAAAGCCGAGTCAAAGGTGATGCCCAGGTATTTGTATGTTGATACCTGCTCAAGGCGGTGGAGGGTACTGGGAAGGATGCAAAGGGGAGCATTTTTGGAGTTACTTTGGCGGTGTGCAAAGATCATAGATTTTGTTTTCTTGAGGTTCAGGACCAGGCGATGGTCGAGGAACCATTTTTCAGCTTGGCTGAAGGAGAATTGCAAGGTGCTCCGGAGAGTGAGCGGGTCGGGGTGTGAGGCGACTAGGACTGCATCATCGGCATATAGTAGCAGCTTGCCTGAGCAAGAGCTGGGAAGGGTGTTTAAGAAGAGACTGAACAATGTGGGGCCCAGAATGAAGCCTTATGGGATTCCAGAATGTACAGGCAGTGCAGAAGATAGGCTACCATTTAACTTGACACGTTGGGATCTATCACAGAGGTAGCTGGAGAACCAGGCCAAAGGGCCGGATGAGAGTCCCAGCTTACAGAGGGTGTCAAGCATTAATGGGTGACTCACAGTGTCGAAGGCCTTGGATAGGTCAATGAACATTGCCCCAGCCACCTCCCTGGTGTCTAGTGCAGAGTGTATATGGTGGGAAAACTCCAGCAGAGCTGTGGTGGTGCTGTGAACAGGGCGGAAGCCATGCTGTTCTGGGCACAAAATGTTGTAGCTGGATAGATAATCCACGAGTTGTGTGGATACTATTTTCTCCAGAGCTTTGGAGAAGGGGAGGAGGATGGAGATAGGTCTGTAGTTGCTTGGTACAGTGCGGTCTCCATTTTTATGTATAGGGGTGATTTCAGCCTGCTTCCATGCACTCGGGAAGTGGTCGAGGCACAGGGATCGATTAAGAAGGTCCATGAGGGGGGCTAGCATGACATCCTTTGTTAGGCAGAGTATCCTGGAATCGAGGGGGTCACAGCTCAGGTTGTGGGAGGAGAGAGCCTTTAGGAGGATTGGTTTTGCATCCTGTGGGGAGATAGTCCTAAAGAGAAAAGGAGGGTGAGAGATAGCTGGGTTCTTGGTTACCGAGATGGGGTCAAAGAAGTGGTCTGGAAGGACTGTATTTAGATCAGAGAATGTTTTGTTAAGGCAGTCGGTAACATGGGATGGGTCCATCTTAATAGCGCCATTTATGACCATCTGAGAGGGAGGAGGGGAGCGGATCATCCTGTTTAACTCCTTCATGTTATCCCAGAAGGTTTGGGCAGTGCCCCAGGAGGAGGTCAAGGTGGATTGGTAGTAGTTGGCTTTGGCTAGTCTTATGGCCCAGGTGCAATGTTAGATTAATGATGATATACCCCTAACCTATCACCCCCTGGTACCCTCATCCCATCACCACTCTGCCCTGATGAATTGTAGGCTGCAACAAAAAGTAATGTTAACTAAAAGTAGGAGTCTGACGACCCTGAGGAAGACCAAGGGAGCTACTGAGTTAAAATTAAATCAATACCCATCCCTAACCCTACCCTTCCTCCTGCATGCCAAATACAATCTGCCACCCCTTCCCACCCATCTCCCACTGAGTAAGTCGCTACTTTCTTGTCATCATAAGGACCCCTACCCGGTCTCCCACTGGTTCCCACCACCTTTCCTGCTCTGCCAGCATCCAGAAAAACAACCTGCAATAAGGAAAATGGTCCCCCAGTGCAGAGTGTCCACTCTGTTCAGTGTCGATCTCATAATGGCACAAATGAATGCTAATGTCTTTGCTCCTAGTAAAACCTGATTGGCTAAAAATTCAGACAATCAAGTTTTACTAGGAACAAAGATGTCGCTATTCTCCTTTATTTGCAGAGTGAGACAGATACTGACTAGAGCAAATGTTCTACTGCAGGGGGCTGTGTTCCGTATTACAGGGGTTTGAGTGCTGGTGGGGGGCGGGGTGATAAGGATCAGGAGGGTTGGGGAGCAGGGTGATGGGGATCAGGAGGGTTGGGGAGCAGGGTGATGGGGATCAGGAGGTTGGGGAGCAGGGTGATGGGGATCAGGAGGTTAGGGGAGCAGGGTGATGGGGATCAGGAGGGGTTGGGGAGCAGGTGGTGATGGGATCAGGAGGGTTGGGGAGCAGGGTGATGGGGATCAGGAGGGTGGGGGAGCAGGGTGATGGGGATCAGGGTTGGGAGCAGGGTGATGGGGATCAGGAGGGTTGGGGAGCAGGGTGATGGGGATCAGGAGGGTTGGGGCAGGGTGATGGGGATCAGGAGGGGTTGGGAGCAGGGTGAATGGGGATCAGGAGGGTTGGGGAGCAGGGTGATGGGGATCAGGAGGGGTTGGGGAGCAGGGTGATGGGGATCAGGAGGGTTGGGGAGCAGGGTGATGGGGATCAGGAGGGTTGGGGAGCAGGTGATGGGGATCAGGAGGGTTGGGGAGCAGGGTGATGGGGATCAGGAGGGGTTGGGGGGAGCGGGTGATGGGGATCAGGAGGGGTTGGGGTGGGGAGCAGGGTGATGGGGATCAGGAGGGTTGGGTGGGGAGCAGGGTGATGGGGATCAGAGGAGGGTTGGGGAGCAGGGTGATGGGGATCAGGGAGGGGTTGGGGAGCAGGGTGATGGGGATCAGGAGGGGTTTGGGGGGCCTATTATGATAAGTGACTTACTCAGTAGGCCTCAGATGAAGGGAGGTGGGGGAGTGTGTTTAGCTTGTGGGTGGGTAGAAGGGTAGGGTAAGAGATGGGTATTTTATTAATTTAACTTTTAAAAAAAAAGATTTAGTTTATACCTTCTTTTTCTCTCTGGCCCCTCCAAGTCCCTCAGGCCCTGCTGGCAGTTCCCTTCCAAGCCTCCCCCATCACAACCATCTATCTCACCACTCAGGTGGGGTCAGGGTGTGGAGCTTCCCCCTGAAATTGCATATTTTGTCAGGCTGGCACCACAATCCAGAGTGGCAGAGGACTGGGGAGCTCCCACAGGCCATCAACATGGGGCCATTTTCCTTGGTTTTCACCCTACCCTAGTAGACATCGTTTACATGGACGCTAAGGTGACCCTGACCATGCTGTGCATGCATTCGGCCACCAGCATCAGTGATGTCTCCTCCTTCCTACTGCCATTCCATCTGCACAGCTACCTGTGGTCACCCAGGTGGCATATTATGGTGGAAGACAGCACTCTCCCACCCCAGAAGAGAAGAGCATCCTCTGGCAAGCTTAATCCTCCCCCCCACTGCCAGCCTCTGATGACTCGAGCTCATTCCCAAACTGAGATCACCAGCATTGCGAGTGGTAGCACTACCGCTGGGGCTATGGACCAGCACTATTGACTGAACTTTAATTCAGGAACTGTCTTGGTCCTTCTTGGGGTCAGAGTCATCAGACTCCTACTTTTAATGGGATTTATTTTTGCTGCAGCCTGCAGTTCATCAGCGCAGGGGGAATGAGAGGGGGCTGTATCATTGTATAGAATGTTTTGGACTTGGGAAGGAGGGGTGTAACATGCAGTCCTCATTGTTATTCACATGCAAATTATCCACTGGCATAAATGTATCATGCAAATTTGACCAAATTACCTGGTGAATAAAAATACAAACTGCTTCATTGGCTTTGTAAATTTGCCAAAATATTTGATTTTTTTTTTGCATAGCGAATTTCAGCAACTTCACACTACACAAAACCCAAGAGGAAAACTTAACATGAAAAACAATTGATGATTAGTGTGCAAATTGGGTGCATACATATTGTACCTCTCAATCTGTCAGCATTGAAATGCATCTGAATGGGCTTTAAATGACAGAGGAAATCATTAGAAAGTGTAGCACTTTCTTAAGTTAAGGAATAATACGTTTATCAATAGTGGGCACTACATGTCTGGTGGTAACGAATGTTTCTATCCACTTAATTTCAATTTTAACAGTTTTTATGTCCACGAATTGCTCTACATGATAAGGAAATATCAGTATATCATCAAGGAGCATGAGTAGATTTGAATGTAAAATACTGTACATAGTGCGATGCAAAATTCATAGCAGTTGAGAGATATGTGGGTAGTGACCTGAGTTTCAAAAAGTGCAGATTGGATATCTCAGGAAAAATGTGTGTTTGTTTATGCTATGCAGCCCTGAATTAGCCATCTATAATGTGATATTATTATTCATCCCTTCCCCTCTCCAGGATAGACAACTCATACTAGATGGGAAGGTAACATACATTAGAAAATGGGTACAGAGAAATCTTGTTGCTTATTGGTTAAAACTACCTACTAGCCGGTTCGTTATGAGGCAGCAGAGATCACGAAATAATGAGTCCCAGTCTCTGTTGCCTCATTTTGTTCTGACAGTACTGAGCCAATGGAATTTTCAAAAAGCAAATACCACCGTGTTTTGTTTCCCATTTAGTGAGACCCCTTCCCCTGACTCAAACTGTCACCATAACAGCACTCACCATGTTAAGCTAGCAGAAAGTGTGGCATCTACCCATATTTTTGTTCTGTACAACCTTTAATGAAAAAGAAATGTGAACTGTGTTTTTGCTGAAAACAGTATGGTGCTTACCTTACTGCAGAATAGCACCAGCACTGAGCTGTTTATCTGGAGTCCCCCAACCCACCCAAGATCACAGTATTCTCATTCCCAACCGCATATGAAATCACGTAATATCAATGGTTTTAAATAAAACATAAAAAAAATATTATAGCACATTTCACTTAAAAGTAACTGCTGTAGTGATGGCAGGGTAGAGGAGTGGTGGCATGGAACTGCAGGCCTACTACCATCCTGTCCTGCTCATGCCATTGTCCTTCACTGTGCACACAGTCAGACCATTTAAATTCAAATGGTAAACAGTTTTTTTCCTGAGCCACCATATCTGCTCAATCCTTATGTCTATCTCTCTCTCTCTCTCTCTACTTTTAAATTAACCATGCTATTACAGTTTCTGAATGCGCTAGCCTCCTGCCATGTCAAACTGCCACTGCTGATTCTACAAACATTTAGGAACAAGCTACAGAAATATAGCAAAAAAGCAGGAAAGATGTTAGGAAGTGGGCAGACATGTGATGGGGCTTTTCAAGTTGCCAACAATGGAACACACCTGTACAATGTACAGTACTGTCAAGAAAAGTGTTTTAAAAATAGCAGTGCCCTCTACTGGCAGCTGTGACAGGCAGGGGAAAACAACTGTGACAGCCAGGGACTACGTTACCATAAAACTTTTTTTTTGCATTTTTAAAGCTTTTTTTTTATTATTGTGTACCTAATTTTTAACTACTGTATAAACATTAGGCAGTTAGCCATTTTGTAATCATAATAATAATACCCTCCAGGGTGGGTGGTATGGGTTATACTGGACCTTCCAGAGGCTATAATTCCCTCTGCCTGTGACATCAGGCCTCATTATGCCCCTTGGTGGTCTGGTAAAGCTGAATACTGCAACCCTGTTGAGTAGTATTGCCTACAGTGTGCTCAGTGTCATGTTGTTGTCTGCCATGAAACAGTGCAGTGGCATATTTGATGCATTGGGGCTCTGTGCTCTCTGGCCACATCACTTCTGCATCACTGCCTCTGTTTGTTTACTGAGGTGGAGTTTTCACGTAATTGCATCTTATGTCCAGATGGTGATGCTTTTAGCTGTCAGTTATGCACATCTTTCAGTTCAGTGGCACTTCGCCTGCCTTCCTGTTAGGCCTCAGATAACTCTACAGTACTGTAGCCTGGCATTTTATAGTTACCTTTATGTGTGCTGTTAGAAGAACAATAACATGGCCATCCCACTGGCACAGCAGTAGGGCTTCCGTTTGTGTTGCTGATGTCCTGGGTTTGAGAATGGACCCAGGAGTCGGAGGACTAGCCATGGAAAAGAAGGATGGAGTGTCCAGGTGACAACTCTCCTTCTCTGGGGGGAGTGGGGGGAGTAATCAGTACAATATAGATCCCTAGTGGAGGATGGTGATTGGTACTGACTGGTGCTGGTGCTGTGTGGAGGTGTGACATATATGTGTTGTGTTGAGACTGCATCCTAGAGAAGCTGGGAAAAGACAGCCTGCAGTTTCAAAGACAGTACACGGATGCACCCTTTGAAAACCTCAATGATTCATTTTGGAAACTGGGCATCTGGGGTACATCAGGGGATCTCTTGGGGAACATGAACCCCAAATGTGGTGTAAATACACCAATAAATGCTATACCTGTGACTGATTGTTTTGTGTGCTGTGTTTGAAGCTGAGGCCTTGTGAAGCAGAGAAATAGCTGCCTGCAGTTTCGAAGACCGCACACAGATGTATCTGGTAAAAAAACCTTCAAATCTTTAAGCTGCACACACTAATTTGGGACACAAAAAATAGTCTTACAGCAGTAAGTACAGTCTAATTATTTATTCTTTTTGGTTTCTGAAGTAGCAGAAGGGGTTGGTGTGTCCACAGATTAGTTAACTGGTGTGTGCCATTGTTGCTTCTCCCACTGTGTCTAGTCTGTACCAGTTCCCATCCTCATCTTTCTCTGGGCCAGGACATTTATTGGGTGGATCTTGCTCGAGGTCCCCTGGGTCACATTGTTATTTGTCAGATTTAGCACTCTACAGTGCTATCACTCTCACATTACCCTGCAAATAGAGAAATACAGAGTCCAACCCTTGACATACTGTATGGTCCTCCATATAATAGTTGGCTTCTTGTTACTGTATGCAGTACTTCCATGGCCTCCTTGTGGCAATGTGGCCTGCCACAGGCCACCCCATCAGTGGATCCTGGTAAAGGTCAGACCCACTTTTCTCAACTGTGCCGGGACTGGCATAGTAGGAGCAGGCTACTGGAATCCTCAAGGCATGTTCTTGGCCACCTCCTACTTCCAGAAGGGGAAGGGTTCTGGAAGCAAAATCCTTCCTTGGGGAAGGGTTCTGGAAGCAAAATCCAATGCAGCAAGAATATCCGGAACTGGGAAGGGAGAAGCCAGAGAAGGCGAGGGGGGCAGCAAGGTCAGCACTCAGGGTGGGGGCTGACCAATCGAGCAGACTCGAAAGACCGTTAGGCCTATTCTGCTGGCATTTTAGTATGTTAGTAGTATGTTAGTAAGTGCTTACCATCAGTCTGATCTTTCCCTGCAATGATAAGAAATTGTGCTTAGTGTACACTGCACTATGTTTCACATTTTGCTAACACTGTGCTTTACTAAAACACTTTCTGCTTTTCTCTACAGTATAATCATACCCTGAAGCTGACATTTACACTACAGTAAAAATAAGAGTGATGCAACATATGTACAGAACAGTGAAGTAACAATGGGCCTGATATTCAAAAATGTGCCTAACAATGGCACAAGTGGTTGATCTGTTCAACGAAGTTGCTCTGGAGCAACAAAGGCATACATTCAAAGCAGATGTGCCATGGTGCATCTCATCTGAGTATATCACAAAATGCCCATGGAACAAATACAATGCGCTGGCATATCCCCCAGACAAGTCTGAATACAAGGAATGGGAAATACGCCAGTGCATCAGAGATATGCCATGTGCAAATTCCTGATATTTAGACACCGATATGCAAATGGGGCCATAATGCATGCAAGGCGCAAATGGGGCCATTTGTATGTCAGTATGAACCCATTTGCATGAGTTGTTCAGGGCTGGCCAGTGAAATTCCCCCGGTACCCTGCACAGCATGCGGTCCCAGTACCAGGTACCACAGTAGTACCCACCCTCCCCATCCTGTGCCACTGATTGCCATTGCAAAGTATTCCTACATTCTCTGGAGGTTCAGTGGTTCTCCCCTCCCCACCTGTTCCCCCCAATCATCGTAATAATACATTTTTAAAATCCCTGGTGGTTCAGTGATTCCCCCCTCCCCATCCCGAACCACCGATCACCCGAAATAAATGTTGTTAAATTCCTGGTAGTCGAAGTGGTACCCTCCCTGCCCATAACCCTGATCACTGTTGTTGTGTTTCATTCCCATTCCCTGGTAGTCTAGTGGTATCCACCACCCACCCAGGGCCAACCCACCCAGCTCCTCCTCATCGGCAGGCAGCATACCCACCCGCGATATCCTCCGTGGCTGCCTGTCAATGACAGCTTACAGGATGTTCTGCAAGCTCATTGGTCCAAACAGTTTTAAGCAGTTTCTAAAATGTTCTATTCTCTCATTTGCTCATTTACTCATTTGTTGTTTCATTGCTTCACTGTTACTGCTTCACAATGGCTTTACTGCATCACGATGGCTTGATTCTTTCACTTCTTCATCCTTTTCAGCCCTTTTCACTCAGAAAACCTCACAGAGATCCATGAAATCCACTGTTAATATCTTGCTTTATGAGGTCTGCACCTGATGCCATTCCCATAGTTGCGTTTTTGGCCAACCCAACTGGCCCTTCTGTTGCTTCCCAATCCAGTAGCCCACTGCTTGCCACTTTCCTCCCAGGAAGCACAGAAGCACACAACTAAAGCTGGCATCTGTGGAGCATTGCAATATGCTCTACTGGAAAGACTACTCAACTAATGCAATGGTGGCATACCTTTTGTAATTTAAACATTCACTTTTCAGTAATCCTGCTTCACCAACTCCTCCACAGTTGTATGAGCACGTAGCAAGGCTCCATTCTCCAGTTTACCCTCACCAACCAAGTGGACCATTGCAATCAGGCCCTGGATTTAATTCCATGTTACCAGAGATTAACAGCAATGATGGAATTTGTACATGCTTAGTATTAACAGTATTAAAACAATGATTTCCCTTTTTTGTAAAATTGGTCAATGAGCTTAGGGAAGCAGATCTTATACCTTGTCTGTTTAAGCTTGCCTAAACTAATCTTATGGGCAAATTTGAGCAACAAAATAGCACTGGTCTTCCATAAAGCACCGCTACATTAGTGAAACAAGGAATATTACAATTGTCTAAAGGTATAGTCTTTGACATGTAATAATCTTCACTATCATATGTTGCATTCCATCCCACACTCATGAATAACCCAAGCACAAATATACTCATAAAATAAATGGTATTATATATTAAAGCAAAGAGTAAATTAAAGAGTAACCCGCTCCTAGTTCCCTGCTCTATTAACTCCATAGTCTCTTCTTGTCTCCCACTCTGCCCCATGAAGCTCCTTGAAGATGCCACTCTAGTCGCAGCCATATCTGTGCTGGCCACGCTTTTAATATAGTGGCCCAGCCCCTGGTGCTTCCACCACCATCAATTATAGGATGCGATCCATGAGGCAGATAGTTTGAGTTAAGTGGAGGCGGGGGGTAGCTGCTACATAAAGCCAAGTACAACAAAATACAGCGCAACACTGGGAGCAGCAGTTAAGACACACTATAGAGAATACTGGTTGGACAACCATGCGTAACCAGCCTGGGCCAGCAGCAAGAGGTTCAGATTACAGAAGACCTTGAGAGTGAAGCTTGAGAGGTCTGTTGCAGCACAAGCTGGTTAAGCATGGTTTTGCCCAACCAATATTTTTTATATTGTATAGAGATTTAAAAAAAATGTTGTGTGTTTAAACTTTTGTGTCCCATTCTCATCCATTCTGCCATTGTCATGTCCCATTTTTGGCCATTCTCCCACTGTGAATAATAAGTGACAGCTACTAGAGACACAGCTGCTTTTTTCTGTAAAAAAAATTAAGTTAATGTCCATAGAAAAGTTTAATTGCTCAGACTTTTGAGGAAAAAGAAAGAAAACTAGGAATGGTCCACATTTTCGTGTGTGGCTTTCTGGTATCTGTTGGGAAATGTGTGTTTTTTTAGCGTTGCTTTCATTAGACATAGTTACACGGACACTGTTTTCACCTGTGTAGAGTTATTTTGTACCACAGATAGGTACAACCACATTCCATGACCATTGCACTGTGGTACAACAGCATTCTGCTTCAGATGAGAATCCATGCAGAACAAGCATCCTCTATAACTCGTACACTACAGTGTTTGTTGTGAACATTTTGCAGACACAGTTATAAACAGACACACAGAGTCAGTTCCAGGACAGATGCTGTTACTCAGGATCAGGCAGACAGATTCACTGTTCAGGAAGCAGTCATGTTAGAGCCTGCAAGTCTCCACAGACTCTTTTTGTCTCCCACTCTGCCCCACTTAGCCCCACAAAGCCCCCCTCTGTGGACACCCAGAAACAAGTGGATGCAAGATGAGAGTAGACAGGCAAAGAAACAATAGAAGCCAGGCCAGGTTTAATCTCTCAATTCAGCAATAGGGGCAGACAGTAGAATGCAATATGAAAAGTGGTTTCTGTGCACACACCCACCTCAGAAATGCCTAATTTGAATGGTAGCCTGTGATAATGGTTACCGTGATTGAGCGCTTTCAAAAAGGGTGACTCAATCATGGCACCTGTGCACAGGGCTACTGGGCAGGGAGGGTGACTAGATAGGGGAGTCAGTGAATATAGCAACAGGATGTTGCTATATGTACATGTGTGCAGGGGGAAGGACCACACCGTGCGATGGGTGAAAGGGGAGGGAGGGTTTGTGGGGTGTAACATGGCAGTGGGCTGCTGAGCTGGCCATCTGGTGTGGTGGGTTGGTGGCAGGCTAGGTTTGGGAGGTGCTGCAGGTTTGGTTCTGGCTGTGAGTCTTTTTTTTGCACCGGTCTGGATTTTATTTTTTTTTGTTTTTTCCAGGTTGATAATCCTTTAGTAGGGTGCAGAGCTGCAACCCCCTTATACAAACAAATCTAAGTTTCCAGCACCCTTTTGTTGTGCTCTGTGAGTGTACATCACCAAAACTGATTTTCAATGATGTACACTTGGCCTAACGGCGATCGCCTTTCTGCAATCGCCATTATCACAAGGAACCATTTGAATACTGCATTTTTTTTCCATGGACTCACTTACTTTGCAGTTTGAGGTCAGACCTAATTATGGTATGGCCAGGCATGGGTAGTGGGTGTTAAAGTTTTGCACAGTGATTAAATAATAGGCATGTGCACTATAATCTACTGGAGTGAATTAAACAGTTAACTATCTGTATACATAGCCCACTCCAAACACTCAATAACATCCAGTGTACAAGTCTCCAAGTAGAACAGTAGAAATAAAATTGTTTATCACCCCCACTAGGTAAAGTTCCTTGCTAGGAGTCTTAAAACTTTGACAGCACTGCACAGTATTGTATGCATAGGTGTTTGAAAAATGGCTGAAGCCACTGCATCATCAATACCACCGAGCCACTTTACTGGGGCATTCCTTAGCCCACGAGGCTGGGTTGGGAATTCAGTGCACCCACCTAGTGTGAGTGAGTGCTGACATATGCCAGAGTAAGTAGAAGCACAATTTGAAGTTAACATGTTGTAGTAAATTTGACTTGTGTGCAGTGTACAGTAGAGTATAAAAGAGCAAGCTCTCAACTTATGTTGTTATAGGATGATGACAGGATGACCATAATTTTAATGTAACCCTTAGGTTGTGCTATACCAAGGGCTACTACCCCTGCTTACTTGGCTAGTTGCAGGTTAGGGGGCCTGGGTACTGAAACGGGTGCCTCCACCTGGAGGTCAGGGTTGTTAGTGGTCAAGCTAACCTGGGCACAGCCCTCCGGGACACTGTAACCCCCCCTCTTTCCCTTCTAGTGGCCTGAACAATACACAATAATCACTTTCACAATGACCCTTATTCACCAGGCAATTACCCACACTGTTTGCACTTACCACCAGGGCTGGTTCCTCTAGCTCGACCCTGGAGACCCCCCTGTAAAACAAGGTTATGCACAGCAAATAGCAACAGTACAGTACTTTTGGCACAAACTGGAACCACAGTCTGGGTAAATGCTAAAAGAGTTAGATCTGATTTATTCAGGGGACTTGAACAAGGGAGAGGCGTAATCAGGTTGATTTGCTTAAAGGCTATATCAATCAGATAGTTATGCATGCACTTCAGAGTCCCTACACAGTTGCACACTCTGGGTACCCAGGTAGGAAAACGATGGGCTAGCCAGGAACGTTGCCTGGGGTAGGCCAGCATTGCAGCTGGTTGGGACCCTGTGATGGAAGAAAGCAATATGCACAACACACACTATTTGTAATCCGGAGCTGGAGGGCTCAGTTCGTGGCAGAAAAGACAACAAGGCAATCAGATGACAACATTTTAGATTTAAGTGTTGTTGCAGGGAGCCACCCTGATGTTTACTCACGATACCCAATACACGGCACAGGCAGGATGAAATCGAGACAGCAGGTTGTTCAACTGGAGTGCCAGAAGAAGCAGGGTCCACACGAATTACAGAGGCGTCGCTCCAGTTCAAGGCGTTGAGCAGAGGGCTGATCCCCAGGCAGGTCTCTCGTTGATGACTTTCTATGTGTAGTGGGTATTCTGGCTGGGCCAGTGTGGCAAGGCCCAGGCCAAATGGAGATACAATACGGATTCAGTCCGTGGGAGCTGGATTCAGCCTCCAGCATGCAGAACACAGTTCAGCACACAGTGGGGAACCAAATCGCGACCCACTAGCAGCATACAGCACATTTACATGTAAGAAAATTCTACTGTACCAGGCAGATTACTATCCAGTCGCAATTACAGAGTCTCTGCACAAACCGGGAGTTCAGAGGTGGCTGGAAGTCCTGACAGGCCGATCACATTCAGGAAATCTTCGGTTTTCTTCAGGTTCAAATCTGGTCACAGTTCAGTGGCATTAAATCATTCTCATAACTTGGATTCAGTCCAAATTAACTCTATTTTCCCTCTCAGGGACAGCAGGCAGACAGGCAGGCCAAAACTCAGCCCTTTCACAGTTCTCTTGCGTGAATCCATGCAGGATTGCTGCTCGAAAATCTCAAGCTGTTACTTCTTCACTTCCCAACTCAGATCTGAACTGAAACTGCAAGCAGTCTGGGATCTTTCCCCAGGATCCAAAAGGTTTGGTTGGCTGATTCCTCTGTCAGTCACCACAAAAGCTCCCCCTCCAGGTTCATTTAGGCACCAAAAACCCCAAACCACAATTCCTACAGAATTTTGCTCCCACAAAGCCCCTGGGGACAGACTCCATTTTAGAGTCCCCAAAGGTACTGATTGGCCTATTTCAGCAGTCCAGGACCAAGATGGTGGAGATAAACAGAAATGTCCATGCTGCAAAGAAGGCAGGTTAGACAAACTACAATATCATTTTCATTCTAATAAATAATCAGCAAACAGTTACATCTTCTAACAGAGTTCCCTCTGCTCTAATAGCGATGGCAGAACTGAGGGATTATTTGGAAGCCCGGGTGGGACTTGAGCATAGAAACACTCAGCCCCCTCCCAGATTAATTATAACTGCAATCCAGGCAGCTCTTCAAGAGACAGTACACAAAGGCTATACAGGCACTCTCTGGCAATAAATTTAGACTGCTAAAATGCAGGACACCAGCCTGGCAGTGAGCATTTAGGCAAGCTCAAGGAAGACTTTTTGGGAACCCCCATTCATAGAGGGTTACATTAATAATGCTACTCCAGGGGCTGGGAAGCACAGTGAAAGCCTTAAGAGGCCTCAGGCATCCCCCCCAGCAGAACACCACCACACACAAGAACGCTCCTCCAGGGGCTGGGAAGCACCGTGAGAGCCTTAAGAGGCCTCAGGCATCCCCCCAGCAGAACACCACGCACACAAGAACGCTCCTCCAGGGGCTGGGAAGCACCATGAGAGCCTTAAGAGGCCTCAGGCATCCCCCCCCAGCAGAACACCACCGCACACAAGAACGCTCCTCCAGGGGCTGGGAAGCACCATGAGAGCCTTAAGAAGTAAAGCTACCTCCTCCCTGCCTGCTTGTTTGTTAGGGGTGTCAGTCATTTACTGTCCCCACACATCTACTGACTGTTTTTGTAGTGCTTGTGGAATGGACATCACAGTGGGAATTCTGCTATCTTGTAGGAACACTTTAAGGGTCTCAGTATGCTGTGGAGCTGAGCTCTTTAGCGACTGCCTTTAATTCTGTACTGCTCATAGTTTACAGCTGTTAATTGCTCAGTCTGCTGCTTTTGGGGTATCTTACAGCCTGTATCTGTGTGCTAGTTGTCTAAGGGGACATTTTGCTGTTTAGAATTGTTGTTGCCAGCATTTTCTTACCTGTGTTAGCGAGGTTCCTGGCGTCCTATCACCATCTTGGACAGTCTTGTTCACGCATGCGCACTAAAGATTCTGTCCTGATGGTTAGACCAACAGTTGGCACATGTGTAGTAGGGGCTACAAAGCTTCTAACCCTCCCACTGCATACTAATTTCTTTTGTCTCCTCTTCCCCTTATAGGCCTCAGGCATCCCCCCCAGCAGAACACCACCGCACACAAGAATGCTCCTCCAGGGGCTGGGAAACAATGTGAGAGCCTTAAGAGGTAAAGCTACCTGCTCCCTGCCTGCTTGTTTGTTAGAGGTGTTAGCCCGTCGATGCTGCGCATCGACTGCCTCACCCACCCGCCGCCCCTGTCACCCTCCCACCCAAGGCCGACCCTCAATTTATAGTCCCTCCACATCACATGACTTCCTGCTGCAATTTCGTCCAAGTCCCCATTTCTCCATCTGCAGGGTTTACTCACCGGCCACTAGAGGATATACCTTGCTTGGTCTCCCTACCCACTCTTAACCTCATTGCTCTTTACTGCTCTCCAACTATCCTACCTACCTCAGCTACTCCGCTGCCTTCACTCCCATCCCTGCTTAGCCTATCTCACTACCCCATACCTCCCCTCTATTCTCTTTTTTTTGAAATCGTAATTTTTCCTCCTTCCTGCCTGTCAGCCCTGATCCTTCAGGGCATCCAAGGGGTCATCCTCCTACCATCTGCTCACCAATACTTACCTCCCAGTCCCCATGTAGCTTCAGTTTACCCCCGAGTGGGGACGAGGTGGGGCAGACCCCCGTAATTCTACCTTTCATCGGGTCTGGAGGTAGTCAGTGAGCAGTGGTACATTGGAGGCATGCCCCAGGAAGCCCATCCTCCGGAACCGACAGGAGTTTTTCCACTTTTTCCTCCCCCATGCAGTGCTATCACTTGATGTCAAGGTGCTAGATGCCGACGTCTACTGTGTGCCTGGGCCGCTCATCTACCTTCTATTGGGAGCTTGCATTTCCCCGAGCCTCCGCTTGGAGTTGCACAAGAGTGGTGGGCATCGACCCTCCCTGGAGACGGTGAGCTGTCATGAGATGCTCAAGCTGTACTCCCCCCCGACCAACCCACCGGCAACCTGAGTCCACTCCCGAACCCAGGTTGCCGGCATCGAGCGAGGTGTGGCGTCCAGCGCCTCAACCCTCAGCTCCTCTGGTCCGGCTCCCCTCTATTCTCAAACCTGGACAACCCAGCTGCTATCTAGCCTCCCTCTTATCCACCCTGCCCTCCCTGCTGTCCACCTCCCCAGCCCTCATCCATTCTCCCTGATGCCACTAGGAGTCACTGTTTCACCCCTCCGCCCTGCGTCTGACCCAGCCTATTGCAGCCTCCCAACTGCCTGGATTACTATCTTTCCCAGGCTCTAAGGACACCTGTCCCACAGGGTATTTGAACCTGGTACCCTTAGTACCAATGTCTGCAGCCCTACCACTACTCCACAGTGGCTGTCACCCTCTCAGAAGCACAGCCTAGACCCTTATCCAATCCACCACTCTATCAGCAATAGGCATCATAGGTGCCAAACCCCCACTACTACGCCTGGCTATTTTCGCCCTCCTGGTGCTGGCCTTTCTCCAGCCAGACCACAGTCTTGGTGCTCAGGGTGCTGCACCCCCAGTCTATTATTTGGTATCTCAACCTCCCCCCACACTGGACTCACCCCCTGGGCCCCAGCACCCACCTCCTGGCAGTTCTCCTGACCCCTTTGCCTACCCAGGACTGCCCTGGACCCACCTCCTCACCACTATTCCCACCCTTCATGCCATACCCATTCCCTGTACCCCTGCGGTTACGCCATCATCTTGATGTCCAGATAAAGATGCCAATTGCCACTGCCTCTGGCTAGAATTATCACAATGTTACTGCTACTGTCTGGAAATGTCCACTCCAACCTGGGCCCTACTCCCTCCAGCCCACCCAAGACATCATCCTTTGGACTCTGCATTGCCTTCCTGAACACCTGCAGCTTGCTGAAAAAATCTGCTGTGCTCCAGTGTTGGGTCATTCAACACTGACCCGACATTACTGCCCTAGTGGAGACCTGGCTTTCAAAATCCACCCCCGATTCCTTTGTCTCACTCCCTGGGTACACCTTCTTACTGGAAGGATTGAGTAGGCAAATGTGGGGGTGGTCATGACACCATTGTTGGTCTTGCACTCCCCACTCCCAAGCTCAACAATGGAGATCAGGTCCTCACTCTCAAAATCATCCCTGATCCTACCAGGGGTCCGCTTTACATCAAGGTCTCCTATGTTCCTCCAAGGAACCAAAACCCAGCAATCTTGTTGCTCACTGACTATCTCTCAACTCTCCCACACAAAGCGGAACAAGTTATATTAGGAGACCTTAACATCAATTAGCTTGGTACCTCTGCTTCCCAAGCAAGGGACTCCTTTGCTGCCCTTGACATGACCCAATTAGTCTTCCAACCCACTAGACTCAACCCCTCCAGTGGAACCAGCACCCTCCTGGATGTCATAGTCTCCAACCACCCCCAAAAAGTACAGGACATCAAAATCCTTCCCAACTCTTTAAGTGACCACTCCCCTATCCTCTTCCTCTGGTCCTCATCCACTCCCAAACCAGTGGCTCAAACAACTCTTCACAGGCGCCTCCATCCAGGTGGCCTTAAAAAACTTAAGCAATATCTCACCCAGATTGACTGGTCCCCCATCAACCACGCTCCTAGCATTGACACAGCACTTGACCTCTTCCCACAGGCTTTTAACAAGACCTGTGATCTCTATGCGCCACTCGCCAGGCTCCGCACCAAAAAACAAACTGCGCCATGGGTCACCCCATCCCTGCTCCAAAAACTCAGGGATAGGGATAACCTCTGGCACACTGCTCTGGAATTGGGCAAGACAGCGGGTAGGCAGACCTACAATGCCACGTGCAATAAGTGCACTTGGGTCAGCCGCAAGACCAAAGCGGACCACTACAGGCCACCTTTACCTCCTCCTGGGGTCAGCCCGGACCTTCTGGGATAACATAAAAAAGCTGAATGGGAAATCATGCTCCCCCCATCCCAGCTTTCTATTGATGGCTCTTTTATCATGGACCCCCTCGACATAGCAAACTGCTTTAATACCACCTTCACTGATCTTAGCTCTGTCCTCCTCAGTACTTTCTTTGACCCCGTGCCTGAATCTCAGCCCCCTGTCCTACAACACCCTCAGTTCCAGCTACACAAAATATCCACTCAAGAAGCCAGACCATACCTGCTAAAAGCCCTAGGCAGCAAGAGCTCCAGTAATGACACTCTGGACACCAGGATCCTACACCAAGTCCTGGATGACGTTCTAGTCCCTTTGACTGACCTACTGAACTGATTCCTCTGCTTGGGTCAATTCTCCAGTGTCTGGAAAATGGCTATTGTCACGCCCATACACAAAGTGGTGATAAGTCCTTCCCCAATAACTATCGGCAAATTTCCATTCTCTCCCCACTCTCCAAAGCTATTGAAAAAGTGGTGGCTACTCAGCTCACTGAGTATCTGACCAAGTGTGCCATCTTATGCACTGAGCAGCACAGTTTCTGCTCAGGCCATAACACCACCACAACCCTCCTAGAGTTCTCCAACTACCTGCACTCCTCTCTTGACTCTGGCAACCTTGCTGAAGCAGTGTTGATTGACCTCTCCAAGGCCTTTGACACTGTCTGCCATCCCCTTTTGCTTGACTCCCTGTACCAAATTGTTTTTTTTCCACTGATCCCCTCACCTGGTGCTCTAGCTACCTCTCAGCTCGATCCCAGTGTGTAAAAATCAATAGGACCTTGTCCAACACCTGACCTGTCCACTCCGGGGTTCCCCAGGGCTCCATCCTGGGACCCCTACTTTCAGTCTCTACATTAACACTCTGCCCAGTCCCTACTCTGGCAAAATTGTTCTATATGCGAGTGATGCCATTCTCTACGCCTCACACCATAAGTCTGCCTCACTCCAGAACTCTCTCCAACTTACCTTCAACCAAGCTGAAAAGTGGTTCAAGGTACATAGACTTCTCATTAATCTAAAGAAGATTAAGTCGATGCTCTTCACCCACCACCAAAATAAGGCCAGAAATGCCCCCCTCTAATCCTCCCCAGCACTTAGCACCCCTTACAACAAGTGTCTACCTATAAATACTTAGGGATTACCTTCAACACTGCCCTCACTTCCATGCCCACATTAATGACCTCTCAACCACCACTAACTCCCAGATTGGCCTTCTTTACCACTATAAGGACTGCCTTCATCCCGATGCACTGCGGCTGGCTATTGTCTCCTCTGTCCTGTCCCTAGTGGAATATTACCTGCCTATATATGGAGCTTCTGATAACACTGCACTCAATAAAATCCAACTCACTATCAACAAGGCCTGTAGGCCCTTGATCGGAGCCCCCAGGCTCACCCATACTTGCCTACTCTACTCCACCGCCAACCTCCTCAACCTCGAAAAAATGTTCCACTACCAAACCTGCCTACTAGCCAAGAAAATTCTGCTTGGGCTCCCCCTCCTCTTGGGTGTCTGCCTCCCTTCAGCATGCCACCCCCATTGTCTCCACCTGCAGCTCAGATAAGGCCACCCTACTGGTGCCTAGAACCAGGACCTCCCTAGCTCAGATGTCCTTCTGCTACAGGGCTCCCTTCTGACTCAACTCTCTTCCAGTCAACATAACCAACACTCCCAAAATAGGTCTCTTTAAAATCGCTCTTTGTAACCACCTTTTCAACATATGCTGCTGTACATGTAAGTAACTGTTGCTTGCTCCCACTCCCCTGGGCTTCTAGGGATTCATGCCTTCCAGTACACTCCAATTTCGACAATGTCCACCGGACAGCTCACCCGCACCCCCCCATCCTCCTCACCGGCTCCATAGTCCACTCCCCTTCTGGACATCTGACTTACATGCCGCACCTGCAGTCACCAGTCTGCTCTATGTTGTAGCCTGGCCCAAAGGGCAGTTTCCTTAGTCACCCCAACATTACATGTCATGTTCTCTGCCTATGCTGTAATTGTAAAACAGGGGTATGTTTTTCCCCTAATTCATTCATATGTAACCTTTGTAAATAGATTGAACATAATCTATGTAATGCTGTCTGTATTTTGAACTTCGTATCACTGTTTTGTCCTCTCTGTGATGAGGTGCCTTTGTAAATGAGTCTCTGACTCAAAGGTTGTAAATCCGATTTGTACACATAAATAAATAAATAATAGATGTCCTGAAAGGGTGGGGGCCAGAGCTGGGAAGAGGTTCATAATGGCTTTTTCTGAGAGATGGCACTCAACTTCCTCCAGCACTCACCTGGAATAGTGATAACTTTGTGGACCCTGATTAAGGAGAGTGGATCAGGGTATGGCACCAAGTGAGTACTAATTACAGTAAAATACAAATTCTTGTAGTATTAAATAATGTGACTGATGACATAGTATGGACATACCAATCTGTATTAAAAACAGCTGTTGCTCTTCTGTCTTTCAGGCTAACAGTAATGAAAGGGAGTCCTGGAGTCTGTGGCAGACACTTTTTTTTTTTTATTTATTTAAATCTCGGATTACAAATACCTTTGAGCTTGAAGCAGCCCATTTATAAAGACGCTGGAATAAGAGATCAAGGTTTCACTTTTGTTACCAATCCCTCCATCCTTCCATATAAGAAAAACAAAAAGAAAGAACAAACCAAACAACAAATACTAAATAATTAGATTGTACTTATTAGTGTAAGACAATTTTTTATGTCTAAAATTACTGTGTGCAAGGTTGTGGTTTGAAAGCTTTTCACCAGATGCATCTGTGTGCTGTTTTTGAAACCACAGGCTCTCTTCCCTGCTTCAAACAAAGCAAAAATGCTGTGCTACACCAACGACTCAAAATCAAAGTGGGTTTATCCTGAGGAAGAGAGAGTGTCCCCTCAAAGCACTGGGGAATTAACCATGTTGTGGAAGCGTCAATAAACCCACTTTGATTTTTGAGCCTTTGGTGTGGCACTGCATTTCTGTGTCGTTTGGATCATATTTGCCCTTTTTGCAGCAGCTCCCCAAATTGCCATTAACACACCAGCCTGTGTGTTTTTTCTGTCTTCCCTGCTTCACATGATATATGGGGTGTGGCAGATTATAAAAGTCCATTAGTTGGGCTCTTCTGACCATAACTTATCCTGCACTAGACCCAACCTGCAAAATTAAGTACAATATACTTGGACCCTAGTTGAGGACCATTCTGCACCAGTAGGGCCCTCACCATGGACTTTGAGAATCATCCACTAAAACGCACGTTCCCAGGGTAGTGGAGATATATACTGTATGTGATAAGTGGTGGGGCTGAACATGTATTGAGAGGTCAAAGCACATCACAGATGTGTAGCATCACCTTTGCTAGGCTGCAGGCCACCTGCCCAGTGTTAGAACCTGTTAGAGACCAGGATGAGATTTGCAGATGGCTATTTCTAACTGAGGAGTAAGTGCATATTTCCCCAGAGTAGCTTACTAGATGAGAACATATTCTTTCAAATAATGTTAGTGTGCTGGGCCCTCAAGATGTGTCAGGCTCTTTGACACCTCTTCTTTCCTGTTGCCATCCAAGGGGACAGGTCTGGGTTAGGGCTGCAAGCAACCTGGAGTTTGTATGAATTTAAATTGATGTGGTGCCTTCGCCTGCAGCAGTGACAGGGGGAACCTGGGTTGCACACAGACCTACACTCCCCAGGAAGGAAACTATATATCCTTGCCGCCCACCTCCCATACACTTCACACCCCACAGTTCTTATTATTTATAGTAGCTTACACAACACAACAGTTCAACAAACACCAATTTTATTATCCAGGATGGGGCAGAAAGGACAAGAGTTCTTATCATTGTGTGCAACCAATAAAGAAATGTAAACAGACAATGGCCTGCCCTCCAATAATCTCTGTTCCTTCTTAGTGGGTGCATCTGATTTTACCCCCCTCGAAGGCCTTGTCATGGGAGTTCTCATTTTAGATACATAGATCCTGTCGGCAGACAAGGGCCTATGGTCCACCCAGTCTGCCCATTTGAGCTCATAAGATCACTAAGTTTTTCTAGAAGTTTGTTGCCCCATACCCCTGACCTCCAGGATTCCCTTATGTCTGTCTCATGTATTCTTAAATCCCGTGATTGTTTCAGTCCCCCCACTTCCTCAGGTAGGGTGTTCCACTTGTCCACTACCCCTTATGTGAAGAAATTCTTCCTCACATTTCTTCTGAATTGCCCTCCCTCCAATTTCATCTTATACCCTCTAATCCTGAAACATCTTTTTGGTTGGAAAATAGTGTTTTCCTACACCCCAGTCCTCCCCTTAAGGTACTTGTATGTCTCTATCATATTCCCTCTCTCCCTTCTCTCCTCCAGGGAGTGCTGTGTACATGCAGAATGCATGCCACATGCTTAATTGTGCAATGTTTCCATGCGTTTCCCATACACAAAATGAACCTAAGCGAACCAGGTCTAAAAGGCAAATCAGGTTTGCATGCTGCAAGCTTGACATGTGCACAGCAGGTAAGCTGGTGTGAACATCTTCTAAAAATTACATCAGGTTCGCATGTTGCACGCTTGACATGAGTGCAGCAGTTAAGCTGGTGTGAATATCATTTAAACATCACATCAGGTTCACGTGCTGCACACTTGCCATCTGTGCAGCAGCAAAGCTGGTACAAATCTCATCTAAAAAGACATCAGTTTCTATTTCTTATACTACTGCTAGCAATTAGAGTCATTAAAATACATTTTTATTTGAATTCCCATAGAAATTAGGTAAACTCATTAATTCTGATCCTTTTTCAAGTTAATAGCTTTTGATTTTTGTCATTAAATCACCATTAATGTGTAAGGTATTGTTTGCTTACTGCATTAAATGCCTAGGATATAGCCAGTCAACATCCCCCATTCCAGATGTATGAAGGAGGGCCTCTGTGTTGTGAAGCCTATCCTTTTTGTTTTGGACCATTCAAATCCCTTATGCATATTTAGTGCCACAAATGCATTTCTCCATGACTGTTTCATCTCACTTACTTTCCTTTTGTCATTCTTTATTGAGCATATACACTATGGCCATACTCCACACTGTTTGTGCTGAGTAGGGTCTTGGAAGCATGCACCATACCTCACATTTGTCACTGAAATGAGGGACAGTGAGGGATGCTAACCCACATGATGACCAGGGCACGTCATGAAACATGGAGATACAGTACCGCAGAACACAATGTAAACCATTACATTAGCACCTGAGAATGAATTTCTATCATAAAGCAGGGGTGCCATTTAGGTAGGATAGAGGGGGGCAGTGCTCCCCCCCCCGTATTTGTGCCTAGGTTGTTCTTACAGTGTGGCAATAAATTTGGATTTAATCTTTTGCACAATAAGTGCCAACCTGGCCTGTGTGTTCTCACGCTGCAGGTACTCTCTCGACTCAACTGTGTCTGTATTGTGTTGTCCACTCTCTTCACCTATTAGAGGCAGCACAATCACATATGATGTGGATGAGCTCCAGCCAAGAAAGAGCACATGAGTCTTGCAAGTGCGACACTGTTTTTCTTGCAACAGAGTAGACAGACTGCATAGTACAGCTTGGAGGAGTTGGTGAGCACTGAACTCTCAATTCAATAGCAATGTTGTGGCAGCATATTTTATTGGTCTACTCTTAGTGAGTCTCCATCTGCCCTGGTGGCTGAAGGGGCAGAGGGTAAGCTAGAAGCTAATTCAAGACTAGGCTACCTATTTACTCTATTAGGCTTGCCTTGCAAAAAAGAACAGCACAGACCCGCACGGCAGCAAGCTAAGTTTAGCAGCAGTGGTGACAGCGGTGTGGGTGGCCTTTATAGTTCTTGATCAGTGCAGTGCGGCAGCAGCCACAGCAGCAACAAAGCAAGAAGCAAGCATTTCAGGTTGGCTGGGTTTGGTTGGTGAGGTGACTTGGTCGCAGACCATGTTGGGGACCTGTGATGGTCAGTTCTAACATCTGTCTTCTAGTAGAAAGAGAGGGGGGAGTGGACTGAAAACTGGGTTGGTGGCACACTGTGCCAGGCTGCAGGCTCTGGCCATATGGCCGGATAAATAAACGTAAATCATTGTTTTGACAGGGGGATTGAAGAAAGAGGAAGGCTGAAATATTGATGTATTTTTCAAGTTTCTTCACCTTTGGGTGGCTTCATGACCCATAGGGGATGGATATTGAATGGAATGGAGTCGGGCAGAACTTCAGCCAGGACAAAAATCGGTTAGTAACTGAAGGGGTTAAGTGGGTTTAAACCCAAATCTGATGCACTGCTCTGGGGTATATACAGATGAATCTTATCCATTTGAATTTTTCCTGATTTGTATATCACTTTTCAGTCAAAACAAATAAGTTGTACCTTTTAGAGATGTTACAGACATTCTAGAGCTGTCCCTTGCATTCACTGACAGTTGAGCGGTATGGTATGCACAGACTATTGGAGCCCCACTATAGTCAGGCTTACCCCACCCCAGTGAAGCTGACCTCCACATCCTCATGCTCAGGCACATTATTCCAAAGGACAAAGGAGACTGCAGGGGTGTGCCCCATTGAAATGACTGGGGGTAGTTTTTTATTACTATTTTATACATTATTGATGGAGAGTTGGAGATTAATGAAGGCCACCACTCGACTAACAAGGGCCTTGTTAGTAGAATAGTTGCCTTCGTTATTCTTCAACTACCATCATAATGTATAAAACAGTCATAAAAAATAACTCCATTCATTTGAAGGGGGCATGCCCCAGCACTCTGACCCTTGGACATCATCTCTTAAAGACTCCTGCCTCTGCTCCCTAGTAATAATAATAATAATCATAAACTTTATTTGTATAGCACCTTTCAAGCACCAAGGCACTAGACAATAAATAAACATATAAAAGCAAGAAAATACATACTAATATAACCAAACAACAGAATAAATAGAATAGCTAAAATAATCAATTTGGGTAGGCATTCAGCCACAGATGTGTGTTTAAGGTCTTCTTAAAGCCCTCCACGGTTGTGCACTCATGTATCTGATGGGGTAGAGAATTCCACAGGGCTGGGGCCATATACATAAATGCATGGGCCCCAGATGACTTAAGGCGCACCCTGGGAATCTCCACCAACCCCTTGTCAGCTGAATGAAGTGGTTGCCTGGGGGCAGTAGAGGCACAGGAGCTCTTGCAGGTAGTCCAGGCTCAGTCTGTGCAGGGCTTTATAGGTCAGAAGCCCGACCTTGAAGGTGATCCACCACTAAATAGGCAGCCAGTGCAGTTCGAGCAGCACCAACATAATGTGACTCGAATGAGGAGTCCCCATCAACAGCCTAGCCACAGCGTTCTGCACTAGCTGCAAGTGGTGGATATCAACCCCTGGAAGCCCTAGATAAAGGGAGTTTCAGTAGTCAAGACGCGAGGTCACAAAGGCGTGGATCAACGTTGGAAGGTCGCTGGATGGAACAAGGTGCTTAACCCTGACGATGTTCCTCAGATGGTAAAAAGAGGACTTGACAACTGCTGACACCTGCAAATGCAGTGTCAGCCTGTTGCCAAGAATCACCCCAGGTCTTGTACACATTCAGAGGAAGGAAGCTGGATACCTCCAAGACAAAGTCTGGTGGGTTGACCAGCCCCAACCCCTCTGTCTGGTGACCAGGATCCACTACCATCACCTCAGTCTTGCCAGAGTTCAACTTCAACCAGCTGGAGCTCATCCAGTTCTGGATTTCAGTGAGGCAGTTGTTAAATACCAAGAACGCACTATCTTGGTCAGGTGCAAAAGACAGGTAGAGCTGGGTGTCATCAGTGTAGCAGTGAAACCTCAGCCCATACTGTCTTACAATGTCTCCGAGGGGCAGCATATACACTGTGAACAACATGGTGGACAACATCGAGCCCTGAGGAACCCCACTTGGCAGAGAGAATGGGTCAGAGGAAAAAATCCCTGACACCACCCTCTGAGTTCTGCAAGTGAAGAAGGACATAAACCATCTGAGAACTGTACCAGACAGGCCATAGGTGAACCTCAGGTACTTGAGAAGCACCCCATGGTCCACGGTGTCAAAGGCTGAGGAGAGATCAAGAAGTACCAAGATAGAACGGCGCTTCTGATCTCTCGCCATCAAGAGATCATTAAGCACCTGAACCAGAGTGGTTTCGGTATTATGCCTCTTACAAAAACTGGATTGGAGAGGTTCATAGATGTCATGGATGGTCAGGTGGTTCTCCAGTTGCAGCGCCAGAACTTTCTCAATTACCTTCCCAACAAAGGGGAGGTTTGAGATCAGTCTGTAGTTTGCAAAGCAGCTTGGGTCCAGAGCAGCTTTCTTCAGGAGAAGTGTGACCACTGCCTCCTTCAGGGAGCTAGGAAACTCACCAGACTCTAAGGTGCACCAAACTATCTTTGCTAGGACCGGGCCAACGATGTCACAACAACCCATTATCAGGGAAGTTGGGCCCGGGTCCAAACTACAGCACATTGGGCACATACCCTGGGCAATCCACACAACATCCATGATTTACAGCCAGTCAAAGGAACCCTAGGTAAGCTGAGGGGGAGTGATCATACACCGACCACTATCAGCTCCCATAGAGTGTGCCGGTTGGATCTCCACCCTGATGCTGGCCACCTTATCCACAAAGAACTGAGCAAGCTCATTGCACTCAATTTGTGAAAAGGCTCTTCAAACCTGAAGACAGACTGGGTTGCACAACTTGTCCATGGTTCAAAAGAGCTGAGCCAGTCAATTCTGAGCAGCAGCAATCTTCTTGGACATGAACTCTGCCTTCTTACAGGTGATTGCTGATTGATAGACCTGATAATGTTCCATCAATCTAAGGTGGTTAGCAATCTCAGTGGATTTCCACCAGCGATGCTCTAACCTTCATCTAAATTGCTGCAACTCCCTCAAGGTCCCGTCAAACCAAGGGGACCAAGGGCGAAGGGTGAGAGGATGAACACGGATGGGAGTGATAGAGTCCAGGGCCATAGTAATGGCCTTAATATAGGCTTGAACCAGGCTCTCTGGACTCCCACTTGTCTCCGGAATTACCGGTAGGTCTAATACTGCCGATAGACCATCAGGGCTCACATCCCGTAAAGGGCTGTATCTGACCATCTCCACATGGGCAGGTCTATATGGGGGGGCATAAAAACTGAACCCCACAGTGTGATGATCTGACCATCCAATTGGTTCCACCACCAAGTTGGAGGTTTCAATCCACAGGAGGAAAACCAAGTCAAGAGAGTGACCAAACTTATGGGTAGCAGAGGCAATCACCTTTGTAAAGCCCAGTGATGTCATCAACTGGAGGAAGTCCTGTCCAAATCGCGAGAGTTCATCGTTGACCCAGGCATTAAAGTCACCCAGGACCATCAACCTGGACAATTCAATAGCCATGTCGACCATGAAGTCCACTACTTCCTGAAGGAACTGCTTCTCATCCCTGGGTGGATGGTATATGAGAATGATCCTACAGCCTACACCTGCAACCACGGTACACTCAAATAACTTGGTCTCCTCAACTGGCACACTTGTGAGGTCCAGTTCCATCTTGAAACAGATAGCTACCCCCCCGGGGTCCAATCTCGAGTGGTGTATCACCGAGTACCTGGCCGGAACAGCAGCTTCCAATATGGGGCCAGCATTATCATCCAGCCAGGTCTCAGTGATGCAAACCAGATCTGCTGTCCCATCAAGATTTGCAATTATTGCAGTCTTGTTCTTGATAGATCTGGCATTGCATAACACTGCTCAAGTCGGACAGGATTATGGGGCCGCCCGAGCTATCTGCCCACCAATAGTGGAACCCTTGGGTATGGAGACCAGTCATGGAGGACCATGTTCCAGGATCCATTTTGCCCCAGGGTATCTCCTGGGCCTCACTACCCCGATATGAACACCTCGCTCATTCATCCTCCAATGTTTGGAACCTCCAGGCCAGCCCCGCCCCACATAAGCAACTCCCAATGCTCTACAACATTGGTATACTGTAAATTGTAAAGGGGGGCAGTAAATGGGCAGAGGTCACGAAGTTCAGAGGGTGAGTAGCGCATGACCAGGGGATCAATCCACTGACACATCTAGGCACCCAAAATCTCATGTCACACACCCAGAAAACCCAGAGCACTCCAAACAAATGCAGCAAGTAGCAATAAAATGAATCAAATTCTCCAAAACCAAAATAATACAATCCTCCACTCTCTCTTTCACAGAGTGGGGGACAAAACTAAAAATGAGACAAAATCCAACAATTTAAATAAGTCAAATTCCACTCCACATAAACAGCCCAAAAATATAGTCCTCTACTGTCTCTCATAGTGTGGTGGACAAAATAAAATAAGAAAAATAAAACAAAATAAAGACTTATCCCTTCTCAAATATCCAAATAACTCACTCCTCTACTCTCTCTCACAGAGTGTGTGTGTGTGGGCGGGGTGATGGACAAGATAAAATAAAATAAAATAAATAAAATGAACAAAATAAAGACCTACCCCCTCTCAAGTAACCAGATAATTCACTCCTCCACTCTCTGTCACAGAATGGGGGGAAGGGGAAAAGGGAGGTCACTGAATAAAATCCCGCACACCATCTCTCACACAATGGGGGAAAACAAATACATGAACAAATGGAACACCACCAAATACCAAAAATTAACACACATTCAAAATCTAAAGAAAACAATAAGAATAAAATACTAAAACAGCAAAAGTCACTTGATTTCTTAGTTCATTTGTAAATCCTGATTAGTCCAGCAATTTCTAATTACATGCAACTTTGCGGCTCCTATTATCCATTGTGATAGTTTCAAATTTAAGCAATAAAATAAAAGAAAAAGATCTGACCGGGGTGTCAAAAGGGAATGAAGGCAGGTAGCAGTTCCCAGCAGATGATAAAACTTCCTGAGGAGCAGTCTGCTCATTTTCTGAATAAATGTTCAACTCCTGGACCAGAAAAGAAAAGAAAACCACCCAGGTTTCTTAGCGGATTCCACTTCACCCCAAAGGGGAAAATATGGGCACAGAATGCAAGTGGTGCTAAGAATGCTCCCCCAAAGCCCAAACCAAGGAATACTCCCCGTGGAGCAAGGAGGCCAACACTTCAACAATCTGGTCTGAACGGCCCTCCAGCCGACCCCCCAGATTATCCAGGGGAACCACCGTTAATGCCCATCCTTTGACAGGACCAAGGTGAGCTCCTTTGTGTGGCCACTAACACCCCTGGGGAATCACCGCACTGGGTCAAGAAGGAGCCCCCGCACCAACCCACCTGACTCAAAGTTCGAACAAAACACCTTCACAGGGGTTTATCACACACAGAACAGGCAGTCCAATAATCTGAGGGAGGGCAATAAAATCCAGATGGTCCGGACACCACAGTCCCTCAAAGATATTCCTAATCAACTGATACCAGGCTGAGAATAGAACCGTACTCCTCAGGGCACTTCCATACTCAAAATATCCATTACCGCTTCCACCTCCACTGCCAAACTACCATACTTCCACAGTCACCAGTCAAGTAAAAAAACACCAGCCAAAGTCAGGTCACTCCAATGTAAGCAAGCAGGCACTAAAAAGTTAGGTAACTCAAGCACCTTCAATGTTCCTGCAAAATAAGTTAACACACAGTTTAAAATCAAAAGTTGGACTTTCCACAAACAATGGAACAAGTTAGCGATGCGAATTAGCAACACAATTAAAAGCCCCAAATCAAAGCTTTCCACAGTCAGAGCCTCTAATACTACCCGAAAATGCTGTCTGGCAAATCTACATCACTGGAAGTTCCTTACTAGTCTAAACTTAAACCTGCACTTTCGTAAATAAATAAATAAAATGAACACAACAGAACAAAATTAAACACAATAGCTGAAATAAAATAAAGAAGGTTAAAATAACTCAGCCACAAACGTTGTATTTAGTTAGCCCAGGGTGGCTGCCATATTGAAAATCTTCTCAATACTCAATACTAGTACTCAAGTAAGAGACATTTTTGCTGATATCTATACTTTGTGGGTTGTCTGTAGCAACATGGCCATACTCGCACCAGTGTGTGTGCATGGGGGGGGGGGACTGGCCATGTTGGTGTGTGTGTCAAGTTATTGCTACTTTTGTGTTTAGGGTTACCACCTGTCCCAATTTTTGCAGGACAGTCCTGATTTGGGCAGTCGTGTCCATTGAAAAAACCTGAAAAATACTACATGTTCTGACATTATAGAAGAACAAAATGTTTTCTGACTTTCCTCTAAATGTTGCAAAAAAATATATACCTTAACTAAAATACCTTAAAATGATAAGGAACACTAGAAACAACTACAACACCTAGTCTTAAATATGATAATTTAGAGAAAACAAGTCTGTTGCATTGGTTGAGGTTACATATTGTCCTGTGAAAAATCATGTTTCAGTATGAACTGTCCCTCTTTGGGCTTCTTAAAAGGTAGTAACTCTATATGTATTTGCACATTAAAGTCTGTTTACACAGAAGCATTCAAACCTATGGAGAGAAAATAGTAGGAGTACAGGATAGCAAAAAAGTAATTAAGTGGTTTTGTGGGTAAGTTTGTGTATTGCAGGTGGGAAAAAAAACAAGTGTTTCCATTGGTATGTGTGCTACAGTTCAACTGTGAAACTGAGATGAGTAAGGGAAGAAAACTGAAAAGCTTAACAGTGGCTACAAGCATGCTGTATGCTTGTAGATGTAGTCAGATACAGTATGTATTGAAGTACAAGTGAGCCATATGTGTGCAGACAGTATGGCTTAGTGGTTAAAGGCACTAAACTGCAAGCCAGGAGACTTGAAGGCATGAAGATCAGGGACTGAATGTCATCAACTCTCACTTGTGTGGTATGATCCTGAACAAGTCACTTAATTTTTACGTGTGCAGTGACCACTTGCTTTTTGCACGCATGCTACATACAAAGAAGCCAGGAGAAGAAGGCCATATGGTCTATCAAATCTGCTCATGTTGCAGGGTTCACAGCTTGAACTACTGTCCCTGCCCCCTCTCCCCACTCCTCCCATCCTCCCTACCCATGACTCTTACCCTTCCCCATACCTGTCCCAGCCTCTCTTAAAGCTGCCCACTGTCTTCAATGAGATTACCTTTTCTGGCAGCACATTCCAAGTATCCACCACCCTCTCTGTGAAGAAGTGCTTCCTGACCTCCCTCCTAAACCTACCACCCTCTAGCTTAAGACTGTGCCCCCTTGTGTTATGGTTGCTACTCAGTTTAAATAAACTCTCCTTATCAACCTTATTTATCCCTTTCAAGCACTTGAAGGTCCCAATCATGTCCCCTCTATCTCCTGTCTTTCAGAGAGTACATGTTCAGTGCCCTCAACCTCTCCTCGTATGTCTTACCCTGCTAACCAGCTGTCATTTTTGTAGTCCTCCTCTGGACCTTCTCCAGCAGGTTAATGTCCTTTTTGAAGTGTGGGCACCAGTACTGAACTCCATACTCTAGATGTGGCCTTACCGGTCACCTGTACAAGGGCAGTATAACCTCCTCTCTCCTACTACTAATCCCCCTAGATATGCATCCCAGCATCTTGTTTGCCTTTGCTGCTGCTTTCTTGCACTGTGTACAGTGCTTCAGGTTTCTAGTAATCATCACTCCCAGGTCCTTCTCCTCCTCTGATGCAGATACCCGGACTCCACCAAGGTAGTACTCTGTCCTAGGATTCTTGACTTCACTATGCATAGCTTTGCATTTCTTGGAAATGAAACCAAACTGCCAGATCCTGGACCAGCTCCCTAGCTTTGCCAGATCTTCCTGTAGGTCCTGTATCCCTTCAGCTGTGTCCACTCTCTCATAGAGCATGGTGTTATCTGTGAATAGGCACATTTTGCCCTTAATGCCATCTCCAGTGTCACTTATGAAGACATTGAACAACACCAGTCCCAGCACTGAGCCTTGTGGGACCCCACTGGTTGCCTGTCTTGTGCCAGATAACTCTCCCCCCACAACCACCCTCTGGATTCTGTCCTTCAGACAGTTTTCCACCCATCTGGCCATCTTTTCCCCAAGCCCGAGACCCATCAACTTCCTGATCAACCTTTTGTGGGGCACAGAGTCAAAGGCCTTCCTGAAATCAAGATAGAGGATGTCTACTGCTTGTCCCCTATCTACTGTCTTAGTGACACAGTCAAAGAAATCAATCAGATTCATTTGACACGATCTCCCCCCATGAACCCATGCTGCCTCGCATCCTGGAGACCATGCTCCTCTAGATATTCCACCAATCTTTCCTTTAGTATGGTCTCCATGAGCTTGCCCACAATGGAGGTCAGACTGACTGGTTTGTAATTCCCTGGGTCATCCTTGGGACCGCTTTTGTGGTGTGATACTACATGTGCGGTTCTCCAGTCCTGTGGCACTATGCCTGTCTCTAGTGAGTGATTAAATAGGTCTGCCAATGACTCAGCCAGCTCCTCAGCCAGTTCCTTCAGTACCCGTGGATGCACTCTGTTTGGGCCTGGTGATTTGTCCACCTTCAATGCCAGCAGCCCCTCCCTCACTCTATCCTCTTCTATAACTACATCTGTGTTCACCTCCCCCCTGCTCCTCTTATCTCTCCTGAAGGCACTGGTCCATCCTTCTCCCTGGTGAAGATGGAACAGAAGTATTCCTTTAGTATCTCTGCTTTTCCCCCATTATCTTCCACCCACTCCACCCCTTTCTTAAGCCTAACAATCCCTTCCTTCTTGTCCCTTTTCTCACTTATATAATGAAATAAAGCCTTCTCTCCCTTCTTAATTCCTTCAGCTATCTGCAGCTCCTTCTGTGCCTTTGCTTGCCCGACTTTCTTACTTGCCTCACTAGTTAGCCTAAGGCAATTTTCCCTATTCACCTCTCTCTTGGTCTTCTTGAATTTTCTATAGGCCAACCTCTTTTCCCTTACTGTCTGGGCAACCCCAGAACTGAACCAGCTGGGTGCTTTGGCCCTTGTATTCTTACCCCTGAGACTAATGCACTCATCTGCGGCAACCAGTATTCCTTCCTTAATGACAGACCACCTTTGGTTCACCCCATATCTGCTCTGATGCCCACCAGATGGCTCATTGGTACTTCACCCATTTTTCTGAAGTCTGCCCTCCTGAAATCCAAGACTTTGGTCTTAGTCGGGATGCTTTCCCTGCCCATATCCAGCTGGAACCACCCTGTGCAATGGTCACTTCCTCCCAGTGCCTCCCTGACCATTATTTCCTGTACATGCTCCCCATTTGTGAGCACCAGATCAGGAATTGCCTCAGCTGTTGTTGGTTCAGTGATGCCCTGAGTCAGAAACCCACTCTGCAGTCCTTCTAGGATCACCTGACTCCTAGAACATGTCATGGATGGTATGCTCCAGTCCACCCTGGGCAAGTTAAAGTCCCCCACAATTACCATCTATCCTTTCCCCACTGCTTCCAATATTTGTGAGCTCAGTTCCCTGTCCCTCTCCTCATTCTGACTGGGTGGTCTATAAACCACCCCTAACCTCACCTTTCTCCCTCTACTGGACCTTAACTGAACCCATAATGCCTCCACCTCCTCTTCCTCCGACTCCTCCCTCATGCAAGGTATTCCCTTCCTGATATAAACTGCCACCCCTCCCCCCTTCCTGACAACCCTGTCCCTCCTGTATCATTTATATCCAGGGATCGCAAGGTCCCAGTCATGGTGTGATGTTTTCCAAGTTTTGGTTACTGCAGGTATGTCTGCCCTCCTATCCACTAACAGTGTCTGCAGGTCTTCCATCTTGTTTCCAAGACTGTGCATTCAGAAACACCACCCTCCACCTAGAATCTTACCTTCCTTCTCTTCCCTCTATTCTTTTATTCACATTTATCCCCTCTGTGTGCACCCCTCCACGTACCCTTGTTATGTGTTCCTCACCCCTCCAACCTCTGCTAACTATGCTCTTGCCTCTTCCACCTCCTCCTCCCTTCAGACCTCTTCCATCACTGTGGGGGGGTCACTGACCTCCTTCTCTCAGAGTCTGTGGGCCTGCATGCCACTGCCCCCCAGTAGTTTAAATTAAGTGTAGTGGTTATATATTCCACCAGTTAGTCCCTGGGTACCCTCAAACCCTCCCTACTGAGGTGTAGCCTGCCTGGTGAAAAGAGTGCTTTGTTTGACCAGGTCTCCTCCCAGTCCCCAATACAGATGAACCTCTCCTTCCTGCACCATTTCCTCAGCCAGTCAATAAAATCCTCAATTCTTCTTTACCTGGCTGTGCTGGCCCTTGGTACTGGTATAACCTCTGAGAAGGCCAGTGAACTTCTTTCCTTGCTGCTGATCTTCCCTAACTCCTTGAATCTACTTTGCACTACCTTCACCTCCTCCCTAGCTAGATCGTTGGTTCCCAAATGTATAACTAAATTAGGCTTTCCTCCAACCTCCCTTACTATTTCCCTTATTCTTGGGCCCACCTTCCCCACTGTCATCCCTGGCATACAAACCACCTTCCTACTTGCATTTGGGTCCCATTTCTATCCCCAGTGAATACCCCTAATTATGGAGTCCCCTATGATTGCCACCCTACCGTCCCCCTGCATCCTTGCTCCCTGTGATAGGGTGGGTGACCCTATCCCAGTTGGAAAACTGTAGTGATGGTTAAAGCAGCTCAGCTTCAACAAAGTTTACCCAGTGGTGCCAAATTAGGGATATGCAAGGCATGAAGTAGTCCCTGGAAGAAAAATAAAGCTGTAATTTTCTTTTCTCTATGTAAGTCTGTTGTGCTTCATATTTTATTATTCATCTCTGAGCCTTGCTAGCTGGCCACTACCAGGGTAGTCTTCTATCTAGTTTGTGTTTTGCAACCCCCCCCAAGAGTGTGGCATGCTGGTTTATAGAGATTACCATGAGAAGCATTGCATCAGGGCTGTGCTTTTAAATAAGTGTAAAAGAAACTGCCCAAGGGGTGTAACCTGTCAGCTAACAAATGAATAAGGCTCTCCTTGCTGTAGAAACTCTGTGAGCATGGCAGTTTGGCTGTTAATGGGAGGATGCAACCCCCCCCAACCCCGTATAAGTATAACAAAGCGTTGTGCAGTAAATCCAGGCAAATACACCTGTGCTAAATAGTTTGCTGTTTGCAGGCTGCTGCTGATTTTAGGAAACAGATGAGGCTATCTTCCTGTGAAACAAAACATGATATAAGGAAGCATTTGATAGCTTTAGAAAAGGAGATTTGTAAAAACTGTATAAACTATAAAAGTACATACAGGATAGCAGTTAAAATAGGTTGAGTTCATCTCTAGAAGAATCTATGCTTTTAAAGGGTGTTTGTACCTGGAAACTGGGAATTCAGGGGCTCCTGGGTCTGTGTGTCTGCTGCTGCTACATTAGCAGCTGCAGCCATTTTAGAAAGGTATTCCCTTAGGGAAGGGTTGCCTCTTAATTGCATTAGTATATAGGGAAGGCTTGGGTCTTGTCCTGTCAGGAAGTGACTAATTTAGAGGGATGAACTTTCTGAAAAGGATATTTGTTTGTATTTTCTTGTGTTTATGCTTTTATACGGGGTTTAGTATTGTGTAACAATTGTCCCTATATATGTATCCTGTATATTTCCTTGAAAATAATGCAGTTGTGTGAATTATAAATTTAGTATTCCTCTAATTGTTTAATAGAACATGATTGATAAATCATATGACACCTGAGCAATATATAAGGGCTACTTAGGTAACCTATAGTCAGTTTACTTTGGGCTGAGGAGCAGAGAGGAACCTCAGGGAGAAGCAGTATGGAGCCAAAGAAGCAGCCAAAAGTG
Organism: Neoceratodus forsteri; assembly: GCA_016271365.2. NCBI lineage: Eukaryota > Metazoa > Chordata > Ceratodontiformes > Ceratodontidae > Neoceratodus > Neoceratodus forsteri. The sequence continues at coordinate 106,136,013 of JADMNL010000035.1, forward strand.
AGAGAGACATGCCAGTGTTGAATTACTGAGATCCTAGTTACCCAAGGGTGAAAGTGAGGCAAGCTTAAGTGGGAGCTCAGGTTGAAAGTCCTGTACAGCCTTAAAAGTAAGGAGGAATCACTGTGGCCTGGGACTGGCCCTGGACCTGCAAAGGTCAGGATTGGGTACCTGGATGCTAGAAGCTGCTCACCTAGATTTTACCAAAGGGAGAGGACTCAGACTGGTGAGAAGCTGCAGAGGCCTGAGTTTGCAGATACTCAGACTGCAGAGGAACTTGCAGAAACCCAGGGGGTATTGACAGGGTGACCATACCATGCGATGGGTTCAGCTCCTGGTTTCTAGAGGGCATTGTAAGGTTCAATTGCAGTGTTCTAGTGAGAGGTTTCCTAGCTAAGCTCCCAGCCCATACTCTTTATTGTTTTCTTATAGTATCCTGACAAAAGTTTGCATCTGAAAATACCACCTGTACAGAACTGGCAATAAAACAGCACCTCAGGGTGTCTTGCATGATATTTTATGATTCCTGCTGTTTTCCTGAATTGAACTCCACGACACTCCCCATCCTTTCTTTCTTATCTTTGGTACTATCTGCTTCCCCACCTGCTTCCTGGTAAATGTATCTCCACATCCACAATTTATCCCTTTAACTGTTTTTCCATCTCTCAATCTGCCCCATCCCGCTTAACTATCTGTATCTGCTGTCAGTTTTCCCTACCGTCTTCCTTCCCTTTTCTGTCCCTCCCCCTTCCTCCACTCCATGTTGCCTGCTTCTTCTTCCCTGCCCACCCTGATTGGTTCCCTCTCCCCTTCCCTGTACTCCTACTCTCAACCCTGGCTCAACCTGACCTCCTACCAGACAGTGGTGCAAATCTGTTTAATAATGGCATCCCTTTAGAATTTCCCACTCTTGATGCTACTGTCACATTCTCACTCCTTCCCCTCACCACTTGCCATTCCTCCACCCTGGGCTCCCTGTTCTTCTGAGGAAGAGATACTCTTGTAAACTGGATGCTCCTCCCCACTCCCATCACCTTACTGGTACTGCCACTACTCTGGGCATCACCCCCTGCCTTTCCCTCCACTGCTCCTCTGGCTTCCCATACCATCTTCCCAGCACATGCATGCAGTCTTTCCCAGCTTAACATAAAATGCACGGTTTCCACACTTGCTTGCTGCACGCGTGCCATATGAATGTAATCTGTTCCAATGTAACATTTAAATCATACTTGCAGCACATATATCACTTGGGTAGTTTACATATTCAAGTCCTTCAGCCTGTCCTCATAGGACTTGTGATGCCATCTCTATACCATCTTTGTTGCCCCCCTCTGAACCTTCTCCACCCTGTCTATGTCCGTATGTAGGTAAGGTCTCCAGAACTGTACACTGCACTCCAGGTGGGGCCTTACTAGTGTCTTGTATAGTGAAATTATGACCTCCCTTTTCCTGCTGGTGATGCCCCTGCCTATGTATCCCAGCATCCTATTTGTTTACCTGCTACCTTGTTGCACTGTTTTCCTACCTTGAGGTCATCAGAGATGATAACCCCAAGGGCCCTTTCCTGCTTGGCGCATGCTATATCCTCACCCCCAACTGATATGTTGCTCCGGGGTTTTTGTGCCCCACATGCATTATTTTGCACATTTTGGTGTTAAATTTCATCTCCAAACATAATTCATGAATCTTGGTACAGTGAATACCTTACTTGACATACATTGGCTAGAAGTGAGTTGGGGTCCATTAGTGCTCACAACTTCTCACTGCCAATGGTTAAAGGAGAGAAAAGAGGTTTTGAAATGTTCCTCTACTAGCAAACAAGAAAAAACCCTTGGAGTCTGAACTCCAAGTTACTGATGCTCCATAGACTAAGATGAACAAGTGGTCAGTAAATGACGATGCTGTGCAGCAGGGATAATTAGTATTGTAGAGTCAGTCATGACGGGGGATGGAACTCTGGACTCTGGCAGGATTTTCACTCCCCACAAATCTAGATGCCCACTAATGAAATGGTCTGTCATGATGGCTTGATCTCCCCTCCAATGAGGCTGCGCTATTGCTCACAAACACTCTGACCTGGTAGTGTGTCAAATCATCAACCCAGGTCAGTCACTAGTAGGGTCTGGTCTGCTGTAGACAGTAATGGTGAGTGCCTCACAATGCTCACCCATAAATTTACCCAGCTGGGATGCTGGCATGGGTGAGGGCCTCCTGTAGATTTCCCTAGCAGTTCTGGACCCTCCCCTCGGGGCAGTAGAGCAAATGCTGATTCCTAATGCCTCGATATCCCAGTTGCAGAAGTAATGGTAGTGGTTGCAGTAAACGTGAATGAAAGTTAAAACTTTTCAGTGCATTAGCAATTCTCTCAGCTGGCAGCAGCAAGATAATTGCAGTAGAAAATGTCTCCTGTTGAGTGAAAACTTTCCCAGTCTCACAGTAACACTACTTTACCTTTTCACCCCCCAGCCGCTCTTTCTCACCCTCCTCTACCTAATCTCTCTCCTACCCTTTCCTATTTTGTGATGTTACCTTCTTATGTGTGCCAGGTACTTCACACTTCTGATGTTTAACCTGCATTATTATTTGCTCTGGTAATGTACATTATTTGCACATACTGCATATTGTTGAATTGTTATTACTGGTAATGTATATTATTGTACACACTGCATATTGTTGAATTATTACTGGTAATGTATATTATTGAACACACTGCATATTGTTGAATTGTTATTACTGGTAATGTATATTATTGCACACACTGCATATTGTTGAATTGTTATTACTGGTAATGTATATTATACAATGGCAAGGAAATTTGTGGTTCCCTGATTGGTCAGTGAGTGCCTTGGACAGTGATGTTATTGAACAATAACATCACTGTATGAAGTCCAGGCACACAACTGACCAAAGAACACTGACAGAAATCCCCCATCCCTCCTCACGCAACGTACCGCAAAACAGACAGTACCCTGAAGCGGCACAGCTCCACCCCCCCAACACAAACACACACGTTCCCTGTCTCGCTACCTCACTTTTTCAGTACAAGTCAACCAAAAGTCACAATATTAAAAACAAACAGTGAGTATTCACCTTTCACCTGACTCCTGGAGTTCACTGTAGCTGCCTCACTTTTTCAAAGCATGCGCGCAGTCGGCCGTTTTAATTCAGAAAAGCCAAATAGTGGCACTTGCTTTTAACCCCCTCAGCAGTTTCTCAAACGTACATACTTAAGCAGTTTCCCTAAATAAAAACAAACAAAGACCTATAACTTTCAGATTCCGGCCGACGTCCAGTTACCAAGCAGACCGGGAAACCGGAAGTTACCGATCGGCTTCGCTCTCATCTTCTTTACAATCCACGTCTTTCCTACAGGCTAAAGATATATTTTTAACTGCTCTCAGCATAAGCAGCACGAACACATTAAATAAAAGTGGCACTTCAGTAAAAGTTACCACCACGAAATGACAATTGGGGGTGGGGCGCAGCATACACACAAAAACACAATATTAGCAGCAGCACCACCTACTGGACTACTTTTTCTTTTATTTCAAAAAATAAGCCTCTCATATAAAAAAAAAGAAATATTACAACACTTATTTTTTTTAACTTTTTAATAATATCATTTTAAAACGAGCCATTGTATAATAGCAATAAGGCACTCCAGCTAGTGTGTTATTGTCGCCTCGTGCTTCGACCCACCCCAGGAGTGACGTTATTACACAATAACACACACCCTGTCGTGCCTTATTGCTTAATTATTGCACACACTGAATATTGTTGAATTGTTATTACTGGTAATGTATATTATTGCACACACTGCATATTGTTTAATTGTTATTACTGGTAACATATATTATTGCACACACTGCATATTGTTTGATTGTTATTACTGTGCTTCTATTTGTTTGTACTTATCCCTCTCCCCCACCCCCGGACGATTTGAAAGTGAGCTTCACAGCTCAGTATGTCTTTCCTGGTAAATCTCTTTTAAATAAATAAACAAGGGAAAGTAACAGGATTCTAGGTTTTTTAATTAGTGTCAATATGTTTGTTTGCATGCACAGTGCAAGAAACATATTGAGGTAAGCAGAGCAGAGATGTGGCAGTGTTTGGCCAATGCAGCCCACGCTTTCAGGGGCTTGTCCCTCTTCCACAAATCAACAGGGAAGCTGGTGATGGCAGTTTCAGAGTGAGCACCAGACATTAAAGAAATCTGTCACTCCAGTCAGGGGCAGTTTTGTCATTGCAGTGGTAGATCTCTCTCTTCCACCCTCATGCTTCCGCATTTCCAGCTACATATAGTGTGCAATGCGATGGTTGAAATTATGAGCAACTCGCTTGTCAGTGTCTTTCTGGTGAGACCCTTCCATAATTGGGGCTCCTGCTGCCCTCCACATATTCCCTCCGAAGTTTATATTGGGGTGCCCAATTCCCGTGTCAGCATGCCCCCAACTACTGTGGCACACTGGGAGACCACCCCAGTGTGCCAAAGTAATTATGTTTTTTCTGACACCAGGATGCCCACTCCCAGTGTCAGATGTGCCCCCATGCCCCCTTTTATTTGGCCAACCTCAGGGGGGCCCAGTCCCTGGGTCAGCATTGACCCCCTTCCACTAGTCTGGCACACTGGGAGCCCACCCCAGTGTGCTGATCCATTATGTTTTCACCTGTAAAAAAAAAAAGAAAACAGTCCCATGATATTTTGTTTTTTTTAAAACATGAAAAAAAAAGAAAAGAAAATGGCAGTCATCATCCCTGGAGCCCCCCTCCCACAACCTGCACCCTCTCTCTGTACACCCCACCTCCCCTCACCCCCCTCATCCCATACTTACCTCTGGAGGTCTGGCACTGCAATCTTCTGTGGACCAGGAGCACATCTGCACTCTTCAAAAGCTGACATTAAAATGAAGACAATCACGGTAAGCTTTATAATGACATCAATGGGGGGGCAACTTAGGTTGATATCTCAGTAATTTTTTAAAGTTTTGGCCCCAGATTTTTTACTTGGGACCCCACTTCATAACCACTGACACTGTCATTTCATTCAGGACAGATTAATGATACAACAGTGCCACTGTTCATGAGGAGGGGTCTCAAAAAGCCTATGTTGCAAGTTTAGTTAAAAAAGTCAAAAAAATGACTGCGTTACTAACGTGTGTTACACAGTTTCTACATATTTATTTATTTATTTATTTAAGAGATTTACCAGATAAGCATTCTGAGCGGGGCCCGCTCATTTCCAGATGCGACCTGGGGTTCCATAGGTCAAAGAATACATACAGTAAAATCACAGTACATCAGTGTTACATAGGTCTAGAGTAGCTAGCAGTAGTCACAGTACACAGTGTGGTTAGACAGCAGGCAGCAGGTACAGAGACCTTATTATATATGTCAGCTAAATCTGCGGGTGGCAGTCTCTGAACTTTGCCAAATTTCAATATTCTTACTCCAAATTTCCAACACTGCCATTTTCACATCTCCTTATGAACAGTATTTCATTTTTTGTCATTTTTTGCATCCTGCCCCAAATTTTTTGAACCTGTGGTGCAGAATGGCACGGTCACTGTGTGAAATAAACTTTTGGGACAGATTAATGAAATCACAGTGCCACTGTTCATGAGGGGAGGTCCCAAAAAGGCCATGTTGAAAATTTGGTGAACAAATTCCAAAAAATGATTGTGTTACGAGCATGTGTTATGCATTTTCTATGCATGCTCATAACTTTGCCATGTTTTCATATTTTCACTCCAGATTTTCAACATTGCCATTTTATCACACCTCCTCATGAACAGTACAGCTGTCATTTTTCACATCCAGCCCAAAATGTCTTTTCATAACTGTTGTCCTGAATGGCGCATTCGCTGTGCGAAATCAACTTTTGTGATTGAGTAATGAAATTATAGTGCCACCGTTCATGAGGTGGGGTTTCAAAAAGCCCATGTTGAAAATATGGAGCAAAAATACCAACAAACATCTGGGGTTTCCAACCATAATGCTCCACTCTGTACAGACTGACAGGCATTGAGGGCATGGCTTGGGGTCATCAGCCGTAATGCTTATGTCATTCACCCCCCACCCCCACCCTGCAGCCACTGACAGGCATCGAGGTGTGCCTTGGGGTCTTTGGCCCTAACATTCACCCCATTCTCCTGTACTGAACCCATCTCAGCTTATTTCCTTGTGGAGTGGGATGAGCATAAGGGCTGAAGACCCCAAGGCACACCATGACACCTGTCAGTGTCTGCTGGGTGGGGTGGAATGGTGTGAGCATTATGGCTGATGACCCAAAGGCACACCCCAATGCCTGTCAGTCTCTGCAGGGTGAGGGTGGAGGTTGGCGTTAGTTTAATACTTCACTGCCATTCCTATTATGCAACTCTCTGTAACTCATTAATAGTAACAATGTTGAACAATTTAAGAAAAGACTTGATTCTTAGATGGGTGGCAGAAATTTTCCTTCCACCACTGCATTAGTTGGTGGTAAGCTCATCTATGGGCACCTGCCTTCTGAACTTGTATGCATCTATGAAATTATTCAGTACCAATGCCAATACCAGCAAGCAAACATTCAGCATTAACAAATGCTTGTTTTTAAAGACACCTGTCACTGCATCTGTGTAATGATTGTGTAGCTCTTTGGTGCTTGTTGTTACAGCATACCTGTATCTATGTAGGGACTATGTAGCTGTGTAGTGCTTGTTGTTATAACAGCATCACTGTATCTGTGTAGGAACTGTGAGGCTGTGTAGTGCTTGTTGTTGTAACATACTTGTGCCTGTGTAGGGACTGTGTAGCTGTGTAGTGCTTGTTGTTATAGCATCCCTGTATCTGTGTGGGGATTGCATAGTTGTGTAGTGCTTGTGGTTATAGTATGTTACAGCATACCTCTGTGTAAAGAATGTGTGCCTGTGTAGTGCTTGTTGATATAGCATACCTGTATCTGTGTCAGGGTTAGGTATCAGTGTACTGATGGTTGTTACCTGTATCTGAGTAGAGATTGTGTATCTGTTGTTATAGCATACTGATATGTGTGACTTTCCTAACTTTGTGCATTGAACTTTAGTATCACACACTGCATACAGATTAGCCTTACTAGTTTCTGGGAAAAGAGGACAGGAAGGGCAGAGAAAGCAGGAAAAAAAGGAATGTGGGGAGTGGTGCAATGCAGTGGTTGTGGGGTAGCAGTCCTCATGGAGACCTTCTGGAGACTGCAGTACTGCCCATCTGCATGTGCCTCTCTGGGATGGCAGAGAGGGTCTCTAAACTAAAGGCTGCACTGGTCATGAGTCAGGTGGAGGTCAATAGACAATGTATTGCATTGGCTAGGAGTTGGGGGACCTTTTCTTCCACACAGAGGCCACCAAGTCCAACATCATTACCTCAAAGGATGCCAGACAGGAAGAGCAACTGGACTACTGTGGGTTAGAGGAGGGAGGGCTTTTGTACTTTGTAGACTAGGATGGAATTAGGCTGAGGCCCATCTAGTCCATCCCCCACTATTAAGTGGGGCAATCCTAGTGTCCCAGCTATTTATCCAGCATTATCTTAAATTTAGCTGGGTCTGTTATGTTAACTAGTTCTTTAGGAAGTTTATTCCAAAATGCCACAGATCTTAATGCAAAGTAAGTATCCCTTTATTTGGTACTGGTCATAGGAAGTTCAAATTGTTTGTTATGTGAGCTTAAATTTAAATTTCTAGTGTTAGGTAAGATACCACATTGATTCATTAATGTGTTGTCTATTTGAGTATAGTGAAGCATGATGCAATCACCCCTAAGTCTTCTAACTTCCAAGGGCATGAGATGGAGATGTTGAAGCATATAATGATAGGGTTGTGTGTGCAGACTTGGAATAAGTTTGTTGACTCTACTTTGCACCCTTTCTATTAGGTCGATGTCTTGCCTACTATATGGGGACCAGAAGGGGAGTGCATAGTCTAAATGGGGGTGAATATAGTTTCTGTAGAGATTTAAAATAATCTGTTCATCCCGGGTTACAAAAGATTTTTTTATAATATTGATAATTTAATTTGTCTTTTGAACCATCAATCTAATATATTTTTGGCTAAGGTTATTATCTATTATAACACCAAGGTCCTTTTCAGATTCTACTGTACATAAGTGTATAGAGTCTATAACATACTGGTACATGATTTTTTTTTCAACATGTATCACTGAACATTTGTCTGTATTTAACTGTGTTTTATTGACTTTACATCAATTTAGCATATAATTTAGACTAGCGGAGAGGGACAAATGATTAAAATAAGTCAACCACATTAGCTAGTTTGGTATCATCAGCAAATTGTATGATATTGGATGCAACAACGTGGTGAAGATCAGAAATAAACAGTTAAACAGAAATAACCCCAGAACTGACCCCTGTGGAACTCTACTAGCCACTTCAACTGGTAACTATGTTATACCATGTAGTGTAACCTGTTGAGTTTGATTAGTTCACCAATTATTTACCCAGTTAATAAGGTATATAGTAAACAACAGTAATAGTAAGTTTGTCGATGAGTATATAATGGGATACCTTATCGAAAGCCTTTTTGAAGTCGATTAGAATAATATCACATTGTTTACCTATGTCCAGATATTTAGATATTGACTCGTAGAAATTGATAAGGTTAGTAACACATGATCTCCTCTTTTTGAATCCATGTTGTGTTAAATCAATGAGCCCGAGCCTTTCAGATTCTTCTTCAAATCTTTTTTTTATAAGGGATTCTAAAACCTTACATGGAACTGATGTTATACTTATTGGTCAGTAGCTTTCTGGAAGAAGTTTATTTCCATTTTTAAAGATCAGATTTATGTCAGCTTTTTTCCATTTGGATGGAATTTGTCCAAGGAATAACGATTTGATGAACAGAATGGTTAAGGGCACATTCAGGCTAGATGACAAGCTTTTTAAGTATTTGAAATTTATATTATCTGGACCAGTGGATGCGTGAGGTCTAAGATTAAGCAAGGCTTGCTTTACTTCATCATTAGTGGATTTGACTGACAACAGGAACTTCCTGTTTGGCAGTAGGAAAGGAAGGATCATTGAGACACAGTAGTTTCATCAACCTTGAAGGAACCTAAAAAAAAAAACTCTTTCTCTCCCCCCCCGGCTGCTGGAGGTCTGAATCCAAGCATGGAAGAAGGAGACTACTGAAGACTACAGGAAGTTCCTGTCCCAGAACAGGAAGGGCGAGAGTTGTAAGGGCACATAGGCAATAGGAAAGTAAGTGTAAAAATACATAGAGGGAGGAGACAGTAAGCATACAAAGGCTAGCAACAGGAGAGGGAACACAAAATAAGTCAAGATGGGAGTGGTGCAGTGCTGTGGCTGTGGGGCAGCAGTGTTCTGGGAGACATTCTGGAGGCTGTGATGCTGCCCTGTTTGCAGGCACCTCTCTGGTCTGAGGGAGGAGCTTGCCCATCTCCAGGCTGACCTGGCTAGGATTTGTGAAACCTCTTCTCCCTCCTAGGGACCACCAGGGCCACCACCGCTACCTCAGAGGTTGCCAAGAAAGAGGAGTGGTTGGACCAAGGTGGGCTCAGGGAGGGGAGAGGGTGGTGGAACAGAGTTGCACATCTCCAGTTGTACCTCTCCACAATTCATATGCTCTTTTGGCAAAGAGGGGTTTCTCTATGAAGGCACCTGCAGTGGAGACCAAGGAGGATGCTGGGAACCTCCACAAAGGAGACCCACAGGAGGGTGGCATGAGACCCCACAGGGGAAGGAAACAATTTCTGGTGGGGGACTCAATCATTGGGGGTAGAAGTGGGGGAGGAAGGGGATAGGGAGGTAAGGTGCCTGCCTGGTGCCATGGCTCAGAAGGACAGGAAGCGAATCCTCAGGATCGCAGGAGCAGCTGCACGAGGGAGGGAGCTAGATGTCATTGTCCACCTAGGGACAAATGACTTGGCTGTGAATGGGATAAGAGCGGTGCAAGAGGAGTTTGTAGAGTTGGGGAGGGGCCTTAGACAAGTAGCATGTACAGTAACCTTCTCGGAGGTGCTGCCTGTCTGTGGTAAAGATGATGCTAGGGTATTCCACACCATGGATTCAATGAATAGTTGAAAAACTGATGTGGAGCTCAGGGTGTTGGCTTCATTAGGGACTGGGGAGCCACCTGGAGGGATGCAGGCCTATACTGGCACAATGGGCTGCATCTGTCCGGGGGTGGAACCAGGATCCTAGGTGATAGGTTTAAATGCTTCATTGGCAAGCATTTAAACTAGCCAAGGGGGGGGCACTGAAAAGGAGAAGGGAAATCACAGCCTCCCCCCACAAAACACAGTAGTTAGTGAGGTAAACACCAAGGTAGAGAAGTCAGTAGGGAGCAGGACAGGGGTAAATGCAGAAAAAGGCAGTAAGGACAGGGATGGGGCTAAAAGGGGTAAGACCATAAAAAATTGGAAGGCAATGAGTTCCAATGCCCACAGTCTGTGTAGCAAGCTCCCTGAACTAGTGGCCTTGATGGAAGAGGGATGCCTGGATATTGTGGCAGTCACTGAAACATGGTACACAGAGAACCATGACTGGGATGTTAACATACCAGGATACACAATCTACAGGAAGGACAGGGTGGGTAAAAAAGGAGGAGGAGTAGCTCTCTATATAAGGGAAGGGATTAAAGTAACAGAACTAGAGAGTGAACGGGAAGTTGATGATTCACTGTGGGTCACCCTGGAGACAGGAAATGGCACCACAATCCGCATGGAGGTTGTGTACAGACCCCCATCTCGGGGGGAGGAAATGGACAAGGAGATGATAGAAGGCATCCTTAAAATGTCAGGAAAAGGGGAGATATTGTTGATGAGGGACCTGAATATGCCAGATGTTAACTGGAGTACCTTTGCTGCAGGCACATCCAAGAGCAGGGTCATTCTTGATGCCCTACAGGGGTCATGCCTCAGACAGCTAGTGTTAGAACCCACTCTGGAGGGAGCAGTCTAAGACCTGGTACTCTCAAATGGGGAAGGAGAAAGGATCTCAGATTTAGAAGTGGGTAGCCATTTGGGAACAAGTGACCACCAAACAGTGTGATTCACAATAAACACAGCCATAGAATCAAGCCATACAAAAACAAGAGTATTGGACTTTAGGAAGGCTGACTTTGGGAAAATGAGAGAGTGCCTCAGAAAAGCACTAGCAAATGGGCAAGAAGGAGAGGTGGAGGAACAATGGGGAATAATCAAAACAGCCATCACAGAGGCAACAAGCCCTTGTGTGAACAAAACAAAATTAAGGAAAAAACCACTATGGTTCTCAAAAGAGGTGGAAGGGAAGGTTAAGGAGAAAAGGATAGCATTCAGGAGATACAAGGAAACACAGAAGGAGCAGGACAGAGAACTTTATCAGTTAAAGCAGAAGGAGGCAGGGAAGGCAGTCAGAATAGCAAAGGTACAAACTGAGGAAAAGATAGCCAACTCTGTTAAGAAGGGGGATAAAACCTTTTATAGGTACATTAGGGAGTGAACGAAGACCAAGGAAGTCATACAGAGACTTAATAAAGGAGAGGGAACATGGGCAGAGGGTGACAGTGAAAAAGCAGGAATACTGAACGAATATTTCTGCTCAGTATTCACAACAGAAGAGGAGGGGGAGGTACCTAAACCAAACAAGAGAAACACTCTGAATAGGGGGTCGATAACAGTCCATTCACAGAAGACAGGGTTTTGAAAGAACTCTTGAAACTGAGGGTGGACAAAGCTATAGCACCTGATGTGAGTCACCCAAGAATCCTAAAAGAACTAAGGGTAGAACTAGTAACGCTACTGACTACTCTCTTTAACAAATCATAACAGATTTAATATCATTTAACAGATTTATCCTGGACTCTCTTCAGGGTGCCTTCCTGAAGCAACTGGTCATGGAACCAACTCGGCAGAAGGCAATACTGGACCTTGTGCTCACAAACAGGGACAGTGTGATGGGGGTAAGAGTGGGGGAGCACCTGGGGAACAGTGACCACCAGTCACTGTGGTTTGAAATCACAGAAAGAGCAGAACCAAACCACACAAAAACACATATCCTGGATTTTAGGGGGCAAACTTTGAGAAAATGGGGAGATACTAGAAAGAGGCATTAAGGGAATGGGCAGGAATCAGGGTTGAGGAACAGGAAGTATTTAAATTGGGGATTACAAGAGCAACAGAATTATGTATTAAGTGGTTAGCAAGAGGAAAAGGAAGAGGAGACCATTATGGTTTTCCAAAGAGGTAGCAAAGAAAGTGAAAGCCAAAAAGATTGCATTCAGGCAATACAAAAAGACACAGGCAGAAGGGATAGGGAGAAGTACCAGGAGAAGCAAAGGAGGCAGGGAGGTCAGTAAGGGAAGCCAAAGCTCAGACAGAAGAACACATTGCAAAATCAGTGGGTAGAGGGACAAAACCTTTACAGGTACATAAGTGAAAAAAGAAAGGCAAAGGGAGGGATAGTGAGACTGAAGGGGAGGATGGGGGCTGTGTGGAGGATGACAACAGTAAAGCTGACATATTGAACAGGTATTTCTGCTCAGTCTTTACTGAGGAAGAGGAGGGTAATGGTCTGAATGGAGTACAAGGGGTGAGAATGGTGCAGAAATGGACACAAGTCCCTTTACACGAGAAAGGGTCCTGAAGGAACTGGAAGTAATAAGAGTTGATAAAGCAATGGGGCCAGATGGGGTGCACCCCATGGTCCTTAAAGAACTAAGAGAGGTGGTGGCTGAACCTCTTGCTATCCTGTTTAGCCGATCACTAGAAACAGGGGAGGTACCCAAAGACTGGAGGATAGCAGATGTAGTCCCCTTATACAAAAGTGGGAACAAAGAGGAAGCGGAGAACTACAGACCAGTCAGCCTCACCTCGGTAGTGGGGAAGATCATGGAAGCACTACTGAAGGAGAGATTGGTGGAACATCTGGTTGTCAATGGACTACAGGACCCAAGGCAGCATGGTTTCACCAGGGGAAGGTCATGTCAGACCAACCTCATTGAATTTTTTGACTGGGTGACTAGGGAGGTGGATCAGGGGAGGGCAGTGGACATGGCCTATCTGGACTTCAGCAAGGCCTTTGACACTGTGCCACATAGAAGACTATTGCACAAACTGGGAAATATGGGTGTGGGCAGGACAGTAGTGCGGTGGGTAGGTAACTGGCTGGGCAGCAGGACACAGAGGGTGGTGGTAAATGGCTGTCACCCACAGAGGGAAGAGTGACCAGTGGGTACCACAGGGATCAGTGCTGGGACCGGTACTATTCAATATCTTCATCAGTGACATTGCAAGGACCTAGAAGGCAGAATTTCACTGTTCACTGATGACACAAAGCTCTGTAACAGAGTAGACACACCAGAGGGTGTAGACAGAATGAGAAGGGACCTGCAGAAACTTGAAGAATGGTCAGGGTTTAGCAGTTGAAATTCAATGCAAGGAAGTGCAAGATAATGCATATAGGGCACAAAACCCTGGCACAATATATCAGTTGGGGGTGAGGATATAGCATGCACCAAGCAGGAAAGGGATCTTGGGTTATCATCTCTGATGACCTCAAGGCAGGGAAACAGTGTGACAAGGCAGCAGGTAAAGCAAATAGGATGCTGGGATGCATAGGCAGGGGCATCACCAGCAGGAAAAGGGAGGTCATAATTCCACTATACAAGACACTAGTGAGGCCGCACCTGGAGTACACTGTGCAGTTCTGGAGACCTTACCTACGTAAGGACATAGACAGGGTAGAGAAGGTTCAGAGGAGGGCAACAAAGATGGTGCATGGATTGCATCACAAGTCCTATGAGTACAGGTTGAAGGCACTGAACATGTACTCCTGGAGGAGAGGACGGAGAGAGGGGATATGATAGAGACATACAAGTATCTTACAGGGAGGAACAGGGAGCAGGAATGCACTATTTTTAAGCGAAAAAGATGTTCCAGGACTAGAGGGCATGGGATGAAGTTGGAGGGAGGACAATTCAGAGGAAACGTGAGGAAGAATTTCTTCACAGAACGGGTGGTGGACAAGTGGAACACCCTGCCAGAGGAAGTGGTGGGGGCTGAAACAATCACAGGATTTAAGAATGCATGGGATAGACATAAAGGAATTCTGGAGGTCAGGGGTAAGGGGCAACAGACTTCCTGGAAAACATAAACTGAACTTACAAACTTAAATGGGCAGACTGGGTGGGCCATAGGCCCTTATCTGCAGACACTGTCTATGTATCTATGTATGTAAATCATGGGAGGATGGGGTGGTACCTGAGGACTGGAGGAGGGCAAATGTGATATCACTTCACAAAAGCGGGAGCTGGGCAGAGGCAGGAAACTACAGACCAGTTAGTTTGACCTCAGTGGTAGGGAAAATGATGGGATCACTTCTGAAGGAAAGAATTGCTGAGTACCTAGAGGCCAGGGGGCACAGGACCCAAGGCAGCATGGTTTCACAGCAGGAAGGTCATGTCAGATGAACCTACTAGATTTCTTTGACTGGATGACCAAAGTAGTAAACCAGGGAGGGGCTGTGGATATGGCCTACCTAGATTTTAGCAAGGCATTTGACACAGTCTCACACAAAAGATTATTACACAAGTTAGCCAGCCTTGGAGTGGGTCCCAAGGTGGTAGCCTGGATAAAAAACTGGCTGGACAATAGGACGCAAAGGGTAATCATAAAAGGAGTCCACAGTGAAGAAAGGAGAGTAACTAGCGGGGTACCGCAGGGGTCAGTACTGGGACCAGTCCTTTTTAATGTCTTTATAAGTGACATTGGAGAGCACATGGAAGGAAAAGTATGTCTCTTTGCAGATGACACAAATATCTGCAACAGGGTTGATACACAAGGTGGGGTGGAAAGGATGAAAAGGGACTTGGCAAAGTTGGAGGAATGGTCAAATACATGGCAGCTCAGATTCAATGCAAAGAAGTGCAAGGTAATGCATCTGGGAAAGAAAAACCCAGGGGAAGAGTACACAATGGGGGGTTAGATAATAACAACAAAAATCGAAAGAGACCTAGGAGTAATTATATCAGATGACCTAAAGGTTGGCAAGCAATATGAGAAGGCAGTAAGGAGGGCTGGGGGGATACTGGGATGCATAGGGAGAGCATCAACAGTAGAAAACAAGAAGTTGTTATCCCTCTGTACAGACAGTTGGTAAGACCCCGTCTGGAGTACTGCGTGCATTTCTGGAGACTCCATCTCCGCAAAGACATAGACAGAGTGGAAGCTGTTCAGAGGAGGGCACTAAAATGGTGCAGGGTCTGCACCAGAAGACATGAGGAGAGACTAAAGGAGCTTAATATGTATACTCTTGAGGAAAGGAGGGAGAGGGGGGACATGATAGAAACTTTCAAGTATCTCAAGGGAATCAACAAAGTCCAAGAGGGTAGCATCTTTCAGAAAAAAGATTTGCAAGAACAAGGGGGCACAATTTGAAGATAGAGGGGAGATGGCTCAGAGGTAATGTTAGAAAGTATTTTTTCACAGAGAGGGTTATGGATGCATGGAACAGCCTTCCTGAGGAGGTTGTGGAGTGAGGAACAATAGAAGAATTCAAAAATGCATGGGACAGACATAAGGCAATTCTAGTGGTGGGTAGGAGGAAGTAAGCTGTTGATTAGCTAGAATCTGCAACTTATCCATCATGTAGGGAAATGGGCAGACTAGGTGGGCCAAGTGGTCCTTATCTGCTGACAAATTCTATGTTTCTATTAGTGAAATTGCTTATACCTTTTGTGTTGGTTTGCACATTTTTTATTGACTTTTTTTTATTAAAAACAGTTGAAAAATAATTATTCAATGATGTAGCTATTTTGAACAGTTCAATTGTAATTTTGCCATTTGCAGATATTGAATTATTTTTTTAACCTTTACTTACTTGATTAACATAGGAAAAAAAGACTTTGTTGTTTCCTTGACGCGTTGAAATTCTGAATTCTAAATTCCTTTTTTCTTTCTTAATTGTTTGGATATTCTTAGTTCCCATTTATAGTTAGAGTAGGTTTGATGACACTTGTTTTGTTTATATTTTCTATAAGCCCTTTCTTTTTTTATTTGTGTTTTGAGTCCTTTGGTCATCCAGGGCATGATTTTACCTTTTTTACTGCTGATTGGTTTAGTTGGTTCAAACCATTCTTCAGTTTTAAGGATAATGTTCTTTATAGTTTGCCAACATTCCTCTACCAGGAGGCTAGAGAGAATATCTTCCCAATTAATTGAGTCCAGAACTGATTGAATTGCCTTACAATTTGCTTTATTATAATTTTTTTTTGTTTTAATATTAGCCTGATTAATTGATCTAGTTTCTAAAGGGGTACATAGTATGGTGTTATGATCACTGTTACCTAATGGACTATTAACTGAAATACCAGTTAAGTGACTAGGTATATTGGTTAACACCAGATCAAGTATATTATCTGCTCTAGTTGGGGATCTGACAAGTTGATCTAGCCCCACTGATAACATAGAATCGAGAAAAGTTTGTTCTTGTAAATTTGATGCAAAATAAATATCCTAATTTATGCCTCGATAGTTAAAGTCACCTAATACAATAATATTCGATGACTCAGCAGCATCAGTTATTTCCTGTGTAAGTTCGTTATTATAATTTGTGCTACTTGATGGGGGCCTGTAACAACAGCCAACTAAGAAAAAGAGGGTTTGTAATATCCTGACATTAATCCAGAATGACTCAATTTGCTCCTTATCATTAGAAGTTTGAGTTATTTCATAGCTATGATAGTTGTTGTTTACATACAAACATACAGCACCACCCTTTTAGCTGGATCTGTTCTTAAAATATAGAGTGAAGTTTTCTATTTCTCTGGAAAATAAAGAGGCATCATCCCACCATGTTTCAGCCACTGAGACAATATTGATACTCTCCTGAAAAATTAGAATTTCAAGTTCTGCCTTTTTGAATATATTAAAGCTATGTGCATTGATTACTAATATTTTTGGTTTAAAGTTTAAGTTTAGATTTTGAATCCCCTTACCCCCTAGGTGTTAGTTTAGAGCCTTTGTAATATACTGAACTATTTTTGAGTTTGTCGTGGTGCGCAGGTGCAGACAAACTCATTACTATAAGAGGTGCTATACAGGGGTGTTCCCAATGGAGAGCTCCATTTCAAGGGACAGGCCAGTGGCAGATGAATTAGTCAGCAGGCTGGTGATGACTCCCTTTCAGCTGTTCGGGTGGAGCTGGACAACTTTTCAAAGGACAGAGCTGCACCAATAGTAGCTTGGCTCGGTCCTTTGATGTTGTATTCCTGCATTGTTGCATTTCTGGTTGCACGTTCACACTGCTGTAGCTTGCAGTGTGAACGCGCTGAGCCCAGGCTGTCAGCATGCTCCCTCAAAGTTTAATAAATGAACGGTGGTGGCTAGCACTGTCTGCCTCTTACAGTCCCCCATGAAAGTCGATGGGGTGCCTAATCTCCCTGTCAGCATGCCCCCTCCCAGTTCATTTGCTGACAGGGAGCCCACTCCCCGTTGGCATAATGTCACCCCATTTGTTGTGTGCCGAGGGGGTGCCCAATCCCTCTTGGCTCTTGTTCCCCCAAACACTTGGTATGTGTTGATAGGGTGCCCAATCCCCGTCAGCTACAGCCCCTCCTTCCCCCACAAACACTCAGTTGGCACACTGGGAGCCCACTCCAGCATACCAAAGTCCCTGTGAACAAAGAAAACCTTCTCACACTGGATTTATTTATTTTTAACATGTAAACCAGAAAACGGTCCCCGTAGTCTGCTGTACCCTCGCCCACCCTCTATACGCACCTCCCTCCACACCCCCACCCCATACTTTACCTCTGAAGCTGGGCGTGATGATCTTCAGTGGACCAGGAACACGTCTGCAGTCTTGAAAGCTGAGTGCGAACTGAAGAAATGCCAGTAAGCTGTATAATGGCATAAATGGGTTTTTTTTTCAACTTTGGTGCTTGTCTCAGCCATTTGTGTGAATTTTGGCCCTAAATTTTCAACATGGGGTTCTTGGGACCCTACTTCATGAATTCAGTCACTGTCATCTGGTTTTTCGGTCCTGAAAGGTGATTTTGTGGTCACTGCGTGGAATCACCTTTCAGGACCGAGCAATGAAATGACAGTGTCACTGTTTATAAGGTGGGCTCCCAAAAAGCCTATGTTGCAAATTTGGTGAAACAAATTGCAAAAAATGACTGTTACAAGCATGCATTGCATAGTTTCCTTGCACACTTGTAACGTTGCAAATTTGTAATATTTTCAGTCCAGATTTTCAACATTGCCATTTTTTTTACATCTCCTCATGAACAGTACTGCTGTCATTTTTCACATCCTGGCCGAAATGTGTTTTTGCATTTCCAGCACAGAATAATGCAATCACTGTGGGAAATCAGTGTTTGGGACAGATTAAGAAAATCACAGTGACACTGTTCATGAGTGTAGGTCCCAAAATGCCTATGTTGAAAATTTGGTGACAAAAGTCCATAAAATGACTATGTTACGAGCGTACATTGCACAGTTTCCACACACACTCATAACTTCAAGAATTTGAAATATTTTCACTCGAGATTTTCAACATTGTCAATTTTGTACACCTCCTTATGAACAGTACAGCTGTCATTTTTCAGATCCTGCCCATATTGTGTTTTTGCACACCTGGCGCACGATGGTGCAGTCGCTGTGGGAAATCAATGTTCGGGACAGATTAAGAAAATCATAGTGACAATGTTTATGAGCAGAGGTCACAAAATGCCTATGTTGAAATTTTGGTGAAATAATTCTACTCAATGACTGTTATGAGCATGCATTGTACAGTTTCCATGTACGCACATACATTCAAGCATTTTTAATATTTTCTTTCCAGATTTTCAACACTGCCATTTCTTCACACCTCCCTATGAATGGTACAGCTGTCATTTTTCACATCCTGCCTGAACTGTGTTTTTGCACATCTGGTGCAGAATGGTGCGGTCACTGTGAGAAATCAATGTTCAGGACAGATTAACAAAATCACAGTGCCACTGTTCATGAGCAGTGGTCCCAAATGCTTTCATGAGGTGGGGTCACAAAAGGCCATGTTGAAAATTTGTAGTGCAAATACCAACAAATGCCCGGGGTGTTAGGGTTTCTGACCATAACGTCCCCCCTCCAACCCATGATGGGGCTCCAGTGCCCTCATCTTCTCTGAACCGCAGACACATCTTCACTCTTCAAAGCCAGATCATGAATTGAGGAAACAGGTATGTACTTCACTGTATTTCAGTGGGAATTTGAACTTAGTGGCATACCTTGTTCTTTCTGCTGGGAACTGTAGTCCTGCCAATTGATGTGTACCAACAGCAATTCCAACAACGAACTCTGGCATTCACAAATGCTTGTTTTGCCAAAGTAGTTGCTTCCCTTTCTATTTAAATGGAGGCCATTCCAGCAAAATAGGCTATAGTCATGTTCTAAGTTTTCCCAGTGTGTTAAACAACCTTTATGGGCATCTAACTTCATTGACCTACATGGCATGGGGAGGGAGACTCGATGGGTCCAAAGGCCTTCTTCTACCTTAGTAAACCATGTAAACCTGAGTTGTTTTCAAGAGTCCATTTGTGTAACCAGTCATTAATTTCCTTTATTTTCCTGTTATTGTCTAGATTAAACCTTGGGACTGGAAGGATCTCTGAATAACACACATCAGTACCATAGTTTTTTAACTTAGAATTTAAAACTTCAAATTTTTTTTTGATTTGATGAGAACTACAGTTATTGATGTTATTGGCACCTATGTGAATTATGACCAGTGTTTTAGACCTAGCATTCTTTAGAACCATGTCAACCTGTTTGGTAATGTCTGAGATTTTTGCTCCTCCATAACTACTGAATGTTCTATTGGTTTTGTCATCTTTACATATAATGGAATTACAGTATTTATTTATTTATTTGAGTTTTGGTGACTGGGAAAGTCCACTGAGACAATTGCAGTCCATTTTTCAGGGTTGACCCGGGGTCAAGATATATTGTACAGAGATAGTGCAAGTGATACAAGAGTGCAAATACAAGTAAGCAAACCAAAGAACATACAGCATAGGAGTATATGCAGCAAGAAGAAAAAGCGGGATAAGTACACTTTTCAATTAAATACATATTTACAATGCATATACAATAGGACCTAAGGTTGCAGTACTCGGAAATCAAAAGAAAAAAGGAAAAAGAAGGATGCAGGGTGGGGTCTGGTAAGGAGCAGGCAGTAAAAGAGTATAAGGTAACAAAAGGCAGGGATAGGGGAGAGGTAAGGCAAGGCGATCTTTATTTAAAAGGTGCCCAATCCCGGAGGCTGTGGGTGCCATACAAAATGAAATAGACAAATAGGTAAACACAAATAAATTCAAAAACGAATATAATTTTTAAAATTCAAATCCATAAGTAGTAGAATAAGATTTGTCACAAAAATAGACTAAAAAGAGGGATGCCGGGAAATAGATCTAAACCATAGCACTAAAAGCTAAATTGGGGAAAGCCTGGGCGAATAGGAGGGCCTTAAGGTGGGCCTTGAATACCTCCAAAATTGGGGCCTCCCTAACCCCAAGGGGTAGCAAATTCTACAGGATGGGGCTGCAACACTAAAAGCCCTGTCACCAGCCATTTTTAACCTCATCCTGGGAATCGCCAGGAGGCCCCTACAGGAGGAACGGAGAGGATGGACCAAGAAGTAAGGATCAATAAGAAGTACAAGGAGGATGGGCAGAAAGGGATATGTTGTTAACGGAAGCAAGAGCAAGATACAGAGGTAGAGAGATGGGTAAACAGTTTAGATTGGAACATAAGGAGGGAGGGAGGAACAGGACAGGACAGAAGGGGGGTGGGAGTTCCAGTCGGATACAGCCACAAATGCGAAAGACCTTTGGGTGATGGCTAGACACAGTTTAGGTTTTAAGAGAAGTGGGAATGAGGCAGATCAGCAGGGCCACAGTAATGGGGGGAAAACTGGGGATGTAATCCGGGCCCCAAGCTCAGGAGGGGCCCACCTGAGAAGTTGGCATTAGCTGGTTTGGGAAATGGGCCCATTTCAAGTGACTTGTCCAGGGCCCCAAAATTCATAGCTGCAGCCCTGCAGATCAGAGTACATGAGGGGATTGTCAAGGGCTTATGATCTCACTGAGGCAAGGAGGCAAGAATTTATGTACAAGCTTAAACATGATGGAATCACCTAGGACAAATATTTGCCTATTATTTCCTGTAGTAGTAATAGGTATGTTTCCAGTTTCATGAGATTCTACATTTCTGGTAGATGTAATAGGGGTTGTATTTGATAATGATAAGGTTGCTAATAATAATAATAATAACTTTATTTCTCAAAAGCGCCTTTCAAATTATCAAGGCGCTTTACAAAAAGATTGATATGAGAATAATAAAAACAATAAATGCAGTAAAAAACCAAACAATAATCCATAAGGTTCAGTTCACTGAATACCATTAAAAGCCTAGGACCAGAGAAACGTTTTTAATGCTTATTTAAAGCCTCCCACTGTTGTGCACTCCCGAAGCCTACGGGGTTGAGAATTCCAGAGGGTAGGGGCAACGTACATAAAAGCATGGGCCCCGGAAGATTTCAAAGACATCCTCGGAATCTCTAGCAACTCCTCGTCGGCTGAACGGAGCTGTCGCTCTGGGTGATAGGGAAGCAGACAGTCTTTCAAGTAGTCATGGCTAAGTCCATGTAGAGCTTTACATGTCAGTAAGCTGACTTTAAATGTGATCCACCACTGAATCGGCAGCCAGTGCAGACTGCGCAGAACAGGGTTAATATGAGATGTTCAAGAGACCTCCGTCAGCAATCGTGCTAATGACATGAGTATTTATGGCATTGGCATGTAATGAGGTATTTGGTGATTCAGGCAAGTCAATTAACATGGAATTTGGCAGATTATTGCCACAAGTGGTAGGATGTTAATTAATAATTTGATCGCCACTAGCTTCAATTGGTGGAACAGAATTTAATGCAGAAAGATTTTCTGTTAGTGCATCCTTTGTGATGACATCTTTGTTATAATTTGCATTGGTTTTAGAAACAGGAAAAGGTATCGGGAAGTCACAATCAGCACTATTAGTAGGAATTTCACAGTTGTTTTCAGGAGATCTATCAATGTACTACAGAATTGAATAGCTATTTGCATGGGGGACAACAGTGTCATTTTTATTGATTGTTAAAGGTTTGGCATGTCTTTTCCTTGGGTGTGAAGTGACTGTAGACTAGTCATCATCTGATAGTTTTGTATTGTCCACAGTTTTTCTTTTAACAGGTCTAGATGAATTTGGAACTTGTCTATTGGGGCTAAGTTTTAATTCCATTTCCAGTTGGGACTTTTCTAAGATAGCTAGTCTGGAACATAGGTTGTATAGTTCCATACAGAGCTGTTTATTCAAGTCACATTTGTCACATACAAATTCCCCTTTAATGTTTTCATTGCTTTTCATTAATCTGTATGTGTTGCATGTAATACACTTAAATCCGACATCACCATCTACTGCAATTATAGTGTCTGCCATCATTTAGCTGTATGTATTTTATTAGTTATTTTTGGTATTGTTAAATGTTACAGAATTATCCAGTCCACATCTAATACAGAAACCTCTTCGATCTCATATAGATATTAAGTAAACAACCTAAATACCAGACATAGTATATGTCACTCATAGATAAATTACTTACAAGAAAGACCCCTGCTCCCGCTGGACATGCCAGACACGCGCAATGTGCGAGTCTCTGTGTGTGCAGTGCTGCGTGCTAGCCCTGCTCGAGCTCACCCCACTTGCTCAGGGAATCTAGTTATATTGGCAGCAATCAGAAAGTGTTCCTGGTCACATGACCTGCCATATCTGATTGAGCAAACTGTTGAAAGTAAATAAATGTGCAGCCACCATTCTGCCTAAAACCCCTCTATTTACACACAGGGCAGGGGAAGGCTAAATGTCCCACAATTAATAAATTATTCACCTGAATTATGAACTAGATGTGGGGTTGTAGTCCTCTGAATAGTTCACTGGACTACAATTCCCAGAGTACTAACAGTCAGCTCCTCAGTTAACAAGTTGGCTTCATACAAGTTGTGCAAATACAAGTTACATTTAAACTCCACTCTCCCAAGCCTATCTAACCACAAAATGTGGTCTCACAGCATGAGGTGAGAGCCAACAGAAGCCACTTGCTCGGAGCAGCTAGTTATATCGGCAGCAACCAGGAAGTGTTCCTGGTCACATGACCTGCCATATCTGATTGGGAAAACTGTTAAAACTAAATAAACATGCAGCTAAAATTCTGCCTAAAACCTCTTTATTTACACACAGGGCAGGGGAAGGCTAAATGTCCCCTTGGCGGAGTTAGGCTGCACCCTCAGGTTTGACTGATGGACCACTTTTCTATCTCTTTATTCCCTAGCTACCAAAACTTATGTTGTGCAACAGTTGATGCTTTTCTCTTTGCTTTTCTTCTTTTCCCTCCCCCCTACCCTAGGTTGGCCATGTAGTGTAGTTCTTTACTGTCCGTACTAAACTTCCTACTAGTTCTCTCTTTTCATTCTTTTTCCATTTCCATCCATCCAGTCCCTTGAATGATGTCAAACACCCAGAGAGGTGTTGTGTAAAGTGCATAAGTGCATTTTGTGTACAAAAAGCATGAAGACTATTTTAGATAGCAGGAATGAATACAGTTAAAGTTTTTTTAAAGAAAAATTATTCAGAAGCCATAGTAAACTAATAATTTTATGATTAGTACAGTTATAAGCAATCCTTCAGGCATTTTTACAAATTCACACTATAAACCTGTTATTGTATAAGGTTTTATGTATGAGACTGAATGGTATACTTTATAAAAGTGCTTAATCACTGTGGATCAGAGCAAAGGATAGTCAGTATCTGTGGAGATATACACTGTACCCTTAACTGAACCAGGAAGACCCCTGAAACAACCCCCCCCGGTTTTGAAACAACATGTCCAGACATATAAATACAGAAAGGGCTCAATCAGAGGTGACCTCACCAAAATATATAAAACCTCTTCACTAAGTTCACTGTAGTTCATTCCAGTGGGACTCGGCCCTGAGGGAGGAGAGAGGCAGACAAGCTGTTGAATGCAGATGAGAAGGGTCTTAGGAGCTCTAATTTCCAGGACTGTATTATATGAGGAACTACTGATGTTAAGTAGTGATTTTCCTTGCAATATTTTTTGTTTTCATTGATTATTTTTCTAACTTTTAAAAAGTAAATATCACACTAAGGTGTGTTTTAAACCTGTAAATTTGCCTCATCAGAAGTTTATTCCCACACGTTGTGACAGTCCCACAATTAACAAATTATTCACCAGAATCACAAACTAGATACAGGGTTGTAGTCCTCTGAATAGCTCACTGGACTACAATTCCCAGAGCACTAGCAGTCAGCTCCTTAGTTAATAAGTTGGCTTCATATACGTTGCGCAAATATAAGTTACATTTAAACTCCACTCTCCACCAAGCCTTTTGTGTAGGTTGTGGGTTCTGGAAGGGTGGAAGAGGGCATCACAGGCACAATGCTCAACCACAACTGGTACCACTACAAAATTCCTACACCACTGTGGTGGAGCAGGACTGTCATGAAGAGGTAACCATGGTGGAAGATGTGTGGGCTCTCCCGAGTGGAAGCCCCAAGAAGTGTGTAAGAGGACCCCAGAGAAGGAGGAAGCAACTTCTGGTGGGGGACTCAATTGTCAGGGGGATAGAGTGGGGAACAGGAAAGGGGGTGGAGAAGGAGGTCAGGTACCTACCAGTGTCATGACATGGAGGGATGGAAAGTGTATCCCATGGATAGCCCAGCAGTAGGAATGGAGGGAGAACAGGATGTCATTGATCATCTAGGGAGAAATGGCCTGGCTAGTGATGGGGCAGGAACAGTGCAGGGGGAGTTTAGTGAGTTGGAAAACATCTTAGACAGATAGCATGCTGTGTAGCTTTTCTGGGGGTGCTGCCTGTGTACAATGGGGGAAGGAGCAGGAAATCTACACCAAGGCCTTCAACTCATAGTTGAAGGAATGGTACATAGAGGAGGAGGAGTATGGCTACGTTGGGGACTGGGGGACCACCTGGGGATAAGAGCCTATACAGAAGTAATGGCCTGCATCCATGCAATAGAGGAACCACAGTTTTCAGTGGACAGTTTAAGCATTGCTTTGATGACTGATTAAACTAGCCATGGGGGGGGCTGGAATAAAAAGGGAGGCAGAAACTGCCACCCTACAGGCTGGGAAAAAGTATAGGGAGATCCCAAGGAGTAACCCCACAGTGCAAGTTGAACAAGTATTAAGGGGTTATCAAAAGAGGAAGGGGAAAAAGGCAGTAAAATGAAAAGAGGGCTGAAGGTGGCACAAAAGGAAAAAGTGAGAAGCGCCAACAAAATAGTTAGCAAAATCTGGAAGACCATGTGTGCTAATGCTAGAAGTCTGCAAAATAAGATCTCAGATGTAAAGGCTATCATAGTGGAGGCTGACTTGGATATTGTGGTGATTACCAAGTCATGGTGCATTAACAGCTATGACTGGGACATGGCAATAGCAGGATATACACTGTTTAGAAAGGACAGGGTGGGAAGGAAAAGGAGGTGTAGTGCTGTATGTGAGGGAAAGCATAGAAACAACAGAAATACAAGAAACTGGGGGGGTGGAGCTGCTGTGGGTTGTCCTCCTCTCAGGAAAAGAACCCGCTGTTAGAACAGGCATGATCGACAGATGTCTGGCACAGGGGGAGGAGTTAGATAAGGAAATGCTGGAAACAATTTCTGGGTGTGAACACAGAGAGAGGGAACCAGATGGTGTAAGTGAGTGGCTGAACAAATAGGGCTGATTATTTTCCAAAGCAAGCACCATAAACACCCACCTCCCACCCCATTCCACCCACCCTGGGCTCATCTGTGGTTATAGGCTGGGGTGTCACGAGACAAACTGTCACTACCTCTCTGGGGGCAGTAAGAAGTTGACCCTATCATATAAAACATACAATACATACTAACTTAAACTAAAAAAGGGGTGAAAATCAGGAAGTCAAGAGTCAAATGAGTTAAGGGGTTTCTGACAAAAAAGAGAGGAAAAAGAAGGTTAAATAAAGGCTTAAGTTCAACATAAGAGGAAGGTAAAATGATGGGTGTGGTACAATGCAGTGCAGTGGATGAACAGCAGCAGTGTTCAGGAGAACCTTTTGGATGTTGTAGTGCTGCCCCATATACATGCACCTCTCAGGGTTGAGGGCTAAGGTCAAATGTCTCTGGGCAAAGCTGGCTAGGATGCAAGAGGCTTGCACTCCCACCCAAAGGCCATTCAGTCAACTTCCACTTGCTTAATGGCTACCTCGCAGAGAGAGTGGATGGAATACAATGGGCTCAGGGAGGGTGAGGAAGGGGGGCCACGGACACATCCTCCCACTCTGTGAAACTACATAACTCATACACTATTTTGGCAGAACAGAAAGGTCCAACTGAGCCTCCAAATGTAGTCACCAGGGAGGATGAGTGGATCCTCCATGATGGAGACCTATGGGGGAAGCAGGAGACCCCAGAGGAGGAGGAAACAAATCCTGTTTGGGGACTCCATTGTGAGAGGAATAGATTTGGGGAAGGGCAGTATG
Organism: Neoceratodus forsteri; assembly: GCA_016271365.2. Lineage (NCBI taxonomy): Eukaryota > Metazoa > Chordata > Ceratodontiformes > Ceratodontidae > Neoceratodus > Neoceratodus forsteri. The sequence continues at coordinate 106,162,603 of JADMNL010000035.1, forward strand.
GAGAACAAAGAGGTGAAGTGCCTACCCAGTGGCACAGCTCAGTGGGATGGGAGGCACATCCTTGGGATCACCAGGGCAGTGGCTGGGGGGGAGAAGCTGGATGTCATTGTACATATGGGGACAAGTTACCTAGCTAAGGAATGTACCGGGTCATAATTTCACATGCTTAATAGCGTATGGCATTATGGTGAAACCCAGACCTGCGCAGCTCCTGACGAGTTGGACCTCCGGAGTTGAGAATCTTTAGTGGTGAGGGTCCTGGGGTGCAGCCCCCCATAACGGGGCGTGTGGGGGCAGAGCCCCCCACAGAACAAAGACATGATGCCTCATGGCATTAATCATGCAGCACAATAGTGCCATGTGGCATTATGTCTTGCAACATATTGACCCCATGCTGCTAAGGAAGTGGTAGCCATAGGAGCAGTGCAGAGGGATTTCAGGGACTTGGGAAGGGGCCTTGAGCAGGTAGCATTCTCTGTAGCATTCTCAGAGGTTCTGCCTCTCTATGACAATGGGGATGATAGGTACATCGGTACCAGGGAATTCAATGATTGGTTGAAAGATTGGTGCGGATAGGAGAGATTGGGAACTGGGGCCCCACCTGGATGGATAAAGGTCTGTACAAACTGGATGGCCTGCATCTTTCTGGGGGGGACCAAGATCCTCGGTGAAAAGTTTAAACGTTTCCTCAGCAAGCATTTCAACTAGCCAAGGGGGAGGCGTAAGCAAGCAGGAAATATTATATTGCTCTCTCTCCACAGAATCAGGCAGTCATAAAAGTGGAAGATAGGAAATCATGCATAGGTAGTAAACCAGAAAGGAGAAAGAGACAGATGAGATACAAGAAGGAAACACAGGAAACACTGGGGAAAAAATTGGGAGGGTGCCCTACATGGAGAGCATTGTGTAAAAATGCCCACAGCCTGGGAAATAAAATCCCAGACCTGGTAGCATTGATGGTAGAAGCAGACTTGGACAGAGTGACTGTTACAGAAACATGGTACACAAGGAACCATGACTGGGACATAGTCTTACCAGGCTACACACTTTTTGGGAATGATAGAGAAGGAAGGAAGAAAGAGAGGAAGGGTGGCTATATGCCTGAGGAAGGGAATTAATGCAACAGAGGTTCAGGGGTTGCAGGAAGGTGCAGAGGCACTGTGGGTCACCCTGGAGTCTGGATATGGAACCACCCTACACAAAGGAGTGATCTACAGACCTCCAGCATAGGGCGAGGAGACAGATGAAATACTAGTGGAAGCCATCCACAAAATGGCAGCCAAAGGTGAACTACTACTGCTGGAAGACTTCAATATGCCAGATATAGATTGGGGCAGTCAGACTACAAGTACAGCCAAAAGTAAGAACATCCTGGCTTCCCTGGAGGGCGCATGCCTCAGACAGCTTGTGGCTGTACCTACCCGAGAGGGGGCTATACTAGATCTGGTGCTCACAAATGGAGACAAGGTCACTGATGTGAAGGTAAGTAGCCACATAGAATCCAGCAATCATAAAACAGTGTGGTTTAATGGGACCACAGTAGAGGAGGCAAACCACACAAAAATAAAGGTCCTAGATTTCAGTTGGGCCAACTTTCTCAAAATGAGGGAATGTCTTAAGGGAGTCCTGGCAAAAGAGGATGGGGAGGTCATGGAGGAGCAGTGGGCTATTCTCAAGGGGGTCATAACAGAAGCAACAAGCATATGCATTAAACTACTAAGAAAGAATAAGAGAAAGAAGTGACTACTGTGGTTCTCGAGGGAAGTGGCTGAGAAAGTTAAAGCCAAACAAATGGCTTTCAGATGATACAAGGAAATGCAAAGAGGGAGGACAGGGAACAGTACATACAGAAGTGAAAGGAGGCAGGGAGGGCTGTAAGGAGCACAAAACCAAACAGAGGAAACAATAGCACAGCATCTAAAGAAAGATGACAAGACCTTCTTTAGATACATTAGGGAGAGAGAAGAAAGACTAGGAATGGGATTATCATAATAAAAAAGGAGGGTGGAGGGTGTGTAGAGGAAGATACAGAAAAAACAGCAATACTGAATGAATATGTCTGCTCAGTATTCACCAAAGAAGGGGAATGTGAGGTTCTACAACTCAGCAATAAAGGCTTCAATGGAAGGGAGGGAGACACCAGACCTTTCACAGGGCAGAGAGTGTGAAAGGAACTTGGGAAACTAAAAAAAAAACAAAGCAATGGACTCAGATGGCATTCATCCCAGAATATTAAGGGAGCTCAGAGAGGTATTGGTGGAACCACTAACCACCCTGTTCAACAGATCATTGGAGACAGGGGAGGTCCTGGAAGACTGGAGGAGGGCAAATATGGTCCCTCTCCACAAGAGTGGAAGCAGAGAAGAGGCAGGCAACTACAGGCCAGTCAGCCTGACCTCAGTGGTGGGAAATTGAATGGAGTCACTTCTAAAAGAAAGGATTATGTTATTCCTTGAATCTAGTAGAGCACAGGATCCAAGACAGCATGGTTTCACAACAGGAAGGTCTTGTCAAACAAATCTAATAGATTTCTTTGACTGGGTCACCAGGGAGGTAGATCAGGATGGGTTGGTGTATGTGGCCTATATGGATTTCAGCAAGGCCTTCAACACCATCCCATGTAGAAGGTTGGTACACAAGCCGGACAGTCTGGGGATGGGCACAAAAGTGGTTAAATGAATCAGAAATTGGTTGTGTGGCAGGACACAGAGGGTGATTGTAAATGGTGTTCAATCTGGGGAAAGGGAGGTGACCAGTGGGGTGCCACAGGGGTTGGTACTGGGGCTAGTTTTTTTTAATGTCTTCATATTGTAAGTGACATTGCAGAGGGGCTGAAAGGGAAGGTATGTCTATTTGCTGATGACACTAAGATCCGCATCAGAGTTGACACTCCAGAGGGGGTGGATAAAATGAGAAAGGATATTAGCATGCTAGAGGAGTGGTCAAGAGTATGGCAGCTTAGACTCAATGCAAAGAAGTGTAAAATCATGCACTTGGGGCACAAAAATCCAAGGGAGTAATACAAGATGGGAGGATGTACTGGCAGCCACAAAGCAAGAATGGGACTTGGGGGGTAATCAAATTGGATGACCTAAAAGTGACAAAAAATGTGAAAAGGCTCTGGGGAAAGCCAGCAGGATGCTGGGGTGCATAGGGAGAGCTATCACCAGCCGAAAAAAGGAGGTGTTTATGCCACTATACAGATCATTGGTGAAACCTCAGCTGGAGTACTGTGTCCAGTTCTGGTGACTACATCTCTGGAAAGAGATAGACAAACAGGAGACAGTCCAGAGGAGGGCTACAAAGATGGTGCAGGGTCTGCATGAAAAGCCCTATGAGGAGAGGCTGAGGGAACTGAATATGTACTCTCTGGAGGAGAGGGGGGATATGATTGAAACTTTCAAGTACCTCAAGGGTATAAACATGATAAAAAAGAGTAGCATCTTTCAGAAAAAAAAGATGTAAAAGAACAAGGGAGCATAAGATGAAGCTGGAGGGAAGTAGGCTTAGAGGCAATGTGAGAAAGTACTTTTTCATGGAAAGAGTTGTGGACACTTGGAACTGCCTCCAAACGGAGGAGGTGGGAGCAAAATCAGTTAGGGAATTCAAAAATGCATGGGATAGACATAAATGTATACTGGTAATAGGGAGGAAAGGATAAATCACAGATCAAATAAGATCCCTGCTTTTTGCAACAGATAGGTAAATAGGTAGACTGGGTGGGCCATACAGCCCCTATCTGCCATCAACTTCTATGTTTCTATTGCATAGGGGGAGGAGTTAGATTAGGAAATGCTGGAAACACAAAAATGACTGAAACGTGGGAGATGTTAATGACGGGCACTTCAATCTGCCGGATGTAGATTATAGCCTCCCAACTATGGCCTCAGCTAGACGCAAGGATATCCTGGACTCTCTGCAGGGAGTATTCCTCAGGCATCTAATCAGTGAACCCACAAGAGACGGGGCAATACTGGACCTGGTGCTTACTAACAGGGACAGTGTTGCAGACATCAAGGTGGGAAGCCATCTGGGGACCAGTGATCATCATACAGTGTGGTTCAGCAAAAAAACAGCTATGGAATCCAACCACACAATGGCGAGTGTCCTGGACTTCAGAAGGGCAGATTTGATAATGATGGGTGAGTGCCTAAGGGATGACCTAGCAAGGGGTCATGACCTGGGGGGTGGAAGAACAACTTAAAGAAGGCATAGTAAAGGCCACAAACCTGTGTGTTAAGCCAGTAAGCAAAACAAAAGAAAGAGAAGACCCCTATAGTTCTTGAAGGTGGTGGCAAGTAATTTAAAAACTAAAGGTGTAGCAGTCAGACAATATAAAACAGACCCAGAGAGAGAGGACAAGGAAGTGTATCAGGAATGGGGCAACCGCAGTCTAATGGACTGAAATGCTGCACACTGAGCAGACTAGATAGACCAAATGGCCTGTATCTGCTGGCAGTTTCATATGTTTGTAGGAAAAACAGAGGGCGGCAGGGAAAGCAGTAAGGACGACTAAGGTGCAAACTGAAGAAAGAATAGCTCAGGCAGTATCAAAAGGTATGTTAGCAGAAAAAAGGAAGACTAAGGGAGGCATTGTAAGGTTAAGGGGGGGTGGAGGGGGACATCTTGAACAGATACTTCTGCTCAATGTTTGCATGGAAGGGGAGGGAACACGAAAAAACATCAGGAGCTTTGTTGGGAGGAAAGTAGACACTTGTCCTTTCTCTGAGGAGGGAGTTTAGAAAGTACTCACTAACTTGAAGGTGGATAAAGCTATGGGATCAGATGGGGTGCATCCAAGAGTGTGGCGGAAACTCAGGGAGGTACTGGCTGCACTTTTGACAGACCTATTTAACAGATCTCTGGAGACAGGAGTGGTCCCAGAGGACTGGAGAAGGGCAGATGCAGTCCCACTTCATAAAGGTGGTAGTAAGGAGGATGTGGGTAATTATAGGTCTGCCAGTCTGACATTGATGGGGGGTAAGTTAATGGAGACACTACTTAAGGAAAGGATGGTGAAATATCTGGAATCCAGAAGATTATAGGACCAGAGGCAGGGGGGAGGTCATGGCAAACAAATCTGATAGATTTCATTGACCAGGTGACCTATGGGTTAATTGGGAGGGGGGGCGGTGGACATGGATTGCAGCAAGGCTTTCAACACCATTCCACACAGGTGACTGGTAAACAAGCTGAGTAGCTTGGGGGTGGGCAACATGGTGGTGATCTGGGTAAGAAACTGGTTGGCGGGGATACACGAGACAGAGGGTGGTGGTAAACAAAATATATTCCAAGGAAGGAAGGGTGATCAGCAGGGTACATCAGGGTTCAGAGCTGGGACCAGTTTTCTTCAATGCCTTTATTAGTGACATAACACAAGGGCTGGAAGGGAAGGACTGCCTCTTTGCAGATAACACCGAGATCTCCAACAGGATAGATGCTACGGAGAGGTGAAAAGGATGGGCAGGTATCTGAAAAAACTGGAGGAGCGGTCAAGGGTATGGCAGCTGGGTTTTAGTGCAAAAAAGTGCAGAACAAAGCCATAGAAATACAGGGGTGGAGTGCAAAATGGGTGGAGTGATACAACGACCAGTCAGGACAAAGACCTGTTGGTAATCATATCAGATGACCTAAAGGTGGCCAGACAATGTGACAAGGCAGTGAGGAGGCTAGTGGGATGCTGGGGTGCATAGAAAGGAGCATCACCAGCAGAAAAAGGGAGATGGTGTTGCCCTTATAGACAGTAGTAAAATCTCAACTTGAGTACTGTGTCCAGTTCTGAAGACTGTTTCTCAGGAAGGACGTAGACAGAGTGGGGGCAGTCTAGAGGAGGGCTACTAAAAGGGTACAGGGTCTGTATCATAAGCTGCATGAAGAAAGGCTAAAGGAGCTCAATATGTACATCCTGGGGGAAAGGAGGGAGAGAGGGTACATGATAGAGACCTTTAAATGCTTCACAGGGGTTAATAAGGTACAGGAGGGGAGTACTTTTTCAGAAAAAAGGTATTCTAGAACAAGGGGGCATGATATGAAGGGGGCTTCAGGAGAGATGTGAGGAAATACATCTTCACAGAAAAAGTGGATTCATGGAACAGCCTTCCAGTGGAGGTAGTGGAGGTGAAAACAGTGGCAGTATTCAAAAGCACATGGGATAGGCACCAGGGAATTACAGATGAGAGACAGTACTGTAGATCAAGTGGGTCTAAAGCAAAATGAAGATAACATATATATATATATATATCGCATATATATACTGTATATATATATATATATATTCATATTCATATTCACATTCACACAGGGACCAAGCAGAGGAAACATAGAATCTGATGGCAGATAAGGGCCACTTGTCCCATCTAGTCTGCCCATATTATTCATTTTATCTTCATTTTTGCTTTAGACCCACTTGATCTACAGTACTGTCTCTTCTCCCCTCTACTACGGTAGTGCCACTATACTTAGGGTTGAGTACCCCATTTAAGGTTAAACGGTGAAATATTGCACCTTAATAGCTTTGTCACCATTTGACGGATTTGTCTGAAATTTGGCAGGCTCTGAGTGGTATCATAGATCTTGGGAGCTGCCAAGTTTCGTACTGGTTGGATATACGGTGGTGGAGTTATTAAGCGACATTCCGTGGCACATTTACGCTTTTTTGCGCATTCTTTGCTTGCACCTACAGGCTGCACGCTTTGCGCGACCAGTCCAAAAACTTCAGGGAACATACGACCAGGGTCCCTGTTGTGTCTTTTGAAGATTTTGTGAAAAAATATTGAATGGTTCAAAAGTTATTCAAAAAACAAGTTTCCTATTATAGTCAATGGGAAAAGTTAACAAGAAGTTTGAAAGTGTCGCAAATGCGGATTTTAGTGCTGCAAATGACCCCAGTAGTGTTGCAAATCAGCCATTTTGTTTTCAGTTAGTGATCACAGAAATGCTTGGCATTTAAAATTGGGACCCTCTAGGCACACAGTTGTTTTTGTGTTTACCTAGTGGAACCCTGAGGATGCTAGGCATGTCTTTATTTTGGGGTGAAACACCCCAGAAATATATTTATGAAATTTTTGGGAAAAGTAGTGTTGCAAAGTAGTGTCGTACCTTTTGCGAAAGTGTCGTGATTTGCAACACTACTATTCGACACTATGGGGAAAATAACAGAGATTCTTTGCCACCTTGCTGTAAAATAACGGTTTGGTCTTTTCGGCTGAAATTTGGAGGGAAGATAGTCAACATGCCACAGATGTGCCTTTTGGTGGTTTGGTGAAAAAATATTGCAGGGTGGCAAAGTTACGGCACTATGAAGTTCACGTTTTCCCATAGGAGAACATTATGGCATCCCGCCAACTTTCGGGGTCGCCATCTCTGGAAACCGTGCAGGAGATATGACTTTCTGTCGGAATGCTTAGCCCCCCATTAGGGGGCCAAGTACAGAACTAGCCAAGAAAGTCATAATTCATATCAAATTTTAATTTTTTTTTCTACGTCGTACGGTTCCTGAGATATAAGCAATTTAGTATTCTAACTACTCATTTTCTGCTCCGAGCCCCATTATTATACATACATTCTTTGTTCTCACTGTGTTTCTCTATGCAGCTATTGGGGAAAACCAGGGTGTGCGCTTCCTTTACTGTTATCCTTAGCGTTTCCACTTGCGTTTCCTTACCCGTTTGCATTACAGTTCCTATGTACGCCACCGTGTGTGTTATCTGTTGCGTTTTCATTTGTGCTTGCGTTTGCGTTACTGTTACTATTTGCATTTCCACTTCTGTTTGTGTTAGCGTTTACATTTGCGCCACCGTGCACATTTTTATTTGCGTTTGCGTCAGCCTTTCCGTTTGTGTTTGTCTTTTATTTGGCTTCATCATTGCTGTTACCATTACCATTTGCGTTTCAATTGCGTTACCATCACCGTGCGCATTACGGTTTGCATTTCTGGAATCGCTTGCGTTTCTGTTTCCTTTGGCGTTATTGTTGCTGTTACCATTACCATTTGTGTTTCCAATTGTGTTGCCGTGACCGTGTGCATTACGGTTTGTGTTTCAGTACACGGTTGTGTTTCTGTTTCCTTTGGTGTTATTGTTGCTGTTACCGTTACCATTTGCATTTCCAATTGCGTTACCATGACCGTGCGTGTTACGGTTTGCGTTTCCATACATGCTTGCGTTTGCAGTTCCGTTTCTGTTTCCTTTGCCATTACTCTTGATGTTACCATTACCATTTGCATTTCCAATTGTGTTACCGTGACCGTGCACATTACGGTTTGGGTTTCCTTATGTGCTTCCGTTTGCATTTCTATTTGATTTGCCATTATTGTTGCTGTTACCATTACCATTTGCATTTCCAATTGCGGTACCATGACCGTGCACGTTACCAGTTGCTTTTCCACACGAGCTTGCATTTGCATTTCTGTTTGCGTAACTTTTCACTTTGTTGTCCGTTTGTGCTTGTGTTTCTATTATCGTTTGCGTTACCTTTTATGTTTGCATCACCATTTGTGTTACTGTTTCTGATTGTGTTTGTGTTGCAGTTACCATTGCTATGTGATAAAAAATCACGTGGTGGCGGGCCCCATGCTCCCACCACCACATTCCATTAACTATTTATACTCCTCATTCTCAAAAAGAAGGGAAATGCATGGCAAAAAAATCCATTTAATGCATCAGTTAGGGTTGTTCCACAGCAACAAAAGTAAGGAAGTTTGATGTTAGGATTGAAAACCCCCTCACCCCCCCAACCCCAACCGGCATCGGGGTGTGCGTTGGGGCTGTCAGTCCTAACTCTCACCCCATTCTCCTATACTTCACCACCTCAGCTTCTTTACACATTGAAACATAGAAACATAGAACATAGACTTTGACGGCAGATAAGGACCACTTGGCCCATCTAGTCTGCCCATTTCCCTACCTACAGGATAGGCTACAGATCCTAGTTAACCAACAGCCTATTTCTTCCTACCCCCACAAGAATCGCCTTATGTCTGTCCCATGCATTTTTGAATTCTTCCACAGTTTTAGACCCCACAACCTCCTCAGGAAGGCTGTTCCATGCATCTACTACCTCTCTGTGAAATAATACTTCCTCACATTGCCCCTGAACCTCCCTCTATCTTTAAATTGTGTCCCTTGCTCTTGCACATCTCTTTTCTGAAAGATGCTACCTCTTGGACTTTGTTGATTCCACTGAGGTACTTAAAAGTTTCTATCATGTCCCCTCCCTTCTTTCCTCAATGGTATACATATTAAGCTCCTTTAGTCTCTCCTTGTACGGCTTCTCTTGCAGACCCTGCACCATTTTAGTTGCCCTCCTCTGGACTGCCTCTATCCTGTCTATGTCCTTGCAGAGATGGGGTCTCCAGAACTGGACACAGTACTCCAGATGGGGTCTCACGAATTGTCTGTACAGAGGGATAACAACTTCCTGTTTTCTGCTGGTGATGCCTCTCTCTATGCATCCCAGTATACCCCCAGCCCTCCCTACTGCCTTCTCACGTTGCTTGCTAACCTTAAGGTCATCTGATATGATTACCCCCAGGTCCCTTGTCTTTTTTGTTGTTGTTACTACCTCCCCCCCATTGTGTATTCTTCCCCTGGGTTCTTGTTTCCCAGGTGCATTATTTTGCACTTCTTTGCATTGAATCCAAGCTGCCATACTTCTGACATTGGATGGGGTGAGAGTTAGGACCGATGACTCCAATGCACACCCCGATGCCAGTTGGGGATGGGGTGGGGGTGCAAGGGGGGTTTTCAACCCTAACATCAAATTTCCTTACTTTTGTCACTGTGGAACAACCCTAACTGATGCATTAAACAGAGTTTTCTGCCATGAAAATATATATATATATCTATATATATTTTTTCATGTAAAAATATATTAATGCTCATTTAGGGTTGTTCCATAAATGAGGAACTCAGATGCTGATTGCACCTCACCCACTCCACTCCCCCATCAACAGGCATCGGGGTCTGCGTTGGGGTCATTGGCCCTAACTCTCACCCCATTCCTTGTGTAAATAAGCTGAGGTGGTGCAGTATAGAAGAATGGGGTGAGAATTAGGACAGATGACCCCCAACACTTGCCCCAATGACTGTTGGTGGGGGCAGGGTGAGCGTGGGGTGCAAGGGGTGGCAACCCTAACACTGAATTTCCTCACTTTTGTCACTGTGGAACAACCCTAACTGATGTATTAAACAGAATTTTTTGCCATGAATTTCCCTTCTTTTTGAGAATGTGCACTATAAATAGTGAATGGAATGTGGTGGTGGGAGAGCGGTGCCCTTTGGGCCCCATGCTCCCACCATGTGAATTTTTGTCACTTTGCTGTGCAAAAACTGTATGACCGACTGAAATGAAACTGGTAATGAAGACATGTACCATACCACAACATGTATAACAAATGTTATCTGAATCCGTTCAACAGTTGTGCAGCATCAAGCCTGGAAAACTGTGTAGGAGTGCTGAAAATAACATTTTTGACACTTTGCTACACAAGAACCATATATCTGATGGAACCAAAAATTGCTAAAAGAAGACATGTACCATAGCACTCCGTGTGTCCAGAATTGTGTGTACATCCGTTCAATGGTCGCACAGCGCCATGAGCAAACAATGTAACATGCACAATTCAGCAACCATAAGAGACAGTAACCTGAAAATTGTCACAGTCAAAGGTGTATTATAAATCTTTGTACATTCCAAATGCAAGGCAAATCAGACACATGGTTCAGAAGTTATTGAAGCATAATGAACCAAATTTTCATTCATCGGAGTGGTATAATTCTGCACCTGTTAATTTTTTATACACCAAACCACTACAAGGCACCTCCATACCACTAGGGCTACCTATGCTATAAATTTCAAGCCAGTAGCACCATGCAGAATGCTATGTGCAAAACATTAACTGCGTCATACAGTATCTCCATAGCATATTATTTTTCCAACATGTAAACAGCATCATTCACATCCCCAGGACATTCACTCAACACCCTACAAATTTCATGTGAAAAGACCAAACCATTCCAGAGATATTCAATTTTTACATTTCTGCACCTTTAAGAAGTCTTCCACCACAAAATGGTGGAAATTGCATCCGAAAATGTACTAAAATGGCAGACCTGGCTGCCAAAAAATCAGTAACTGTGAAGTGGGGCAACTTCAAGTGGCAATAACTCTGGAACGGAACAATATTTGTTCACCAAACAAAAACTGGCATGTTCCTTGAATAAAGGTCTTTCTACGTGCTAAGTTTCAGGCCAATCAACCACACACTGGCTGCACTATGTGTCACAGAAAACAGTGTAGAAAAATAGCAAAAACATTATGTTTTGCACTGCACTACGCAAACGTAGAAACACAAATGGTAATGTTAACACAAACGGTGATGGAAACAGTGAGTTAAATAAAATAGTAAGGCTAATGGTAATGCAAATGCAAGTGCAAACAGTAACACACACGGTGATGAAAATGGAAATGATAACACAAATGGTAACAGAAACACAAGTGCAAATGTAAATGAAAACAGAAATGGTAATGCAAACAGTAAATCAAACACTAATGACAACAGAAACGAAAACGGTAATGAAAATGGTAATGCAAATGCTAACGGAAATACAAACAGTAACGAAAACAGTAACGAAAATGCAAACACTAACACAAACACAAACAGAAATTAAATGGTAATGGCAACAGCGACGCAGAAGGAAACAGTAACATACTCGACAATGGAAATGCTACCGAAAATGCAAATGCTAAGGCCAACAGAAACGCAAATGCAAACAGTAATGAACATGCAAATGGTAAAGGTAACGCAATTGGAAACGCAAAAGCTTACGGTAACACCAATGATGACACCAAAGAAAACACAAATGCAAATGGAAATGCGTACACAAATGCAAATGGTATCGCACACACAGACGCAAAAGTAAATGCAAACAAAAACAGCAACGGAAACGCAAAGGGTAAGAGTAACGAAAACACAAACGCAAAGGGTAATGCACACGCTGACATAAATGGAAACGCTAACGCAAACGGGTACAGAAAAGCAAGTGGAAATGCTAACGGTAACAGTAACGAAAACGCACACCCTTTTGTTTCCCAAAAGGGTGCATTCAGAAAGACAGTGAATACAAAGAATGTATGCATAATAATGGCCCTCAGAGCAGAAAATGAGCACTTGGAATACTAAATTGCTTATATCTCAATAACCGTACGACGTAGAAAAAAATATAACATCTCATATTATTTATGACTTTCTAGGCTAGTTTTGTACTTAGTACCCTGGTGGGGGACTAAACATTCTTCTGATGAAAAGTCCGTATCTCGAAGCGTTTTCAAGATACGGGCCCTGAAAGGCGCGGCGGACGCCGTAATGTTAGCCTATAGGAAAAATCATCAACTTTGGAGTGCAATAACTTTGCAGCACTTAGATATTTTGTTACCAAGCCACCAAAAGGCACATCTGTGGGATCTTGGATTTCTTCCGTCCAAATTTCAGCCCAAAAGACCAAACCTTTCTTTTGCAGCAGGGTGGCAAAGATTCCCTATTGTTTTAGCCATAGTGTCGCAAAGTACTTTCGCAAATCACAACACTTTCGCAAATGAAATCATGAAAGTGTCACATATGTGAAAGTACTTTGAGACACTACTTTACAAAAATTGAAAAAACATATTTCTGGGGAGTTTTACTCCCCAAAACAGACATGGGTAGCCATCCTCAGGGCTCGACTAGGCGAAAACAACAATAATTGTGTCTTTAGAGGGTCCCAAATTTAAATTACAAGCATTTCTGTGACCACCAACTTAAAACAAGATGGACGATTTGTGACACTACAAGGGTCATTTGCAAAAGTTAAAAGTGCATTTGCGACACTTTCGCATATTTTAACTTTTCCCATTGACTATAATGGGAACATTGTTTTTTGAATAACTTTTGAACCATTTATTTTTTTTTCATGAAATCTTTGAAAGGCACATCAGGGACCCTGACTGCATATTCTCTGAAGGTTTTGGACAGGTCGTGCAAATTGTGCGACCTGTAGGCGCAAGCAAAGAATGCACAATAATGCGTAATTTGTGTGTTTTCGGCACTCTGTAGCTCTGCAACCGTATGTCTGACCATAACGAAGCTTGGCAGATCCAGAGATCTATAGTACCAGACTGTGCATGCCAAATTTCAGGCAAATCTGTCATATGGTTGCAAAGTAATTAAGCTGCCAATTTTCATATTTAACCTTAAATGGGGTACTTAACCCTAACTATAGTGGCGTTACCGTGCCACTATAACATATACTGTATATATATATATATATATATATATATATATATATATATTATGGCAAAATCCATTTAATGCATCAGTTAGGGTTGTTCCACAGTGAAAGAGCCAGCAATTCGATGTTAGGGGTCCCACCCTTTGCACACCTGTCTCACCAACAGGTATCGAGGTGTGCGTTGGGGTCATCGGTCCCAACTCTCACCCCATTCCATGTGTAAACAAGCTGAGGTGGTGCAGTATAGGAGAATGAGGTGAGAGTTAGGACCGACGATCGCAGCACACACCCCGATGCCTGCTGGTGGGGTGGGTGGTGGGGTGCAAGGGAGGGTCAACCCTAAAAGTTTCATTTCCTTACCTTTTGTGTTTTAACCCTAAATGATGCATTAATGAAGTTTTTTGCCGTAGAATTTCCTTACTTTTTGAGAAAGAATATAAAAGTAAAAAGTTGCAGAAGTTGGGGCCCGCACTCCCACCAACTTCCAAATTCATTAAAAGTGAAAAGTCATGCAAGCTCCCACCAACTTATAAATTTCTGCATAAGATAAAACTGCAAGTGCTGAATATCATATATATTGCTAGGAGCACATATGGGTGGGAGCATGGGGCCCGAAAGCTCTCACCACATTGAAAGAAAGCAAAGTGTCAGTCATCAGAGTGGCATAATTCAACACCTGTTTACATGTCAGACACGTAACCACTGGAAATGACCTCTGTGGCAGTAACGCTAGGCACCCTATAAATGTGAACCCAGTACCACAATACAAAATGGCATATGCAAAACAAACAGTGTGTCATGCAATATGTCAGCAGAAAATTAATTTTCCAACACCTAAACATCATAATTCACATGAACAGGACATCTCCTGAAGACCCTCAAAATTTCAATATAAAAGACGAAACTGTTTCCGAGATACAACATGTGAAAGTTTGAGATTTTTATTCATTGGAGTGGCAGACTTCTGCACCTGTTAAGATTTTAGACACCTAACAACTGAAAAGTAGATTCATGGCAGTAAGGCTAGCTACCGTATAAATTTCAAGCCAGTACAAGAATGGTAAATGCTGCCAAATTTAAACTGCGCCACGCAATATCTCCACAGAAAATGGGTTGTCTGACACATAAACACTGTAATTCACATCTACAGGACATGCCGTCAACACCCTCCAAATTTCAAATAAAAAGACCAAACCATTTCCAAGATATTTAAAGTTAAAGATTGTTAAAATTGTCCTATCTGTTGCATTAAAATCTGGCCATCTAGTCCCTCCCCTCACGATCATAGATCGTGATCTAAGAATCTCGCGATCAAAGAATTTGCAGGCTTGCAATCAAAGAATCTGCAGGCTCATGATCAAAGAATAAAAAGTGGTGAAATAAAAATTTTAGACATAAATACATGAAACCACTGGCATGGTTCGATAAAACAAAGCCGCCTGAACAAAACCCACCCTCATTTGTGTTCATAACCCACCCCTGAGCTGAGAAATTTGTTTTTTTCAACTGGCCATCTTGTCCCTCCCTCACGATCAAAGATCGCGCTCAAAGAATCTCGCGATCAAAGAATTTGCAGGCTCACGATCAAAGATCGGTAGCGAGTAGCGATCAAAGAATAAAAATGTGTGAAACTCTATCTTTTGACCATTTTGATCAAAACCAAAGCTATTGCTCGATAGAGCGAAGCCCTCTGAGCAAAACCCATCCAAGTTTTACTACAGGAGTCACTCCTGAGCCAAGATATTTGAGTTTTTCCGACCGGAACCTTAAAACAAGATGGCGGCCATCGCGATCAAAGAATTCTTGGGGAAAAGATTCTTTGATGGTGAGTCTGAAAATTCTTTGATCGTGAGGAGGGACCAGATGTCCAAAACCCCATTCTTTGTTCGCAAAACAACCATATACATTTTCCAATTGATTTATAATGGGAACTTAGAAAAGGCAATAACTTTTGAATGAATTAATATTTTTTCACCAAACGAAAAGTGGCATGTTTGTTGACTGAAGCACTTTCAGGTGAGTCAACTTGTAGAGTGGCACGCTACATGACAGCCATGCAGCACTATGGACAAAATCCGCCAAACTGGCCACATAACTGGCAGAAAGTGCATTTTTCAGTGTTTTGGTGCAAAAAGATCGTACTGACTGAAACAAAATTTGACAAGTCAAGAGATCTACCATGCCCCACCATGCATACCAAATTTCATGCAAATCCGTTGAACGGGCCCAAAGTTATTAACGCACAAAATTTTGAGTTTAACATAGAAGTGGCTTCATAACCCTAAATATAGGGGCGTGACCGTGCTCCTATATATATATATATATACAGTATATGTGTGTATATATATATATATATATATGTTAGCGCCCTTTGCAAACTCTGTGAGAGGCCTTTTGGCACCATGCAATTCTGCTTAAAGTTGAACCAGCATAACATTCTGTGGTGATTTGCATATGCAGCCCATGATGCTTTGCATTGTGTGGGGATGTGTAATTTTGTATTTTCTTGAAACTTGGCTTCCCAGCCAAATGCCCTTTGGGGTAACCCTTGCCTCAGTGTTTGCGCACAGAGGTTCTTTGTCTTTTAAATAGTTTTTTAATTTAATGGGTTCACCACCACATAACCAAGACACACTGTCTTAGAGTAGCTGGTTCATTCCACTAGGGTGTCAAACAGACGAGGCATACTGATGAGTCCTGGAAGGATGAAACACGTGTCTATGTCATCTGTTAGCACCCTTTGCAAACTGTGTGAGAGGCCTTTCGGCACCATGCAATTCTGCTTAAAGTTGAACCAGCATAACATTCTGTGGTGATTTGCATATGCAGCCCATGATGCTTTGCATTGTGTGGGCATGTGTGAGTTTGTATTTTCTTGAAACTTGGCTTCCCAGCCAAATGCCCTTTGGGGTAACCCTTGCCTCAGTGTTTGCGTACAGAGGTTCTTTGTCTTTTATACCATACATATATACAGTATATATATATATATATATATATATATATATATATATATATATAAAATATCACTCTATATATCTATATCTATCTGTTTGCTCCTCCATGGCCACCTATTCCTGCCTTTGGGCCCCCTTCTGCTCCCAACTCCATCCCCCACCACTGTCTTAGCTGGTGGGAATCCACAAGGAGCATGCTCAGAGAGCAGTGGGGGACCTCACATGCGGCCATGGAGAGACATGGACTTTTCTGTGGTTTTCTCCCACCTGCAGCAATGGCGAACACAGCAAGTACGAGTGCATGGAGGTGCGCATGCACTCTTGGAAACCGAGTGCTCCTTCCACCCTCCCCAATGTTGCATCAGCCTTTGACTCTGCTGTGACATGTGGCCTCCACCGGGTATCAGCCTACAGTGAGGAACTACACCTCCCCAATCCGGGAGATGAGAGCAGCCCAGTGGCTACTATGATCATCTCTCAGCCCTTCCCCCACCAACCCCCAGTGGCCTGAGCTTGCTCCTGAATGCAGGACGCCAGCGTGGCATGATGTGTGGTGTCCAGTGACTTAACCGTCAGCACCACTGGGGCCGGCCCTCCCCTGTGTTAGCTTTCTGACATACTTTCTATAATTTATAGTACTGTCCCATTTGGAGATCCTAAATGTGGTCAAAGAGTCAACCAGCTGACCCCTTCCACTTCCTGGCCCGCTAATCCCACCCCAATATTCAGATATTCTGTGACATCTGACCAGGGGCAGCACAGGGCCAGGCCCCTTATAAGTCTATTGGGACATTTTCAAATGCTTAATTCTATATGTTAGTGCAACTGTATATATATGGGATATGACATGGACTGACTGAAGATATCATATTTATCTTCATGAGAGGCCAATGATATGATATCTCAAAAGTGGCGAAGCCACGAGTGAGATATCTTGATGTCAGTGGCCTCGAGTGAAGATAAATATGATATCTTCAGTCGGACCATATCATGTTCTGTTTATACAATATATGTTTTGGGCCCATAACATGACCCCTATATATGTTTTGGGCCCTAACCCCCCCACATATGTTCTAGGTCATGGGCTCTCCAAGACAACCTGCTACATTCTCCACTTAACAGAATTCTCCACATACTAACTTACCAGGCAGGACCTGTACCCCCCCCCCAGGCGTCTTCGATCCTGCCATAATTTATAATGAAATTGGTGTATTAAAAAAAAAATAAGTGTGGTTGATATTGCCATGCAGTTTCAGTCTTGTGCCATGTAGTTTCAATGTTTATGCTGTGTATTTGTAGCGTGGCCAAGTGCACTTGTCTTTGTATACGCATAACAAAATTATGTTGCTTTTAGAAAGAGTTATTTAAAAAAAAATCTTATCTGGTTGATTCTGCTATGTTCCTAGGATGTTGCTGGAGCTGTTTTACATTTGTTGATGTAAATTTGTAGCGTGACCGAGTGGTTTCTCCACAGTGAAACAGGACCCACCAGTGAATTAAAAAAGGCAGCATCCCCATGAAACATTAGAAATATGCCTTTTTGTAAAGTTAGTTGAGCTTTTTTGAAAACGCTGTACCAAAAGTGGAATAAGGAGAGAGTGCGAGTGAGTTTAGCTTTACTGAAGGGAACACAAGCTGGAGCGAGTGTTGCCATAGCAATGTTGGTATGACAACACTCGCACGAGGTTCCATTCCCTTCTGTGGAGATGACACTCTCTCGCTCTCTCTCTTCTTGCTACTGTTAGTACAGTGTTTTCAAAAAAAGCTCAGCTACATTTACAAAACGGCATTACAGTTCAAACATTTCACGGGGAGACTGATTATTTTAATTCACTGGTGGGACTTGTTTTACTGTAGTGAAACCGCTCTGTCATGCTACAAAGTTACAGCAACAGAAGTGAAACTGATTTAGGAAGACGAGGGGAAAACAGCAGGATCAACCAGATAACTTTTATTTTAAAATAAAATGTTTGAAAATTATGGCAGGATGTTACGCAGTTATGGAAGGTCACAGTCATGTGGCGGTGGGGGAGGTTGCAGGTGTGGAATGATAGTCACCAAACAGGAGCGTTAATTTGCAGCACAAATTGAAACAGAAAAGCCTTCACTTTCATTATGATGACGTATAGGAATGTGCAGATATCAGTGATATCTCCACGGTCTGGCCGATATATTACTTTTTATGTCTGCATTTATCCCAAAACATATGTTGTATGACTACATTTTATATATATATATATATATATATATATATATATATATATATATTTTGACCCCACTGTTTAACCAACAAAG
The DNA here is from genome assembly GCA_016271365.2 of Neoceratodus forsteri. Classification (NCBI taxonomy): domain Eukaryota; kingdom Metazoa; phylum Chordata; order Ceratodontiformes; family Ceratodontidae; genus Neoceratodus; species Neoceratodus forsteri. The sequence goes on from JADMNL010000035.1 coordinate 106,181,117, forward strand.
GCCTACTATATGCAAGCAATAATACCCAACAGGCTGGGCGGTATTGGGCAATACTGGACCACCCAGGGGTGTAATGAGGCCCGATGCCAAAGGTGAAGGTCCTTATTGCTCCTGGAAGATCTGGTACTGCCCATACTGCCCACCCTGGAAGGAATTATTGCGCTTAGAAAACGGTCTAGTAATGTAAAACAAGCATTTGTCAATGCCGAATGTTGATTGCGTTGGTGTGTTGAGCTCGTTCACTGCCCCTCTGTCACTCACTCAGTCTGTGTCTCCCGGTGCTTCAGGCTGCTCTTTTGTACTGGGCTCCTGCCTGCATTGGCACCTTGTTCTGCCCACTAAGAAATCTGCAGCTATCCTGACAGAACTCTGTTGAGTGGCTCACTGCCTGTCTCTCACTTGCTCATTCTGGTTCTCCTGGCGCTGCAGGCTGCCCTTTTGTACCGGGCTCCTGCCTCTCTTGGTGGCTTTTTGTGCCCACAAAGAAATCTGCAGCAGTCCTGACACAGGTCTGTTGAGTCTGCTGACTCCCCCTCTCTCACTTGCTCATTCCGTTTCTGCCAGCGCTGCAGGCTACCTTTTCTATTGGGCCCTGCCTGCATTGCCACCTTCGTCTGCCCACCAAGAAATTTGCAGCAGTTACAATAGAGCTCCATTGAGCTCACTCACTACCCCCTCTCACTCGCTCATTCTGGTTTTTCCGCCACTGCAGGCTGCCCTTTTGTACTGGGCCCCTGCTTGCATTGCTGCCTTTTTCTGCCCACAAACAAATCTGCAGCAGTCCCAACAGAGCTCTGTTGAGCTCACTCTCTCCCCCTCCCTCCCTCACTCTGTGTCTCCTGCTGCTGCAGGCTGCCCTTTTGTACTGGGCTCTTGCCTGCATTGGCGGCTTGTTCTGGCCAGAAAGAAATCTGAAGCAGTCCCGACACAGCTTCATTGAGCTTGCTCACTCCCCCTCTCTCACTCACTCATTCCTTTTCTGCTGGTGCTGCAAGCTGGTCTTTTGTACTGGGCTCCTGCCTGCATTGCCATATTTTCTGCCCACAAAGAAATCCACAGCAGTCACAATACAGCTCTGTTGAGCTCGCTCATTATCGCACTGTCACTCACTCGTTCTGTTTGTCTTGGCGCCACAGACTGCGCTTTTGTATGGGGCTCCTGGCTGTGTTGGCACCTTTGTCTGTCCACAAAGAAATCCGCAGCTGTCCTGACAGAGCTCTGTTGAGTGGCTCGCTCCCTCTCTCTCACTCGTTCATTCTGGTTCTCCTGGCGCTGCAGGCTGCCCTTTTGTACCGGGCTCCTGCCTCTCTTGGTGGCTTTTTCTGCCCACAAAGAAATCTGCAGCAGTCCTGATAGAGTTCACTCAGTCCCCCTGTCTCACTCACTTGCACTGTTTCTCCCACCGCTGCAGGCTGGCCCTTTCTACTGGGCCCCTGCCTGCTTTGATGCCTTTTTCTGCCCACAAAGAAATCCGTAGCAGTCATGACAGCGCTCCGGTGAGTTTGCTCACTCCACCTCCCTCACTCGCTCTCTCTTGTTTTGTTTCTCCCAGTGCTGCAGGCTACCTTTGTACTGGGCTCTTGCATTGGGGCCTTTTTCTGCCCACAAACAAATCTGCAGCAGTCCCGACAGAGCTCAGTTGAGCTTGGTCACCCTCCCCTCACTCGCTTGATCTTAATCTGTCCCAAACACTGATTTCCCACAGCGACCGTGCTATTCTCTGGCAGGAGTGCAAAAACATATTTTGGCCAGGATGTGAAAAATGACAGCTGTACTGTTCATAAGGAGGTGTGAAAAACTGCCACTGTTGAAAATGTGGCATGAAAATATTGCAAATTTGCGAAGATACAAGGGTGCGTGGAAACAGTTCAACACAAGCTTGTAACACAGTCATGTTATGGAGTTACATCACCAAATTTTCAACATAGGCATTTTAGGACCTCTGCTCATGAACTGTATCACTGTCATTTTCTTAATCTTTCCCAGACAGTGATTTCCCACAGCGACCGCTCTTTTCCGTGCCGGAAGTGTGAAAACACATTTCAGCCAGGATGGAAAAAATGACAGCTGAATTGTTCATAAGAAGGTGTGGGAAAATGGTAATGTTGAAAATCTGGAGTGAAAATATTATAAATTCGCGAAGTTACAAGCATGCGTGCAAACTGCGCAACGCACACTCGTAACACAGTCATTTTATGGAGTTACGTTACCAAATTTTCAACATGGCCATTTCAGGATCTCTACTCATGAACAGTGTCACTGTCATTTTCTTAATCTGTCCTGAACACTGATTTCCCACAGTGACTGCGCTATTCTGCGCCAGAAGTGCGAAAACACATTTCCTCCAGGATGTGAACAATGACAGCTATACTGTTCACAAGGAGGTGTGAAAAAATACCAGTGTTGAAAATCTGGCATGAAAATATTGCAAATTCACAAAGTTACGAGCATGCGTAGCAACTGCGCAGCGCACGATTGTAAAACAGTAATTTTTTTGATTTTTTTCCACCAAATTTGCAACATAGACTTTGAGAGCCCACCCCATGAACACTAGCACTGTCATTTTGTTAATCAGCCCAGAAAGGTGATTCTGTACAGTGACCACAAAATCACCTTTCGGGGCCGATTAATGACTGACAGCTCAAGAATTCATGAGGAGGGGTCCCAAAAACCCCATGTTGAAAATTTGGTGAAAAAATTCCCCAAAATGCCCGAGATATGCACTAAAGTTGAAAAAACCCTATTTATTACATTATACAGCTTACCGCAATTCTCAGTTCGTGGTCGGCTTTGAAGAGTGCAGACGGTTCCCGGTCCACTGAAGATTGTTGTGCCGTGTCTCGGAGGTAAGTATGGGGTGAGGGGGGTGGGGAGGCAGGTGCGAGTGGTGGTGCAGTTGCGGGTGGGGAGGGAGACTATGAGGGACTGTTTCTTTTTTGCAGAAAAAAGATGTCGGACCATTTTTCCCTTTACAGGGGCATGTGGCACGCTGGGGTGGCTCCTCGCAGCCACCAGAGGCTTTCTTTTGAGGCAGCAGTAGCCGACCGGGATTGGGCACCCCGTCTGCACACAAGGGGGGTAATCATTATGCCGGCCGGGGATTGTGAACCCGTCGGCGAGGAAGATAAAAAGCGGGGGGTTATAGAATTTCGACAGGGAGTGGGCTCCCGCCAGCAACAGAAACATGGGGATACGAGGCCGACGGGATTGGTCCCCATCGGCAAATAAACATGGTGGAGAGGTGATATTGTTTGTGAACATGGTGGCAACCCACTGCCATGTTCACAAACAATAACAGGGTTTCTTGATCCCGCTCTGCATGATGGGTCGCTCTCTCATGGCAGTGGATGGCTGACGCTGCAATGACGAGGCGGCCCCTGATTGCTGCGGCGAAATTGTCACAAGTTGGTGCCAAGGTTCCAAACTTGTGTCAGCAGCAGCATGCAAGGGGATTGGAGGACGCGGGACAAGTTTGCAGGCTGTGGGGGCATTGGCTGACAACAGTGCCGCTCCTCCACAGCCTGCTTCTGAGAAAGCTGCCGCAATATGTTTCTTGCGCTGCGCTCAATCAACATAAAAATTAATGGGCTATTAACATGTTAAAAAAAAAAGTTTCTTGAAAATTAGTATAAACTAACAGAAATATATTGTGGTATAAAGTAGTCCCTCATTATCTGTGTTGCTTCCTTGTACTTTTGAAGGGTGGATGGCTGGGGTGAAGTAAAAAGAAACAGAGCCATGTCTCTCTTTATCTGTGTTGTTTCCTTATACTTTTGGAGGGTGATGAGCTGGCATAAAGCTGAAAAGAAATGGAGCTGCTACTTTATTGATCACTATTTATTGTGCTCTAATCTTCAATGCACATCTTAGCAGACTACTGTCGTGCAGGCTGGGATAAGCTGAAGGGGGTAGCATGAATGGCAAAGCAGGCTGATACTGAAGTGACACTCTCATGGATGGTGCAACAGAGAAAGCAGGCGGACGGACAGTTTCCAGCAGTAATGTGGGAATCTGTGGGAGAAGGCTGAGAGAGCGGGGAGCCAGAGGATTTTTTCTTTACCTTGGCATCTCTTTTTTAGTGACTGGAACCCACATTACAGCTATTAGCTGCTGACAGGTACTTCTTTGTTCGGGGGGGGGTGCGGATCTTGTAGACTCTGTCACTCGTTCCATAAAGGAGCCTAAAATACATTTAAGAAATATGCATTTTGGTGTTGGAAATGTCAGCAGTTTGAAATTTTGTGCCCAGTGCTTCAGCCAATGATGAAGCAGGCTGGGCACAAGGATACTTGGCGTGGAATGAGGCAAGTTTCGGCTGGGGCTTTTTATTTGGTTTACAGCTATTAAAAGTTAATGTACCCCTGTGGAATGGGTACCGGCCAATCAGATGCCTCCAAATAAAAAGCTCATTTTCTAAATAAGGAATAAGACACTCCGAGGTGTGGTTTATGTCCTGATAAGAGCACGCCCGGCTACATAAAGAGGCATGAGGTGCTTGCGTCTCATCTTATCAGGCCATAAACCACATCTCAGACTGTCTTATTCCGCTTATAAAATGGATCTCCCATTAAAGAAGTTATTTAAAAAATGCACAGGAAAAAGGTTTTATAAAAGTAGTAAAAAAAAAACATTATCAGTAGCAAAAAGTAAAAGTAGTTCCTGTCATTGTCTTCAAATGGAGCTGTTTATTAATTTTTATTTATTAATTATTTTTTAAGGGGGGAGGAGAAGTCTTTCTCTCCCCCTGCACCCCCTTCCCAACTCTCTACATACAAACAATTATTTTTTTGTAGGGTGTCTTTTGGAGGGTGGGTTTTTGGAAGGTGGCCAAACCGTAGCTGGTTTCCTTGAGCGCTGTTCCACTTCCTGCCCCATCAGAGACACACAGAGAGACAGTCAGTTTGATTCAGTTTTAGTTTTTTTTTTAATGACTGTTATTTCAAGGTTGTTTTAGTGTCAAGGATAGCAGTTCTCTGTGACTGCAAATAAGCATCCAGTTTCATGTGGAGTGAGCGTGTCCCTTGTGAGCTGCCCTACTGAGCGGTTTCTGCTTTGTGCTATTGAAGCAGGTGACTTCCTAATCACCCTGATTTCATGGCACCACAAAGCCACTCACTCTTTTTTCTGTTTGCTTGTATTCTGAGTTGCTTTCCCATTCAGTGTGTCGCACCATGCCTTGAGAGAAGCCGTTGCTGAGGGAAGTGCACCTGGTTTCAGAACGCATTTTGAAATGGGGCAAGCTGCTGTTCAGGAGAATGTCATCAAGCCTGTCGCATGAGGAATGGAGCAGACAGCAGTGCAGGGAGGCTTTGGGTCATGGTTGGCACAGGGCTGGAAGGGGGCATGGGGGATGAAGCATGGACCGCAAACTGCATGGCAAAGGAAAGACCAGCAGTTCAGTGGGGATTAGGCATGGTCTGGACCTGCAGCATATGCCTTTCAGCGGCAGAGCCCAGAATCAGTACAGCAGTGTTATGAGCTGAACAGAAATGTAAAAAAAGGACAGATTATAGATACGTTTTCCCTATCTAGAACATGAAAGTTGGGCTGTGCTACTTTATCTCAGCATTTCGGTGGGGCGGGGGGGGTATTACTAGCCAGCTCGACAGTTGTCTATCTGTGTGTCAGCTAGAAGGAGAAAGGAACTTGGGGCAGGCATGAATTTTTCATGGCATTGTGTCCTGCTTGGCTAAAAAAGGACCGGTTGGCACAATATGTCCTGATAAGGACATGGCCAAAGGTACATCTTAGCCAATCAGGAAGCAGAAAACTCCTGACCCATTTTATAATGCATCATAATCTACCATCTATAGCCTGTGCAAAATGCAGCAGTGAGGCTGCTCACTTTCATTTGGAAGAAGGATCAAATAACCTGCTCTCTATGGTGGCTTGCACTGGCTGGCAGCTTGGGAGGGGACTGACTTCAAGTTACTTTTGTTAATATAGAAAGTCATGAATGGTTCAGGCCCCAACTATCTTTGTGAGCTCCTGACCCCTTATGCCCCATGGAGAAATGTCTTATGGATGGCCAGGGTCTTTTGAGTGTACAACTTACGATCAGGTTGTGAACTTGTATTGTTGGTTGCTGCCCCTGTCTTATGGCATTCACTTCCTAATCAAATCCACATGGCCACTTCCCTTACTGATTTTGAAAACCTGGTCTATGTATTCTGTATGTAACCCCAGGGGTCTGGTTGATGGAATTTTTTGTGTTATTAGCGCTGTGCAGTGCCTCCACAATGTAACCCCTTACCTGGGACCTGGGTTTGGGGAGAAAACTGTTGCTTGGTGTCTTGGCTAGGCTTGACTTCTAGGCAGGGGCACCCAAGTAACTCCAGACACAGGAAGCAATAACTGTAAATGTCCAAACCAGGAGTGGGATTCTAAAGTGTGGCTTTTATTCACAACAACAGAACAACAAAGCATAGATGGACCCCCACAGGGCTACACTCCTGGTTATGCAGATTTATGGAGATCAGAACATATCCTCTTTACACACTGGAACCCTCAGATTCTGAACACACTGAGATCTCAGCCCAAACTTGTACTCTTCTCTGGTTGTACCTGGCTCGGCTCCCTTGCCAGCCCTTGGACTACCTTCTTTCTTTGGCTCTTCTTCCTTGCCAGCACTTGGACTTCTTATCCATTTATCATGGAGATTTACTGGTGGCTCCCTATACCACCCTTGAGCACTTCTTGCTCCAACAGGGAATCTTCTCAACAATCCCACGTCTGGGTACTTTCCTTGAGCACTGGCCAAGTACCTGAGAGAAAGCAACAGGTGTCCCAAAGCAGCCCCATAGAGGTGAATCTGGTTACGCCAGATGGGGTGGTCTCCCACCTCTTGCTCCCATAATTAATACTTGGCCATTTCTTTGGACTTTAACACCTCATCCTCTGAAAACACTTTTCCATGTAGATTATCCATAATTGTATTTCACATTTAATCTACTAGCGTTTAACTTTGAATGTGCTGACTTGAAGCTGACTTAAGTGGCTGTGTTAATTTCTCTAGACCCCCACTGTTAAAACAGTCCAAATCCCACAAGCTTCTAAGAACGATACTTGGCTATCCTTTCTCACCCATAGTAACAATTCTTAAAACACACACAGTCTCTGGTGAAAACATAGGCCCTTTGTCAGAGCAGACTCACCCTTGGTTGCAGGTGCCCCACAGGCTTTTTCTTTGTTCTCTCTCTGGAAAAACACACAAACTTCTGAGTGCCTCAGCAAAAATCTTCTTTAGGCAGCTTCTTTTCCCTTTAGCCAGGCCAGGGGGTTTCCCCTGAAAGCAGGCTGGTTTCTTTCCCCCATCCCTGCAGGGATGGGGCCCTGGACCTTTGTAAGCAGTCTCTACCACTTCACTTGGCTCTTCTTGTGTTCCTCATCAGGTGAGAACACACACCTCAACAAAAATATAGCTCTTTATCACAGCTGAGGTCCCTGAGGGCCTGTAGCAGCAGCACACCTCCTCCCTCTTCAACACTCTACTACAGACTACAACTGACTGACTTCAAAACCTCCCAACATTCTATCCTAACCCTTAGCTGCAACATTCCAGTGTGGCTTATGCAGCTGCGACAGTTCTATATGAGGTCATCCCTCCAGCTCAGCTGAGACTGAAAACAGAGTGAGACAGTATGAAATCCATTTAACTGTAGTTTCACAAACTGCCTTCCCTGCCTGCCACTAGATCTAAGTGGGATTCTTGTAACCCCGGGTAACAGGGAGGTTACATGTATAGATTCAATCAGGCCTTTTTAGTAATTTAGCTTTACTTGGTAAAGCTGATGACTATTTAAAATAATAGCATTCTCTTTCCCTGTGTAACCTTCTTATACTTCTGTTTTATATACATGTGACACTCAGAACTGTAGATGGCCACAAAATACAAATACAGACCTACTGCTACCACTCCTAGTTTTGACTGCCCTTCAGTACTGGTTGGCATCACAACCCTGCTGCTGTCAGTCTTTGTCATTTTCATTATCCCCAGTCAAAGCTGCTCACTCCTCACCACTTTTGCACCTGGCAAAGGAGAAGTAAACACTATGAGGGCCTTCTGATGATTGCTAGTACTGCCCTGTCTTATAGCTTCCTGCTCTGGCAGGCCTGATTGGCCCTGAGTCCCTGACAGCAGTTAAGCCCTTACTGCCTCTACCTTTTACTTGGTGTAAGTTACTCTGCCCCATTCTTAGCAGATGACACTTTTATCCCACATCTGGTCTGTAAAATGCCTTTTAAACTAAAGAATACTGTCTAAATTGTCTTTTGTGAAACAACTATGGGATGTGCTTTTGCCATAAGGTTTGTTATGGTAACAGGTACAGGTGGGACTGTTATCTCAGTGGGGTTTGAATCTGGTCCTTTTTTTATGGCTGCTGTGGGCATAGCCCTGCAGACATTCTGTGATCTCTTTAGAGTAAAGGGAGCCCACTGGATACCGAATAGACTTTTAAAACAGTGGAGGTGAATGACAATCACTGCGCGTTCACCACCCTATTTTATCTGTCAGTATCATCAGAACACTGCAATGTCCACTGTGTTCAAGATGATGGCGCAGAGTTTTCCACATATGCGTGACAACTTGCATATGCACAGAGAACTCTGGCAGCCATCTTGGATATGGCAGACCATACTGCTGTGCTGACAGAGTTCACTGTGCATGCATGAGTCATCGTGTATGTGTGGAAAATTTCACACTGCCATCTTGAACATGGCGGCATAGTTCATGTTCTGCCAGACCACAGCTGCCCTGACCTCAGCTGCAGACATAGTGCATTTTGCTGGAGTTTGTTTACTGATAGTACAGTAACTGCTTTAGGACAGGCAATATTTCTTTCTGTAGTAAAAATTATACAAAGCTCAATTTTGAATGGATGTAAACATTGCTAATATTAAAATATTTAGTAGTTTTTCTTCACTGGCAAACTTGAGCATAAATCATGTGAAAATCACCCATTTTGTGCAAAATCCTTATTTTTATACAAAATATACTGGGTTTCATGCAAAAACAGCACTTTCTGCACAAAACTCTTGAGTTTACATAGAAATATAGAAGTTGATGGCAGATAAGGACCGCAAGGCCAATCCAGTCTGCCCATTTGTTTCTACCTTCATGCAAAAATATAATTTCTTATTGTTTTCTTTAAAAAATGCAGTCTTTTTGCCATTTGTTTATTTTCATGAAATAATGTCATGGAAATGCACAATTCAGTATTGCTCACCCTTCAACAACATTTAATGGCATCAAAAGTAATGACAATTATGCTCACAGTACCAGCAGTTACAGTGTATCTGCATTAAAAATATTTAACTCTTGGCACAGAATATATTTTAGGATGTTAGATTTTGTGCCTTGTAAACACCATACTTTAATGATTGCATCACAAGGTCAGTTGTGCAAATAAGAAGACATTTTTTTCTGTGGTTGGTTTCAGAGGGGCAATGTTCTAATCTGGATCTGCACTTTTTACAGGTCTTTTCAAGTGTGAACCTTTTCCCCCAACCCCTGCTACACATTTACGCTGTCAAGAAGGGCAATCACAGTCTGGATCAGGACAATGTAAAGGTAAAATATGTGACCATTTTAATTACTTTTTTAACTACTTGCATAAATTTCCTAGGGAACACATATTGTATTTCTTTCACAGGTAATAAACACATTTATACAGATGCTGTATATATTACTCTGTAAAAAAAACAAATAGTCCCCATTATCCCCAGAACTGTTCACCAAATAACTGCACAGAGGGTCGCTACATATTTTTATATCATTTTCAGCATTATGTTTGCTCTTTTATGCTGTGTTGTATTAACCATCATATGTTCCCGGATTAAATCTCCTCATAGCCTCCTTTTGCCTAAGCAAAAAACTCGGTTCGTCCTGTCTTTCCTTGTGGCTTTCATCCTCCATTGTCCTTTTTAGGGCTGTGGGTGGAGCCTAAGGCCCTACTGGGATCAGATTGTAGCTCTAAAAATAACTGATCATGGAATTTCCTTTTTGGACATTTGGAAGTATTCCTCCACAGCTTCAAAATAGTGCACTCCCCCTCTGATTTTTGCTATTTGCTGCTCTATGTTAAAGGCATCTGAAGGGAAGGGGGATGCTATTGTATTGTACCGCCAAACTTTTCAGTATATTAACAAAAACAACTTTGAAACTGCTGTTTCTAGCCCCTCAATTGAACCTTTGCAGGGCTGCAGCAGACTTTCAGCAACCTAAGGCTTAACTCATTATCTGTTGTACCGGACTTTATTGAAGCTTTAAAACAGGCAGACTACAGTGTTAGGTTACAGACAGTCCAGCTGCAGCTATTTTCTTCTGTGTTTTTTTTATATTTTTCTATTCAACCTTTGTACATTTGCTATCCAGTGCTAGTAAAAGGTGGGGACTTACAAAACCTCTATTTATCCACAATATCACTCTGATTTCCTCATATGCCACATACTATGTAGAAATGTAAGGTAACTTATTCCAAAGTTTTCTTCCAAACAAAAGCTCTGCTGGGCTCTCTCCTGTGGTAGCATTGACCCAAATGCTGACAAAAACAGCAGCATTCCTTTTCCCAGTCATTCCACTCCATATGTGCACTCTGGATAGATTTAAGCAGTGTTTAATTTTGGCTTATAAAATGGGCATTCAAAATAAACAAATCTGATTGGCTAATAGCCCTTCAGACCCGTGTCCTTATCAGACAATATCATGGCCAACCAGAACTACTTGTGCCACCCAAAGATAGCACATACAAAAATCCATCCATGGCACAGCTCTTCTGATGCAGCCTGCAGCCCGTCACCTAGTAAGCAAGAGGACCACGGGGGCTGCACTGAGAGAGCAGTACCAGCATGTCACCACCAACAGAAAATAGTAAAACGTTCAATTTCCTGCACCACCAAAAAAGTCTATAGACTTTCTACCTGTTCAGAGTTTTTTGTCACTCCCATTTCCCGCTGGCCACTATAGAGCATCTCTCGATCCCTTTCCCTCCCAGCATTTTAAAGTGAGTGAATGAAGACTTTATCAGTCCGTTTTGAACAACCACACTCTCCGTTCTCACATCCACCCCTCAACTGTGACAGGACACAACTGAAAAAAACACCACACAACATAAGGGCCCAGATATTCAAACTGCGCCAGTCTGAGGCGCAAGCCCCTGCGCTGCTCAAAATAGTTGCGCAGGGGTGTGGCCGGGGTGATATTCAAAGGAGTTGCGCTGTTGAGCAACTCCTTTGAATCTGCCCAAGCCACAGCACTTGGCAAGATGGCTAGTGGAACTTGCTCTACCTCAAGTTGCCAGAGTTGAGCATTCATCTTCGGTGGCGCAAGTACCATTGCGCCATGTGCAAATTTCCGATATTCAAAGGTGACATGCAAATGGGGCCATATTTATGCAAAGGCGCGGGGGCCATTTGCATCTCTTTATGGCCCCATTTGTATATTCATGTAGATGCGCCGATCCCGAGGATTTGCTCCTGGCTACCCTGCCAGGCAGGCAGCCGCCGGGGACCAATGCACAATGCAGCCCGATCGCGGGCATCACAGTTACATGACCCCCACACATCACCCATAGCCCGATCGCTGGCAGAATCCTGTACATGTCGCCCCCCCACACACATCACCCATAGCCCGATCACGGGCAGAATCCGTACATGTCGCCCCAGTGCCCGATCGCGGGCAGAACCTGCATAAACCCCAGTGCCTGATCGGCGGCAGAACCTGCATAAACCCCCAGTGCCCGATCGCGGCAGAACCTGTATAACCCCCCAGTGCCCGATCGCGGCAGAACCTGCATAAACCCCAGTGCCCGATCGTGGGCAGAATGTAACCCTCCCCCACCGAATAACTCCCTGGTGGTCAGTGGACCGTAAAGCCCGATCGTGGGCAGAATGTCACAGCAGAACCCCCAAACATCTCCCTGGTGTCTGGTGTCCCCCCACCACCACGAAGCCCCTCCACCCGCCCCCGCAGCCGGCGGGCGACAGCATCACCGCCTGCCGCCCGCCTGCCGCCGACTGACTGTCGGTAGGGCTGCACCATTGGTGCAGAGCTACCAGCCAATGGGCGTAGTATATGTCACATGACAGTCCAGATTTGTGAATGATCGACCATACCTGACTGTCATACGGTGGGCTGCATGCTCATTGGCTGTAGCTTTGCACCACTGGGCGGCAGCCTCACCGACAGTCAGTCGGTGGGCGGCGGGCGGCAGGCGGGTGGATGCTGTCGCCCGCCGCCGCGGGGGAGCGGTGGAAGGGCTCGTGGGTGGGTGGGGGACACTAGACACCAGGGAGATGTTTGGGGGTTCTGCTGTGATATCTGCCCGCGATCGGGCTTTACGGTCCACTGACCACCAGGGAGTTATTCGGGTTGGGAGGGTTACATTCTGCCCGCGATCAGGCACTGGGGGTTTATGCAGGTTCTGGCCGATCGGGCTGTGGGAGGTGTGGGGGACATGTACCTGTACTGCCCGCGATCGGGCTGGTGGGGGGCACAGGAGTGAGTTGGGGCCAGCCAGGTGGCAGCTGCTGTGTTGCACTTGCAATGCAGCAGCTCACCCAGGGTGGCCCTCGACTTAAGCCTTTTTTTTTTGGCTCAAGCTTGTGCGGGCGCAGGTTGGGGGTTGCGCATGCACAACTCTGCGCAACCCGACTGAATATCGGGTTGCGCAGGTTATGCATGGATCCTCCCCCTCCTGTTGAGCATGCATTCATTTGCATTGCTCTCTAGCGCAACCTGGTGCCAGTGGCGTAACTGCCTCCTGCTGAATATCGCAGAATGGCGCATTTTGGACTTGCGCATGGCGCAACCCTGTTGCGCATGGCGCAACCCTTTTGAATATCTGGGCCAAGGTATTTTTCATTATTTTACTGTGACTATGAAGCAGAAACCACTCATTACGGTGGCCAGAATAGGGCATACTCGATCACAACCTGCGAGCCAGTGGCTCCAAATAAAAAAAATGTGAAGAAAATAGAAGTACAGCAAACATGGGACAGTAAAATAAAAAAATAAAGAAGTGTTGGGGGAAAACAAAGACTACCAGGTGCACTCTAACCATTGTTTACACTGACACCCACCACATGGAAAACTTGCTATACAGCACCCGATAACGGACATGGTACCTCACTGGCAAGATACCCAGTAGCTACAAAAAATGAAAACAGAAAGCCTCATCGAATGGTAAATAAATAAGAAAAGGAAGTGTTACTTAGGGCAGAGACACACACCAGCCTCCTGTAGTGGCCAAATCTTGCCTGATGCATATAAAACACTTTTAGCATACTTTTAATTTTTTTTTAAACTACAGGAGTTTATGAATGTGGGAATGGCGGGGCCCATTTTATAAGTGCAATAACACACTCTGAGGTGTGGGTTATCGCCTGATAAGAGCACGTCTAGGGACATAAGGCACTCGGCACAAGCACCTCGTGCCTTAGTAACCCCTGGGCATGCTCTTCTCAAGTGATAACTCACACCTTGTTGTGTGTTGTTGCTTGCTTACAACTTCTACTCTGGCTTGTGGACAATAGAGTGTTACCTATCAACTAGCATTGCCACTGAGCTGTAAGAAGTCCTGAAATTCCTTGGATGTAAGTTGGCATCCATTGTCTCTCATGCTCAGTTTAGGAAACATAGAAATTGTCAGCAGATAAGGACCTTTGGCCCACCTAGTCTGCCCCATTACCCCTAAAAACTGCACTCTCTCATGATCTGTTGGAATTAGGTTATACCCCTTCCCTGACTTCCAGTAATCCTCTATGCATGTTTCAAGCATTTTTAAAACCTGTAATCTCTTTCAAAATAAAAACTCAAAAATTGAATGTGTTTGTATTGGAGATAGTGATATTGTAAATTTATAGTTTGCCGGTGATGTTGTTAAAAATCTGGGAATGTCACGCTTTCCAAAGCTTTGCAAAGTACCCCAGCCTCATGTCACATTCATTACCAATTTCTGAATAATAAAAAAATAGCGCATCCATGCTGCAAAATCACATTTCAGTACAAGTGAACAAAATGACAGTGGTACTCTTCATGAGGAGGGGTCCCAAAAAGGTCATGTTGAAAATTTGGTGCAATACCTCCTTAAAATGGCCAAGTTACACCCAGGCATTGCACAATTTCTATGTACATTTGTAACTTTGGTCTTTTGGTAGCTCTTCACAGCCCTATCAGCTCTGGCTGGACTTTGTTTCTTTAGTTTTTGTCAAATTAAAAAAGAACTAGGCAATTCTGACTATTTTCAGCCTCATTCCAGGTGTGTGTGTGTGTGTGGGGGGGGTGGAGATACAGATGCAAGCTGACACATTGAATCATGTTAGGCTGTTGGTAGTATTGTTAGCAAAGTATCAATGTTTATTTTTTTATTTGTATTTATTTGTATCTAGGAATACAAGTACCTTTGAGCCAAGGCTCTTTTACAAAGGTTCCACATCATAAGTACAGGCAATCATCAACAGGCAGGTTACAGAGTGACAGACCAAGAGCATATTAACATTAGCATAGTACATGGTATAAGACAGTAACATTTGGTTGAAAAAATCCAACAAAGAGACGCACTACCCAGGAAACAATAGGAGGAATAGGGCATGAGGTGAGGGGGCTGGGACTGGGGGGTGGCTTTGGCATAGAGGGGAAGGGTGATGCAGCCAAGGGGTCTTGTCAGGACAGACACAGCACAGGTGCTTGAGAGGTTGTAGTGGAGAGGTAAGTGCTAGAAGAGAGGGCAAAAACAGACACCAGTGAGGTCAGAAACAGAGTAGGGGACAGAGATGATTAAATGGTGCAAATACAGGTGTTTGTGCCAGTTAGGGAGAGGTGGAGCTTTGTTTTGAATGCTCCAAGCATTCCATTGGAGGAGGTGTCACTAGAGAGTTCATTCAACCAGCTCGGAGCCCTGTAAGCAAATGACCGTTGGCCTTGGGACATGCGGCAGTGGAGAATTTGAAGGATTGGGACTTAGAGCTCCTGGTGACGTGGTTATTAATTTTGAGATTTAGGAGGGTGCTGACTCCTGGTGGGGTTTCTCCCATCATGATTTTCTTGGCTGTTATGCAAGATTGGTATTTGATATGGTAGTTCAGTTGCAGCCACCCTGATTTGGAATAGAGGTCACAAGTGTGGGTGAGGTGGTGCGAACCAGTGACCAGTTGGCAGGCTTGATTAAGGGAGGTCGATACACACCCGAGGGAGGAGGTTGTGGCAGATCCATAGTTGATAAGATCATAGTCAATGATACTGATAATGGAGCTCTGGACAGTGATGGACAGTGCTTCAGGGGTTAGGTGTTTCCTATGATGGAAAAGGAGGCCCATTCTGGAACTGGCAGCTTTTGCCACATTGTTGATGTGTGGGACATAGGAGAGATTACTGTCGAGGGTGAGGCCAAGGTATTTGAAGGCATGAACTTGTTCGAGGGTGAATCCTTGCTAGGTTCTAATAATGAGCTGATGATGTTTGAATTTGCTGTGGGAGCTGCAGAAGAGCAGAGTCTTTGTTTTTTTTCTGGTTAAGGATAAAAGTCTATGTTTTTTGAACTAGTTTTGAACTGCGGAGAAGGCCTCCTGGAGTTTGCCTTGTAGATGCACTGGATCATGGTGTGATGCTAGGATGACGGCATCATCAGCATAGAGAAGGATCTGTGTAGGGCAGAATTCTGGTAGTGAGTTCAAGAAATGACTGAATAGGAGGGGGGGCCCAAGATTGAGCCCTATGGGACTCCGGACCTGACTGGTCTTGGATCTGAGAGCATGGCATCAATTCTCACTCTTTGGGAGTGGTTATCTAAGTAGCTTTTGAACCAGTTCACAGAGTTTGGTGAGAGACTTGCTAGCTGGAGCTGGGCAAGTAGGAGATGGTGGCTGATGGTATCAACGGCTTTGGTTAAGTCAATGAAGGTGGATCCAATGAGATGGCTGTTATCAAGTGAGTGATGGATTAAGCCAGTGAATTCAAGTAGCGCTGTGGTGGTGCTATGGCCTTTTCTAAAGCCATGTTGCTCCTTGCACACGATGTTGTGTTTGTCTAGGAAGTCAGTGAGTTGGTCAGACACAATCCGTTCTAGGGCTTTGGAGAGTGGAGGCAGGAAGGAAATAGAACGGTAATTCTCAGCAGCTGTTTTGTCACCACTTTTATGAATTGGGGTTATCGCTGCAGATTTCCATATGTCAGGGAATTGGCTGTGGTTGAGAGAGAGGTTAAAGATCTTGGTAAGAGGCTGGAGTACCTCTTCAAGGGTTAATGATAACAGCTTGAGGTCAATGGAGTCACTGCTGGATCTGGAGTTGTGAATGGCTTTGATAATGTAGCTGTGGACTTGATGCATTTTTACTTCTTTAAAGTAGAAGGGAGGGTGGCTGTAGGTGGTTGGGGAGGCTGGAGTGTCAACTTTATCGAAAAAGCCACGTGGGAGAACAGCACTGAGGTCTGAGAAAGTATCATTGAAAGTATCAGCAATGAGCTTCTGGTCAAGGGTAGTTACTCCATTAATGCTGAGTACTGATGGGGGTGATTTAGCTAGCTTCCCAATGACTTCTTTGATGTTATTCCAGAAGTCCCTACCATTACCCCAAGTGGTAGTGAGTGCATTGTGGAAATAGGTGGACTTTGTATCCCGGATATATTTGGTGCAGTCATTTCATGCACGTTTATAGTTAGCAATATCAACTTGTTTCCCAGTGTTTCTGGCAATCTCCCAAAGGTGGTCCCGAGATTTTAGATACCTAAGTAGGTCACCAGTGAGCCATGGGTTACATAGAGCTTTAGCCTTTATAGAATAGCAATAAGAAGAGATGGGGTATATGTACTTGCGCAACTTGTACTACTTTTTGTGGCTTTACTCTATTCCCATCCTTGAGTAGTAGATATGTAGGTAGTAATTTGTAGGGCATAGAAGGCCCATGAGCAAGGGTGAGAAGAGCGCCAGAGAAGGAGGAGGAGGGGATGATTGTGGATGAAAAAACACTCCCTAAGCAAGTGGGGTGTGTTAGAGGAGGGCTTATGTAGAGGTTGTGGGAGGAGGTATTCCCCACATTGAACCTCAGGCAAGCCCTTCCATTCAATGTTTTTGGAATAGCAATAAGGAGAGATGGAGAATATACTGCTTGTGTAACTTGTAGTACATTTTGTAGCTTTACTCTAGTCCCACCCTTGATTAGCAGGTATGTAGGTAGTAATCTGTAGAGAATAGAAGGCCCAAAAAGATACCTCCTCCAACTCATGGAGAGTATGACCCCCTGGCACTCAGAAGAGGAAAGCCTCCCAGGTAGAGGAAATCTGTGAGTATCCATGGCCGGAGGTCTGCCCATTCTTCTGGGCATACTAACTGTAGAAGGATCTAGGTTCTAGTAACCATAGCTAATTTGGTTGGTGAGCTGCTTGGAGAGATGATAATCCACCTTCAATCTATGGATGATGCCGATCACATGATGATCTTGAGGTTGAAGGGAAGATCTGTTCTGAATGAGCGATGGAATCCAAAGAAGGAAGTAAATCTGAGCAAAGAAGGACAAAGGAAGTCCAAGATTTCAAGATGATGAATGATGCTGTTTAACAGAATTGTAATAGGCAGAAGGACCATGACTGTATTGATACAGTACTAAACTAGGAATGGTGGAAATGCAATAGTAGACGTAGTCATAGGTGAATGATCCAACTTGTGAGAGGCTTGAATGTAAGGGTATGGTCTGGAGGCTAGGAATTCTGTATTTGAACAAGGAGTCACTAAGAAAACATCCATAGAGTAGAATCTGTAGAAGTGTCTTTGAGTGCCCTTGAAATAAAGGTTCATTCTTGATCCAAGGATGATATAGCCTGAATGATGATCCTGAAGATAAAGGGTACGTCTTTTCCAAAGGGATGGTAAAAACCCATGTGTAAAGCAGACCCAGTAAAAGAAGGGCTAATGTAGATGTGCTTCCAAGTGACAACGGATGGATGTCCAAGGGATTGTATGGGCATTATGAGTAGCGAGAGCAAGATTTATTTGATATAAAACCAGACAGTACACTGTGGTAACTGTGATGATTAATAAAGTTCTGAGTGAATGCTCCAATTTACATAAGGTTTAATATTCAAGGTACAAAGACAAATGAAGTGTCCTAGGTGCATAGGTGGTTAAGTTGATGGGTAATCCTGCTGCTGAAGTACATGAGAGAAGCTTGGACAGATTAGAGGAAGAGTCTGTAAGCTAGATTAGTAGTGAGATCGAGTGGTGCAGGATGCCATAGGTTTTCATGCTACTGCTTATTAATATCGATTAGGGTGCAAAGCTGAGTTGGTTCATTTGTCCTGGTTGTTACGGATTACCAGTTAGAATTCAGGAGAGGTAGTTCTCAGTGATGGTCTTTGCTGTAGAGATTAATGACGGTACTTCTCGAAGAAGAGGCTGAAGGGTCAACTAGAGAGTAGTTGACCTGGCTGAAGCTATTAGGAGACATGGTGCAGATACTACTATAAAGAATAGTGATGCCTGGAAGTGAATTCAAAGTTTGGATGGAGTGAAGTCAATAATCAGCTAACTGTGAAGATCCCACAATAAATATTCTGGACAGTATCTGTGCAATTCCTAAGACTAGCATGACTGTTGAAAAGTAGGACCCAAGGAACTTGGTCATCAGAGTCATTGTTGAAATAAAAGGCAGCAGAAGGTAAAATGGACGATAATCATAGCTGAATGGATAAACTTGCGATTCCCGGTATCCGTAGAAGTGATGCCGTTTACGAAGTCTGAGTATAACAGAAGGGTTTAAGTCCTTTCCATATATGAGGATGGCTAAAGAGATGAGGCATCCAGGGAAGTCATGGTAATTGGATGGACAGGAATTGGTAGGTATATCCAATAGAGACGGAGATCTTTCTATTGTCCAGGCGAATGGATTCCATGAATGATTGTGAAAAACTGAATGGGCATTATGAGACTTCTATGATAACATAAGAGTCTATGGGGCATGTGAGCCAAGGGATGTTTTTCTGGCAGTAGTAGTACTTCAAAGTAATGCAGTAATGATTGAATGAGTAGTGGAAGGGTACTGTTAGAAGAGCTGGAGTAGAAGTAGGGATGGATCATATGGAAAAGCAGATTACTTGTCAGGAGTACTGGTCAGAGATAGGATACAAGGCCCAAAAGAGCCACAGCAAACAGCACAAAGCCCTG
Source organism: Neoceratodus forsteri (assembly GCA_016271365.2). NCBI lineage: Eukaryota > Metazoa > Chordata > Ceratodontiformes > Ceratodontidae > Neoceratodus > Neoceratodus forsteri. The sequence goes on from JADMNL010000035.1 coordinate 106,200,271, forward strand.
AGCCAGAAAGGCAAAGAGGAAAAGGCAGCCAGACAAATGGGAAGGAAGTTCAGAGTGGATCCAGAGGAACTCAAGGAATGAGCAGAGAAAGCTATGGGCCAAGCAAAGCCGGATGACATCCAGAGCAGGAAGGAGCAGGACAAGGTCAGTTCCATAGTGAACAGCAGTGAATTGCAGGAAAGCTGAAGCAAGGCATTGGAGGATGAGCCACGGAAGGTCAAGGAGCCAAATCAAGTCCTATGAGAAACAGAAGTCCAATATCTAATGAAGGCTGGAAGCTACCAGAAAGTACAGCAGCTGGATGGGGACCTGCAACAAGGAAGTCCATGAGGCAGTCGACCAGGAGTGAGAGAGTGATTGGCAAGCCAACAGGATCCATATGAGGAGTGAAGGATGCCAAAGAGGCTAAAGAATGAAGGTCCATGGAAGAACATGACAGCATTTGGAATCATTCAAATTAGAAGGGTCCAGCAATGGAAGAGGAGTGTTAACCCAGCAGGATGGAGGCAAACCAATCATTGAGGTTCTGGTTCTGCTGTTGAAGTCCTAGGAAGAGCTGAGAGGTGGAAAGCTGGAGGAGTGAAATGCTCCGGTCCTGAAGGGAAGCAACATCCTGCGTTAGGGAGAGAAGGAGACATCGGACACAGCAAAGTGAATACACTAGGCAAGGTAGTCTCTGTAGAGCACAATGGTGAGGCTGAAAGAACAGCAGCAACAAGAAGAATTGGATACCACTTAGCAGCAGGAGGTCCAAGTCCAGAAGGGTTGTGTCGTCGGGTAGCAGGTGGAGAAAAAACACATGTGAAGCAGCGGAATTTAGGACAGGTGTCCAGAAGGGACAAGTGAAGCATGTAAATCCAGACTGGATGCAACTGAGAAATATAGGACGATAGGAATTAGGTTGAAGAGTAGTACTTGAATGGCAATCTGCATCAGTGGAGCGGCAATGGTGGAGAGAGTACATGTCAGAGTCAGGCTCCTCTCCTAACTGGAAGGCAGCAGATAGTACAATGGGTCAACACTGCAGACAAGGTAAGATGGAGAAGCAAGTAGGCACAGTCCTGTTCCTGAAGGGAGTGGCAGCCAGATATTGGGCTGAGAACATATAAACTGAAGCAGAAGACTGTAATTTCAGACAACCATCAGATGGCAGAGGTGGACAGTAGTGACCTGAAGCAGCATAAGTAGCATGATTATGGTATGCAGAGCATGAAAGTTCCACTCCCGAAGGGAAGCGGCAACTAGCATAAGGTAGAGAAGATATGGTATAAATCCTGAGACTGGAGACACAGTTCCCATCCGTGGTAATCGGGGCCGGCTAACCTTCACTCGATGCTATCCAGCAGACTTAGGGATGGAGAATGTCAAAGTGGTAAGTAGGATGAAGTTCCATTCCCGAAGGGAAGCGGCAACTGGTATGAGGTAGAGAAGATATGGTAACAGTCCATAGATGGTAGACATGACTCCCATCACCGGTTGTTGGGGCATGTGAACCTTCACTCAATGCTGTCCAGCAGAGTTAGGGATGGAGGATGTCAGGCAGGTGAGAAGTAGAAGAAATTGATTGTAACAGACTCCCATCCCCAGTAGACAGGGGAAGCCTACCTTCACTCAGCACCTCAGAAAGCATGGACGGAAACTGGAAAACTACTGGTATGGGCTGGCTAAGGCACAACGCTGCTGGAAAAAGAAAGGAGATGGAAAACAAGGATGTGAGTGGAAGATGGGGTCATCGATTGCTGTTGAAAGTGCAGGTATAGGAAGCACAAAAGTAGCTGAAGGTAAAACATGTATACTGAGATAGGATTGGAAATGCAAAATGGAATGGATGGCTGGGAAGGCATCTTGGAGCGTGCAATGGGGAGAGATCTGAAGAATGTGGGTAGGACCAAGGTAGTTAGAAATATACACTAAAGCACTGTTTGTAGGCTAGTGAAGAACTGTTATACTGTAATCAGCTGTAGAGAATGCAGCTAGGGACAGTTTATTAATAGAAACAATAGGATGGAACAGGATAGCCCTGAGGGAGACTTATTCCTGCGGTCTGGCTACCAACAGATTCTACTAGTGAGCTTCTAATCTAATTTTTGGCACATATTAGTGAGCCAGATATTCTGCAGCAGCAGGACACTGTAGAATTTCAGGAACAATTGATTTAACTGATACAGTTTACTTCCTACACAATGCTGCTCCCCCTGATTCCCCAGCACTAATGTTTGTTCTCCATGATAATCTTTCTCCTGCATTTGAAAGCATATACTTAAGCCTTTAATGCACTAATGCTTTATAATAGCAATAAGATTCTAGTAAAGTCCTGGAGACTGTAAATACATGCAGGAAGCAGCGACAATGAAAATTGTTATCCTGTGGAAATAGAATACATTATTGCAAAAGCATGACCCTGAAGGAATCAGCAATGGATATACAGGGGAATTTCATTTAGAGAGGCACACATCATACCTGGGCAAAGTGTAAGTCTGTAATACTGTATGGGAATAAAATATCAGCTCTTTCTATAATAAATGGAAAATAATGGGGAACTGAGGATGTCGGTGGGCAGATGCATCGAAGAGGCCTCGGTGTCAGTTACGCTGCTTTGGCCGAGGCGCGTCTTGCATTAATCAAGTGCCTGCCATGCAGTCCCTTCACTTATTTTGTGCTCCTGCTATAGTGAGTACTGAATTCCTCAGGGCTGTTCCGAGGTAGAACAGGGAAATGTGTGGCTGAGCTGCTGCTAGGTATAGAAGGTGGCGGGGCAGTGAAAGAGCACAGGAGTCGGCAACCGGCAGGGCAAACTGGAAAGGTACATACCAGAGGGGATAACAATAGCTAGACTGAGCCCCATCATCCAGCTGAACGATCCCGTCGGTGATGAGGAACAAGGCAGATGAGTAGAGCCGAGAGGCTAAGGAATGAGCTGGAAGAGAGCCTGGGGGGTAGCGGGGGCATGAGCAAAAGCAGACAGGATGAGAGGAGTAGAGGAGGGATGTCCAGAAGCATCTTTGGGGCTAGAAAATGCCCAAAAGAAATGCAGGACAAAGGGTGAAGGGGAAGAAAACCCCAGGACATAGGAGAGGGAGGAAAGGAGCAGGGTGGAGACCAGAGCAGCCAGGAGACAAACCACAAGAGAACATGAATGGAAGGCACAGGACACAGGGAGGGGGAGAGGAGGGAAAAAAAAGAAACAAACCTGGCAGCGAGAGGTGCATGAAAGCACAGCCACACTAGCCATGCAGGGAGCTTGGGAAAAAACATTCCCTAAGAAAGGGAAGTGTGTTAGAGGAGGGCTTATGTAGAGGTTGTGGGAGGTGCTATTCCCCACATTGAACCTTGGGCAAGCCATCCCAGAGAAGATTTGGCCAGAACAGTGGGGTCATTCCTCCACTCTTTTCAAGATGTGCCATGGGATCTTTAACATCCACTCCGCCTGAACAACCAACAGAACAAGCAGATAGGACCTTGGTTTAACATCTTCTCTAAAAGATGGCATCTCAGGAGTGTAGAACCATCTTCATGCTGCACTACTGAATCAGTATTGGGATTCACCCTAGGTTTCTGGTGTAGGGCTAGAACCCACAACCTTCTGATCTTCCAGCATCAGAGGGAAAGTGTGCAAGCTACTGAGCCATTAATACTTATCAACTTGTTGACCTTCTGTTGCTCTCTGAATTTGTTTTATGCCATTTTGTCTGGTCACTGCCCAAAATTGCCATCAATCTCTAAATGTGACCTTCTCAGAGAGAGCAGACATCAGTAAAGTGTCATGATAACATCCTGTGATCAACTTTCAAAAGTTATCTTAATATACCTTTGATGGGGTGTATCCATTACACCCATTACCCCACAGGGTGCCACTAGTGTTTGCCCTGGTTGGACTGAAGTCTGGAGTCTGGATATAAGCCCCTATTTTGGAGAGATGGCAATATTGCAGAACCTGTGAACAGGCCCTGAATGGGGAACAGGCTGATAACTAAGCTGAAATACACCTGTGGTTTCTGGTTCTATTTAAAAATGCACCCAGCTACAATATAGGTAGAGAGGTTTTGGTGAGAGGAAACAAAGCAGGCACACAAGGAAAGCCTGGACATTTTTTTCTTTTGTAAAGATACAGAACTGAAAGTCTTGGAAACTATGCTCCAAGAGACTAGCGTACAACTACAGAATTTAGAAAAGAGAGCTTCTAAAAAGGGAATGCAAAAAGCCTAAATTCAGAACTTCTTCCAGCAGACTGAACTGAACCACGAACATAGCAGTTGTTTTACTTTCCCACTATGAGACATTGTATTGTTTTACTGAGAAACTTGCATCTGTGTCTTCTGTGATGATTCCCTCTAAAATCCAGTTGTCAGACTACACTACCCTGTTACATAAGGTTGGCTTACTTGGTGGGATAGCACTCCCCCTAGTAAGTAAGCCCAAGATGGACACAGAAAAGTCTCTACAATACATAACAAAGGAGCAGCAACATCAACAGGACTGGATGGCTCACCGAGCCCAGTAGCAGGCTCAGCAAGTAAGCAATAAGACATGATGGGGTGTGCATTATGGTGTGATAACCGCACTCCTAGAGGTGTAGTTAGGCATGAGACCAATGGGTGAGTGCTGGTCGTCCCTAGGAGTGTGGTTATCACACAGTAATGCACAACCCTGGAGTGTCTTCTTGCACTTATAAAATGGCCCTTTATATTTAGAAGCGTTTGTTTTATTTTGAAACACATTTTTAAATAAGTAAAATTGTAAGTGAATCTGTGCTTTTAACATAAAATAGTCCTTCCACCTATTGGTGCTAGATTAAATTAATGTTATACAGTGTGTGCTCCCTACCCACTTAAGCTTCGTATTCCCCTGCCAGCCACAACAATACACAAATGTTGTTTTCCTCATTCTAAGTATGACACATTGCCCCCTTACTTTATTTCATTCTCCTCACTCTGTAGACAAAACTAAAAGGAAGCCATAACAGAGGCTTCTCAGTTCTCCAATGTTGCAAGCTTGAGCGTGGTTCAAAACTGCCATACTCACTGACAGCATCATGAACTGATCACTCTGTCCTAAAAGATAAACAGCAGGGTGAGTCATTTACCACCTTTCTCTTTGTTTGTATAGTATTATTGCTTACTTTCTTCATTCTGGTATTTTTTTCTCTGTGCTTCCCCACATTCAAGAAATGGAATGTTTATCATGGAATGTTTACCATGGAATACAGGGATTCAAAATTCTGCTCGGTCCTACAAGCAGAATGTTCCTCTACTAACATACTGTACACACACACAACAAAGGTCTGTTTTAGAGCCAGATACTCGATTTTCTAACTGTCAGGGCAAGTAGAAGAGATTTCCCTGATGAGCAGGTAAAGATAGAAGGGGGAATTTTCACTGTTAGCAAAAAAACAGTTATAATGAAAACTGTAAACAATGCTTAATGTTTATAATTTGTTTATGTGTACATGGAGAATATGATGATCTGGTAAACAACATTTAATTAATTTGTTTTTATTTTATATTTAAGGTAGTTTTATTTTTAGGGTCCAGTTGAAGGTTTCTACAGTGTAAGGGTAGCAGCTATGTTTGTGTGGTGGAAGATCAGTTCTGGTTGTAGGGATATTGATGGAAGATTGTTCTGATTTTAGGAGAACTGATTTGCTCATTGTGTGATGTGGTTTAGGACCAGGATGACTGTGCATATATAGAGATTTAATGTACGGTCAGCTGATCTCTCTTGGCCAATGAAATTTCTAGATTTTTTCTTGCCATTTTATAAGCTTAGATAAAAAGGGACTTGGTGGCTCAAAAGGATCAGTTGGAGCCCCACATGCAGCAGCAACAAACACAGCAGGCTGCTCAACAAACAGTGCTGCAATATGAGTAGATTACCCTGCAAGCATCATTTATGGCTCAGGTCTTGAAGATACAAGACCAAAAAAGGTGCATCGGCAAAGCCAACAGCAAGAGGTGTTACTCCACCTTCAAATCTTTGGTAACTCAATTAGTTTACCATCTAGTCCAGAACTACATAGCAAGTTACATAGATACATAGACAGTGTCGGCATATAAGGGCCTATGGCCCACCCAGTCTGCACATTTAAGCTTGTAAGTTCACTTTATGTTTTCCAAGAAGTCTGTTGCCCCTTACCCCTGACCTCCAGAATGCCTTTATGTCTATCCCATGCATTCTTAAATCCCGTGATTGTTTCAGCCCCCACCACTTCCTCTGGCAGGGTGTTCCACTTGTCCACCACCGTTCTGTGAAGAAATTCTTCCTCACGCTTCTCTGAATCGTCCTCCTCCAACTTCATCCCATGCCCACTAGTCCTGGAACATCTTTTTCGCTTAAAAATAGTGCATTCCTGCTCCCTGTTCCTCCCTGTAAGATACTTGTATGTCTCTAATACATCCCTCTCTCTCCTCTCCTCCAGGGAGTACATGTTCAGTGCCTTCAACCTGTCCTCATAGGACTTGTGATGCAATCCATGCACCATCTTTGTTGCCCTCCTTTGAACCTTCTCTACCCTGTCTATGTCCTTATGTGGTAAGGTCTCCAGAACTGCACAGTGTACTCCAGGTGCGCTCACTAGTGTCTTTGTATAATGGAATTAGACCTTTCCTGCTGGTGATGCCCTGCCTATGCATCCCAGCATCCTATTTGCTTTACCTGCTGCCTTGTCACACTGTTTCCTACTTTGAGGTCATCAGAGATGATAACCCCAAGATCCCTTTCTGCTTGGTGCGTGCTATATCCTCACCCCCAACTGATATATTGTGCCAGGGATTTTGTGCCCGTATGCATTATCTTGCACTTCCTTGCATTGAATTTCAACTGCCAAACCCTGACCATTCTTCAAGTTTCTGCAGGTCCCTTCTCATTCTGTCTACACCCTCTGGTGTGTCTACTCTGTTACAGAGCTTTGTGTCATCAGCGAACAGTGAAATTCTGCCTTCTAGGTCCTGCGCAATGTCACTGATGAAGATATTGAATAGTACTGGTCCCAGCACTGATCCCTGTGGTACCCCACTGGTCACTCTTCCCTCTGTGGAGTGACAGCCATTTACCACCACCCTCTGTGTCCTGCTGCCCAGCCAGTTACCTACCCACCACACTACTGTCCTGCCCACACCCATATTCTCCAGTTTGTGCAATAGTCTTCTATGTGGCACAGTGTCAAAGGCCTCACTGAAGTCCAGATAGGCCATGTCCACTGCCCTCCCCTGATCCACCTCCCTAGTCACCCAGTCAAAAAATTCAATGAGGTTGGTCTGACATGACCTTCCCCTGGTGAAACCATGCTGCCTTGGGTCCTGTAGTCCACTGACAACCAGATGTTCCACCAATCTCTCCTTCAGTAGTGCTTCCATGATCTTCCCACTACCGAGGTGAGGCTGACTGGTCTGTAGTTCCCCGCTCTCTTAGTTCCCACTTTTGTATAAGGGGACTACATCTGCTATCCTCCAGTCTTTGGGTACCTCCCTGTTTCTAGTGATCAGCTAACAGGATAGCAAGAGGTTCAGCCACCACCTCTCTTAGTTCTTTAAGGACCCTAAGGTGCACCCCATCTGGCCCCATTGCTTTATCAACTCTTATTACTTCCAGTTCCTTCAGGACCCTTTCTCGTAAAGGGACTTGTGTCCATTTCTGCACCATTCTCACCCTACTCCCCTTCAGACCCATTACCCTCTTCCTCAGTAAAGACTGAGCAGAAATACCTGTTCAATATGTCAGCTTTACTGTTGTCATCCTCCACACAGCCCCATCCTCCCCTTCAGTCTCACTATCCTCCCTTTGCCTTTCTTTTTCACTTATGTACCTGTAAAAGGTTTTGTCCCCTCTACCCACTGATTTTGCAATGTGTTCTTCTGTCTGAGCTTTGGCTTCCCTTACTGACCTCCCTGCCTCCCTTTGCTTCTTCTGGTACTTCTCCCTTTCCCCTTCTGCCTGTGTTTTCTTGTATTGCCTGAATGCAATCTTTTTGGCTTTCACTTTCTTTGCTACCTCTTTGGAAAACCATAATGGTCTCCTCTTCCTTTTCCTCTTGCTAACCTGCTTAATACTTAAGTTGACAGTGATAAAGCCAGAGGATGCTCCTAAGGCCTACCTGACTACTTTTGAGTGAGACACCAACACAGCAGAGTGGCCCAAAGAGAGGTGGTCCATTCGTATCACATTGCACCTGGTTGAGGAAGCACAAACAACATACAAAGCCTTCAGGGAGGTTTCAGCCCAGTATCATGACCAGGTAGTGGCAGCCATTATGTACCAGGTGGGGATTACTGAAGAAGGATTTTTACAAGATAATCTCATTATCAGGGTATTTGTTCTTTATTATATCTAGGGAGAAATAAAGGTGTTAATTTATTAGTATTTTGTCAGCACATGCCGAGTGGTATAATTAATCCTACTACAATGTGTTATAACCTCTGGAAAGTGTTTGCAAGTACTATATATTTTTACCCATAATTGTTCCCATTACGTTTTTGATCCAAGCCCTTCAAACTTGCCTTTGCAACATTAATGAAGATGAGATATCACTCCTCCACTACCTTTATTTTCTTCTCTATCCTTCATGAAGATGTTGAAACCATTTAACTGAACCACTGTATATCATCAGGGCCTAAGCTTGAGCATCACATCTCAGTAAAACCTTCAGTATCAACTCTTTCACCTGTAATGAGCAGCTTAAAGAGCCCCTGTTGGCATTAGGAAAACTTTGAAAAAAGTATGATTTTTATTCAACTCCATTCCATTTTCTTTATTACATCATTTGTTTTCAGTAATTAATCCCTTCCTTCATTATTACCAAAAACAGTTGGTGAAACCCCTGGCAGAGCTTTTCACCATCTCTCTGAGGACAGGGTGGGTGTCCCAAGACTGGAAGGTGGTGCATATAGTGCCTATCCACAAGGGGGGATCAAGGGAGGTGGCAGGGAACTACAGGCCTGTCAGCCTGACCTCGGTGGTGGGCAAGGTGATGGAGGGCATTGTCAAGGAGAGGCTCAGGGGGGACCTGGATAAGTCAGGGTGCCTGGACGATAGACAGCATGGATTCATCACGGGGAAATCATGTCAGACAAACCTGGTGGAGTTCTATGACTGGGTGACAAGTGCCTTGGACCTGGGTAGACCAGTGGCTGTCCTCTTTCTGGACTTCAGCAAGGCATTTGACTCTGTTCCTCACATGGGCCTGTTGGATAAGCTGGGAGAAATGGGGGTGGGGAACCAGATGATCAGATGGATAGGCAATTGGCTCCAGGACCGGACCCAGAGGGTCGTAGTTGGTGGGATAGTCTCATCCCAAGGAGGGTCATTAGTGGGGTCCCACAGGATCAGTCCTTGGCCCCTTCTGTTCAACGCCTATGTATCTGACATAAGGACAGGAATCAGGAGTGAGATGAGTCTCTTTGCAGGTGACTCAAACTGGGGGCGGTGGTGGATGGGAGGAGGGGAGGTGGCCCTACAGGGGACCTGGAGGCTCTGGAAAGATGGTCTAGAAAGTGGAAGCTGAGGTTCAATGCAGGAAATGCAAGGTACTCCACCTGGGGCCAGAAACCCAGGTCAAGTGTACACCCTGGGGAAATGCTACAAGTCTCGATGGCTAAGAGGGACCTGGGGTGGTGGTGGATGTCAAGATGAACAACTCTGAGACTTGTAGGAGGGCAGCAGCCAAGGCCAACAGGATGCTGGGATGCATTGCTAGGGGATCACTTCCAGAAGGAGGGAAGTGATACTCCTCTGTATAACTGCTTGGTGAGGCCACACCTTGAGTACTGCGTGCAGTTTTGAGGCCACACTTAAAGCGGGACATTAACCTCCTGGAGAGGGTCCAGAGGAGGGCAACCAAAATGATTTGGGGCTTGGGGACAGGACCTATGAGGAGAGGCTCAAGAGCTAAATATGTACACATTGGAAGAGAGAAGGGACGGGGACATGATAGAGGTCTTTAGGTACATGAAGAGGGTAAATAGGGAGGAACAGTCGGGGTGCTTGAAGGAAGGAGGAAGGGCCACTAGAGGCATGGCTGGAAGCTGAGGGGAAGATTCAGGGAGAAAGGAGGAGGTGCTACTTCACTGAGAGGGTGGTGGAGCCATGGAATGCACTGCCTAGGGGCTGGTGGAGGCAGAGACAGTGGAGGGGTTCAAGAGGGGGTAAGACAGGTACAGGGGAAGGGTTCTGGAAGCAAAATCCAATGCAGCAAGAATATCCGGAACTGGGAAGGGAGAAGCCAGAGAAGGCGAGGGGGACAGCAAGGTCAGCACCCAGGTTGGGGACTGACCAAACGAGCAGACACGAAAGACCATTAGGCCTATTCTGCTGGCATTTTAGTATGTTAGTTGCATGAAAACAAGGTCCCTATCTCCTAGACTATATCTACTCTGGCTGCTTCTCTACACATGACATCACTATCCCATGTTTATGACATCATAAATATCTCCACAGCAACATATTTTGATGTCATAAACATAATTAAGATGTCAGGTGAAGGCAGGTAGCCAGAGCTAAAAGGGCTGATGTACTGTATTCACGCCAATACCCTTAGTAATAAGGAAATAATGGTGAGAATTACAGAATAAAATACAAACTATAAGCTACATTTATGCCTAAATATTATATTTTTTCAAAGTTGTCTCAGCTGTGTCAGGAGCTCTTTAACTTATTCATTTTATGAAGTCTAAAACTGATTACTAAGCAAGGCACAATGAGCCAGGACCATTTTTAGGAGTGACCAGAAAAACGGAGGGACACAAATAAGATAAATGGGAAGCATAATAATAACGCAAAAATGCAGTTGAAAGGAGCATTAATACAATCAATAGGAGGAAATTCAGTAACTTATGATAAGTAAAGTACAGAATAGAAACACAGTACTACCATAGTAGTGAGGTAGGTCAGCACTCCAGTAGCCTAGTTGATAGTCCAATAATCCAACATTCATCACACACAGGTATAGAGGCTTCAATAATAGTTAACAGCTTTGCTTTATTGAAAATGAAACAGCAGACATGCAGGTACCACAGCTCGGGTTGACAGGTTAAGAAGTTAGTAATGCGGATCAAATACAAGCAGTAGGAAAGTCCAACTATTTTCTGCAGGTCTGCCATACCTCCATCCCTGCCTGTGCACACCTGAGTGAACACCTGTCCCATCTTACTGACATTTCAACGTCAAAGTGATGCCTTCTTCAGAGTATGTAAGGTAGGGTTCGAGTCACTCTTAAGAACACATGAGTTAAGGTGCAGTGTATAGTGCTACAGACACCAGCCATTTTTTTATAGGTTCATTGGTTCATAGATTAAAAACAAGTTCAGAAGGCTGACGTCCATAACAGAACTTGCCACCATGTCAAATTGTCATGGTGGAAAAAACAAAACATTTATCCCCCATAAAGTTATCTAGTCCCTTTTTTAAGCTGTTCTCATTATTACTGTCAACCACTCCAATAGGTAGCATATTCCAGACATTCACAATTCTCGGAGTGTACCATTGACTTCTCTTTTCAGTTTTATTAAATTTGCCATACAATTTCTGATTGTGGGACCTTGTTTTATTATATTGCATAGGATTCTTTGATAAACCAATTAGTTCTAAAAATGCTTCATCCCTGTTTGCTCTAAAAGCCAAACACAGTTCACCTCTCAATTTCCTATATTTCACAGAGTATAGGTTAAGATGTTTTAACCTGTCATGATAATGCAGATGTTTTACAGTTCTGATTTTTTTGGTTACTCTTCTTTGGACTTTTTCCAATTTATTTTTCCCTTGAGTTGAGGAAGGGGCACAAAAGGGAGAACAATACTTAATATTGGGCCTGACTAATGCTGAATATAATGGTAGAATGACCTCACAGTCACTGCTTTTAATCAACCTCAGTATATACCTAATTATCTGATTGCATTTCCTTACCATCATATTAGTGTGATAATCACACTTTAGGTTATTTGAAATCCAAACACCTAGATCGTTTTCATTTACTGATTCCCGCAATGGAATATTATTTAAGTTATATTGGAATCTGGGATTATTTGACCCAAAGTGCATAACCTTGCACTTTTTCTCATTAAAAGCCAATATATGTTCAATTGCCAAGCTTGCTAGGTGGTTCAAGTTATCTTGAAAAGATTTGGCTGAGATTTCATTGTGAACAATTCCACTGATTTTACAATCATCAGCATATTTAGATGCCCAAACTCCTGGAAGTATGTGCATAGATGATAAAAGGATATTAAACAGGACTGGGCCCAACACCGAGCCCTGCGGTACTCCACTTGTAACTTCTCCCCAAGTTGATTCATATCCTCTTATAGCCACACATTGGGTTCTATCATTTAACCAGGAGTTGATCCATCTGATTATATTTGGATAAAACTGAAGCTTAATTAACTCTTTGATCAAGATTATATGTGATACTGAATCGAATGCTTTGGAAAAATCAAGGAAGACCACATCAACAGGCATTCCTTTATCCAGGGAGGCACTTACAAGCTCAAAGAAGCTCATGAGATTGGTTAAACATGATCTACCAGAAATAAACCCATGCTGTGTCATGTCATAATGTGTGATGCTGCTTAGGTGATCCATAATATGTTTCTACAGTAACCGTTCAAAGAACTTTACCCAAAACAGATGTTAGGCTTATTGGCCTATAGTTTTTTACATCCTGTGTTCTTCCTCCTTTATGAACTGGAGTTACCTGAGCCGTATTCCATACTTTTATGGTTTCTCCAGATTTTAATGATGCATTGAATAACATGGTTAGTGGGCCTGCAAGCTGAGTGTTTAATTCCTTCAGATATTTAGATGGTATGCCATCTGGTCCTACTGAACTATTAATTTAATAAGTTTTATTGTTTCAATAATGTCTAAAGGCTTAAAAACTGGACAGTCAGCTTGTAGTGGAGGTAATTCACCAGTTATCACCTCTTTCTCCTTATGGACACAGTGAGAAAATTTTGGTTGAAGATCATAGCCATTTCCTCTTCTGAAAATATTGGTTCAAGATCATAGCCATTTCCTCTTCTTAATTTATTAGATCCTTATCGGATAATATTGGTCCTATCATCCTGTTATTCTTTTTAAGGAACCTATATAATTATAAAATGTATTTTTATTGTCTCCTATTATAGTAGTGAATCTTCTTTCAGCATCTTTCTTAGCATTTCTAATTTGTTGTTTTACTACTTTTGTAATTTCTTTAAAGGCTGCAGTATTGATATTGGCTGGAAATTTGTTCTGTTTTTTACATAATTTTGTCTTTTTTATAACAACCTTTTTAATTTTCTTAGTCCACCAGATAGGTACCCTATGGTTTTTTGAATATTTCACTCTCTCTGGGACCCAATTCTCAATACATCTACTTAATTTATTAAACCGTTTGTCCCACAGTTCTTTGACTTCAAGATCTTTTAATTCATCAGACCAATGCCAATTTCCAAGAATTTCTTAATATTATTGTAGTATGCCTTAAAGAAATCCCTAAATTTGCTTATACCAGTTATAGGTTTATTAATTGATATCAAAATATCTAGCAGAATAACATTGTGGTCACTGCTACCCAATGGTGGCAGGAGCTTAGAGCCCAGGCAACTAATTTCTGGATTTAGGGATATTAGAATATTAGATCTAATATATTTTTGTTTCCCAGTGCCTGCTTGCACCATCTGCTGTAAATTACATTGTGTCATAATTTCTATAAATCTTTTTTTGACTGGGCTTACACCAGTTAAGTTCTTCCAGTCTATAGCTGAGAAGTTAAAATCACCCAGAAGTATAGTATAGCTTACAGCACACATCCCTTCAATTTCCTCCAAGAAGATGTGTGTGTCTTTGGCTGACATATTTGGAGATTGATAGGCCAGACCTAAAGTCAAATAAGTGGTGGAAGTTAGAATTCTAGCCCAAATTATTTAATTTTGTGTTACTACACTGTTTCATTTAAAACTGTATCAAAATAATGTGCACCATGCAGATAACCTTATAGAAGTGTATATGAATATCTGAATTGATAAAAACTAAATGTTACTAGTTGAAAAGAATGGGTCCTAATAATGTTACCGAAGAACCCCAGAAGAAGCAACCCTAGATGAGCATGGCATATTACCCATTTAAACCACAAAAGTGTGTGATGAAGTTATGAGTCAAACCATGAGACAGCACACTCTGGTAAGCCCACAGAAAATAGATAATCTATCATTTTTTGTGATCAGTAGTATTGAAGGCTACTGTAAGGTTCAGCATAATTAAAATGGATCATTCCCAGTCACTAGCCAAAAAAACATTGATTTATTTAGTTTCTGTTGACCGGGTAAGTGCACTACACAAATTCTGCCTATTTTCAGGCATAACCTGGTGGAGGGGGATACAAATGAATGCCAACTGACCTTGAACCAGATTAAGCTGTTGGTGGTATTTTTAGTGAATTGGTCATTTTTAAAACTGCAGTTTAAGCTGAATGAATCATTTATAAAGCCAGATTGAACATTTTCCCATAAATCATTCTCAGAAAGAAAGGTGATCAGTTGATCTTCAACTACAGTATTGTCTCTAAAATTGCAGATAGTATTGGAAGGTTGCAATCGATACTAGTCAACAGGTAGCAGGATCTTCTGGATTATGGTCAAGCTATTTAAGAATAGGTCTCACAATTGCAGGCTTTAGAGCCTGAGGAACTTCATCAGGAGTAAGAGACTTATTTACTAGCTCCACAACAGAAGTAATCAAAGCAGGGATACATGGAGAAAATAATCAAGTAAACAAAGGATCAAAAGAACATGTAGCATGCTTCAGATAATTTGCAACATTCAAAACTGTCTCCACAGAGACTGTTGATTAAAACCCATATCAAACGATGGCAACTATAAGATTAGCAAATCATCAAATTATTCAATTATTAGAACTATTAAATATAATATTAGCAATTTTGTCAACAACAAAAAATAAGCAGATTGTTTACATCTTTTTCATTTCCATTTAATTTTATTCATATTCAGAAGATCTTTGAGCTCAGAGTCCTTTTTCAAAAGGGTCCAAGTCATAGAACATAATACATCATACAGTACAATACATATAGAATAATACATAGGGTGGCGGTTTAATGAGAATTTTACACACACACTCAAGGTGCTGGATGCTACATAAACCCCAAGAGCGAAGCTTGAGGGATTCTGTTAGGCATCCAACACTGAGCATGTGTGCAAAATTTAAGTTTTACATACCACCCCATGTTTTATTTTGTATACTTGTTGGGGATCATTTTTTCATCACAGCAATTATATAAACAGAAACACACCACTGTCTGCCCCACCAGCTGCTTGCCAAACATCTCTTGCTTCCTTTCATGCTGCTTGGCTGACTTCTTGTGTTTAATTTGACTCTGCCTGATCTTCATTCTTGAAATCTCTACATAGTTTTTTAATAAAGTTTACTTTTTTCCCATAACAAATATAGCCTTTAGGAGGGAGCTGCCATCAAAGTAAAGAGCAGTGTGACAAAGGGAACACTGTGGCTGATGCATGCATGGCGTCAAGGTAACCCAGCATGTGTTCACCTTTATAACCAGCTGGTTATAATGGCAACTTATAACTGAGTTTCTCTATGGGAAAAACAGTCACCAGTTATTATAATTCAATGCAATATGATACGATATGATACTATACAGTAGAATACAAGAACTAGCAAACAGTGGTTCAACAAATGAACAGCATATAAGTAACAGGCAGTAGTGTGCAAGACAATTAAATAATGCGATAATGAGATGAGTTCAGGTTAATTGCACCTACATAACATTTTGTCATAAACGTTAAGACCTTACATGTTTTCTAAATGAAAATAGGGAAGGAATTCTTCTTCTTGAGAAACAGCCATTGATTATCATTCATAGAGTGTACTTTTGGTTTAGAAACAACATGAAAAATAAACTTTAGGATACTAGAATTTATTGTAATGAGATTGGAATAGTCGAACATTTATCAACTTATGTTTGTTGATTATAGAACAGCAAATAATCTATGTAGACCTGTCTATCAACTGCCATCTTGGACTTCCTCCAAGCTCTCTTCAGTCTATGATTAACATAATTTATTTTGTTTTTGATAACTGGGTGAAACGCTAGGCCGAGGGCCTACTTTCAGGTAGGAAACAGACACACAAAGTGCAAACATTGTGCAACCAACACTAATAAGCCATAATGAACAAATTATGTACAAATATGTATAATTATTTACACAGTAATAAATGTTAATAAAATTAATATAATCATTTAAAAAATCTTAAACAGAGTAGGTACAGCATGCTTGTGTGAGTAAATCTGTTTTTAATCATGTTTTAAATTGGAATGGGAAAGGTCAGAGGAAAACCAAGGTGAAACAACTGGTCTGTTTGAGAAGCAAATTTTTGAAGAGAAACAATGTCTAACTATTGTGATACAATAAAGTTAAAAGAATCAACCAACAATACAGATTCTAAAACAAACATTTCTATCAATTTTGCAAAAAAAACCCATATCCGGATCGACTGCATTTAAAGGTGTAGTAACCACAATTTCTTTGTTGGGATCCTGGAAAATAAAATTGTACATTAAAAAAACTATAAGGCTAGCTGGCCCAGTGACATGAAGGGCTGAGGCATCATGCCTTACCTCCTGCCACACCAATGACCTGTGTTTGTGGTGTGAGTGGGTTGTCAGGGGTTGGCTGGGGAGGGAGAGGATCAAGCATTCAGGGGACAGCTCTCCTCTCCTCTCCTGGGGAGCATGGGGAACAGAGACTGGCACCTGCCTGACACCTAGTGAAGGCTGGGTGTTGGCATGCTACATCTGTACAATGGGGCATGGAGGCAGAGCAGCCAATCAGCATGCTGCATGCAGAAGCGTGTGCAGCCCAGCCATTGTTGGCATTGCATGCTCCTTTCCACCAAAAATGGAAAAACTGGTCCCTGGTGAACTGGTTGAAGTTGTCCTTCACAGGTGTCTCCCTCGAGAAAGCACCTCCCTGAATTGGATACAGTCCTGGTGGGTAGAGAAGGGGGCTCCCCACCACTCTGCTATGGAACATAAGCTGTGGGAAAAGAAGGGAGGCTGGCGTGATGGTAGGGGCATGGAGCTAGGAGGATGGCATGAATTTGGGAAGACCGGGATGGGGGAGAAACAATAATAATGAAAAAAATAACTATAAGGCTGCAGTCAGTAAATGTAAACTCTTCAAATCTAATCTGGTCAACCATCAAGTGTAAGAAAAAATGTCAAAAATATGGCCAACAAAGAGAGTCAATGCATCTCCATGCTGCTGAAAGGCATGCAGATCCAAAATACAAATGGACTTACAGTATTTATCTTCAAACAAATTAGTATGAATATCTTCATCAATTAAAGCATCCTCCATGGAACAGAAGGCTGAAATACACAACTGGAAAACTCATCAATGAAAACAGCAGTTGACCTAGTAGGGTGATAAATAACAACCAATTGAACAAAATTTGAAATGTTAAACTTCCTTTTTTTCTTTGTCTTTCTTTTTGGAATCAGATAGTGGCATAGTTTCCCTATATGAGTTGTCAAGGGATTATGACACCACTCATCATATTCCACCCAAGCTAAATATATTCTAGCCTAATTGTTCTAGAAACCAGTTACTCTGGTATTCTAGCCTCCTGTCTATAACTGAGCATTTTGTTTTATTCTGGTGAAAGCAAATTTTATTTATTTAAATATTTTAAGAAAGGTTCCCATAATTGTTGGAATACTTGCTTTTACCATCTCTGCTATAATATGTTCTCTCATGGTTAGCGCCAGCTATCATTAAATTTAAATGTTCGGAAGCGATCTACAAACCACACATATAGCCAAGCATTTCAGCTCAATTACTAATTTATTTCACCTAGATGAGAGCCCCTAGAGCCTTGCCTTCAATGCCCCCCCCCGGTGTGTGTGGTTTGTAGAGTGCTGCTTTGGAACATTTATTTGGAATTTTGGGCTGGCCACATGTCTGCAATGAGCCATATCTTCTCTCTGGGAACAGGAAACTTTCTTTGTGGACTTTTTTTTTATTATTAAATTTAACCAGTTATTGATGTGTGTGGGATTTTTATCTTTCTAGAGTTATAAAATAAACTTTTAGTGTTAATAAGTGCTGCATTTATGAAGATTTTTTTCTCTATTGTCCATTTTTCCAGGATTAAATATGGACTACCAAAGAACAGCATACTAGTGTCAAAATGAACCTCCAGTCCCACCACTAATCTAGTGATTGTTCTAATGTTTTTCCAGTATTCTGAAAGGTGAGGGCAGTAGAAGAACCTGTTACATTTTCACACCTAGGACAATTATCAGAAATCTCATTCTTGAGATTATGCAGTTTCATGTAGAAAGTAATATTGTGATCACACCCTCATTATTGCACTCCTCACTCTTATTTCCATTATTTGGCTTAGCTTGTCCTTATCCCTTAATAGTGGATCTTTTGTTAGATCTTCTTGAGCAGTGGATAAAATGCATTTTTGTTCTGCCTCTGCCAATTCTGATTCTAACTGATTATGAGTTAGACAGTCCTTGTTGTTCTTGTACACTGAATGTGAGATACGCACCCTCTGTAGATATGCCTTTAAGGCATCCAACATGGTTGCCATTGAGATTTCTGACTTGGTGTTATTTATCAGAAATAAATTTCTAATTTCCTTTTTAATTAAATTGATAAATATCAGACCTCCGGAAAAACTGAGTTGAGCTTCCATCTCTTATCCTTGGGACAGGGATAATCACTTTGTGATGTAATGGATAACGGAGCATAATCTGAAAGGTTGATGGTACCATATTTGACGTCTAAGATGTTTTTAAATATGTTTTTGGAAGTTAGGCAAAAATTTGTTCTGAAGTGTGAATTATTAGGAATTGAAAAGAAAGTATGTTTGCTGCATTGGTTGTAACTGCTGGAATGGATCTACTAAATTCAAATCATTCATTATATTTAAGATATGAGAGACATCTTTAACCTTTCTCTACATTGAACCTCAGCTTCTGTCAATGTGGTTGAAAGTTACAGTAGGCTAAAATTACCAGCAACCAGGTATGGTTTGGACAATTACATTAGATCCATGAATATTTTTGAGAAAAAGTTTGGATCATCTTCATTTGGGGCATACTGTACACAGAGGATAGAATAAGAAGCTGATTATTTTATTTTATTGTTACAATAACATATCTGCCATTTGGATCACAAAATCTGGTAGTTATTACAGATCTGATGCTATTTTTGGTTACTATAGCAGATCCCCTAGCGTGCTTGATATATGTTGCATAGGTCCCTTTGGCTTGAAACAAATTTTTAAAGTAATTAAAGTATCTTTCCAAAAGTGAGTCTCCTACAATAACAATATACTCTATCTCTAGCTTTCCTTTTACACACACGAAGGACATTTCCCTCATTTTGTCTGGTCCTTCTCTTCCTTGACATTCCAAGACATTATATTTACATTTGAGGGATTTGCCATTTTAAGGTGTTCTTGAGCAAATTATTTCAGAACAAACATGGTCCATGGTATACAGATATATATAGTTATATTCTATGATAAGAGTGGCTGGGACATTGGAGCATTTTGTTTTTAGCTTATCCATAAACCCTCTCTGTAAATCTACCCAGAGCCTATTCAATTTATCCTTAATCCTCCCCCCCCCGAGAGTTTACCAAATACCTTCCTTCCCCTAAGGTCTAATAGAGGGGGTGCATTTCAAACATAACTTAATAAGAATAGATGTAGTTTATATAATTTCCTCTGTCCTTAACCATTCCTCCCAACAAAACAAAATAGTCAATAAGGATTTCCAGTGGGAGAAGTGACAACCCCTTGAAACCTGAACTAGCTTGCTTAGTAGACACTGTCCCTCCAAGGCCAGGGGACTCTTACTATAGTCATGAATAACTGTATTAACATTTTAATTCATTATCTATACTTATGTAAACACTATAAATATATATACATCTATATATGCATACTTTTTTGTTCCCTTTTTCTGAGTTCTTTCTTCATTTCCCCCTTACCTCTCCTGTTCCTCTTTCATTAAGCGCTGGGAGCCTGTAAGATTGTATGAGCTATAATAATGTGAGGCACTGGGGAGAAAACTCTTTTGTTGTTCTTATTGCAACATCATGAGTCTAGCCCTGCATCACCAGGAGTTTCTATGCCTTTTCCATTGGTGCTGGACTTCCAGTATGTTGTATATCTTTAGACATCGAGAGGCACCCAGGGTCATTGATTAATATCCCTCTGATGACTCTGCTTCTATGGGTGATGCGAAAATCCTTGTTCTTCCTTGCAGGTTCACCTTTAGCTTGGCTGGCAGAATCATTGTATATTTAATGCCAAATTGAGTGATTGAGCTTTTGCAGTGGCAAAGGTTGTCCTTTTTCAAAGAAAAGTCAGGAGGAAAATCCAGGTAGATGTGTAAAGATATGCCTCCAGCTTGCAGAACCATTTCCTGCCTTGCTTTCCTTAGCAGGGCTTCTCTGTCCTGGAAGTGGCACAGCTGGATGATCATCTGTCTATCCAGAACATCTATGATTCTCTCCAGTTGGGATTTAGGAACAGGCATAGCACTGAGACAGCCCTTGTTCGGGTGCTTAATGATCTCCTAATAGCAAGAGATCAGAAGACTTGTTCCATCTTGGTTCTCCTTGATCTCTCCACTACATTTGACACTGTGGACCATGGTGTGCTATTAGAGCACCTTCGGTTCAACTGTGGATTGTCTGGTACTGTCCTCAGGTGGTTTCAATCTTACCTAAAAGGTAGGACACAGAGATTGGTCTCTGGAATTTATTCCTCTGATCCTCTCCCCCTATTCTGTGGGGTGCTGCAGGGCTCCATTATGGCAAACCATGTTGTTCACGGTATATATGCTGCCATTGGGGGACATTATTAGGTGGTTCGGGCTGAGTTTTCACTACCATGCAGATGATATTCAGCTGTACATTTCCTTTGTGCCCGAGCAGGGAGATGTTCTTACAGTGTTTAACAACTGCCTATTCGAGATCCAAGACTGGATGAGTTTTAGTTGGCTGAGGTTGAACACTGATAAGACTGAGGTGTTGGTAGTGGACCCTGATCATCAGAGGGTGGGTGTGTTGGCAGGAAAACCTCTGATCTTTGGCTCAGGGGTGTCCAGCTGACCACCTCAGACTGAGTGAGGAACCTGGGTGTTATTTTTGACAATGGTTTGACCTTGAAATCACAGGTGTTAGCCATTGACAAGACCTCTTTTTACCATCTGAAGAATATTGTCCAGGCGAAACACTTGGTTCCTTCTGATGATCTTTCTACATTGGTCCACGCCTTCATGACCACTCACCTTGACTACTGCAATGCCCTATACCTAGGGCTCCAGGGGTTGATGTCCATTACCTGCAGCTAGTGCAGAATGCGGCTGCCAGGCTATTGACTGGTACAATTAGGACTAGTCATATAACGCCTGTGCTCTGCAGACTGCATTGGCTGCCAGTGCGATAGCATATCACCTTCAAGGTCAGTTTGCTGACCTATAAAGCCCTACACAATCAGGGGCCTGCTACCTGAAAGATCTCCTTTCTCGCTACTGCCCCTCCCAACCACTTTGATCCACTGACGAGGGATTGCTAGAGATTTTCAGGGTGTGATTGCAAACATCTGGGGCCCGTTCTTTTGCTTATATGGCCCCAATCCTGTGGAATTCTCTACATTGTCCAATAAGGGACTGCCTGACTACCCAAAGCTTTAAAAAAGAACTTAAAATGTACCCTTTCCTGTTTGGTGGTTGCCAGTACTTCCCCTCCCAAATGGTACATAGCCCCCAGGCTTCTGTGCCCCAAGTGCATGATTTTGCACTTTTTTGCATTAAAATCCAGCTGCCAAATCCTAGACCATTCTTCCAACTTTTTCAAATCATCCCTTATTTTTTCACACACACACACACACACACACACACACACACACACACACACACACAGTGTGTCTACTTTGTTGCAGATTTTTGTCATTCATGAACAGGCATACTTTCCCTTCTAGCCCTTTTGCAATGTCACTAATAAAGACATTGAAAAGGATCAGGCCTAGTACTGAGCCTTGAGACACCCTGCTCATCACCTTGCCTTCTCCCAAGTGGACACTATTTACCACCACTAGCTGACTCCTGTAGCTTAACCAACTTCTTACCCAGTTTATAACTTTTTCACCCACTCCCAGACAGGCCAGTTTGTTCACCAGTCATCTATGTGGAATGCTGTCTAAGGCCCTACTGAAATCCAGGTAGGCCACATCTACCACTCCTCCTTGATCCACTACCCTGGCAACCAAGTCAAAGAACTTAATCAGGTTTGTCTGGCAAGTCCTCCCCCTTGGAAACCACATTGCCTTGGATCCTGTAATCCACTGGTTACAAGGTATTCCACTATCCTTTCCTGCAGTAGTGTTCCCATTGCGTTACCCACTACTGAAGTGAGGCTCCTCCCTGTTTTCACTTTTGTTAAGTGGGACCAAGTCTGCCCTCCTCCAGTCCCTTGGAACCTTCTCTGTTTCTAATGATAAGTTGAACAGAGTTGTCAGAGGTGACCTGGGTTTGTGAATGAGCCCAGGGAGCAGGGGGTCGGTCGGGGAGGAGAGGATGAAGCATCCAATGGACTGCTCTCCTCTCCTGGATGGGAGGAGGGTCCTTGTCCTGTGATGCTAGTGGCACCCAGTAGAGACTGGGTGCACAGCAGTCGGGGACCATGAAAAGGGGAACGGTATCAGGTGGCCATCCTGCAGGCATGGGCAGGAGCGCACATATCATGCACACATCACGTGGTGGACAGCCTTGCACATCCTGTGTCTGAGTGGAGGAATAAAACTGGAAGAAGCCCTGGCTGCCAGGGAGGCAATGACAGATCTCCAGTGCTGAGCCTACATGTCCAGTGCCAGCTCTGACTTGACTCTTTGTGGTCCCCACCTCCTCCCATAAGGGGCAGGTGGGAGAGGGAGGACCCAACAAGCAACCCAATTCCTCGGTTGGGAAGGGGTTCAGGCAGGCGGTGGAAGCAAGGTCGAGCAAGTCTGCCTGAAAGATGCCCGGTCAGCTGGAGACATAGTTAAAAAAAAAGACCCCACCTCAAATACTGTGTCCAGTTCTGGAGGGTCCACCTCCAGAAGGACATTGATAAGGAGGAGGCAGTACAAAAGAAGGTTAACAAAATGGTGCAAGGCCTGCATCAAAAGCCGAATGAGGAGAGACTCAAGGAACTGAATATGTACTCTCTGGAGGCAAGAAGGGAAAGGTTGGATATGATAGAAACATTCAAATACCTAACAGGTATTAAGGTACAGGAAGGTAGCATTTTCCATAGAAATAGATACTCGAGGATAAGGGGTCACACTATGAAGTTGGAAAGGAGGAGGAGGCTCAAAGGAAATGTGAGGAAATATTTCCTCATGGAGGGGGATGGACATCTGAAACAGCCTTCCAGTGGAGGTGGTGGGTGTCAAAATGGTGATGGGATTCAAGCATGCAAGGGACAGATACAACATTATTTAATCTTTTTATTTCAGACATACACTTACTGTACATATTAACAATATACTGTTAAAGTTTGCTGACGGCACCAGACTAGGTGGTGTCATAAATTAACAAGATAAATATAAAACTACAGTCAAAGATCTGCAGACCACAGAAAAGTGGTGTCTAGAAAATAAAATGGAGCCGAATGTAGACAAAAGCAGTGTGCTACACTTTGGCCATCACAACCCCAAATGTAACTGCACTCTATACAACAGGCATCTAAAAAAGGTGGATAAAGAATGAGACCTAGGCATAAAAATCAGTAACCACTTGTCATTCACGGATCAGAGTAAAAAGGCTGCTTTAGCAGTCACTAGAATCCTAAATTGTGTCACGCATTCATTCACATGGAGGAACAATCATGTAATGCTTCCTATATATAAATCATATATATGCCCTCACCTGGACTATGCCTCCTCTTTTTGGAATCTGAAGTTGAGACAGGATATTGAACTACTGGAAAAAATGCAGAGAAAGACAACTAAGGTCATCCCTGGAATGAATAATCTACCATATCCTGAGGGACTTAAAAAAACTGGGTTGGTCAGCCTGGAAGATAGACAAAAAAGGGGAGACCTACTCCTGTTATTTAAAATTCTAAATGAGGTAGACTTAAAAGAATCATGAGGGATTCAATAACAATTTAGAAATATTTACCTCCGTAGTCATAATAAACAACTCCATATCCCAAATGTACACGATGTGAAGAGAGACAGCTTCTTTACCATCAGAATTTCCAAGGAAAGGAATAAACTCCCTCAACATGTAGTAGATCCCCCCACTTTTGAAATATTTAAAGCTAGGTTAGATTTGCTTCTTGGATGGAAACATCACTGTTGGGCTTGATAATATACTTATGAAGTTGTGGGAGACATTCATGATGGGTGCAAGCCTTCTTATGTCTAAAATAACTAGAGTAACCACAGAATACAAGGGGACCTTGGTAGTAAGGCAAGGGGAGGAGACGACTGGAGATCAAGTAGGATCTGCGGTGGCACAGTAGGCTGGGAAAACTGGGCAGACTAGGCAGACCAAGAGCTCCTTATCTGCTGGCAACTTCTATTTTTCTATGTTTCTGCACTTTCCTGTGCTCTCTGAGTAGTAGTCAATGGTGCTGGGCCTTTATTTTCCATACCAGCTGTCTTACCACTGCTCCCAGCCCTCCGGGTGTCCTTTAGCCATTTTGCTACTGTAGACTTTAATTTATTATGCTGTGGAGGAGTGTTTCTATGAGCTGGTGCACTTAAATTTATTGAGACTGTTTCCAATTATTATTTTCAAACTCTCCTGATTCTATATTCGGAACAATTAATGGATGTGCGGCTATGCTTACATCAGAGGTGTTAGCCCCCCTTATATGCAGTGATTTTATCCCTTGCAGGGCTATTCTGAGCAGTCCTTCCTAAATCTTCATCAGGAATCAGGATGAGGAGCTCTCTGGCCTCACTGTACATACTTAATTATATCCCGATTCTGAATTCAGTTAGTTTGGACTTGCAGTGTTTGCATGGTTTGGCCATCTTCTGGCTGGGGAGAATGAACCTCATCAAAGTGAATGTTCTTCCCAGGGTCTTATACCCCATACAGATGTTACCCATGTGAATTAAAGAAAGACTTGCAGGTACTGGAGAGGAGCTGCTCAAAATTCATATGGAATAAGAGATGGCCCAGAATCCACTTAGGTAGATTAAAGAGCCCAATAACTTGGGGGGTGGGGTGAAATTTCCAGATTTTCCCTGTACTGTTTGGGGACACAGGTTAAGATGTTGGTAGGATGGGTCAAGGGAACGGGGGTACAAATTTTGTATCCTTTGACAGACAGGATATGTCTCACCCTATGACAGTATATTTTAAACCTGGATGGCCTAAGGGCATATACTGTAGATCCTTGGGTGCAAATAATGAGTTAGTGGCATGCGGAAAAATTAGGTGACACATAGGAGATGTCAGGGCATGCACAATACTGGCACCACTGTATTCAAACCCATAATTTCTCTTTAGGTTAGAGGACCAGGGTTCTAGCTCTGGGAGGAAGGTGGAAGGAAGAGCCTAGTGGACTTAACTTGTAGGGACTTAAAACATTTCAACAACTCATGGAGGACTTGGGTGTGCCCCCCCCCACAAATATATTTAGGTACTTCCTGGTGAAGAACTGGACCCAAAGAATAGGTAGGCTGAACCAGTTAGAGTTCCCTATACATTGTATAGGGAGCTCCATTCTGTGGGCGAGGACCATCCCTAAAGGAATGTGAAGGCCTACCAGAGCCTGAGAGGCGAGTGGGATAGGAACAGGGGATTTATATGTGTGTTCTGTGTTTCTGTCTCATTTTGATTTTTTTTGTTTTATTGTGTATTCTATCACTGTTTGTCACTTGTTGTAGTATTGATTGTTGATGAAACCTGAATAAAGTATACTTATTAAAAAAAAATCCCAGAACCTGATAGAAAGTACTCCAAATCAATTAATTAATCAATCAAAATCTTTATTTTGCCAGGTGAACACCGTTGAGCAATGCTCATTTTCAAGATGGACCTGCACAGTATACATAGTCATAATTTAACACAATGTTTACAACAGTAAGAGAAAAATAATATATATAAAAGTTTAGAACCATAGCAGTTACAATGAGAAAAATAATAACAGCAGGGCCTAAACAAAAAATGTCTACAGAATATATAACAGATTCATTGATTGATGTATAAAAGTAAAACCCAACACAATTGCATGAAGAGTACCAGGGGAAGGAAGAGAAATAGAGAGCCAAAGAAGAGTAAAATGGATTAAAATGGGGGGGGGTCGGATCGTGATAGAAGTAAGAGGGATGAAGGGAGGGGAAGGAAGGAAGCCCAGAGAACCACCAGAACTGTTGACCAGCTAAACCATGATAACAGAATACAGGAGCCAAGAATGAGAGTGTGAGGGGGTCTGTATCCACTAACAGGTATAACCATAGGATGCAGTTACAATACCCTGTAACAGGACAGAAATGTGGTGGGAGTAGGAAAAGTATCAGAATAAGGTTGGAGGAAGTATAAGCTGTTGGTCATGGTTGCAAACACGATCACAGGAAGAACCGAGATATTGGGAATAAAGGAACAAGGGAACGGTGAATGGGGTTGGGGGAGAATGAGGAGAGGGCTGCAGAGAACAGCCTGAACAAGCTTGAATCCTTGTCAAAGGATAAGCCAGGATTAAGGGAAGCAATTGCAAGATTCTATAAAGGAACAGGCATACAGTGATTTGAAAGCTGCCAACGTAATAGGGAGGACCACTTTCAACAATTTTTGCAACTTATTCCGCAGTAGAGGTAGCTTATAACTTATTGAGGCCCTACCAAAACGTGATTTGACCTTGGGTACAGACAATGTAATATAGGAAGCACTTCTCGATACATACTTTCCTATCATACTTAGTGGCATGCAATCAGAAATATATTGGGGCAGCTTCTTAGTGACGGCTCTAACTGTCCAAAGTGCCGCATTTCTCTGACGCCTATGCATAAGAGACGACCATCCCACCGCTGAGTATAAGGACCAGTGATGCGCTGAGTAGGGGAGTCCTGTAATAAACCTTAGGGCTCTATGGTAGAGCATGTCCAGCTTCGACAGTGCAGTGGCTGGACCGTGACTGTAGAGAAAGTCTGCATAGTCTAGCATGGACAGGAAGGTGGTTTGGATCAGCCTCATCTTGGCCTCCCTTGAGAGGAAGTGGTTGATTCTATAGAAGAGACCAAGCCTCTGCCTAAGCCTTTTTATCAGCTCATCTATGTGGTCTGTAAAGGACAGTGTATGGTCGATCCAGACCCCCAAATATTCGAACTTTACTACAAATTCCAAGAGTTCGACCTGGAGTGTAACAATCGGAGGTGCCGTTATGGGATCTGCCACATGAACAAGAGGGGAAAATAACATTGCCTTAGTTTTTTGGGCATTTAAAAGTAGTTTCTGGTTTAGGAGCTGATGCTGGAGCTGGTTGAAGTCGTGTTGAAGGTCACTATATGTAGATTCAAGGGATGATTTGCAGGCATAGAGCACCGTGTCATCAGCAAAAAGATGAATGTTAGCTGCTTCGATACTGACATCGATACTAATAATGTAGATTGCAAAGAGTAATGCTCCTAAAATAGAGCCCTGCAGTATGCCTCTCACTAAGGGTTTTAATGGTGAATATTCTCCTTCTGCCTTAACCTGCTGGAGCTGACCCACAAGATAATTAAAGAACCATCTCAAAGATGATGAGTTTAGACCAATGTTCCAGAGGGATGTAAGAAGCAGGTCATGGTCAACAGTATCAAAATCCTTGCTCAGGTCTAAAAATACTGCACAAACAAAATTCTTATCATCCAATTCATGCTGCCAGTCGTTAGTCACTTTAGAGAGAGCCGTGATGGTACTATGTCAAGATCTAAAGCCTGATTGTAAGGAATTAAGTAGGTTCTCAGCTTCTAGGTAGTTTCTGAGCTGATTGCTTACAATTTTTTCCAACAGTTTGGATAGACTAGGTAGTAGCGAGATTGGCTTATAGTTATTAAGGTCAGTAGAGTCTCCAGATTTGAACAGGAGAATTACATGGGTGGTTTTCCATAAAGGAGGGAGGACACCCTGTGTGAAAGATAAGTTAAAAAGGTGTGTAAGTGGCACAGCCAAGACCTGCTAACCAATTTTTAGGTAGAGAGGATCCAGGAAGTCCACTCCTGTACTCTTCCTTGTGTCCAGCTGTAAAAGAAGGTCGTCAACCTCCTTCAGGGATACAGGCAACAGGGAGAACATAGAGTTAGGAACAGGTGCTCCTTGATCGAGGATGCCAAGGTGAGAGTGGACATTACTGGCTGGAGAGGTATCGAAAGCTAGACCAGCGGTGGCAAGTGGTTGTTGAGATGCTCAAGGATGGCAGACCTGTCTACGCCTGGGGTGCCACCAACTTTAATTTTTGCTGGTAGGGAATTACCATGGGAATGGCCTACTATGTCTTTTATGGTTTTTCAAAATGTGGAGGGACACTGTGAGGATGATTCACGCTCCATGTGGTAAAAATTAGCCTTTGCCTCTCTGACCATCTTGGTGCAAAGGTTTCTAGCCCTCCTAAATATAATCCAATCGGCAAGCAGCTTAGATCTCCGGGCAGCTTTCCATAACATGTCCCTATTTTGAAGTGCAGACTTTAACTCAGCTGTAAATCATTGGCATGATTTAATCCTGGTACGGACTTTGACCAATGGAGCGTGCTTATCCAGGGCCCCTACTACAATTTCATAGAAGATGTCATATGCGATATTTACTGATTTTGATAGGTAGAAGTCCTGCCAATGCAAGGAGTTTTTTTTATCTCTGTGATAAAATCACAGGGATCAAAGTTGCGTCGGCAGCTCTTGGTGACGAATTTAGACGTGGATGTCGATTTAGGGTTATCTCTTACACATGCAATAAAACAGCGATCACTAATATCCGAGAAGAATATGCCAACATGGGAGTATAAGTAAGGTTTACTTACAACAATGAGATCTAGTAGAGAGCTATTGGTTGGGTTCTTTTTATTAGGGTGAGTAGCCTCATTAATTAGTTGAGACAGCCCAAGGGCGTCACAGGAGTCTTTAAGGGGTGTGGCCGCACTGGAGAACCAATCTAAACTGAAATCTCCTAAAATTATGACCTCAGATGATACAGCTCCCAGTGTACTTTCAAGATGTTTCAAAAGTTGTAAACCAGCTGACGGAGGTCTGTAACATCCAACTACGCAGAGCAAGACCATAGGGGAAATCTCGACTTTAACAGATAGGCTTTCAAATTCATTTTGAACGGAGGTTGAGTCAGTAACAGGTGCAGGGTATTTATCTTTAACATATATGGCTACTCCACAACCTCTGGACTGTCTGTCCATCCTAAACAATAAGTATGAGGGGATGTTCACTTCACGGTCTCCAAAACCAGGTCTAAGCCAGGACTCGGTAACCACCAGTATATCAGGTGTGGTATGACTGACCCATGCCTAGATGGAGGTGATTTTCTTTAATAGGCTGCATGCATTGAAATGCATAAAGCTCAAACCTTTGAGACTAGGCAGATCAGCTGGAGAAGAAATAGTTGCTGGCAGATCAGGGTTTAGTTCAATATTACCAGAGCACAGTAGCAAAAGGAGCAGTAATTTTCTGATAGTCCCTAGGAGGACTCTAAGTGCTGAAGACCGTTTCCATTTTTAATGATAACTAGTAGTCACTGAAAGGATCCTAAGATTATTGCCATAGTTGCCAAACACCACATAGATTAAAACCCTAACGGCAAAATGCGTGGGAGACAGCCAAACATATGTAGAAGGTGCTACACCCTCACTACTTAATACTTTCATTGTACCAGCCCTCCATGGTAGGTGTATAGCCAGATCAGGTTTGTGGAACAAGCAGGCACATATATACTGATCCATGGAATCTGGCATACCTTGACAATCTTCCCTCTCATTAATATCTCATGAAAGGTGAAACAATTGTGGGAGTAAAAGGTGGGGTACCAAATCTCTAAGAAGGCATGGGGACCTGTATATCACATATGGGGCTATTAGTATACAGCCATTACAGGGAGGCAAAATACAAGTTTCTATATAGATTTTAGGTTCCCCCAAACACTGTAAACAAGTTTAATTGGGAGTATGTCCAACATGTGGTAGATGTAACCAAGAAAGGGGCACATACACAATTTTTGGGCATGCAGTGAGCTGAGACCGTACTAGTCAGAAATTGCCCAGAACATTATCCATATCATGAAACTTCACATTGATTGTGAACCTTGGTCCTTACTACTTAGAGTAGAGGTGAAAGAGTGGCAGGAATGGGATATGTACCTCAGGTAATTCAAATAATACTGGTTATTGCTAGCAAGCATATTCAGAATTCATGGGTTTCTCACATTAAGTTAATGAGACAGCTGTGGAAAGAGCATATAATGAGAGTTCTCCCATTAGAAAACTTGACTTATCAGCTCAGAGGTTGGAGAAATAAATCTGAGTGTGAATGGAGCCCCTTATCTCTACACTAATACCAGTTGAAGGGGTAGTGATCTGAATGGGGTGAGGAGATAATATTTTATACATTTGTATATCATGTACAGTTTATATTATACTCAGACTCCACTGCAACCAAAGAGGGTGACATGAAGTGTGACACTGAATGAAATATACTGTGGCTGTGTTTCAAGTTATATTCAGTGTTCTGTTTTATGTTATGGCACTGCCAAGAAATGTATTTACTTCACTGGTTTGAAACACATGAAATATCTATGTAGAATCTTATGTATTGTACTTTATGCACGTGTGATGTTATGTACTGTTATGTGTTTCATATAGCAAAAAACTGTTAATAAACAGAATAAAAAATAGATCTTTGCAATGCCTTTTCTTAGTTTTTGAGAAAGTAGAGTGGTGACTTTTTTTTTTGCACAGGGCCCTTGAGGCCCTTTATGAGGCAGGAGGAGACTTCTAATTTTTTTTTTTGCAGGGCCCTTAACAAGCTACACAGGATACGTTGGTTTCTGCACACACGTCTTAACTTTCTTACTATTTTGTTGATGTATGACTTCAATTGTAGTACAAATGCGTGTAATGGTTTTATTTTAGTTGTTCATATTCTTAATAATTTTCTTGTTTTTTAACTTTAAACATTTTATTTGTGTAGGACACAGAAACGTTTTCACAAATGTTATATTTAAGGTTGAATTAAAAAAAAAAAAACCTTTGTATGTGTTGGTCTTTTCTTCCTTTTATCCAATAATTAAAAACACTGCTTTTACATGGGAATGACTTTACACCTGTCAAGTGATGTTTTTCATGTACATTGTCTGCACTGAGAATGTTTTAAAGCTGTTTCTTTTTTATAAGTTTAAATTACTTCTCTCAGAATTAGAACACATTCACAAAAAGTAGTTTTTCCTCATGTCAGTCTTGAAAGGACCTTTCAGATGACTTGATTTATATTTCTGCATCATTTATACGTTTGAAGAAAAGTATGTATATCTCTCTTTAGGTTTCTTTAGATTTTGCAGCCTTTTTGTATGTCCTTTGATAGCTAAAAGATCCTACATGAGCGGCTATAAATAGTTGATTTTAGAGTTTAAGACTCTTTCAGAAAATGCAAATTCAAAGAATCCCAAGTTGTCATTTTTATGTTGGCTTACCATGCACATGCAAGCCAACATCTTGTGGTAGTAGCACATTTCAGAGGTGTGTCAGTGTGGGCAGATACAGGGCATGCTTTAGTAGGTACATCCCTCATTCACCAATAAGCCAGCATGCTAGCGCTGACACCAACATTATGTAACGTGGACACAACTTAAGAAAGTGCTGCTGCATTCAGAGACAAGCTTTTCATGCAGCGGCACAATGACACGCCTCCCAATTTGCCTTTCCTGGTGAAACATTTAAATAAACAAGGCTGCAGGTGGCTGCCACCGTCTTCCACTCACAATGCCCAGAAAGCCAAGTTCAGGGGTGCCCAATCCCCTTGTCGGCATGTTTAAGATGCCTCCCAAGATTCTGTGGCACACTGGGAGCCCACCCCAATGTGGCCAACAACACCTCCAAAGTCAATTAGTCATGGGGCACACTGGAAGCTCACCCCAGTGTGCTCAACATTTTTCTTACACCTGTAAAAATAGAAAACAGTCCACGGTGTTCCTTTATTTATTTTTTCATTCCTAAAACAAAGACAATGATCCCTCCTTATACGCAGTGCCCCTCCCCCAACTTGCACCCACCCTCTGTGCACCCCACCTCCCCACACCCCCTCACCCTATACTTACCTCTGAAAGTCTGGTGCTGTGATCTTCGTTGGAGGGGGAACACATCTACACTCTGCAAATTCGACTGTGAACTGAAGAAATGCCAGTAAGCTGTATAATGGCATAAATGGGAGGTTTTCAACTTAGGTGGATATCTCGGCCATTTATTTGAATTTTGCCTCCAAATTTATAACATTGGGGTGCTTGGGACCCCGCCTCATGAATACATGCACTGGCATCTCATTACTTGATCTCGAAAGGTCATTTCATGGTCACTGCACAGAATCACCTTTTAGGACTGACTAATGAAACAACAATGCTAGTGTTCATGAGGTGGGGTCCCAAAAACCCTATCTTGCAAATTTGGTGGAAAAATTTCAAAAAAATGACTGTGTTACAAGTGTGCATTGTGCAGTTTCAACACACGCTCGTTTTTCACTCCAGATTTTCAACATTGCCATTTTTTCACACCTCCTTATGAACAGTACAGCTGTCATTTTTTACTTCCTTCCCAAAATGTGTTTTCGCACATGTGGTGCACAATGGCACAGTCGCTGTGGGAAATCAATGTTCGGGACATTTTAACAAAATCACAGTGATACTGTTCATGACCAGAGTTCCTAAACTGCCTATGTTGAAAATGTTGTTAAAAAAATCTCCAACATGATTGCATTACGGGGTGCGTTGTGCAATTTCTACGCTCACTTGTGACTTCACCAATTTTTCATATTTTCACTCCAGATTTTCAACAATGCCGTTTTTTTACACCTCATCATGAACAGTGCAGCTGTCATTCTTCACATCCTGCCCAAACAGTGTTTTTGCACCTGTGGCACCAAATGGCACAATCGCTGTGCAAAATCAGCTTTCGGCTAACAAACTCATTGTGCCACTTTTCATGAGGTGGGGTCATAAACAGCCCATGTTGAAAGTTTGGAGTGAAAATACAAACAAACACCTGGGGCATTAGGGTTTCCAACTGTAACACCCTACTCTGTAGAGACTGACAGGAGTCAGGAATGTGACTTTATTTATTTACTTTATTTATTGTTTTGTTGACTGGGTAAGCCCACTGGGACCCGAGGGTCCCTTTTTCAGAGGTGACCCAGTGTTAGTTACATATAAGCATAAGACAGTGCATACAGTAAGCAGAGATCATTCAAAAATACATTCATTGGTAGACAATTTAAGTCAGACAGGACAGGATACATAAGGACTATATAATTTAAGGGGTAATTTAGTACAGGGCAGTTTTTACAAAGCAATAGTAAGAGACACATGTTTGAAGCAGTTGAGTGGGGTAGAGCCCTGCATGAGTAATTCAGAACTTGACATTGTCTGTCGTAATGCTCACACCATTCCAGCCCCATCCTGCAACCAGTGACAGGCATGGAGGTGTGCCTTGGACTCTTCAGCCCCAAAGTTCACTCCATTCTCCTATACTGCACCCATCTCAGTATATTTCCCTATAGAGTGGGGTGAGCATAAGACCTGAAGACCCCAAGGCACACCGTGACACTTGTCAGTGTTTGTGGGGTAGGGTGAGGTGAAATGGCATGAGCGTTATGGCCAATGACCCAAAGGCACACCCCAATGCCTGTCACTCTCTGCAGGGTGGGGCTGGGGTCAGCATCAGTTCACTACTTCACTGCCAATACTATTGTGCATCTTTCTAACTCCTGCAGTACCAATGCCAATGCCAGTAAGCCAACATTCGGCATTGACCAATGGGGCTGGGGTCAGCATCAGTTCACTACTTCACTGCCAATACTATTGTGCATCTTTCTAACTCCTGCAGTACCAATGCCAATGCCAGTAAGCCAACATTCGGCATTGACCAATTCTTGTTTGTTAAGTTCTTTCTTTTACAGTTGCATTCCTGCAATAGCTCAGACTGTGCCTCCTGATTTATGGCACTAGTGATGCATCCTAGGCATGTAGTTTTATCTTGATGGAATCAGCAATACCAAGTACATTGACAAAAACAAGACTGCATTTGAGTTCATTAACTGAGCTTTATTTCTTGATTTTTTTTCTCTTGGATTCCGTGTTCATATGTATTGTTTTAAACCACATTTTCCTCTCTGGCCTGTGTTCGTACAATATCCACTTTACATATGAATTGCAGTTTGAAACTTGTCATATGCTTATTAATATGTTTCTTCATCTTATTATATTTCGATAAGACATAATAATAAAATAATAAAACCATAAGTACTATTTCTCAGTACGGTAATTAATACATATTTTTTTATCTTATTCTACTTGTTCCTACAACCCCTTGCATATAACTCTTACCCATCCCATGACACTCTACTTTAATCCAGCTAGACTGCCATATTCATTCTCATATTCAGTGCCCCCACTATCTCTTGGTGCAGGTACAGCCCCTATTATTCCTGCAGACATCTATTACCTCAGAATGCCCACAAGTTGATCAGAAAAATAAGACCCTACCTGTTATGGACTGTTAGCAAGAGTTATCCTGTCTAATGGAGGCAGTATAGCATAATGGTTAAGCACACTGAGCTGCAAATCTGGAGACCTGGGTTTGAATCCCATCAGCCCCCACTTGCATACTGTGTGACCCTGAGCAAGTCACTTAACTTCCTTGTGCTCCTAGATTGCACCTGGAAACAAGCTTTGGCTTAGCATGCCTTTCCTGGTTAAAGAATTCCCCCTTTCCCTTTCCCTAATTGTCCTCTGTCATTTATCATAGTTCCCAAAGATCCTTAGAATCTCAGAAAAGATCATCCTTGACATGGTAACTTTTCCTTTAGGAACATCCATGGTTCTGTGAATGACCTTCTGATGTTCTCAAGACATGTGCTCCCTATGTCACTGACACCACTGTGGACAATAACAATCTGTTCCTCCCTCTCGTTGCACTGCTTGACCCTAGGTAACACTCAGTCAACCCACGCTGCAGGCAGGGAAATCATCCCGTGTGCAGTACCATCATAGTTCCATAATGCCACTCCACCTCAGACACTTCCCTAACAATGAAGTCACAAATTAACAGTACATTCATGCCACTCTACCCAGCCCTTTTTATTCCTTTCTTTGTGGCAGGTCAGGTGCAGGATCAGGTGAAATGCAAGGATTCAGATTTCATAAAATTATCCAGGAACCCCATGATTTTTACAAAAACTTCAGAACTTTTGTTTTAAATATTTCTGTAGCTTCACCATTTTGGGTTGTTTGTTACTTAATCCCCCCCCCCATGCAAGAGATTTAAAACTTGAAACATACAACCTGTTTCTCTTGGACTGTGCACACTCCATGCTTGGTGACATTCTGTTATCTAGCTTTAACATTTTGGGAACTTGAAATCTCACAGTTTACTCACTTGCATAATTTTGTACACAACGTAAACAAAGTGCCTGATAATAACCCTGCTGCCCTCAGAGGTAGAGTCTAGATTATTGAAATGTTCACCCTTTGAGATGGGGGAAAATGTCCTCCAAATGTTGCAGTATTGTTACTTTGTTGGTCTGAATTGCAATCTCAAAGTTTACATGTTTGCAACATTTGTGGAAAATCTGCAACATATTGGGTTGTTTATATTTTATTTCAACCTTCCTCAGAGCTAAAGAATTGAGACATGGCATGCATACTCTTTCAGAGGGGTCCATGACAACTGCCAGATTTAGTATATTGCTTTGGCTTTGCTTTAAAATTACATGGAAACACAGCAAATGACAGTTTGGCAAAATGTTGCCAACAGTTCACAGACATTTCGTGAAATGTCATACAATCCATAACTCTGCTCAAGTTCTGCTGGTGAAATTTAAATTTATCATAGCAGTTTTTGTCACTGGATGTACAGTATACAAAACAATTGAAAGAAGCGACTAAAGTACTTTCATTGTGGACTAAGGATTCCGTGTTTGTCAATGCTGAAAATCCCATCACATTTTAAATATGTGTTTTTTAACTCATTACTTCCAATAGCTTCATATGAAGTCTGAACTAGCCATTGTTTACCTGACACAAAATGGCCACCTAGGTGGCCATTTTGTGTCAGGTAAACAATGGCTAGTTCAGACTTCATATGAAGCTATTGGAAGTAATGAGTTAATATTGTAATAAAAAAAAAACAGTCAACTATGAAGGGCCAATGCTTCTCCCTAGCTCTCAGAGACTAGAAACTGCTGCAACATAGTTTGCCAATTCAGTGACTTCCATAAAATAATGTCATGTTTCTGTAATCATTGTATGATCTGCTGTTCACAGCAAATATCTGTGGTGAGTGTCCTGAAGGTTGGAAATTATTTCAGAAGCACTGCTACTACTTCTCCAAAGAATGCTACAGATGGGAAGATGCAGAGCAGTATTGTATCTCAGAAGGATCCCATCTTGTGGTGATCAATTCTTATATGGAGCAGGTAAGTTTGTTCTGCTATCTGTTTATGAGTAACTTGACAGTGCTGAATGGTAGACACATAAAGGACTTAGAGACCACCTGTCTTGCTTGGCAGTGCCTATACTGATTACTGAAAGTCAGGCCTGGTTGTCAGTAGCATCTGGAGCCACCACCTCATCAGTGAACTAGTTAGGGATGAGGTAGTTCTCTACCCTTTTCTACCAACAAGAAATCCCAAGCCCCAATTCTGAATTGCATGACTAGTGTGAACCTACAGCAATTGCTGCCAACAGGGCTGTGATTTTAGGTCAGACACCCCCCCGACTCTGTCCCACATTTGGCAGGAGAAACACCACTAAGGCCAGTCAGCCCTGGATGCCAGTAGTGTCCAGAGCTGCCATTTTGTCAGTGGAGTTGTGAGGGTCATGGTAGTTGCTTGGCATCTTAATCAACAAGACCTCCCAAGCTGCAATTTAAAATTTCACACCTAGCTCAACCGTACAGCAATGGCAGCATATACGGCTGAGATTTTGGGTGCAGGACTGTCCCCAGGATAATTTCCTACATTTAGTGGGGTAACTACACCAAGGCCAACTGGGACTGGATGATAGGAATGGCCACAGCCACCATATCTGTGGTAGAGTCATGAGGGTCTTGATAGTTGCCCACCCTCCTCTGTCAACATGAACTCTTGAGCTGCAGTTTTCAGTTTCACACCTATCACAATCCAACAGCAGCAGCAACCAGGTGGGTGGGGAACTCAGGGAGAGGACTACCTTCAGGATTGCCTACAAATCCATGTCAAGGACAAGCAGCCCTCAGCATATCAGTGTAATAGTTCCCAGTGTAAAGAGCACAGCATTAGGGTGTCTACCTGTGGATGTTTGCTTGTGGTGCCTGCATGGCTGCACCTGCACATTACGCTGCCTGACTGACCACATGCTCTCTTGTGCTGAGGTTTTGCTGCTAACCCCATGCTTCTTCCACTGGTGAGCCTTTGTTCCTGTGCATCCTTCATTAGTTTGTAGTTTCCTACTAGTTGTACCATTGAGCATGGTGTTGGATCGATGGGTTGTTTTGCACTGAGCCCTGTGGGCCCTACATGAAGCAGCAGATCTGTTGGGAACTGTACCATATTTGTAGGAGACTTCATGCAGGGTCCTGTGGGGCTTATGTCAGAGTAAAAGATCCACCATTTAGTTATTAAAATTGCCACTTGGCTGATTATTAGGGGGGTGGTAAGTAGGCCATGCTAAAAATGTGGGTTCAAAATGTCAAAAAATGTTAAAGTTATGGGTAATAACAAAAAAAAGTCTTTGCTCATACATACTATAGTTCATCTGTTGTTCTTTTTGTCGGGGGGGTCAATCACCCACAATGTTTTCATTTGTAACTATTTTTCAGATTTGAGGGTTATGGTGCATACACCCTCCCTCATGACCATGTGATTTTGGGAGTTGAATTTTTGCCAAAAATATATTTTGGAGACATCAAATTCAGCACATTTTGTGAAAAACAAAAACAAAACAAACAAAAAAAGACAGTCCCTCCCCATGTGCAGTAGTGTTTTTTCAGGACTATGGTTTTTATTTTCTTTATAAGTAAGCTGTGTCAGTGGACACAGCACAGCAGGGATTGGGCACTCAGTGTTAGAAGAGACGGGGGGGTAGTAATGATTTTTTTTTATTTATGACTGATTTGTAAATCAATAACAACTGAAAAAGCTGCTGAGTTTTTTCATGTATACAGTATTTCCTGTCATTATTTTTGTTTGCACATGCCTGGTCTCCAGCAGGTTTCAAAACAATTTTAACTTTTAATTTGACATGTTTGCATCACAAAACAAATAAATTGCCCTATTTTGGGCAAATATCCGATGAAGCCAATCATTTCAGGTTTTAAATTGGTGTATTGTGTTAAATGAACTGTGTTCACAAGAGGTGTCTTAATTTGGGGGCATTTTAAGTAATGCATGTACTTTACAGTGCTGAAACAACTGAACCAATTATTTTGAGACCTGAAATGCACTTAGCCTATAGAACTGAGAGGGTGTATAGCAATTTTTAAATCTTAGGCTCCCAAAATGGCAGGTCATATACAATAAAAAAATAAGTGTTTTGACACAAACACTAACTTAGCCCTAGTATAATGGTGATACCACATCAATATTCTCTTCTCTTCTCTTCTCTTCTCTTCTCTTCTCTTCTCTTCTCTTCTCTTCTCTTCTCTTCTCTTCTCTTCCCTTCCCTTCTTTTCATTCCACAGTTTGTAAGGGGTGCCACTCAGACACCAGGAAGTATTTTGCATGTGACTGTGCATGGGAGGAGTGTGCCACATAGACAATGGGTGAGGGGGTCACCACTTAGATACAAAGGAGTATTTGGCACATGAATGGTGAGGGAGGTGGTGCCACTTAGATACCAATAAGTATTTGCCAAGGAACCAGGAGAGGGAAGGGTGCCTCTGAGATGCCCTGCAGTATTTGGCATGAAACTGGGTGAGGGAAAGGGTCTCGCATAGATACTAGGAGTATTTTGCACAGGACTTGGTGATGCAGGAGGTGCCGTTTAGACACCAGGGACTTTGTGATGGGGATAGGGTTATGAAAGAGGAGCACTTATACACCAGGGCATAATTGGCATGGGACAAGGTGAGGGAGGACAGTGCTGCACAGTTACTTGGGAATGGGATGTCATTTAGACAACAAGGAGTATTTGACATGGAAGTGGATGGGGGTTGGTGCCACATAGTAATCGGGTAGTAACAGGCATGAGACTAAGCAAGGTGGGGCACTTTGACACTATGGAGCATTTGACTTATAGTAGGACTAAATCCTGGAGTCACTCAGAGAGACATTGACTGTTACAAATGATGTATGTTGTGTTTATGGAACCAAAGACTCTTGAAGGTAAGTGCATGTTAGTGTATGCATATGCTTATTTGCATGTGTGTGCATGAGGTAATTGCACAATGTACAGGACCAAACTGGATTCACTCTTTTTGGAACTCAGCAGCTATAGGTAACATTATAAAAATCACTTTGCAAACTTGTAACTCCCCTTCCCCAGCAAATCTTTTTGCATTCATCCTGTTCTAATATTATTAAACCCAAACCCCATCCATATCAACCCCACTACACTCTCATCCAGTTCATATGATGTTGATGATGATAATAACATAATACTACTCTTTTCATATAGCACCTTTCATGCAAGCATCTCAAAGCACTGTATAATCAACATGAGTGGCATTCCTATGTAAGGGAAGGGATAAAAGCAATGGAACAAAAGAGTAAACAGGGAGGAGAGGCAGCAATGTGGGTCACCTTAGAGACTGGAAATGGCACCACAATCTGCACAGGGGTTGTATACAGACTCCCATGTCAGGGGGAAGGAATGGACAATGATATGATAGAAGGCATTCTTAGGATGGCAGAGAAAGGGGAGATACTGTTGATGGGAGACCTAAATATGCCAGATGTTAACTGAAGCACCTCTGCTGCAGCCACATCCAAGAGCAGGGCCATTCTCGATGCCCTACAGGTGGCATGCCTCAGACAGCTAGTTTTGGAACCCACTCATGAGGGAGCATTCTTAGACCTCATACTCTCAAATGGGGACAGTGAGAGGATCTCAGATCTAGAAGTGGGTAGCCATCTGGGAACAAGTGACCACCAAATAGTGTGATTCACGATAAACTCAGCTACTGAGTCAAGCCATACAAAAGTGAGGGTGCTGGACTTCAGGAGGGCTGACTTTGGCAAAATGGGAGAGTGCCTTAGAAAAGCACTAGCAAGCAGGCTAGAAGGAGGGGGTGGAGCAACAATGGGAAAACATCAAAACTGCCATCACAGAGGCAACAAGCCTTAGTGTGAAGCAAATAAACAAATCAAAACGAAAGAAAAAGCCACTATGGTTCTCAAAAGAGGTGGTGGGGGAAGGTTAGGGAGGAAAAGATAGGATTTAGGAAGTATAAGGAAACACAGAAGGAGCAGGACAGAGAACTGTACCAGTTAAGGCAGAAGGAAGCAGGGAGGGAAGTCAGAATAGCAAAGGCCCAAACTGAGGAAAAGATAGCCAACTTGGTTAAGAAGGGGGATAAAACTTTTTATAGGTACATCAGGGAGCATAGAAAGACAAAGGGAGGGATAGTGAGGCTGAATAGAAAGGATGGTGGGTGGGAAGAGAGGGACAGTGAAAAAGTAGGGATACTGAATGAATAATTCTGCTCAGTATTCACAAAAGAGGAGGGGTGGCATAGGCGTTGGGTTGTATCTGCCTGTGGGACATTGGCCCCAGCAATATTCGTTGATCTGGGCTGAGCCCTAGCAATATTTTGCCTGCCGCATGCTGCCTTTTTTTCCCCCGGTTAATTTTTTAACGTGCGCGTGCCGCACCTCTGCTGCTGTAACCCAGCCGGTGTTGCACGGCCCCTACCTCACTCCCCTGTTTAATTGGCTGGACGGGATGGCGCTGGCAGCATTTAAAAATTGGCACCTTTTATCTGCTTGGTTTGCCAACCCCCCTCCAAAAATAAATTTGTGATTGGCAAGAAACTTGCCAGTGTTGCTGCACTGTGATTGGCTGGGGGGGGCTTATTAGGCGTAATACGTGTGCATCTGGGCTGGATGGTTTTGTGAGTGAAAAGGTGGCAGGCATCACGAAGGAGAGCATCAAACCCTCAGATGGACAAGTGTTGGAGTAGTAAAGACCGGTGCAGATGTGCAGTGGTGGTGTGGCGGCTGGGAGTTGACTCAGCAGTCACCCAGATCCAAGAGTCAGGATCCCTACAGGGAGAGACAGAGAGTCTGGGGGACCGGAAATCAGTCAGTCGGGAGTCTGGGATGGTCATCAGGATCTTTCATTGCTGCAAGAGACAGGTTAAAGAAGAAATTAATTTGTTTTATCTGATGAAGTGGTTATGTGTGACCCCTTACTGCTGTGTTCATCATAGTTGGATAGGAGTCCAGGCCCACCTTGCTGGACATGAACCCTCAATCTTCTAGTCCATAGGGAGGAGAGGGCTGTTTACCACAAAACCAAGCTGTATTATTTATGAAATGTCTATTTTCAGATTGTTCCTTAGACAGCAGACTGGCATTACAGCCACTTTTATGTAACAGTTTGCCTCAAGCTGCAGTTTCAGTTGTTCTGTAAGGCAGTGATGTCTGCCTTTGCACTAGGTGCCTTTTTTTGTGCCGTGACATGCTCTGAGCCCTTCTTAAATGCCCACCCACACCCCCACTTACTGTCAACAGTCAAGTGATGGCCACAACTTACAGATGAAGGTATCTGGAAAAGCCAAGTTCCTACACTGTTAACTTGCAGCTCACTGGCTCGATAGATTGCCACAATATCAAAACTCATAGTATGGATAAACTACCACTTTTTATACATGCCAGGAGTCCCTTCCAGCCCCACTCATGTGACTGGCCATACAGCTTCCTGTAGTAGAAGTGACGCCTATATAGTGCAGAGTGCGCATAGATCCTTCTGGTGGTTGACATCCCCATCTAGATGGGATACTGATGTGTAACTGAGGAGGACCAGATGGGTTTGGTTATTTTTGATGTCAGGTCAGTAGCCATGAATCAATGGGCTGTCAAGAAAAGTAGGTCTCCCTTATGACAGAAGTCCAGCGATAGAAAAGATGGTAAAAGTTGTATAGCCCCCCTTTACTTTCCATTGTGAGCACTTTCCTGATTGCTGAAGTCCTCCCTCATCTGCACGCTGCAACATTTAAAAAATTATTATGCTGTAGTTTGTATTTTGCTCTCCATGTGATCAGTGTGACTGATCCCTGCAAATTCCTTGGTATGGTTTTCATCATGGGACACAACACCCACACCACCTCAGGTAGCAGCAAGTTGCAAGGAAGGCCAGAAGGCTAAACAAAGCAGCAGACTAGTGGTGCGTGTGGTGCTACAGTAGCAGACGGGTTGGGGAGTAGAGCGAGTGCCGTGGATCTGGCGACTTGAGCATGATCAGGCATGCTTAGAATCTCCTCTGGTCCCCCTGCACCAGATGGTGAAAGGCAGGCAACTGCACCATCTAGCATAGCAAGAAGAGTGGTAGAATGAGGAAGAGAGTGTGACCACCAGGACCAGAGAGGCAGTAGTCATAGCGTAAGTCCCATGAGGGGGTGCCAGGATCCAAGATATGTGTGTGGCTGTTGCATGTGATGCGGATGCATATGGCAGTCAAAAGGAGAGGATACATGTGGGAGCGGATCAGCAGAGGTCGGAGGACAGGAGCCAGAGGGGAGAGGTGATCACACCAGTCTAACAGCAGTGGGCCACACCAGTCCAGCAGCAGAGGAGCAGTCCACCAGCAGGTCAACCAGACTGAGCAGCACTGTGGGTGGTGGTAGGACCGCAATAACAACAAAAGCATCAGAAGCCTACTACAGCCAGCAAGTAGTTGCCACCAGGTAAGGTGGTGGGGCAAGGGAGGTGGGGAGATGAGCCCTAGCGGCGACAGGAGGAGAGAGGTGAGCTTTGTTTCAGAACTTCTGAGTCCTGACCAGCTCAGGCCAGCAGTGTGAGGAGGCAAGCCCAGAGGGGAAGTGGGTATTTGGACTTGGAACTAGGTTTTTTTGCTGGCATACAGTCACACACTCTTTCCCCTCATCTACATCAGCATCTCTCTGTATTTCAGTATGTCATACCTCTGAACCACCAGCCTCATAAATGCAGTACAAGGCTTAAAGAAATCAGGGACACATCTTTAAACATTGGTATTATTCCCTCAGGAAGCTAAAGCTAGTAGAATGAGGGGCTGAGCATAAAATGCACTTTCTGAAGAACAAGTCAGGAACTCAAATGTTTGACATTATCTTGTGCTTACAGTCACTACTGTCCAGTCCTGTTAACTTACATTAAAAGGGACAGAGACAAATTTTGATAGAAAAGGGATGTGACTGACAATTGGACAGTTGAGAGGTATGTACCCCTTACAAAATCTTGTGCTCTTGACCGGATTGGGGGGGGTGCGAACGGATATGAAATCTCTCCCCTCCTCTACAGGAAGCATCTCTTTATTTTAATGTTTCATATCCCTTACAAAACCCTGCACTCTTGTCCCTGTAGCCTACTTTTAGCAACTCTTGGTCCTTTCACTTCCTGGAGCTTCAGGAGGGCCAGTAGTTAGAGTTTATTTAGCAGGAATTAAGAACTAAAAAAAATTATCCACGTGACTGTCAGTGATAAAACACAGAAGTGAGTGTGTGTTTGTGTGTGTGATTTTAAGAGAATAATGCATACACTGGGTAGTTGTGAGAAATGAGGCATAATCAGATGCTGCAACCCAAGCCATGCATTACGTAAGCAATAATACCCGACAGGGTGGGCATTATTTGGAAATACTGGACTGCCCAGGGGCGTAATGAGGCCCGATGCCACAGGCAGAGGGCCTCATAGCCCTCGAAGGTCCGGTATTTCCCAATAATGCCCATCCTGGAGGGTAATATTGCGCTTAGAAAATGGACCATCAGTAATATTTTTTTGTAGAACAGAAAAAACATTTTTTAAATTGTTTATTTAATATTTAGAAAAAGATTAAAATATATTTTTGTAAAGTAGTT
Organism: Neoceratodus forsteri; assembly: GCA_016271365.2. Lineage (NCBI taxonomy): Eukaryota > Metazoa > Chordata > Ceratodontiformes > Ceratodontidae > Neoceratodus > Neoceratodus forsteri. The sequence continues at coordinate 106,244,520 of JADMNL010000035.1, forward strand.
CCTGTACAGTGGCATGTGTGTCACTAGAGGGCGATGTCATCTATGAAATTTTGCTTGAACGAGGTATAGAACTGCCCCATTGGTTTATGGGACTTGTAGTGTTGTATGTAAAGTGTTGATTGCGTTCAAGCTCATGTAGTAATATTATGTGAGGATTTAGTATGTGGAGCCTGGTACCGCTGGTTTGGAGAGCGAGCAAGGACTCGGCAGTACCGCTTGTTTGCAGAGTGGACAAGAAATTGGCTGGTACAGTCATTTTGAGAGTTGGGGAGGAATCTGCCATTGGGAGTTGTGACGGCAAGAAGATGGGCATGGTTCAAAAAACCAAAAGAGAGGAGCAGCCTGCATAGTAACGCCAGCATGCAGGAGGAGGTAAGCTATACCTTGGACAGTATGCACGCTGTGAGGCAAAAGTGGTGTGAAGAGTGGAAGAGGCACTTTGTTGAATCTGGCATCCCAGATGCATGGAGTCTTTGCCGGTTTGCTTCAAACTGTGCTGGCTAGGTTTTAAGGGGGCAGGAGCCGCAGTGCTGTCTGTTGTTCAGCGTGGTAGTGCAAGATGGTGGTCAGGAGAGTCGTGCCATACTAAAGAATATGGTATGGAAATGTCTTCACTCTCCTGACTGCAAAATCATTCTCCTCTTTTTTTTTTTAATTTAAGAGCCAGCACTGTAGCAAATAGTGGGGGAGGACCTGTAGCTCTCGCTAAGAGAGAGAAAAAACATGGCGGGCATTTCAAATTTTCTGAGATGCTTTCAGCCAGTTACAGAGCAGGCTGGGCAGCACTGGAGAATGTTACTCTGTGAAGTGGCACTTGAACTGGCTCTTATTTTTAGCTGGGCATCTACTGAAAAATAAATTCCCAGCTTAGAGCCTGTGTCAGCCAATCAGGTTTAAGAATTGATTTTAGCCATTTTCTAATACTTTATTATCACTCACTCACTCACTCACTCACTCTGGGGGGTGTAAATATGCTTTGAGATAAGCTTTTGTTTTGTTTAGAAATGTTCTTACAATTAAAATGAGGTGTGTAGCTGTAAGAGAATAACCAATGGTCATGTGTTGTGGTTTGAATGAGGTTATGATTTAGCATGCTGAGGCTGCCAAGGAACCTGGTTACAAGTACCTCCATGGCTCTCACTGTTATCTCATCATCCTTAGGCTGAGTTCAGTGGCATTCCCTGCTTTAGATGGGGTATGAGTATATTACACCCATAGACCAGATCACCTAAGCAGTACCTGATCAAGGTGTGCATCATTGTGCTTCTCTCACTGCAACCGAGAATGTAATGTAAAAAGGCTGAGACATGCAGAACAGTTAACCTAACAGAGTATTTAAGAGAGGTTGCTTATTTGCTTAGATGATAACACAGAGCAAATTGAATAGGTTTTGTTCTTCCCTTTGGTTCTGGTGTTGTGTGCCTGACTGCCACTCTCATCACTATGAGCACATAAGCAGTTAACTGGGATCAATTTGTTTAGGGTTGAGATCGAGATGGCTGTCATTCATTTATGTTTTCACCTCAAAAATGCCTGTAGGGAAATCTGAAAGGGTTGTAATTTCTTGGGATCTTGCACATGCTGCGGTTCATACAATAACATTTTTTTAGCTTTTTTGTTTGTTTCTGTTCTAAAAAAAAAAACTGAATTTCCAGTGGCACAGATCTCAAATACTCAGAGTGTGAGTGTGTTGCTGTGATGGCACTGGGACAGTAAGTAAGATTTTGGGCTGCATATATTTTTGTACTCTTCATACGATTTGCTGGTTATTATATGAATACAATTATTTTATTGAGAGAAGTATTTAGATCACTCTTTTTGTTATAAACTGACATGCTTATAACAGAATGAAGAACAATTACTGCAACCCTATCATGGTGGAAACCTGAGTGGTAAACTGGGAGACTTGCCTTTCCTGCTAATGTGTCACCAGTGCAGGATTAATGGTGAATGAATGTTTCTTACAAAAGATTTCAGCAGCACCTGAAGTTCAAGTGGGAAATGGGACTAATAATAATAAAAATAAAACAATTGGGAGACTAGGCCTTGGGGGAGCTCTCCCAGAGTTGGAAAGGGAATTATATTTTATGAGGTTTGTTTTTGGGGTGAGGGGGACAAGATTCCATGAGGGTCTTGCTTTTAAAGCAGCAGTGCATTATAGTGGTGAAAATATTGACTTACACTTCTATCTTAGGTTATCCCTTATCTCCCACTTGTATGATGAACTTTTTCCATTTTGACTTATTTAAGTTTTTGTCACATTTGAAATATTAAAAGAACTAAAGGAGTGCTCCATTTTAATATGGCTTAAATGGTTTAACCAGTATTTTTGGATGTTTCTCCACATTTTGTTTTTGTTCTGTAAAGTACGGGAGCTGTCTGTTGTGTGCTAGTTCATGATAGGTGCACAAAAGGTGAAGTTAAGCAGTAGGTGTTCAAAAATAAGTACTGGTGAAAGCACAGTCCAAGCTATTAAACGAGCTCTCCTTTTATTATTTCAACTGTAAAAAAGTGGTAAACCAGATTCATATTAAAAAAAAGTGCATCATACAAGTCAGAAGATGGGTTGCAGTATCAAATAAAAAAGGTATAGGTCAAAATTTTCACCACTATCATGCGCCCCTGCTTTAAACTACCCTCCATATCCCGTTTAAGATGATGACACTGACGCTGTGAGCTCATGATGGATATATAGGTGCTGAGCCCTAGAAAGCACAATGTAATTCCATGAATTTCCAGCACTCTGAGTCCCCTCAGTTGGGTGCAACCCCACCTTGAAAACTTTGAAAACATGTACCTAAATCTATTTATTCTATATTCTAAGTTAAAGAGGTGTCTTAAAGAAATAGTAATATGCAGAATATTGTAAGTACAATGTTTACTAACACAAAGACACGTGGTAGGGCAATGCCATAGTGCAACCCCCCATTCCAGGATACACACACACACACAGTAGCAGCAAATGAAATATCAAGTTTATTAGGGACCCCCCCAGATGCCTCCCACCCCCAAAAACTGTGAGTTCCTCATTGAAATTTAAAAACCAAGGCCTTTAAAGAGCATTTTCAATTTTTTTTCCTCATATTGAAGGCCAGTGACTGAGCACCCGGACTTCTCGTTACCATACAGGGGGCTCCACTCCCATGGACACTGACTGGGGGGCTTTGACCTCTGATCCCTGGGCAAGGGGTTGGACTTTGACACCTGACCCCTTTGCCCCACTAAATATTTTACAAACCTGGCTCCTATGGAAGGGGGAGGTGCCTAATCCAATTAACAGGAGCACTCTGGATGGGGGGGGGTCGATCCCAGTCCTTTCACAGAAGAAAGGGTTCTGAAAGAACCCTAAAACTGAAGGTGGACAAAGCAATGGGGCCTGACGGAATTTACCCCAGAATTCTAAAAGAATTAAGGGGAGAACTAGTGACACCACTGACTACCCTTTTTAACAAATCATGGGAGGATGATGTGGTACCTGAGGACTGGAGGAAGGCAGATGTGATTCCTCTTCACAAAAGTGGGAGCAAGACAGAGGCAGGAAACTACAGACCTGTCAATTTGACCTCTGCAGTAGGGAAAGTGATGGAATCACTTCTGAAGGAAAGTATTGTTGAGTACTGTACCTAGAGGCCAGTGGGGCACAGGACCCAAGTCAGCTTGGGTTCACAGCGGGAAAGTCATGTCAGATGAATCTAATTGATTTCTTTGACTGGGTGACCAAAGTAGTAGACCAGGGAGGGGCTGTGGACATGGCCTACCTAGACTTTAGCAAGGCATTTGACACAGTCCCACACAAAAGATTAATAATCAAATTAACCAGCCTGGGAGTGGGTTCCAGGGTGGTAGCCTGGGTAAAACACTGCCTGGACAACAGGACACAGAAGGTAATTGTAAATGGAGTCCACTCTGAAGAAAGAGGGGTTACAAGTGGGGTACCACGGGGTTCAGTACTGGGTATAGTACTTTTTAATGTCTTTATAAGTGACATTGCAGAGGGACTGGAAGTAAAAGTATGCTCTTTGCTGATGATACAACGATCTGCAACAGGGTTGATACACAAGGTGGGGTGGAAAGAATGAGAAGGGACTTGGCAAGGTTGGAGGAATGGTCAGAAGTATGGCAGCTTGGATTCAATGCAAAGAAGTGCAAAATAATGCACCTGGGAAACAACAACCCAGGGGAAGATTACACAATGGAGGGGGGAGGTAGTAAAAACAACAAAAATGGAAAGGGACCTGGGGGTAATCATATCAGATGACCTTAAGGTTATCAAGCAATGTGAGGAGGCAATAGGGAGGGCTGGGGGGATACTGGGATGTATAGGGAGAGGCATCACCAGCAGAAAACAGAAAGTTGTTACCCCTCTGTACAGACAGTTGGTGAGACCCCATCTGGGGTACTGTGTCCAGTTCTGGAGACCCCATCTCCGCAAGGACATAGACAGGATGGAGGCAGTCCAGAGGATGGCAACTAAAATGGTGCACAGTCTGCAAGAGAAGCCATATGAGGAGAGACTAAAGGAGCTTAATATGTATACCCTTGAGGAAAGGAGGGAGAGGGGGGACATGATATAAACTTTTAAGTACCTCAGTGGAATCAACAAAGTCCAAGGGGGTAGCATCTTTCAGAAAGAGTTGTGCAAGAACAAGGGGGCACAATTTGAAAATAGAGGGGGGATGGCTCAGGGTCAATGTGAGGAAGTATTTTTTGCAGAGAGGGTGGTGGATGCATGGAACAGCCTTCCTGAGGAGGTTGTGGGGTCTAAAACTGTGGGAGAATTCAAGAATGCATGGGACAGACATAAGGCAATTCTTGTGGGGGTAGGAAGAAATAGGCTGTTGGTTAACTAGGATCTGCAGCTTATCCTGTAGGTAGGGAAATGGGCAGACTAGGTGGACCAAGTGGTCCTTATCTGCCGTCAAAGTCTATGTTTCTGTGTTTCTCTGTTTCCTATCATGTCACCCTATGGAGCAGAAGGAATTGTTTTGCACATCCAGCACTGCATGATTATCTTGATCCTCCTGCTATCACCACTGGGGCCACATCTGATAATCTGCACAGAATGATATGTGGTTGAGAATACTGGCATTGAAATGGTGTGACTGTTTGTTAGGGTTGCTGAAGACATGTCAAATATCAGGACATTTGGATGAGTAGTTTCAAACTTATAGGGTCTTGAAGTCCAGCATTTTCTGGGTTGTGTTTGTGTGTGTGTGTGTGAAAATATTTATCTGCTTATAATCCGGCTACCGTTGGAGCTAGGTAGACACTGTAGAGTAAGTGTAAATCAGCACACATAACTTTCTTGGAAGGGTCACCGAAACTACTAAATATGGAGAGTTTTGGTTATCTAACTTTTACACTAAAAGAGTTCATGATTCCACTTTGTGAAATGTGAAAACGTTGTTGACATTTGTATCTTCCCTGCCGCTACTGCAGGTATTTGGCACGCATAGCTAATGTTAATGGATCCTGATATCTAAAAAAAACTGAAGAAATTTTGTTTAATAATTTTGAATTTGCAGTGGAATACTGCAGATTGCTAATTTGCTCAACAATTCATGGAAGTAGAATAGGTAATGCCACCAAAATCCTTATTGGTAAAAATCTCTGAAATATTTATGGTAGTGCAATAGGTAATGCCTCTGGAATTCCACATGGGGAATTTAACCCTTACAAAGCATGTATCACCGCTGCATCTAATAAACTAGCTAAGCTGAGCTGTTTCAGTCCCGTGGTTCTATCCTGGGTGGCTATTTTGTCACCTCTCCCTTTTTCTCTCTTAGCTTGACCAAAAGACTCAGTGGAACTGCTTTATTCCCTGATATCCTCCTTATTTTACATAGTGAAAAAGTCCCTTAAAATGAGGTCACCTACACCTTTTCTTGATAGAAACATCCCACTGGAATAGCAAGAATTTATCCTTCTTTGTGCCGCACTCATTTCCTTCCCTCATATTTCTGAGTGCCTCTGAGCCCAAAACATACAAGTACATCAGGCACTCAATCTAGTCAGTTTTACTGGGTGTAATATGACCTGAATTCAGGTTGGGATTGACTCCCACAGCCTCCACTTATATACTATGTGACTGTGATCAAGACACTTACAGTAGCCTCCCAGTGCTCCCAGATCCCCCTTGTAAATGAGTCTTGTGCCCAATGGGCCTAACCCAGTTAACAATGAATAAAATAAAATAAAAAAAAGTTGGTGTCGTGTGTCTGTGCTTTCTTGCTACATCTAGGGGTTATTGTTCTTGTGATACCTAGCTAAGCTGTCCTTTTCTTCATTAATCCATGCATCTACTGCAGATCCTGCTAATGGTGACCTCTTTAGTTTAAATCTCCATTACTGCTCTTTCCCTTCACATGGCCAGTACCCCTTCTTGACAAAACTACAACACATTTTCAGCGTGCAGGCTTTCCTTTCCCTACAATGCACTCTAACATGGCAGAAAAAGAAGACCCTTTCTCTTTCAACCGAATCTTTTCAAATGTTAACTTGCCTAATTTCTGTCACTGCCATTCCTCACAGGCCAAAGGATCATGAGGGTCTTGGAAAAAATTCCTCTGGACATCATTCCCCAAAAGCACATCTCTAATTGAACAAATGACCTCACAACCTTAAAAATTATACACCATATCACGGTGCAAACAACAGCCAGCTCCCTCTGCTAGCTGTAGTGCTTGACTATCGATCACACTTGCCTGACCTGTATAAAGTATGAAAAACCACAGGAGGCTGATTACAGTTCAGCTTCTTCATTAAAACTGCAGGAGCATTTGCTGCTCAAGTTGTAACATGTGCAGCTCTCATGTGCACTCACATGTGCTTTACTATATTGCTTTCTATATTCTGTTCGCGCCCTCTATTGTTACATCCTTAGACTACATCACCCTTTTTTTTTCTCAGTTCAGTTCTTTTATCAAAATCAACAGATAGCAAAAGAAAAATAACTTGTTTATAACCACAATTAGGGCCAGAGGTTACTAGCACGTAGCCCTGTTGGGACCTGGTCTTTACCACCAGTCCATACTGTATCCTCTTGTTCTTGTTGTACGTATAATCTTTATTTTCTCGGAACTTTAATCTCTCTACCAGATCTTGTTCTGGGTATCTTTTCTGATGTCTGCACCAGCCGCATATTTTCATTGCAACTATCAGGTAGCTTAGTCAGTGCTGCCACATCAGGTTGATCCACACTCTCTGTTTCTCTGATACTGTAGGACTTGATTCCTCAAAGTAATCAGGGATCACAGCAGGGAAGTTTTCCACCTGTATCTTCATTAGGTGTTTCCTGTCTGTTCGGTACATTTTTCCATCAGGTGTATGAACTATATACGATCTAGGGGAATCATGCTTGGTGACAACAACTGCAGGTTGCCACTTCTTCGCATGTCTGATCCTTATTTGGTCTCCCTTTTGAATAACTGGCAACTCCTGTACATGATGGTCATGGTAATTTGCACAGTCCTTTCTGCTTGTCTGTAGGACTGTGGGAACCACGGACTAGATGTGGTGTGTTTAAATTCCCAGCTATCCATAAACATTCTCAACTCTGAACTAGAAAACTGTGGACCATTATCTGAGATTACCACGTCTGGTATGCCATGTCTGGCAAACAGTGACTTCATGGCTGTAATAATTGTCTTGCTTGTAGACTCATTGAGTTTTGTTATTTTGGGGCATTTTAAGTAATAGTCCACACATAGAAAATATTTGGTTCCATTGAACTGAAAGTGGTCAGCTCCTGTTTTAGCCCAAGGTCTGTCTGGTATGTCATGAGACAACAAAGGCTCTTTAGGATTATTGTTTCTATTTACATTGCAAACAGCACATTGTAAATCTGATTCTCCAATCTGTTTGGACATACCAGCCCAGTACAGTATATCTCATGCTCTCTGTTTATACATTACAATGCCAAGATGGGCTTTGTGTATTTTCTGGAGCATCTGTTTCCTCATTTGTTGTAGAACTGTCAGTTTTGCTCCTTTGAACAGTAGCTTGTAAAAGTATGTAATTTCCTCATGAAAAGTCCAGTAATTTCTTATTTCCAGTGACACTTTGTCCCTTTCTCTGGGCCATCCATTTAGCACAACTGCTTTGAGATGCTGTAGTGCCACGTCTTTATCTGTGGCTAACTGGAACTCTTGTAGTTTCTCTGCTGAAATAGGTAGCTGAGTAGTAAGCAGATTTACTTCCAGTTCTTCATTTAGCAAGTTTTCAGTCTCCTCTCTAAGATCAGCTTTGCTCAAGGTATCTGCAATGTGCATGTCTTTGCCTGGCTTGTAATGAACTTGTAGACTGTACCTTTACAACTGCATAAACATCCTTTGTAGTTTGGTGGTGCTTGAATTAAATGTTTCCTGAATATCGCCTCTAATGGACCATGATCCGACTCCACCTGCACTTGCTTTCCATACAAATATTGGCCAAGGGTACTAACGGTTATATACCCTGCTTGGATTCATATATCCATGAAGAACAATGGATAAAGTATTTTAGTTAATTTTTTAATGAAAGAGAGAATAATAAATGAGCAATATCTGTATGTTAACAATAACATTGCTGTAACTAGACAGGAAGTGTAGAATATGAGATGAAATAAAGCTCCATGACCCAGATAACACATCCTTAGAAGTGTTCCTGGCTAGCTCAGATATATGGATTGATGTGTTTCTGTTTTGAATCTGTTTAACAAAGTAATTAAGGAATCATACATTCCTCGATCCTGGAAAGGAGCTATTATCGTTCCCATACATAAAAAAAGGCAATTTCCAGGATCCAGCAATATATAGACTAATACTGCAAGTCTTCGCGACACTTCCCTAAAGATTTTTTCAACAATTATACTACAGAAGCTCCAAGGGGAGCTAGAGAGGCTAGGTGGTTTAAATAAATAGCAGGCAGGGTTTAGAACTGACTTTAGTACCATAGATAATTGTTTTATCTTTCTGCATTTAATAGAGAAATACACTCATTTGAGAAAACAAAATCTTTATGTATTATACATGGACTTTAAGTCTGCATTTGACACACTGAACAGACATGCTGTATACTATGGAACATCATGAAAAAAGGAATAGATAAACAATCCATATTATCAGTAATTTATATAGGGACTCATGGGCAAAAGTTAGAATGGGTGTAAATGGCCAACTTATGCAACCGTTTCACATTACAAGAGGGGTAAGACAGGGTTGCATATTTGCCCCAACACTTTTTTCAACTTATATCGATACCATGTTATCAGACTTTGATTTATTACAATCTGACTTCCCTAACATATTAAACAATAGCTGTGCTGTTATGGCTTTTGCAGATGACATTGTTCTTTTTTCTCTCTCTGACTAAAAAAGGTCTACAGATTAAAACAGTTTATCTTGAGACTAAAACACAAGAACTAAAGCTTCAAGTTCATATCACAAAAACACAAATTTCCATTTTTGGCAATAAGAGTTACAGGCCACTGGAAGCTGGGACCTCAAACTGTTATTAGTACTAAGGTTTATACATACCTGGGATTGACCTTTTCAACAAACAGTCTTTGGCATAAACAGAGTGAGAGAGTTTTGTCTTTGGCAAATAAAAACAACCTTTGCATTGAATACATTTAATTATCTTTATGGAGGTATGTCTATGAAACCTCTTCTTGATGCAATTAGAGCAAAATACATGGCACAAATTGCTTATGCAGCTGAGGTATGGGACACTAATGGTACCTATACATAAAGCACTGAGAAGAACTATGGGAGTACCCCAGTCTTTTCCAGCCATCTATATGAGGGCGGAGATGTGATTAGCTAATATTAAAGTTACCTTCGATACCAAAAAACTAAATTATTGGCTGTGCTTGATTAGGCTCCCTGAAACACGAGTAGCCAAACTATGTTTACTTGAAAAAATCAGTTGGTACAATAGAGGATGTTATAAAGCAGGCTGGTTACACAATTTGTAGCTACTACTAGATAAGTATCAACTTCAGTTCCTTAAAAAATATACAGAACAAAATGTAAGTGTCAGTACACAATATAAGACATATATAGTAAAATAAGTAACCAATTTCTGGAGTAAAATAGATATGGAAGAAATTTCAAAATCTGGTTATTCTCCATGGTTTGCTAAAAATTATAAAAGTAACTTTTAATTACAGTATTACATGAAGAATTTACCAACAAGAATCTAAGGAATGTCTTTGTCAGATACAAATTTAAAAATTTTACTAGTAATGTGCTATTGGCATGGTGTAATAAAACACATACTTTATCCACTAACCATGACTGTGACTGTGATATAGGTGGTACAGAAAATTTACTGCATATATTTTGGTTCTATACTTGGTATAGTAAACAAACAAAAATCTGTGTAAAAACTGTCTTCCATGTTGACTCCATAGAATATTTAGGCATAGGGGTAATTCCATTAACACAGATTTTAATGCATTAGGAAAATCCTGTAACAAATAACGCTTTAACAAATTGCTTTGCAAATGTGGCAAGAGTCAAGAAAAAAAATTAGAATTTAAAAATGAGACAAATGTCAGGGATACAATATACTGTACATTTATGTATCAATATAGGGTATAGGTTGAAAGCAATGTGCGCGTTCTAATTTATGATTGCTATTAATGATTGATAAATTCTTAGATGAGTTAGGGCTTTTTTTACAAATATGTATGATGTATGTAATGATGTATGAGATGTGTATGTGGTGCTCTATTTAAATACCACTGGATTTTAATGGAAATTATTTATATGTATTTGTTTATGTATTGTAATGACCTACGTGTCAATCAATAAACCTTTACTACTACTACTACATACACATATTGGTGGGATTTCTCACATCTGTAGACAATCACTAGGAGTTCTTTTTCAATTTGATATCTCTTCTGGCAGTTAATAAGAGCTCTGGAACCATAGGCTACTGGCTTTTCCTCTTGATTATCATTGCTCCCAAGCCTTCCAAGTTGGCATCCACAGACAGTGTATCTGGTTTGTTTATGTCATAGAACTTAAGAACAAGTGCATTAGGTACCAAATTCTTGAGCTCTTGAAAGCTGTTTTTGTGCTGTTGTTCCTAATGCAACTGAACCTTGTTCTCCAGCAGTTTCCTTAGTGGTGCACTTACTTCAGACAGATTGGGAATGAATTTTGCTAAATACTGGATCATACCCATGAACCTCATTAGAGTTGGTTTATCCTGTGGCTCTGGCATCTGCTGAATAATTCTCACTTTCTCAGGGTTCAGTTTTAACCCTTCACTGCTCAGAACATGACCTATGTAACTTATTTCAATCATTCTGATTCTGCAGTTTTTGTTTGCTCAGCTTCAGATTTATACTTCTGGCTCTCTCCAGTAGTTGAATCAATCTCTGATCATGTTACTTCACATTTTCTCCCCAGATGAGTATATCATCAGCAATGTTCACTACTCTTTCTAGGCCTTCCAGCATCTGTGCTATGATTTTCTGGGACACCTCAGTCACAGATAAGATGCTGAGCAGGAGCCTCTTAAATCTGTACCCTCCAAACAGCATATTCCATGTACACAATCTGGAGCTGTCTGCATCAAGCTGTATTTGCCAAAATCCTTGGTTTGCATCCAGTACTGAGAATACCTTAGCATTTGGCACCCCAGCTACTACTTCCTCCACTGTTCACAGGGGGCAGTGCTCTCTTTTTATTGTACAGTTTAAGTCTTTTGGATCAATACAGACCCTGAGCCTATCAGGCTTTACTACTGTTGCCATGCTGTTAACCCAGTTTGTAGACTCAGTTTATTCTGCAATGATGTCTAATTTTTCCAATCTTTCAAGTTCTACTTTGATTCTATCCTTCAGTGCTACTGGCATTTTCCTGGGTGGGTGCACAACAGGTTTAGCAGTGGGGTCTGTCAGGATATGGTGCTGTCCTGGTGCACACCCTAGACCTCTAAACAAGTCTTTATAGTTATCCAGTATGTCTCTTTCTCTGGGATCTACATAAAAATCCTTTTCAGCATGCCTAACTGCAAGCATGTTGCCTGACATAGTATTGCTGGTGCCTCTTGATCAATTACGTGGAACTGGATGTCATATTTCTGGCCTTTATACTCACAGGTGAGTTCTTTTTGCCCTTTAGGGATCATCTGATGCACCGAGTAAGTAGCAAGCTTGTACCTGGACTTGTTCAACTTACCTTTCAAATTCAGTATCTTAAACATTCATGTTGATATGACATTACATTCTGCTCCAGTGCCAAGGCAGAACTGAATGGCCTTGTTATTTATTTTAAATGTTTCTTTCCAGTCTTTTTTGTCCTCAGTAACATTATTAACAGTAATAGCTCCAATCTGCACTTTGCTCTCATCTGTACATTCTTCTGTCTGAAGTATTCCAATAGAATTTCAATCAATCAATCAATTAATTTTATTCGTCTACTGGAAAGTATGTGAAAAACAAATGCCAGTTTTCATAAATGTCCAGTGTAGAGAACAACAACAAATACAGTAACCAACTCATGACAGAGTCAAATAGTAACAACATGAGGGCGAGGGTAATTGGGCACAGAAGAAAATGACAATAAAATATACAATATTTAACAGGCTGTACAAATAAATAAGATGCTATAATGTTAACATTGAAGACAGAGAGTGAGAAAAGATGTAAACAGAGGCACAGGCAATCCAAGGAAGGGATTTCTGCTTCAACATCTTCCTTGTCTAACACATCTATTTTTCCAGGCTGAGTTTCAGGCTGTGTTCTACACATTTTTGCAAAGTAGTTTCTCTTGTGACAGGCTTTACACATTTGACCAACAGCAGGACATTTTCATCTTTCATGTTTGTAACCACAGCTGCCACATTTGATTTCATCTTTTGTGTTATCTTTTGTTTTCCTTGAGCAGCTCCTTTTGAATTTACTGTAATCTGGTGTCACTCTCTTTAGTTTATGGACTTGTATTTCTGCTTCATCATTAAACACTTTCATTTGGCTGTGACTAACTTCACTTGCATGGCATATATCAATTGCTTTTTGTAATGTGAGGTTTGCTTCTCTAAGAAGTCTGCCTCTGACATGATCATCTCTAATGCCACACACAAATCTGTCCCTTATAAGTAATTCAGTTAACTGCCCAAAGTCACAACTCTTGGCCTTATTTTTAAGATCAGTCACATAAGCATCTATCGTTTCTGATGTGCCTTGCACTCTGGTAAAGAACATGGGCCTGTTTCCAGAACAGTTACGCATGTTGCAAAGTGACTTGCACCAAACATATTGGCACAAGTAGCACTTTGCACCATGCGTTACAATGATTGGTATTCCAGAAGACAGCCTGTATCATGTCACAGGCTACCTGCACCATAGTTGGGCTATGCCACTGGCTACACCATAAACCCCCTGTGACATGGCACAAGGGGGTTTACGGCAGCAGTTATGCCCAATTCCAAGATGGTGACTGATGGAATAGCAAATGTGCTATTCCAAGACAACCCCTGGAGAGCAATGGTCTAAGTACAAGTTAGACCAACCACAGCTGGTCTGAGTGTACTCTGTATCCACTGGGGGTACACCTCCATGCCAGGTGCCCCAACAGCAACCCCCTCCACAGTACCACAGAAGCCCCCATTCATCCCCCAATTTCAGGATAGCTGTCTGTGGGCTGCTGTCACCCCCAGGCCTCATAGGGCACTGCATGCCCACCTGCAAGCCCCTGCCCCAACACCATGCCAATGCCCCACAGGGCTCATCAAGCACCCACCCCCAACCCAATGGCAGCTGCCCAGATTCCCAACAATACCCTGAGTTCCCTGGTAGTCTATATTCTCCCCATCCCCAAGCCCTGATCCCCATTAGCCAGCTCACCATCAGCCTGATGCCACATCCTGCAAGTTGCACAAAAATGTAATAATAGGCAAGAAAGAGACAACCACTGTGCCTGTAATCCCTGGTGGTCTAGTGTCCCCCTCCCAGTGCTGGTCCACCCCCACCCCCCACACACACCTGTGCCCTAGTGGAACTGGCACAATCCACTTCACACCACCATGGCCAGCCACCAACTGAGCTTCCCTGAGCGCATACCATGGTATACAGTACATGCTCAATGAAAGGGCTGTCATTCCTTGAGCGCATACTGTATACAGTAGTATGCACCCAGGGAAGCTCAGTCGGTGGCTGACCATGGAAGTGAGAGGTGGGTTGTGCCAGTCCCGACAGAGTACGGGTGTGAGGGTGGATCAGCACAGTGGGGGGAAGACACTAGACCACCAGGGATTACGGGCACCATGGGTGTCTCTTTCTTGTCTATTACATTCTTGTGCGACATGCAGGACCTGCCATCAGACTAATGGTGATCTGGCCAATGGGGATCGGGGCTTGAGGATGGGGGCGCTTGCTCCATGTTAACAGGCATTCCCTGTGGCTTGTGGCACCCTGTTTAGGTGTGCCCTCAGTTTGGCACAGTGCTTGGGGTGCCGTAAGTCTTGGATGTAGTTACTGGGGTCCCTGCCTGTTCTGGAATCAGGCGCAGGGTCCCAGGTGCAACGGCAATTGGCGCAAGTCGCATTTGTTGGTGACTTGTGCCATACCTTCTGGAATCAGACTCCATGTGTCTTATATATGGTATAGTCTTTCTGGGCTTACAGTATTGTTGAAACTTTTCTTTTAACAATGCTATCTTGTCTCTGTCCTCTGCATTAGTAAATTCAAAAGTATTAAATACAGTTATCACTTCTTCTCCTGCTACATGCAAAAACATGGTGCACGGTATCTTCTCAGACTTCTCTACTATTCCAGATGCCATCACGAACAGCTCAAATTTCTGTATCCATGTTCTCCAATTTTCTGCCAAAGTGCCTGCTAGACACACATTGTTTAAAGGGTTCAACTGCTCCATTTCTTCCTTTTTCTTTCTGCAGTTTTTTCTGTACCTCTGACACCATGTAAAGTATGAGAAACCACAGGAGACTGTTTGCAGTTAAGATTTTTTTTTTGGCATATTCTTTTTACCCTCCAACCAGTCCCCAGCCAGCCTCTCCTTCGGGTGGCCAGCCCTAGCCCCAACCACCTCACCTGATCTGCTATCCTGTCACTCCCGCCCTGGTTGACCCAATGTATCCCTTTGTGGGGGGCCCCTCTGCCTGGGGGAGGCAGTGGGAGAGCCTGGAGTGCCTGTGAGCACCCTCTTGCATCTACACCAGGAGGGAAATGACAATGGGGGCTTCCTGGCTGGGGAGGCGGGGCAAGTCAGCCAAGGAGGTGAATTTTTGCTGTTTTTTGGCTCTCCCACCACCCCAATCAGCAGCAGCCAGTGAGGGGTGATCTGGGGTGGGGCACATAAGGGGCATGTTGAGGCTCGATGCTCCACACACACCCACCAACCACCACCAGGTGCCGTGGCTATGACCCACTTTGGGAGGGAAGCATCCAATGGATACTGTGAACTCCATCTCTGCTGGAAGCCACTCCTAGCACCCGGGCTCAGGACGTGAACCTGGGTCACCGGCATGTAGGCTATTGGTTAACTAGCATCTTCAGCTTATCCGTTAGGTAGGGAAATGGGCAGACTAGGTGGGCCAAGCGGTCCTTATCTGCCATCAAATTCTATGTTTCTATGCCAAGTGAACCCCTTTGCTTGGTGCCACAGAGCCACCATTCAGCTTCTTTATTAAAACTGCATGAGCATTTGCTGCTCAAGCTGAAACATGTGCAACTCTCACATGCAGTCACATGTGCTTTACTATATTGCTTTCTATATTTTATGGGCACCATCTACTGTTACATTCTTATACTACAACCTGTACTGGAGGCTGACCAATCACCTTTCCTGAATTAGCATCATGGTCCCGCAATACTGCTTTAACTCACCTGTTACATTTACAATGGAGTCTACATTGTTATTGCTCTCACCAGCCTTTTTCTTTCTCATCAGTGTTGGTTAGATAAATGGCTATGCAAAATTCATGGATATGTCTTCTACAATTTTCACAGACTCATGGAATCAGACTTTAAGCTCTGATGTTATTTTGCAATTTTTGCTAAATGATAACCTTAGGTAAGAGATTAAAAAGTTAAAAAATACAGCCTCTTTTCAAAGGTCTATGTAGCTGCCAAACATAGTGGCATTGTACTCTCTAGTTTTAAAGCTGCAGGGGCTTATCATTTTACAGTTTACAAACTTTCAAAATTCCATTAAAAAATTTCTAAACATTTGGCTATTTATACAGTAGCTCAGACCTATTTAATTCTAGAGTCTTGAAACAAGGCACACACATTCATGCACTACAGTAGTTTAAATGTTTCAAAATTGGTGAAATCTGGATATGTTGTTTTAAAATTAGACAGAAATAACGGAAGCAAATTTTGAAAAAAACATGTTTGACTGCCTATATGACTCAACCCCTTTTTTTTTCAATTTCTTTTTATCCCGCCTTACTACCCTCTTAGTCCACTCCTTCAGACCTGATCAATCTCCATAGAACCATCCCATGGTGTCTTCCTCTAGAGTGCCAGGCTTACTCCGTTATCCCCCTACCTTGCTCCTCTTTTTGGAGCACCTGCACAATGGGGTCTGCTCGTGGGTAGGTGATCGGGGCTAGGATCAGTGGTCATCTTGGACTGAGAGGGTTTTTTTCCACTTTTCTTCCCTTGGTCCTTCCTTCCCCTGAGGGCATTGGCATGTAGGACTGACATCCAGACAGACAGCGTGCTTACACACGCCATTTTCAAATGCCCACAACATCCTCCAGTCCCTGACTCTGGAGAGCTGTCTGTGCCCCGATGCCCATGCTTCCACAGGCATAGGTGTGTCAGGTGCTCAAAACATGCCAGGAATCCACCCCAGGAGGAGGAGGAAAGCATCCGTTGGGATGCTTGATCCTCCTCCTCCCCTCCTCCTCCCCTTGCCGGCTTCAAGTCTGTTCCCGAACCTGGGTCACCGGTGTGGCGCGAGGTGTGGCGTCCAGCGCCTCAACCCTCGGTGCCACCAGGCTGAAGCCTCAGCCCCTCTTAAATCTTGAAGCATACTATACAAATCAGTACACATAGCCATATGGTATAGTCCTTTTCAACTTTTTACACATGATAGCATTTTGATAACTAATTTTAAAATTGGATGTAAATAATTGAAAATAAATTTTCTGTAAATGTTTTGCTAGCTCCTAAATAGCTCAGTCCCCTTTAAAACCAGGGACCTGAATCTTGGAACACTTATGTGATATGAAACGTTATGTGTGGCATATCTGGCAAAATTTGGATAAGTGGGTTTAAAGTTAGATGGACTTCTGCAGTAAACAGACTTGATAGACCTCTTTGGCTTCTTTTGCTTGCATTTTCATATATTCATATGTTTGTAAATAACTGAAATACAAATTTTGGTGGAATAAACTTTCACAGAATCAGACATATTTCTGTCTGGATTCTGCTTCGATAATTTTATATTCCAAATAGCTCCACTCATTACCTGAAAATTAAGGACTATTTCATATACTGTAGAACTAGAAACCTTCGCTGTGAAAATAATTTTACTATCTTCGCTGATGAAGGTTGTTCAGTGAAATTATTTTGACAGTGAAGATTAGTAGCTGAAGGCAGCATACATTGCATTATTTTATGCCCATAGGATACAGTAAATTTCATTTACCTGCTTCCTCCAGTTTAACTTAAGTACTTCATTCAGTACTGTAAGTGCACCAATGTAGTAATTTAGAGAAACATCTTTAACATCTAAATAGCTACATGCTTGCCACATGCCACCACTACTAAAGCCTACAGTCCTAGTACTCATTCCAAAGGGTCCCACGATAAGAATACATTAAAGTTTACTTCACTTTACTTTTTGTTCTGCCTTCTTCTTTGTTCTGATCTGCCTATGATGGTAAGGGGGAAAGGACTACACTCATTGATTTGATTCAGTAATTGGGACCACATGGCTGGTGCGTTTTACTTCCTGGCTACTGCCAAAAACTGTTTCACGTAACGGTGAATCTCTTTGTTGAAATACACCCACAATACTCCCACAAACAAGAAAAGTAGTAAAGTGCATCACACTTTATTGAAGAATAGACAGCACAAAGCAAAAAAGACAAAATAAATAAATAAAGTGTTCTGAATCTAGCTTTAACTACGGATCTCTTTGCAGCTTGTATGTTGTGGTTGACTGCAACATTCAGCATCATATGAAAAAAATAGAAAGACAAAAAAATTCAGTCGGGTGCTAGTTCAGGTTTTGGAAAAGTGTGATTAAAAAACACTCTCACCATCTACTGAGAATGCTGGTTTTTGAGTGTTGTTGAATGAAGATAAATGTTAAATTCACTAGCAGGGTCCATTGTGTCATTTTTGCTGCCAACTCATTTGCATACAATTCTGTATGGCAGGGGAAGAGGCAACAGCAAGTTCCTTGGTAACAGCCTCTGCCATTAAATTGGAGATGTCAGCTGTCATAGAACGAATATCGATATCCAAGTTGCCAGTTTAGAAAGCAGAAAAATTGCACTTGCTGCCCGTTCTGCGAGGTGAGTTCAACCACTTAAGCGAAGACATTCTGAAGGAAAGATGCAGTACAGTGCTGTAGAACAAGAACTGCAACAGCAACCGCTAGAATAACAATGCACGTAACACACAATTGGCAAAGATATCAGCTGCTGTTAGAGAGATAAGTGCACGATACTTTATGGGCGTGATCAGGTGACATGTCTTCAGAGCGTGATATAAACTTTACACACATATTTCTAGTTCTACAATGAGCTTCTCTAGTTCATTCACTGCTATTATGCCTTGTCACTCCCATCATCACCTTTTTGTTTTCCAGATTCTGTCTTTATCTTGCCATTTATCACTTCTTCTCCCAGAGCCTCCTCCTTTTTTCTTTATATATATATATATATATATATATATATATATATATATATTATGATAGCACAGTAGTGCTACCATAGTTAGGGTTGAGGAGCCCTTTTAAGGTTAAAGGGTCAAATGTTGCACCTTAATAACTTTGCCACCGTTCAACGGATGTGCCTAATATTTGGTATGCACAATGGGGCATGATAGATCTTGGGATCTGCCAAGTTTCATACTGGTCAGATATACAGCTGCAGAGTTATTAAGCAACAACTAAATGAGTATTTATGCTTTTTTGCGAATTCTTTGCTCTCACCTACAGGTCGCACAGTTTGTGTGACCAGTCCGAAAACTTCAGTGAACGTGTGGCCAGGGTGCCCGATGTGTCTTTTGAAGATTTTGTGAAAAAATATTAAATGGTTCAAAAGTTATTCAAAAAGCAAGTTCCCATTATAAGTCAATGGGAAATGTTAACAAAAAGTTTGACAGTATCGCAAATGCACTTTTTAGTGTCGCAAATCTGCCATTTTGTTTTCAGTTGGTGATCAGAAAAATGCTTGGCATTTAAATTTGGGACTCTCTAGGGACACAGTTCTTTTTGTGTTCACCTAGTCAGACCCTGAGGATGCTAGCCATGTCTTTATTTTGGGGTAAAACACCCCAGAAATATGTTTTTCAAATTTCTGGAACCAGTAGTGTTGCAAAGTAGTGTCACAAGCACGACACTTTCACAAAATTTTGTGAAAAGTGTCGCAAATTGCAACACTACTTTTTCAGACTTGGCCAAAATGACAGCAGTTCTTTGCCACTGTGCTGCAAAAGAACGGTTTGGTCTTTTGGGCTGAAATTTGGAGGGAATGCAGCCAACATCTCACACATGTGCCTTTTGGTAGTTTGGTCAAAAAATATTGCATGGCAGCAAAGTTATGGTACTCCAAAGTTGGCATTTTTTCCCATAGACTAACATGGTGGCATATGCCGTGCATTTCGGGGCTCATATCTCGAAAATAATATGAGATACAGATTTTTTGTTGCAAGTGAACAAAAACCTAGCCAGGAAAATTATGATTTTGGTGAAATTAAAATGTTTTCTCTACGTCATGTGGTTGCTGAGATATTAGCAATTAAGTACTTCAAATGCTTGTTTTAAGAATTGATGCCCATTACAATGCATACATTCTTTGTACACACTATATTTCTCTATGCACCTGTTGGGCACAAACAGGGTATACACTTCCATTACTGTTACAGTTACTGTTTCCACTTTCATTTCTGTACCCATTTGTGTTAGCGTTCTTGTGTACACCACCACATGTGTTACCCTTCGCGTTCTCCTTTGCGCTTGTGTTTGCGTTACTGTGACCATTTGCGTTTCCACTACTGTTTCTGTTTGCATTTTGGTTTGCGTCACCATGCGCATTGCCCTTTGCATTTCCGGCAGCCCTTTCATTTGCGTTTGCGTTTCTCTTTTGTTTTGCGTCTTCATTGCTATTACTGTTACCATTTGTCACCTGCTGCTGGTTGTCTGTGATTGGTCATGTTGCCTTGGTCCTCCCCCTACTTGCATGTGTGTGTGTGTCCGTGTGTGTGGTGCTGGGGGTGGGGTGAATCCGCAGTTAGGGTTTTCAACCCTAACACTGAATTTCCTCGCTTTTGTCACTGTGGAACAACCCTAACTGATGCACTAAATGGTGTTTTTGCCTTATATATACTGTACACACACACATATATATATATATATATATATATATATATATATATTCCTTATTTTACCTCTCTTCTACACTAATTTTTCTTTTCTCTTTTAGATATTTCCTGAAGAAGACCTAAGGTCAAAATGTCAATTTTTAGCTCTATTTTCTATTTTCAGCATGCATTTAATATAACCATATAATTTTGCCTTTTAAAATGTATTCAAACAGCTGGCCCAGTGGTGCTGAGGGTTGAGACGCTGGATGCCACACCTCGCACCACATTGGTGACCTGGGATCAGGAGTGAGCTCGGGCTGCTGGGGGTCAGCAGGGTGAGGACAGAATTGAGCATCCGGAGGACTGCTGTCCTGTCCTGGGAAGGAGGGGGTCCTGATCTCAGGCTCTGGTGGCTTCTGACAGCAGTTGGGGGCCCAGCAAGCCTGAGGTCTAGCAACCATAGGATTGACTGTGGCAGCAATCCTGCAGACATGCATGGGAGCTTGTGTGCCCATGCTGGATGCATTGCACATCTGAGTCTAGGGGAGGAAAAAGCAAGGAAAACCCTTACCAGACGGGTGAGAAGACGGTGACCTCCAGGAACCGAGGCTCCACATGCCCATCGCCAGCCACAATCCCTGATTCTACCCCCTGGGGATCTTCAGCTTCTTCAAAGGGTCCAGGAGGGATGAGGATCCTGACACCAATGCTACTATTGGGGAGAGTGGCTCAGGCGGTTGTTTAGAGGCTGCGGGTTGAGTGAGTACAGCCCGAGAGATGCCCCAGAAAGGTAGGCAAATAAACAGAATCGGAAAAAAAAATGTATTCAAGCAAATGAATTTATGTAAAAAAATGTATTAAAAACATTTCACTTTATATATAACATATCAGAGCAGCCTAGTACTGTCTCTCCCAGGATTGCCCCAGTGGAAATGCCTGTGTGGCTTTTGGAGGGACTAAACTCCAGTCTGTTGGATAACATTTTTGAAATATAACAATCTAAATGTTGCCTCATTGGCACAGTTTCTGTATTTGATGGAGTGGATAGCCCTGACTGGGAAATGATAACTACTGTACATCTCTGGCTGGAAGATAGGGAATGACTCTCTCACAAAGTATTTTACATGTCATAGTAAAGTGTGTTTTCAAGTAAAGGACATCATCTGTCCCTAAAGAGTTTCTGTCTCTGAGGAGAAAAAGTAAAGTGCATTTCATTTGAAGTTAGTGTACTGTTGCACTGTACCAGGGATCCCTTTTTCTTCTTTGAACTTTTTATTTTTAATTTCTAAATTGGGAGTTCCTAACGACCAGACTTTTGTGCAAACTTTGTAATTATTTAGGATACCTCTACCCAGTAAAGCTTGTGTAAAAGAATATATATATATTAGATGCTTTGTCTTCTTGATTTCATAACTTTTTCTTTTTATTTATTTTTTTCATTATTTTTTATTTTGCTCCTTTGTAGTTTTAACGTACGTTTCAGGACTATGCTGTCCCTTCATCAGAACACTTACAGGCTGTAAATCAAACAGAACAAGCACCAATCAATAATTATCTTATAATGATAGCAACTTTAAGATTACAGTTTTGTTCGTTATCAAATCCTATCTGGCAGGGGAACATAGCTGCTTACTTGATTCTGTCAGGAGTCACTATTAGAACTCTGTTCACTCTCATTCAGTCTTAACTCTGTAATACAATGTGGCTAGAACAAAATGGGGGAAGGGGGGTTTGGGTTGGAGAAGAAAAAACATTTGAAGAGGTCAATACTGTGAAGTTTCTATTCCCCTTCATAATCTTTATTTGATCTTATATGCCATTCTAAGAACCTTTTCCTATAATATTTAACTCTCATTTCTAAACATTTCTCACCCCTTTTAAATATCTTGGTATTTCTTTTTACTTTCTTCTTCCTTTTGGGGCTCACCCCGGGCCAGCTTCTATAAATTAAAATGACAGTGTTTTACGTTTCACAGGCTTGCTGCTTACTTATTTTGGGTTACTTTATTACTATTTGCCTATTGTGAAGCTTTTAGAGTAATCATATTTATTTGTAGTCTTTGCTTGGGTACTTGTGTTAAAAAAGTGTGCCTTGTTATGTAACTGGAAATTTTCAAAGCTGT
Source organism: Neoceratodus forsteri (assembly GCA_016271365.2). Classification (NCBI taxonomy): domain Eukaryota; kingdom Metazoa; phylum Chordata; order Ceratodontiformes; family Ceratodontidae; genus Neoceratodus; species Neoceratodus forsteri. The sequence continues at coordinate 106,267,149 of JADMNL010000035.1, forward strand.
GGTTCTGGCATCTGCTTATAGTGCTTTAAGCTTTCTGGAAATAAAACGTGTTCTTTTAGAACATTTCCCAGTGAGTTCTTGACCAATTTGATCTATTACCACATTTACTGTGGCTGTTCACATTAAGTACCCACCTCCTTAATTCTTGCTTTACTGCTCCATTTGCAGAATGTGTCAGATTTCTTTTAAGACCCCTTATTTCTTAATGTCTTTCTTGTATCATATCCATGTAAAATACTTGGGGGGGGGGGGGAAGACTTGAAGTCCAAACTTTTAACTTAAGTTTACTTTGGTGACCACCATTACTTAGAGCGCCAACCGTGTCTTTCAAACGTGCTGCTTCTCTGAGCAGCAAGGAAGGGGCCAAACCACAGTTTATCACACTCTGGGGTGAGCGTGATGACATCAGTGATGATGTCTCCTGTGGCTTGGTCCTGATTAGGAAACCATACTGCTGCCAAACTGCCATGTTCGTGGGAGTGAGCTAATGTGTAGTTCCCCTTCCTACGTTTTTTTGTATTTCTTTTTTATTTTGCAAATTAATAAGTTGGGGAAAACCAGTCATTTTCACCATAGCTTTGAGACTTTATGGGATAAGAGTTCTGGATCAATCCGTTATGGGGTGTCAGAGAATAATTAACAATTCTACTTTTGAGCCACCATTTTAAAGTTGTATTCATATATTGTCTTACACTTAAAATATATGGAAATACATATTATTGTCAAATGTTAAGATGTTTGCCTAAGATGAAAGAAGGGGATGGGGGGGAGGGGGAGAAAAAAGGTGAAAGGCTTTCAAAATTACAAAAAATCATAGGTGTATATCAGAATATTACATAGGTGTATATCAGAATATTACATAGGTGTATATCAGAATATTACATAGGTGTATATCAGAATATTACATAGGTGTATATCAGAATATTACATAGGTGTATATCAGAATATTACATAGGTGTATATCAGAATATTACATAAGTGTATATCAGAATATTACATAGGTGTATATCAGAATATTACATAAGTGTATATCAGAATATTACTGTGATAGCTAATCAATGTTATACCGTAAACTGTATAGAATTAAACCTTTTAACAGATTCTCAGTCCATTAATTTTTTTATGTAAAAGTGCTCCATAACAGGCTCTCATTCAGTCCATAATGACTTTTATAAGTCCTTAAAGTGTATATCCGCCATGCCTCTCTTCGTTTAAGCAATGTCTCCCAATTCCCTTCTCTGGCTGGTTTATTTACTTTTTCAATGCACATGAATTTTGAGGATGAAATCTGAAGATTATATTTATTAAAATGTTGTGCTAGTGGGGAATTTTCATCCTTGCATCTGATGTGACTTTTGTGTTCAGAAATTCTGTTTCTCAAAGGTCTTGTGATTTCTCCAACATAATATAACGAGCAGGGACAGATGATGCAGTATACCATGCAGGCTGTATCACGCATTATGAGATTTCTGAATTCAGAATTTCTTTCTTGGCAAGTGCTTTTTATTTGCTTGGTTTTAATTCCATTGCTACAGTGTACACAATGTCCACATATGAAAAATTATTTTATACCCCTACTTAACCATGTTGTATTCTGTGGGTCTGGGTTCCAGTGTTGTGTGTGTACTAGTTTCTTCCTAATATTATTTGTTTTCATTGCTGTGACCCATGGTTTCATATTACAAATTATGTTTCCTGCATCTGTGAATTTCAGGATGTTTCAATTTTTGAAAATGATGTATTTTATCTCTGAAAAATATTAGAAAAAGTGGTTGAGAAACATTGTATCAGTATCACGTTCTATTGGTTTATCTTGAAGCAATTCCCTTCTGGTGGTGTTTTGCATCTTCTGTTCTGCTGTACCTAATGTTCTTCTTTATAGCCTCGTTGTATGACTCTAGATCTAAGATCTACAACATTCCTTTGTAGTCTAACTTCACTGCCACTATTTTGTTTCACTCTAAGCATTTGCCCATATGCTATTCCCTCTTTCAGTGCTATAGGATAACTTGCTGAGTGTAGTATGATATTTTTGTCTGTAGTCTGTAGTGATTTTGTTGTCTTCTGATATTATTTTTAAATCCAAAAAAGGTATTTTCCCCCATCATATTCCATGGTGAAACTTAAAAAATTCATACATGAGTTCAAGTATTCTTGAAATTTTACAAGGTGTTCTTCAGTATCTCCCCACAAAATGAGAATGTTATCAATAAAGCATGTATACAATAAAATTGCTGATCTATATCTGTTGTCTGGATTATCTATGTAATTTCTTTCAAACTCCGCCATTGTGAGGTTAGCATATGTGGATGCAAAAGTTGACCCCATTGCTGTTCCCCACATCTGTAGGTAACTTTTGTCCTCAAAAACCAAAATTGCTCTTCAGTACAAATTTTGTCATAATTAATAACAACATTTTGTCTGGCTTGTTTTCTTCTCTCATGTTTAAGGCACTTCTCATAGCTCTCAATCCTTCCTCGTGGATGATGCTAGTGTATAGATTCTTGACATTACATATGACTAGGATACAGTTTCTGGCTTCTTCTTCTTTTGCATTGAATTCCTCTAGTAATTGTATTCAATGCTTTGAATCCTTTATGTATGATGGTGTTTGTGGTACTAGATCTTTTGAATTGTGGTCTACTAACATTGACAAAAGTTGTGTTAATGAACCTGTGCCAGGTATTATGGGTCTACCTGGTGGATTGTTTGGGTCCTTGTGTATTTTAGGAAGACAATAAAAGAGCGTTATCCTCGGATGTAGATTAAGTAGTTCAGTTTATAGCCAGTCTTTTGTCTGTTCCCTATCTCTGGCTTCTAACAGATTTCTCTGATGTCTTGTTTTAGTTTTTTAAAAGGTATTTTTGGGACTTCTTTGTATGTTGTTACATCATTCAGTTGTCTTAAACATTCTTCTTTATAGTTTTGAATCACTATGCCTCCCCCTTTGTCTGAGGGTTTTATGACAATATTTTTTATCTTGTTCAAGACCATGTAGTATATTTCTCTGATTTAATATTAAATTATATTTAGGTTTTTGATTGTCACTTTTTTCACAATATTCTCTGTTCTCTATCCATGTTTTCAATAAATGCTGTTATGTTTAGTGGTGTATTCCCTCTGGGATCAAAAGTAGATCTAGTTCCCAGTGCTTGTCTCAGTTTATATCTTTCTTGGTTTCTTTTGTTCTGTCCACATTCTATTATAGAGTTAAGACTGAATGAGACTAAACAGAGTTCTATTGGTGACTCCTGATAGAATAAAGTATGCAGGTATGTATCCCCTGTCAGATAGGATTTGATAATGAAAAAATTATAATTTTGGGCCACCCACCCACCACCACTCTCCAAGCACAGGCTTGCTGTCTGCTCAAGCAAGCACCTCATCCTTGCAGCTGTCTTTAAGCTTGAGCTGCCCGCCGACTACTGCGATGAGACTGGGTGCCTACCTGCTGCCACCCACCCACCGCTCTCCAAGCACAGGCTTGCTGCCCGCTCAGGCAAGCACTTCATCCTCACAGCTGCCTTTAAGATTGAGCTGCCCACCAACTACTGCGGCGAGACTGGGAGCCCGCCTGCTGCCACCCGCCCACCACTCTCCAAGCACAGGTAATTACCAAAGCCAGATCTTCAGCACTCAGCTGCTATTGCAGCAAAGATCCTGGATTTATGTCAGATTTCTGGTGCCATCTGACTGCAGTGCCCCCATTGGCCACTCACCATCTTGGTGAACTCTCTGAGTGGCTAGCTCTGGAATCCAGTGTGGCTGCTTTCTCTGGACTGTGCGGCCAAGTTTGAAATGACTTTCCCTTGCTCTGGTACAGAGATACACAGTTCTTGCCTAATTACAAGCCCGTGCACAAATTTTGTAGTCTGTGCTGCCTGGCTCTTGCTATTTGTGTGTGTACATAATACCAATTACAGCTAAACTGTAAACCGGGATTCCTACTGTTGATTTGTTTCACCCTCCCCCCAACCCCTCCTCCACAACTTATTAAATACACCTAAACCACTCCCCCTTCTGTGCACCTCCTCCCATTGGCCATCTTGCCCTACACAAATTTAATGCTGCAGAACACCTCCTAGAGTATGGTCCTGCCCCACAGAACTACATTTCTAACAGCCCCTTGCTTCACCACTCCCTCCTGTCCCCCTTCATAAGGCTGACCACGCTAATTCTCTCCTACTACTTCCTCTTATCCCCCACTTTTCCTCGGAAAGATGAAGCTGGCACTACCTATATTATGGGCCATCTCCCTAAGTAATGCACTGGTATCGACTGACTTCTGCATTACGGTGCTGGCCTGCGATCAACAGCACCTCTCCTTCCCCTCCTCTCCCCTGTCTCAACCCTCTTCACCCACTACTAGGGATTAGTCCACCCTGGGGTACATCTCTCTCATCCTACTCACCAAAGGAGAACACCACCTCCTTGGTCACTACCTGGCTAACCTCTTCTGGTCTCCTACTATTCTCTCCTGCCCATACATTCTCCTACTATCTCTACTCTCCCTTGCTGGGGACACTGAGTGCAACCCTGGCCCAACAAACTCCCATATCATCCCCTCCTCCAGCATCTGGACAACCACCCTGATCTTAAAATTGGACATATCAATGTCTTCAGCCTTCCATCCAAATTCACTGAAATTGAGGCTTGGATTGAGCTATACAAGCCCCATATTCTGGGACCCATTGAAACATGGCTAAAGTCACACCACACCACACCAAAAACACCTTCAAACTACCTGGTTACTCCTACCCATGCCTCAACAGGCCAGGCAGGAAAAAAAGGTGAAGGTGTGGCCCTGCTCCTAAGGGAACCCCTCTCAGCTAACATTGTCCTACACTCTGACCCTTCCTCACCTAGTGAATGGCTACTCTCCGAATTGACCCTGGGATCCTGCAAGAAACTCTATATTGACTGCTGCTACAACCCTCCAATGACCAGAACCATTGGACTCACCAGCCTCCTCCAAGGCCTGAGCTCTCTAACTCCCCATAGGGAATCTATTCTTCTCCGCGACTTTAATCTAAACTGGCTGTGCTGCCACCAGCCTGACTATGTATCCCTGTTAAAGCAGCACAACCTGGTGCAGGTGATCACTCTTTCCACCAGACTTAATCCACGCTCAGCCACCCAGACTCTACTAGACTGGATCCTCATAAACAGGGAGGACCGAGCATTACACGCTGGCACCATGGCTGACTCTATAAGTGACCACTCATTGACCTATCTCCTCTGGTCTTCCAAACTAAAGTGCCCCCCACCCAAATACCTATCTCTCAGAAATTTCAGCTGCCTAGTCTCCATGAGTTTCCTCGAGGAGGCCCAGTCCTTGGACTGGTCCATGCTTTTTTCCCTTTCCAATGCAGCCATGGTAGTTTTCACATTTACCCAGACTCTACTAACACTCCAGAACCGCTTTTTCCCTGTCACTACCAGATGGGTCAGAGGCGGGTGCTTGAGCTGGGTCTCTAAAGACCTCCTAACACTTATGAAGGCCAGAGACTGTGCCTGGCCCACTTTCAAAGCAACACCCTCTCCTGCCCTCTGGGATGCTTACAGGCACATGAGGAACAAATGTAAACAACAGGCCAAATCTTTGAAACAGATCCACTTCCACTATCTGCAAAAGGCCAACCCTGGAGACCCTAGAAAATTCTGGGACTCAATCAGCTCCCTCCTAAACCCCCACTCCAGCTACACTGCACCACATCTCAACTCCCAGGATGGGCTACTGATCAACCCTCACGATGTGGCCAGTGTCTTCAACTGTAAGTTCACCAACTTATCCATGTACCTAAATAAGCTGCCAACTGCCCAACCTCAAAGCCCAGCCCTAATACCTGACACACTGCCATCCTCCTCCAGTTCTGCCACTCACCTGCAAATACCCCCATTCTATTTTAAAGCCCTCTCCATACACAACACAGTGAAGCTACTCAAAAGTCTACCTAACCACAGCTCCTCCAGATCTGATGGCCTCTCTCCAGTCTTCCTTAGCTGATCTCTCCTGTGATTGCCAAGCCACTCACCTTCATCTTTAACTTTGCCCTTTCCACCTCCTCTATGCCTGACCCATGGAAGATAGCTAAGGTTTTCCCCATCCTTAAATCCGGTGACCCCAAATCCTCCAACAATTACCGTCCGATATCCATCCTCCCTCATCTCAGTAAGCTACTTGAGAGAGCAGTCCACAATCAGCTCACTGAGTACATAGGCAAATACACCCTCCTATGCAACCAACAGTACAGATTTCACAAGAATCATTCCACCGCCACTGCCCTTGCCCTTCTGACTGACCACATCCTCTCTAACATGGATAATGGTAAAGCCACCGGGGCTGTCTTCATCGACCTCTCAAAGGCTTTTGACATGGTTAACAATGCTCTCCTTACCTCCAAGCTTAGCCTCCTTGGTTGTTCTTAGAAAGTCACAAACTGGTTCACTAACTACCTTACTGATCACTCACAATTCGTGTGTATTGGTCGAACCTGCTCCCCCACCCTGCCTGTCTCTGTGGGAGTTCCTCAAGGCTCAATCCAATCCTGGGTCCCCTCCTTTTCTCCTTATTCATTAATGTGCTTTCCTTCAACTGTCTCAACTGTCACTGTCTCCTGTATGCTGATGACCTTGTCCTCTTCCAGAGTGACAAATCCACGGCCGCTATCTCCTCAGTTCTCTCTCACAACTATCCTGTGCCCACAGCTGGTTCTCAAAAAACCTCCTCTTAGTAAATGCCAAAACAACTAAATCCATGCCATTCGGATCTAAGCTCTTCCTGGCCAAAACTAAAAACCATGCCCCCTTAGGCATTCTCACCCCAGATGGCCCAGCCCTGGAGGACGTCATTACCAACAATTACTTAGGAGTACTGCTTGACCCCTCCCTCAGCTTCACTGAGCATGCAAATTCCCTTGTCAGAAGGTTCCATCAAAAGTTAGGTGCCGCCTATAGATTCAGGCAATACCTTACCCCTGAAGCCAGACTAGCCATTGTCCAGGGTAATCTTCTCCCTATTCTTGACTACTGTTCTCCTATTTATGCCAGGACCTCAGCTACTGCCATGATTAAACTGTCCGCTGCCTACAACAGTGCCTGTCACTTTTCTTTATTGGCCCCATTCCCCATCCACCACTGCACCCTCTATAATACCCTTGGATGGCTACCACTGCAAGGTCGCTTTGACCTTGCCCTCTGCTGCATGGTGAACAATGTCATCTGCACGGCTCCAGAATCCCCCGTAACTGTCCTTCTGAAAACCCGAACGCTCCACCGCAACCTCCGCTCTAATGGTACTCCCCCTCTAGCTGTTCCTAGGGTATCCACCAACATGAGTAGCAGAGCTTGGTCTGCAGCTGCCCCCTTGCAGTGGGACAAACTACCGGCTGAACTCTATTCCATTGACACTCACTCCAGTTTCAAGTCCCACCTTGAAGTCTGGTTCCTGGCAAACTCATCCTGCTGCTGCTCCCAGGGGTCACACACCTACCCACACTAGTCAACTCCCCTGCCTACAACTGTTATATTATATTTACTAACATACCAACATGCCAGCAGAATAGGCCTAATGGTCTTTCATGTCTGCTCATTTGGTCAGCCCCTACCCTGGGTGCTGACCTTGCTGCCCCCCTTACCTTCTCTGGCTTCTCCCTTCCCAGTTCTGGATATTCTTACTGCATTGGATTTTGCTTCCAGAACCCTTCCCTTGTACCTGTCCCACCCCCTCTTGAACCCCTCCACCGTCTCTGCCTCCACCAGCCCCTAGGCAGCACATTCCATGGCTCCACCACCCTGTCAGTGAAGTAGCACCTCCTCCTTTCTCCCCTGAATCTTCCCCCCTCCAGCTTCCACCCATGCCCTCTAGTGGCCCCCTCCTCCTTCCTTCGAAGCACCCTGACTGTTCCTCCCCTATTTACCCTCTTCATGTACCTGAAGACCTCTATCATGTCCCCCCGGTCCCTTCTCTCTTCCAATGTGTACATATTTAGCTCTTTGAGCCTCTCCTCCTAGGTCCTGTCCCCCAAGCCCCAAATCATTTTGGTTGCCCTCCTCTGGACCCTCTCCAGGAGTTTAATGTCCCTCTTTAAGTGTGGCCTCCAAAACTGCACGCAGTACTCGAGGTGTGCCTCACCAAGCAGTTATACAGAGGAGCATCACTTCCTCCTTCTGGAGGTGATCTCCTAGTGATGCATCCCAGCATCCTGTTGGCCTTGGCTGCTCCCTCCTACAAGTCTCCAATTGTTCATCTTGACATCCACCACCACCCCCAGGTCCCTCTCAGCCATCGAGACTTGTAGCATTCCCCTCAGGGTGTACACTTGGCCTGGGTTTCTGGCCCCCAGGTGGAGTACCTTGCATTTCCCTGCATTGAACCTCAGCTTCCACTTTCTAGACCATCTTTCCAGAGCCTCCAGCTCCCCCTGTAGGGCCACCCTCCCCTCCTCCCCATCCACCACCACCCCAGTTTTGAGTCATCCGCAAAGAGACTCATCTCACTCCTGATTCCTGTCCTTATGTCAGAGACGTAGGCGTTGAACAGGAGGGGCCCAAGGACTGATCCCTGTGGGACCCCACTAATGACCCTCCTTGGGGATGAGACTATCCCGTCAACTACGACCCTCTGGGTCCAGTCCTGGAGCCAATTGCCTATCCATCTGATCATCTGGTTCCCCACCCCCATTTCTCCCAGCTTATCCAACAGGCCCACGTGAGGAACAGAGTCAAATGCCTTGCTGAAGTCTAGAAAGAGGATGTCCACTGGTCTACCCAGGTGCAAGGCACTCATCACCCAGTCATAGAACTCCACAAGGTTTGTCTGACACGATTTCCCTGGGATGAATCCATGCTGTCTATTGTCCAGGCACCCTTACTTTTCCAGGTCCCCCCCAGCCTCTCCTTGACAATGCCCTCCATCACCTTGCCCACCACCGATGTCAGGCTGACAGGCCTGTAGTTTCCTGCCACCTCCCTTGATCCCCCCTTGTGGATAGGCACTATATGTGCCACCTTCCAGTCCCGGGGCACCCACCCTGTCCTCAGAGAGAGATGGTGAAAAGCTCTGCCAGGGGTTTCACCAGGACATCCGCAAGTTCCTTCAGCACTCTGGGATGTAATTTATCCAGTCCCAGTGCTTTCTCCATCTTAAGGGACCTGAGGGCTTCCCTCATTCTCTCTGCTGTGATTTCCACCTCCGGTACCTCTTCTCCCTGCTTAGCCTTCCCCCCTCCTGCCAGCGATGCCTCCCCCTCTTCCCAGACCCGCCGATCGGTAAGGGTTCCCCCCTCCTCAGTATCTCTGTCTCCTCCCATGTATGATGCAGCACCCCCATTTTCCTTGGTGAAAACTGAGGTGAAGTACTCATTTAGTACCTCAGCCTGCTCCCGGGTCTTGTGCCCATCTCTCCCCTGTTTTAATCCTGCTAATCTGCCCTTCACCTTCATTTTTCCCAATATATCTAAAGAACCCTTGTTCCCTCTCATTTCCCTGGCCAGGTTCTGCTCCTTCCTTGCCTTAGCCACCCTCACCATCCTAGTGGCCCTTCTAGCCATCAGCTCGTACTCCCTCAATCCTTTTTCACTCCTTGAGCACTTGAATTGCCTATAGGCTGCTTTCTTTCCCAGCACTACCTCCTGGACCTCCCTGGTCCACCAGCAGGGTTTTCGGGCCCTACTGCATTTTTGTCTTACTCTTGCACAGGTGCTGGTAGCATTCTGCACCCCTCTCCTGATGATTTCCTACCTACTATCAGCATCCATGTCTGACCCAATCACATCCAAATGCTCCTTAAGGATCCTTCCCATTTCCTTAAAATCCGCCCCCCTGAAGTCAGTTACCTCCGTCTTTGTGCAGCCTTCTACCCCTCCTAGGTCCAGGCAGAACCAGACTGGGGCATGGTCACTCCCCGCCAATGGGTCCCTTACCTCCAGGCCCCCAATCTGGTCACTGTCTGCCAGGACCACATCCAGTACCCATGCCTCCCTGGTCAGTTCCCCCACCTGCTGAGTTAGGAACACATCTTGAAAGACATCCAACAACCTCTGTTCCCTGGTCACCAAGGATATCATAGTCTCCCAGTCTGTTCCTGGCATGTTTAAGTCCCCCAACACCACCACCCTTCCCCTGCCCAGTCTGTCACGGTAATATTTGCCTGTACATATTGTATATATATTTTTTACTGAGTAGTCTGTGTATTACTTGCTCACTGGACGATGCAGTCACACATTGTACACTGTGCCTACGATTTGTTTGTTTTGCACTAAATCTCCTCATGTCCGATATTGAAACCTTGTATTCACTGTTCTCAAATGGACCTATGCATCAAGCCTGTATATTGTGCTTACTATTGTTGCTTGTATCATAACTGTTTCATGTGTATTACTGTTACCTTGTACTCCACTGTCACCCTGCGCCATGTGTTATGGCCCGGATCATGCCTGAAAACGGTCCCTGGGTTCAGCGCACTCACCCGGTTATCAAAGTCATAAAGAAATAAAATAAATAAGTTGCTATCATTATAAGATAATTACTGACTGGTACTTGTTTTGTTTGATTTACAGCCTGTAAGTGTTCTGATGAAGAGACAGTGTAGTCCTGAAACGTACGTTAACACTACAAAGGAGCAAAAAAAAAATAAAAATGAAAAAATAAATAAAAAGAGAAAGTAATGAAATCAAGACAAAGCGTTATATATATATATATATATATATATATATATATATATATATTCTTTTATACAAGCTTTATTGGGTAGAGGTATCCTAAACAATTACAAAGTAATTTCATTTGAAGGACATAAGCTCAGTGGATGCAGACATGGAGGGTAAAATCTCTGTTCGGCATTTTCTCAGTCTAAATCTTCTCTCTCGTTTTCCCCAAAATTACTTAAAAAAACAACAAAGAAAAATTTTCCCCGTCCCCTATTCTAAGTCAGGGATATCTAACTCTAGTCAGTGAGGAACTGAGAGACATTTGTGATTCATATCTCTCAATCTGAACTCTCTGTCTCATATTACCCCCCCCAAAAAAATATTGAAAAACATTGAACCATACTCCCTAGCCCCTACACTATCTAAGTCAGGCTATCTAATACTGAACAGTGAAAAGATGAGCACTGTTGGATCTATTGTCTTGTCTGAGCAGCAGAGGGACTACACAGACTGAGGCAGCCAAGGAAAACACTAATCATAGTTTTAAATTGCATTTGGATTTTTTAAGTAAGCAGCGACAGTGATATTGTTCCTTATAGGAGATGGCAGAGATATTTGTAATTTTTAGTGGGCTAGTTTGTAACCTCGCTATGATGACGCACGTCTGGGTGGACACCCATATATTGTCAGTACCAGTGAGCAAAATGCAAGCTGGGCAGAGACAGGCACGGAGGGCAAAATCTCTGTGTGGCATTTATGATTTCTATCTCTCGGTCTAAACTCTATCTCTCATTCTCCAAAAATATTAAAACAAAATAAAAAAAAAACAAAGAAAAACATTGCCCATTCCCTAGTCTAGCTAAACCAGGGCTATCTAGTGCTGGGCAGTGAGGGGCTGAGTACTGTGGGATCTGCAGTCCTGTCTGAGCAGCAGAGGGAGTACAAAAAGTGAGACAGCCAAGGAAAATGCTCATAGTACTGTCATTTTAAATTACATTTGAAATTTTCCAGTGAGCAGCAACAGGGATATTACTCCTTACAGGAGCTGGCAGAAATATTTTTAATTTGTAGAGGGCTAGTAATTTGTGACTGCCATACGGCGAGGCACTTCCAGGTGGGCACCCATATATTTTCAACCCCAACAAGCAGAGGCAAACTCAGTGGAAGCAGGCATGGCACAGGCTAGTGTCTGCTGTGTCAGCCAGGGCAGAGGGTGCAGCAGGCCCAGAGTCTAATGTGTGCAGCTTGAGAGTGACTCATAGGTACAGGGAAAATGGGGGACAGTATAGCATAATGCTGTGTTTGCTAGATGTTCAACTACAGGGAATCAGCAGATGAGTTTACATTAGGAAAATGCACACACATTCAGAAGCTGGAAGATGAAATCAAAAAACTAAAACAACAAATGGAATTCCATATTGAAATGTGGAAACTTGAACAGTTTGTGCACAACACTGGTATGCTGCTTCAGGAAAGTAAACAAGGGGCAGCTAGCCGCAAGGCAGATAATACTCAGGCAGCAAACAGAATTATAGGGATAAGAGGACAAGGACTATGTGAGGAGACTTGCATAGGGACACAGAGGAGTTAATGGGAGAGGAGTGGTGCATTGTTATGGATGGAGCAAAAAGAAGGTGAAGGCTAATGTAGGAATTTACACCAATAGTGCTACAAAAGAAGTTTGCTGTCTTACAAATGGCGGAGCATGAACAGTGGCAGATAGCTGGCCCAATCATAGACTCACAACTAAATGGGTTAGGAGTAGACTCCATAATGGGGACTAGCACTGAGCCTACTTCACAACCCAGTGCAGTTCATATGCCACAGAGTGAGAATAACTGACCAACAAGACAGGAGTCACAAGAAACAATAGCAAATGAGAGGGCCATAATCATCACAGGCAACCCCATAATCAAACATATAAGACTCAGACACAAAACAGGTCAAACAGCGTTAGCCATGTAATGACCTGCACCATATTCTAGATCTTTACTTTGTAGCAGTTATCTGCACAAAAGTTGTGCAATGCTATCTTAAATCCATTCAAGGTTTCGCTAGATACAACAGTTGCCAGTAGGGAGTTCCATTGTGATACTACCCTCTGGTTAAACCATTTTTCTCTTTGATTCTTTTTGTAGTGTTCACCGATTAACTGAATATCATGTCTTTATGTTTTTTGAAAGTCTGACCTCAAACTTAATCCCATGAACACAGACAAGACCTGGTCCAAGAATGCCTTATACACCAGGCACATGTCCCCCTGAACCTTCTATACTGGAGTGAATAGGGCTTCAGGTCATACGGCCTCTCTTAGTAAACCTTATCCTTGAGGATAGACACATTTATCTGTAGGGGAAGGAAAGGCACCAGCATAGTGAAAAATTTTTCAGGTGTAGGCATTGTGGATATAAGAAATAACCTGGATGATCTTTTTTAAAAGGAACAAATGCACCCCTAGTGGTAGTTCATGCAGGGACAAATGATGTGGGGAGGAGGTCAGCTCTGGACATTCAGAGAGGACTTAGGAGGTAGGGAGACAACTTAAGACAAAAGGTTGTGTTGTCATTATTTTGGCAGTACTGCCAATACCTAGAGAAGGGAAAAACAGTGGAGGTAAAACAACTTAATGGATGGCTTCAGAGATGCTGTTCCAGTGAGCATTATCATTCTCTAAGAAACTGGAATCATTTGACAAGGACCAAAAATGTTTCTCCTCTGATGGGCTGCATCTAAATAGAGACAGCACAAGGGTGCTGTGAGAAAGGATAAATCACATTATTAAAAACTATTTAAACTAAACAGAAAGGGGATGGGGTGGAGATAAACTAGGTAAAACCTATATAAAACAGAGTAAAAGAAAAGCTAGTAAGGAGAGAAGAGAGAAGGATTGAAGAGTGTTGCTGATAAATGCACAGATCTGGGGTAACAAAAGAGATGGACTAGAATTTAGCACATAAAAGGATTAAATCCATTTTTGTTGCATCACTGAAACTTGGTGGCAGGAGGGGATGACATGGGGAAAGACATAGATGGCTACAGGATATATAATAAAGACAGAAAGGACAAAGAGGGTGACAGTTGCCATTTCTACAAGAAATGACTTAGCGACATTGGAACTGCTAATAGAGCTGGATGGAAACCTTTAACATTTATCGATTAATCTGACCACAGTAAATCAGAAAAAATGTAGTCCTGAGCTTATTTTACAGGCCACCGGCACAGCAGGGGCGTCAAAATGATGCAGTGATATATTCACTAAAGGAATTGGATGCTGGCAATTAAATACTTTTGGCAGACTTTAATTTACTCAAAATATGCTGGTTAAATAGAGAGGGCAAAACTGCTTTGGAAAAAGATTTCTTGGACATAATTGTATCCTTAAACTTAGATCAGCATATGGAACAACCTAGCAGGGGGAGTCATATTCTGGCCTTAGCGCTAAACAAGAGAAAAAAAAAATAACAAACTGCATAGTTAAGGAACTGCTGATAACAGAGGCCATCATATGTGCTGGCAGTGTAGCCTAGAGGTTAGAGTAACAAGCTATGAATGAGACTGGTACATCCAATCGACCTGGGTTTCATTCCCCAAATCTACACTTGCAACGTTGTGTGACTCTGAGCAAGTCACCTAACCACCCCAGTGCTCCTGGGTTACCCCTGGAAGTGGGCAGTTGTGCCTTGTGGGCCTTACCTGATTACTAAAGAATAATAAAAAATAATAATATGCTCAGCTTTCTTATCAAGAACTGCACAACCAAAGTAAATGGGATAACCAAAATAAAAAACTTTAACAGAGCTGACGTTGACGCAGTAAGGGAGGCCCTACAAAATTGTAAGTGAACAGAGTTGCTTGGAAACTGTATCTTGAATGAAATGTGGAAAAAAAAACTGGTGGCTATATTGGAAGCTAAACAGAGTAAGCTGGTAACTAAACATGCTCCTGAAAACATTAAATATAATAGTACTCCGAGGATGCCAAAATGGTTCAATAGGAAGATCAAATTGGTAATAAGGAGAAAGAAAATGTCATATAAATAGGCAAAGGGCTGTGATACTGATAAGGCACTGGGCAGAAACAGAAGGCTACTGAAAGAAAGCAAAAAGCATATTAGACGTGCAAAAAGGCTCAGCAACTGAAATTAGCAACATCAGTTAAAGATAGCTATAAGTCCTTTCATAATTACACAAACAGCAAAAGATCAGTGAATACACAAACTGGTCCATTAATAGAATGGGGAATATAACTGGCAAATAAAAAGAAATGGGAGATGTTCTTAATACCTTCTTTTGCAGCGTTTGCAAGGTAGAAGTATGTACCAAAATAGTGGATCATTTGGACTCTATGACCACAAGAATAAGTAAGTACTAACCCACAACAGGGTATGTGCTTATTGGCGATTAGTCAACAGACTGGGTGCATTGTGAGGCACAAGGTGAAGCCGAGTGTCCTCACAGCACCTGGAGTGTTGATTAATTCCCAATAACCACATATCCTGGAGTGGGTTATTGTGCTTATAACATGGGCTTAATAGATAGTTGGAAATATGATTTTAAACTGGAGAACATTTAAGAAATGTCTCTGTTTTGAAAAGTGACCTTCCTCGTAATAAAGTAGTTCCTATTAATGATGACTCCTATTACTGTGCTTATGGTATTACTTGTATGTTCATGTCACCAATGTTCAATTAGTACACTGAGTTGTTTGTGATGAGAAAAACAGGTTTTATGTACAGTAGGAATGTAGTTAATGTAACAACAGCCTTTTTAAGAAATCTTCACATACCTCTGCTGCATGCCGTATCAATATAGAAACTTTCAGCAAGAAACATATATACACGTTTACACATATTTTCAGTATGAAACACATGTACAGGTTTTGGAAAATAAATATAAACCATTTCTTAATGGGAAAAACAAAACCAATGGTTCCTATGCATGAATGGGTGCAAGTTACATGTCAAAGGTGCACAACCCGCCCATGCAGCACCGCACCTGTGGGTAGGTGCACACACTGGGGTATGCACAACAGATGCACACCTGTCTGTGGCCCTGCTACCTCTGTGCACAGGACTCCACAGGTTGCTGGGGATAGAGTCACGGGTCTGGCCAGGCAGTCAATCAAATGCCTGACCTGAACATAGAGTGGATCTCTTGTGCGGATAGGCATAGGTGCGGGTGCTTGAATGCCCACTGCAGGCACCTGGACCCACATGCATATGCCCCTGTGTCAGGCCATTGGATGACAGCCTCACCCACCCACCCACCACACTGTAGGGCCACTTCCTAGAATGGCAACTCTACCTCCACATGCCCTGGAACGCGGTGACCCATCACCATCCCAGGCACACCCTGTTAGTGACCACAACTGCCCATGGTCACCCCCAACTGGTGTGTCAGACAGTCATCATCTCCCCATGGCACCAACCCCCCCAGCACCACACACCTATCCTCTGTACATGTGTGTCGGTGCCTCCCGAAACGGCCAGCAGCACAGCCCTCCACTCACTGCCATGGCCATCTGACATATGTGGGTACACATCAGCTGTGCACATCTGCATAGGTCAGATGGTCAGCAACTGTGGTGGTGTGTTGAGGGCTGTGCCACTGGCTGTCCCACGGAGCAGCACCTTCATGCAGATATGGGGCTGGGGTGGTGGTGTTGGTTCTACAGGGGGGGGCCTGGGAACATCTGTGATGGGGGCATCAGGGCACATAGTGGTGCAGGAGCAGCCTTGCCAGTGGAAGAGGGGTGGTACTGCCATGCTGGCTGGGGCAGGGGCACAGTTGGGTGGGGGACTGCTGAGATGCTGCCTGGATGGGGGTGGCTTGGTGTGCTGGGGGGTGGGCAGCTCTCTTGCTGCTAAGACCAGGGGGAACCCTGTGGATGCACAAGCTTGACCGCATATGGTGGTTATGGCAGGGTTCCCCATGGTGTAGCTGACTGTCCTCTTTCCCCCCATGTGGATACACTACATGCCGCTGTGCATGGCACATAGTGCCACCATGCCCCATGCCCACGCCCCCATATGTTGTGATCTACACAGTCCATGGGTCAGTGCATTGGGGGCAGTGTGCCCCATTCCGTGTATCCCATGCGGGGGGCATGTAGGGTGTAGAGTGGCTACGCACACCAGATATGCACGCAGAGCCCCTCCACTCACTGAAAACATCTATGGAGATATGCTAATTGTTTGGATATGTATGGTGATTATCCGGAAATCCTACGTTTATTTTTACAGTAGTGCACTGTTGCTATAAACAAATGCGTACTCTGGAAATGCAACTACTGAAAACAGTTCCACTTTGTGGTGGATACAGATGTACTGTATAACAGTGTTACAAGAACTTTGGGAGGACTGCATGGGAAAAAAAGCTACTTTTAGTAGTATAACATTTGTAATAAAGGTATATTTGTAACATTGCTTTACACGATAACAGCTTGACGTTTTTGTACAGCACATAAACTACTAGCAGCTCGAATGTTTCCTACAGCATTCAGAAATGTGTGTGGATTAATCAATTTGGCTGGCAAAAATCTGCTTCATAAACATACTGCCAGAAATGTCAATTGTTTTGATTAAATACAACTTTGCAATGAATAAGTGCAGTCAATCAATCACTCAGTATTTATTTTAAAAAGCATAATTTTGGGTGATCAAAGCACTTGTACAAAATACAATGCATAAAAACAATAAAATAAAAGTTATAGATAAAATTCAGAAATTTAAACACATCCAGCAAATTTAATCATAATCTGAAAAAGCTAATCCAAACAAATAAGTCTTTAGAGCAGATTTAAAGCTCTCAATGGTCAGGCACTCTTTAATCTGACAAGGTAGAGAGTCGCACAGGGCAGGGGCCATAAAAGCAAAATAACGGGCCCCCAAGATTTTAAGTTAAACCCTGGGAACCTCTAGCGATCCCTCATCAGTTGAACAGAGTGGGCGGAGAGGGAAGTATGGACAAAGGAGATCTTGCAAGTACCATGGTCCCTGTCCGTGTAGGGCATTGTAGGTCAGTAACCCGACCTTGAAGGTGATCTGCCACTGTAGTGGCAGCCAGTGTAGGCACAGGTGTGACGTGGCATGATCTTGATAAACCAATCAACAACCTGGCTTGCCGCATTTTGCACCAGCTGCAAGTGGCGGATGTCTACTCCCTGTAGCCCTTGGTGCAGAGCATTGCAGTTGTCAAGATGGGAGGTCACAAAGGCATGGACTAAACTTGGAAGGTTGTTGGGCAGGACCAGGTGTTTAATATGGGTGATGTTCCTCAGATGGTAAAAAGAGGACTTGACAGTGGCCGACACTTGAGACTTAAGAGTTAAGTCATCATCAAAACAATGCCCAGGTTCTGCACCCGGTCTGAGGTTAACAGCTGGCTACCCCAAAGCCAAAGCCCGGAGGGCCGCCCACCCAGCAACCCCACACCCTGATGACCTGGGTCCACCACCAACACCTCAGTTTTATCCAGGTTCAACCTCAGCCAGTTGGCACTCATCAAGTCCTGGATCTCAGAAAGGCAGCTGTTAAAGACTGAAACAGCCCCACCCTGTTCGGGCACAAAGGACATGTATAGCTGAGTATCATCTGCATAGCAGTAAAAACTCAACCTGTACTGCCTTATAATGTCTCCCAATGGCAGCATATACACCATGAACAACATGGGTGACAATATGGAGCCCTGCGGAACCCCACAGGACAGGGGTAGAGGAGCAGATGAATAAATCCCCAACACCACACTCTGAGTCCTGCCTCTAAGGAAATATTGAAACCATCTGAGGACTGTACCTGACAATCCACAGACCAGCCACAGGCACTCCAATAACACTCCAGGATCCACGGTGTCAAAATGTTGCAGAGAGATCCAGGAGAACCAAGATCGAACATGTCCTCCGATCTCTCGCTATTAGATCATTTAGAAACCGAACCGGTGCCGTCTTGGTACTGTGCCTCTTCCTAAGTCTGAACTGGAGAGGATCATAGGCATTGTGGATAATAAGATGATCCTCCAGCTGCAACGTAACCACCTTCTCAATAACCTTACCCACAAAGGGCAGGTTAGAGATGGGTCTATAGTTGGCTAAGCAGTCAGGGTCAAGGGAGGATTTCTTTAGGAGAGATATCACTACTGCCTCCTTCAGGGGATCAGGGAACACCCCTGTCTCCAAAAAATTCCAGATTATCTCATCCAGTCCTGGACTGCTCATATTGACACATCTCAGAAGGAGACGTGTTGGGCCCGGGTCCAAACTAC
Organism: Neoceratodus forsteri; assembly: GCA_016271365.2. Lineage (NCBI taxonomy): Eukaryota > Metazoa > Chordata > Ceratodontiformes > Ceratodontidae > Neoceratodus > Neoceratodus forsteri. The sequence goes on from JADMNL010000035.1 coordinate 106,286,056, forward strand.
AGTAGGCTGGTGGCATGCCCTGGATGATCTCCATGTCAGTGATCATCAACCGGTCGAAGTCAGACCAGGCAAACTGGGCAATATAAACTTCCTGCTGACCTCCACAGCACCCACTAGAGGGCGTTGGCAGATCACAGATCTAATGATGGCAACCTTATTTGTGAAGAATCGAGCAAACTCATCACACTTGTTCTATGAAAATGCTCCCCAAGACTGAAGACAGATTGGAATGCACAGTCTGTCGACAGTCTGGAAAAGCTGAGCTGGTTGATTCTGTGCAGTGGCAATCACCCTCAACAGGAACTCTGCCTTGTTATGGAAGACTGCCAACTGATCATTCTTATAATGATCCACCAATCTAAGTCTGTCACCAACCAGGCCCTATTTCTGCTAGTGCTATTCTAGCCTTCAACCTCCTCATCTCAGCTCCTTCAAAGTCCCATCATACCAAGGGGACTTTGGGCGAAGAGTGAGGGGGCAAGCATGAACAGGAGCTAAGGAGTCCAGGGCCACTGTCACAGCCATATTATAGGCAAGCAAAAGATTCCCTGGCTCCAAGCTTACACTCAGCACACCCGATAGGTCCAGCACCAGTCGGATAACTATGCTTGAAACTTGTCACATACAACTGTGAAATGATTAACTGCAGTCAGATAACTATTGCTGAAACCTGCCATTAATACTGCACTGTACTAAGCACTACTATATTGGAACACTATTGTTGGTTTCTAAAATATGACTGTGGAATTTTGAACAACTGTTCAATATGCAGAGTTTGATATCAAAACAGTGGCACAGCTGTATATGAAACTTGCTATACAGCTACAGAATAGAAAATACACATGCATTATTCTTATTGCTGATGGTGTTCTGTACTGGTTTGCTTATTATGGGTTGGTGAATTGGTGGAATGCATGCAGTACTGGAAAGTAATAGTTTTGTGATTTTGAAAATATGGCAGATTAATTCCTGGTGGAAGTTGTATCTCTGGAGACAGCATTTTAGAAGCTGATGCACATTGTGTACTTCTTGAGCCATTGATATGAGGTTGGAACATAGATGTTTCACTTTTAAGTGTGGAATATGTGTCCACTTTGGGAGTACTGGTATTAGTTATGACTACTGATATTTTAAACTGGAGGGCTTGTACTGCCAGCTGAGCTGAGGAGAGTACTCCATTTTTGCCTCTCTGCTGTTGATGCACTCCAGTAGTTCCGGAGACTAGTTTCACACCTGTGTCCTGTGACTGTCATTCTTTCTCTCAATGCAAGCCCTGCATCTGAGAGAATTTGCACAGCGGTGCTTCTGATGCAATGGTTCATGTACCTTTTCATTAGTTATGCCACCTCTGATATTTTGGGCATTAGATTTCCTAAATAGTTCACCCCAATAGGTTTAAATGTGCACCAGTATGTATCACCAGGATTAATTGTTTTTTGGGATGTAGATACAGAGATGGAGCACAAGGTGGTCACATTAATAGATAGTTTATACATTTGTTACAGGGCATAATGGGTTGGCAGCATCAGCAAAAAGAAAACCTGTCAGAGATTCTTTATTTAATTCATGGGGGTTGGTATGATTTTTACTATATGGATTAAAGGCTAGGGACAGATATTCCAAACCATTTTCATCTTTAGCCATGACAAATGAATCCTGCTTCAGTTCTTTTACTCCCTCCCTTCCATGTCTAGCAAGGCCAAGCTGCAGTTCAAACCAGACATGACTAATGAGGCCATCTGGCATTGTCAGATCAAAAGCTTTGGACGCCCTTAACTTTTGCGAATCTGAGTTGCTGAATTTAAAGGCTGGTGGTGCATTACTCGATCCTGACCTTCTTTTTTTTAACTTTTTAAGAATTGAACTAAAAACATTATTCACTGCTTTAAAAGCAGCATCAGTGGTTATATTGAAATTTCTGTTGCGATCAACGTTATTAAGGTATCTGTTAATACCAGCTCTTCGGCTTACTAGAGAGCTCACAGTATACGGTTTACTTTCAGTCCTTCTGACAATAGGATAAAACTCTCTCAGTAATTTTGACAGACTTTTTGAACTGATGGTTTTGAAATTTACTGTCATATTTTTTGGCTGAAGCCAATCTCAAACACAGAAACATAGAAGTTGACAGCAGAAGGAGACTACCAGGACCATCTAGTCTACCCACTGTCTTTTAGCCTAGCCTTCTAACTGCCCTTGGGTTTGATGGCTCCATTGTATCTTTCCCAAGCATTCTTAAAACCTACCACTGTGCTTGCCTCCACCATCTCTGCAGGCATGCTGTTCCAGGCATCCACCACTCTTTCTGTGAAGGAAAAACTTCCTAGTATTGTTGGAGAACTACCCTCCTTGCAGCCTTACATCGTGTCCCCTGGTTCTACTGCCCTTCTTAAATTGGAAGAAATCATCTCTGTGCACCTGGTTTATGCCATTTATGTACTTGAATGTTTTGATCATGTCACCCCTCTCTCTTCTGTGTTCCAGGGAATACATATTCAGTCTTGTAGAACGTTCGTCGCCTACATATAGGATAGTGTATGGCTCCCAATGCACAACAAGGCTATTCTCCAACCCAATGGTTACTATGCTGACTTTTGACCTTGACAGCACAGCTTGAGAGGTCACACAGTTGGCATAGTAACCACGAGGTCAGAGAACAGGCTTGTTGTGCATCAGGAGCCATACACTTTTCTATATAGTGTATGGTGAAAAGGTTGCACTTTCAGCACAAGAATGATAGAATGATGTAAATGATAGCTTAACATCATACATTTGTGCCACAAACATTTCAGTTTGCTGTCAGAGTGGGGATTTGAGGTCGCTACTAAACAGGTGTCCATCATTTGGTAGTGCAGCCTTCGACTGGTTGCTAATTGGGTGTGGGAGGGCTTTAAAATAAAACAAAACATGGCGGCTGAACTCTTCGCTTAGCAAGAAGCGGTGACCGCAAGGAGACTCTCTGATCTGATTGTAAGTAATATCTGGTTGATCCTGCCTTTTAATTAAAAGTTGAATATCTTTTTGATCTCTTGACAGTTCAGGTTCGGGTGATTTTGTTGCCGCTGCCACACTGACTTATCTGGTTGAGCCTGCCCTTTCTGTAGCATCTGTTCTGTGTGATGTCTGTAGTGCAGCAGAACAAAAAGTCGTTCTGCTGCACTACGGACGTTACTACTGCAGCAGATCAACATTTTACAACAAACGGATTTCGGTGGGTAACAACATTCCACCATACACTATAGTGTACTCTTGTGCATATTTGCTTCATCCTTTGCCTTCTCCAATGCATCAAGTTCTTAACGGCACAAAAGTGCACGTTGGCTACTTTTAGTTGCATAGTCATGCCTGTCTTTCTTACTTTTATAGGTGCAATGACTGCTGCTGGTTTCATAGTATTGGCTACTGTTCTCTGTATTGTACATAGCAATTTTCCTTTCAGTACTTTCTTGCTTTCTTTTAATACTGTTACTATTGCTGCAACTGCTATCTACAGTTTAATGCTCTACTGACTATCATGTCTGGATTTAGCATTTTCAGCAATTTCCATGTTGCCTCTCTCTTTCCTTTTATCTGATGTCTTTTCTTTGCTTTCAAATGATTGTACTGATTTCTTAGGTGCTGTTGCAATATTCATTTTCTAATACTGAAGACTCACACTGCTGTTATTTATGCTAGGAATCTCTGAAATTTCTGTTGCTTTGTCTGCTGTCTCTGTAACTGTCTTGTATGACAATAATATCTGTACCATTGCTTTTGCCAGTGTAACTCAGCGGTACAATGTATTTTTGTTTCACTCCCTGCAGAAGTGGTGTGCATAGGCTAATGCTTAGTGGTGTTCCAGTATGTCTAACAGCTGTTTTATGTATTTTACTATCAAGCTCTTCTTTGGCTCTTTCATTTTCATCTGCCTTATGATTGCAGCCGCGATCGCAATACAACTTAGAAATATAGAGGTTGATAGCTTCCCCACACAAAATGTTCAGTTTTCTGAGGGTGTTTCCCATTAGGGAACTTTTCTTCAAGTCACTCATTAATACTAAAATGCCCAAATATTTTGAAAGCGTAAGCCATTGCCATTCATCAGACCACAACAGCACTTAGGCGAATCAAGATTGTCTTAAACAAAGCCTGCAGACTAGTCCTGGGTGTGAACCATTTAACTCACACTTGTGAACTATACTCAAGCACTGGTTGGTTAAACCTCAATAGCAGAATTCAGTACCATATCTGTCTATTAGCTAAAAAATCCACCCTAGGTCTTGCCCTTCCCGGACTGAGGCAACTGCTAAGAAACTCCACTTCCTCCAGACTAACTAGGGGGTTGTGTAAAGCTGCCTTCATTATCCCATTCCACTGGACCTCACTAGGGCAACGGTCCTTGGAAAACAGGGCCCCCCTGCTGGCTAAATTCCCTTAACTCTGAGCTGATTGAGGAAACAAAACTATGCTCATTTAAGGCCCAGCTACTGCACTACCTGGCCACTCTTAGTAACTGCGACTGCGTCACCTGTGCATAATCCTATTGTTATTGATAGCTAATCTGTGCATAGCACCCATCTCCCCCCCCCGCTTCCTCCCCAGCCTGGTGTGACCCACTAAGCACTTACTCCCATGTCCCCTCTTTATCCCCCCGCCTTCCTGCTTTTTCTTCACAGATGTTAACCCCCAATTTTCACCCCTCCCCAGTTCCCCTCACCTCACCCCCACTTTAAAACCCTTTCCCTTATCCCTCTCCTCCCTAGATTATCCAGCCCTGCCTTATCACCTATTTATCTAATCCTGGTAGATTCCTATTCAATCCCACCCTCTGACTACTCAACCCTCTTATTCTGTCACCCCTTTGTCTCTGCCCCCACCCTCCCCTACTCTCATCTAGTCTGTCCTCCCTCATTTGGTCACCACCACATCTGACCCTCCATATCTCTACCTGTATGCTCTAAAGCTCAGCTACCACTATAAATTGCTTGTCCACCTTAGGTATGCTCTTAGTACTGTTGCAATAAAGTTGACCTCTCCTACCTGATGTATTTTAACTGTACTTGCTTGAATCTGTGTATGTATGTACCATAATGTACCTGCTGTATATACTCCTATCTTTTTTGTAATGTCTACGTGCCTTGTCTATTGCCTTAAGAAGTGGAACCTTTGCAAATGAGCTTTTAGCTCAAAGGTGTTGTCCGAGATTCCAATAAATAAATAAAACAGGAAGTGATAGCTTTATTGCATCACACTACCAAATAACACCTGCACACAGAGATTCGACTGTTTCCACTGCCTTTCCTTTTACTAAAAGCAAAGATTTCTGAAACTACTCACTGTGCCTTGCGACAAGCAACAAGTTCCACTGGGTGGGTGGGGAAAAATAAATTATGTTTAAACAGCAGTCACTGTACTACTGCCAGTAACTGACATATAAGAGCAATGATTCTAGAGTAGACCTGATCACTCTCAGCATGCGGGTAAGCTGGATTAATCAATCATCACCTGATACCTATTAATCAATGAGAAAATTGTTTGCAATACTCTGTGTTATACTAATTGATAAATCTGTTACTGCTAAAAGGTTAAGTAACATAAATCCCACTGAGTCAATTGGGCCAAATGGACTGCATCCAAGAATTATAAAAGAGGCAGCTAATGAATTAGTCTTACCAGTCTAATTTTTCAAACAAACTGTTGAATGCCATATTGGTCCTAGTAAGAACAAATCCAGAACAAATGGTTTGATATCTTTTATTGGACCAACAAGAATGTTACAAAAAGAACAAATAGTTTTAGCTCTCGGACCAACAAGTCCTTCTTCGGTTGCTTAATGACAGTTATTTAGAAATCCCATATTGTAAACACTTGGAACATGCAGAAAAAAACAGAAATAATTCTCATTGGTTTAAAACAGGCCTCAATTAAAGTGACTCAGAGAGCTTGAATATCTTAAGTGTTCTTTCAGCTGACCCAAACTTAAAGGTCAAAGGCTGTCCAGAGATAACAGAAGGCAGAGAGTTCAACCCACATATATATTACCATGTACCAGTCTAATGAATTACAAAACACTAAGATTCTCTACTCACTAAATTATATGCCAAGTGAAAAAAAACTCCTAAAGACACATACTTCCAGTGGCGGCTCTACACCAGGGCCCACCAGGGCACGTGCCCCGGTAAAAAAAATGCTGTGCCCCAGTTGGTACCCCTTATGGTGCAGAGCTTCCCCCATAGTAACAATGTATCAGTGCCCTGGCTGCCATCTGTTGTGCCCCAGCTGTGCCCCGGTAACCATTTGTGGCTAGAGCAGCTGCTGCATACTTCAAGAGTGAAGTCAGAGCACACTAGTAGAAGCCAGATTCAACACTATTCAGAACTATGTTAGTTTGTGAATACGGCCTATGACAAGAAAATTACCCTTGATAAAACAGTTGCAGACCAAAATGTAACATATTAGCAAGCAAAAAATAAAAAATAAGCCCCAAAAATTACAACAACAAAAACTTTCTCTACGTGGCATACAGAAGGATGAAAGCGATGTCCACTCAAAGTGAATAAATGTATCACACCGATGGAAGCACAACTGGCTGGAGATACATTCCCAACACACTCCAAACCAGCCACTATGTTCCAGAAACTTTAAGGCCTTGAGCATTGCAACAAGACTCCATACATGACAACATCAGTTGTCAGTGTAAGTGCCAGATACAAAGAAGCACCAGTCACGGACCCCCAAGAAACTGAGATCATGCAGTCTGACATGCACAGACTGCAGCAAACCATCAGTGTATAATCGACATAACACATATACAGAAACAGTCTGAGGAATCCAAACAAAAATCCCTAGGAATACATGTATGAGAAAGGATTGGACCACAACATTGACCCTGCCATCGTGGGGGAACTTAATAAATTTACTCTGACACATAACAACTTCAACTTTAATGGGAAACATGTTCAAACTATGGGAACATCAATGGGCACCAGAATGGCTCCACAGTATGCTAATCTCTTTACAGCAAATTTGGAGGAGGACTTTTTAAGGCACTGTACACATAAACCACTCGCTTACTTCCGTTATGTAATATTAATAATAATAATTTTATTTATAAAACGCCTTTCAAAATCAAAGTGCTGTATATAAACAATTACAACAAAACAAACAACAATTCAATTTTAAATAACAATCTGTAAAATCTCACAACAAAGTAGGCAGCCAGTGCAGTCCGCAGAGAACAGGTGTAATGGACTACATCTGACTAAGGAGGGAGTCAGTGCATTGGGGCAGAAGTTTGACGTCTGTGAAGAATATTTAAACTAGCAACTGGGGAGAGGGGTGCAGCACCCCATACGTCCAATGAGAAGAACACTCCTCCTCCCCTCTGCTAGTGGTCAAACAGGGATTCAGCATGTTTGCAGTTCATTTGCATCGCCAGGTAAGAAAAAAGGTTCTTCTCCTCATACGACACACAGGGGAAATGCCAGACCTCACCCAACAACTAACACACCGAAATCTGGCCAATGGAAAATCATGTACACAAATGCTCACAGCCTGGGAAATAAGATCCCAGACCTGCAGGCAATAATGTCAGAAGCTAAACTGTACATAGTAGCAATTAGTGAGACATGATTTACCAGTAACCACACTTGGGAGACTTCAGTACCTCGCTACGTGGTTGTTCAGAAGAGACTGAGGTGCAAAAAAGCGGGGAGGGGGTGACTGCCCCTGTGTCAATGAAAATATCAAAGCTAAGCAGAAATTCAGAATACAAATAAGGAGCCAGAAGAACTGTGGGCCACCCTGAAACAGGAAATGGGACAGCCATAAGAAGTGGGGTTGTTTACAGGCCCCCAGACCAGGGGGAGGACATAGACACATTACTGTTAGAAGATATACAAAACATGACAGCTAAAGGGGAGGTTCTGATAATGGGAGACTTCAACATGTCGGATACAGACTGGTCAATACCAGCAGGAACATCTGCTAGAACTAGACACATGGTGGATTCCCTGCAGGGGGAGGGTCTCAAACAACTGGTACAACAACCCACAAGAGACAGGGCTATCCTAGATCTAGTACTGTCTAACAGGGAAGGGATCACAGATCTCCAGGTAGAAGATCACCTGGGGGTCAGTGACCATCACATGGTATGGTTCAATTTGGCCACTACAACGAAATCAACCCATTCCAAGGCAAAAATATAGGACTTCAGAGGAGCTGACTTTGATAAGATGGCCAACAGAGTTAAGCTAGCCTTGGCAAAAAGGAACACAGGTGAGGGGGTATAGGCAAAGTGGGTAAGTATTAAGGATGCAATACTTGAAGCAACATCCCGTTCTGTTAGACAGAAAAGGAAGTGCAAAAGTAGAAAGAAATCACTTTGGTTCTCAAATATAGTAGCAGAAAAGGTCAGAGACAAAAGGCTGGCCTTCAGGAAATATAAGGGAACACAGTGGGATGAAGATAGGGAGGCATACCAAACTGCCCTAAGGGAAGCAGGGAAGGCAGGCAAAGTCCCAAACTGAGGAAACACTAGCACGAACAGTAAAAGAAGGTGATAAGACTTTCTATAGATACATTAGTGAAAGGAGAAAGTCCAGAGGGGGTACTGCTAAGCTCAAAGGAGAAAAGTGAGTGTGTGAGGAGGAGGACCCTGTAAAAGCATCTATCCTAAATAGATACTTTTGCTCAGTATTTACTGAAGAAAGGTAGGGCAGGGCCCACAGCTCAGCACCATGGACACAGGGGGTAGGGAGGTGAGCACTACTCCCTTCACAAAAGAAAGGGTTGTACAAGAGCTTGCTAAGCTCAGGGTGGGCAAGGCAATGGGACCTGATGGCATACATGCCAGGGTACTTAAGGAGCTAAGGGTGGAACTAGCAGAGTCAATAGCAGAACTGTTTAGTGAGTCTCTGAGCACAGGAGAGGTCCCAGAAGACTGGAGAAGGGCTCATGTGATCCCACTCCACAAGAGTGGTAGTAGGGAGGAGGCAGAGAACTACAGACCAGTCAGTCTTACCTCAGTAGTGGGCAAGATTATGGAGGCACTCCTTAGGGAAAGGATAGTGCAACATCTGGAATCCATAGGGGCACAGGATCCAAGACAGCATGGGTTTACAAAAGGAAGGTCCTGTCAAACTAATCTCATAGATTTCTTTGACTGGGTAACCAGAGTGGTGGACCAAGGGGGAGCAGTTGATGTCGCCTACCTTGACTTCAGCAAAGCTTTCGACACTGTTCCACATAGAAGATTGATAAATAAGCTGGGTAGGCTTGGGGTGGGTCAGAAGTTGGTCAACTGGGTGGCCAACTGGTTGACGGGCAGAAAACAGAGAGTGCTGGTAAATGGTATACAGTCAGAAGAGATGCAAGTCACAAGTGGGGTACCTCAGGGATCAGTCCTGGGGCCAGTCCTCTTCAATATCTTCATTAGTGACATTGCAGATGGACTGGAGGGTAAGGCTTGTCTGTTTGCAGATGACACCAAGATCTGCAACACAGTAGATGATCCAGATGGGGTGGGCAGAATGAGAAGAGATCTGGATAAACTAACAAAATGGTCGGAAGAGTGGCAACTGGGATTTAATGCAAAGAAGTGCAAGATCATGCATGTAGGGAAGAGAAACCCTGAAACCACCTATAGGCTGGGAAGGAAGTTGCTGGCAGTCACAAAGGAAGAAAGAGACTTGGGCATCATCATCACCGATGACCTGAAATCATCCAAGCAGACCTCTAAAGCAGTAGGTAAGGCTAGAGGATGTTAGGGTGTATTAGTAGAGGTATCACAAGTCATAAGAGGGAGGTAATAATCCCTCTTTACAAGATACTGGTTAGGCCCCATCTCGAGTACTGCATGCAGTACTGGAGACCACACCTTCACAAGGACACTAACCAAATTGAGGCAGTCCAGAGAAGGGCAACCAAAATGGTGCAGGGACTGCATCAGAAGACATGTGAGGACAGATTAACGGAGCTCAATATGTATACCCTAGAGCAAAGGAGGGAGAGAGGTGATATGATTGAAACATTCAAACACCTTAAAGGCATTAACAGGTGAACGAGCCTAACATGTTTCAATATAAGAAAAATAGCAGGACAAGAGGACACAGCATGAGATTAGAGGGAGGCCAATTAAGGGGTAATGTGAGGAAGTTCTTTTTCACAGAAAGGGTAGTGGATGCATGGAACAGCCTACCTCAGGAAGTGGTGGCTATGAATACAGTGCAGGGCTTCAAACAGGCATGGGATAGGCATAAGGGAGCAATACAAATGAGTATGAATAGATAGGCCACTGACAGAGCAAAGACCGATGGCACATTTATAAGGTAGAAAAAGAAATGGGCAGACTGGATGGGCCTTGCGGTCCTTATCTGCCATCAACTTCTATGTTTCTATTTGAAACTTTTGACAGTCTGGCACTCTCTCACCCGATGAAGTGGAGAATTCAACAGGGCAGGGGCTACGAAAGAAAAAGACTGATCCCCAGATATATTTAGATGTACCCTGGGAATCTCTAGCAATCCCTCATTAGTGTATCAGAGTGGGCGGGAGGGGTGATAGGGATGAAGGAGAGCTTTCAGGTAGTGGGGCCACTGATCATGTAGGGCTTTATAGGTCAGCAGGCCGACCTTAAAGGTGATGCAGCACTGTATAGGAAGCCAGTGCAGTCCTCAGAGAACAGGTGTAATGTGACTGATCCTAAAGGTACCAGTTACAAACCTGGCTGCTGCATTCTGCACCAGCTGCAAGTGGTGGATATCAACCCCGGGAAGCCCTAGGTATAGGGCATTACAGTAGTGAAAGTGGGTAGTTACAAAGTCATGGACCAGGGTTGGAAGATCGTTGGGAGGAACCAAGTGCTTCACCCGAGCGATATTCCTCAGATGATAGAATGAGGACTTGACAATGGCTGACACCTGCGACTTTAGCACCAGTTCATTGTCAAAAATAATACCCAGGTTACGCACCTGGTGTGAGGCCACTAATGGAACATTCCTGAGCCATAGCCTGGAATATTGCCCAGTCAGCATGCCTGCTGCCTAATAATCCGGGTCCACTACCAACACCTCAGTCTTGTCTGGATTTAATCGCAGCCAGCTGGTACTCATCCATTCCTGGATTTGGAGAGACAGTTGTTAAACACCAAGACCACATCATCCTGTCCAGGCACAAAGGATAGGTACAGCTGAGTATCATCTGCACAGCAGTGAAAACTCAAGCCGCACCTCCTAATAATGTCTCCTAATGGCAGCATATACACTGCGAACAACATGGGCACCAAAATGGAGCCCTGCGGAACACCACAGAATAGGGGGATGGGATCAGAGGAATAAATTCCCATGATGACCCTCTAAGTCCTACCCTGGAGGAAAGATCTAAACCACCTAAGGACTGTATCTGAGAGACTACAGATGGTCTGGAGGTGCTCCAATAGCACTTCATGGTCCACAGCGTCAAATGCCGCAGAGATATCAAGGAGGACCAAGATGGAATAAGACCTCTGATCTCTCGCTATTAGGAGATAATTAAGTGCCTGGACAAGTGCCATCTTGGTGCTATGTCTCTTTCCTGAACCCAAACTGGAGAGAATCATAGACATCATGGATGGTAAGATGGTCATCAAGCTGTAGCACAACCACCTTCTCAATAACCTTACCTACAAAGGGTAGGTTTGAGATAGGTCTGTAGTTAGCAGGACAGTTTGGGTCAAGAGAGTTTTTTTTTTCAGGAGGGGACATACGACTGCTCCCTTAAGGGGACCGGGAAAGGTTCTCTTCCCCAATGAACTCTAAACTATCTCTGCCAGGATTGGGCTGATTTCATCTACACAGCCCACCAAGAGGTGTGTACGGCCTGGATCCAGACTACAGCAGGTTGGCTGCAAAGACTGGATGACTCTCACAATGTCAGTGACATCTGACTGACTGAAATCCCTCCAGATAGACCGGGCACATGCAAAGTCCCACCGACCTTCACAACAGCCCTTGGAGGTGGACTGGCTAATCTCGGATTTAATGGCAGCAACCTTACCTGCAAAAAATTGAGCAAACTCATCACACTTCTGTTGTGAAAAAGCTCCCACAGACTGAAGACAGATTGGATTGCACAATCTGTCCATAGTCCAGAAGAGCTGAGCTGGTCAATTTCATACAGTGGCAATCTCCCTGGACAGGAACTCTGCCTTCTTATGGGAGATTGTCGATTGACAGAAGGAATAATGTTCGATCAACCTAAGCCTGTCGACATCAAGGCCTGATTTTCACCAGGCCCTCTTCAGCCTTCATCCCAGTCTCCTCAGCTCCTTCAAGGTCCCATCAAACCATGGGGACCTTGGGCATAGGGTGAGGGGGGCAAACACGAAGAGGAACAATGGAATCCAGGGCTGCTGTTACTGCTGCATTATAGGCAAGCACCAGGTCCCCCAGATCCATGACCTCCCTCAGCCTGTTCGATAGATCTAGTACCGCCATTAGGCCTTCAGGGGTCATGCGGTACTGGACCATTTCCATAGGGGCAGGCCCATTAGGGGGAGCCCTGCAACTGAACCTTATTGCGTGATGGTCAGACCATCGAACTGGTTCCACCACCAGGCCAGATATCTCCATCCCCAGGAGTAACATCAGATCCAGTGACTGACCCTTAATGTAGGTTGTGGAGGTAACAGCCTGCATGAGGCCTAATGAGGTCATTAGTTGGAGGAAATCACATACAAATTGCAAGAGTTCATTGTCAACCCAGGCATTGAAATTCCCCCAGAATCAACCATCTGGGAGATCCCAATACCACATCGATGATGAAGTCTGCAATTTCCTGCAGGAATGCTTTCTCATCTCCGGGTGGATGGTAGACAAGATGAATCTTGCACCCCATGCCTGCAGCCACGATATACTCAAAGGATCTGGTGCATCCCACTGGCACCTCAACAAGGCCCATGCATACATTGATGATTTGTTTATAATTTGGACAGAGGGCACTGACACACTTCAGGATTTTCATCAGGAACTTAATAATCTCCACCCAACCATTAAGCTTTCCCTGGAATATTCTGCTACCAATGTTAATTTTCTGGCTACCACTGTCACCATCAAGGATGGAACCCTACATACATGTATTTACAGGAACAGAACAGGCAGACAGAGATACTTCCACAGGAAAAGTAATCACCTGAGTCACGCAAAAAAATCTGTCACGTATAGTCAAGCACTTCGGTACCACTGTCTCTGTTCAAATGAGGAAGACTGAGAGACATTTAGCTATGTTGAAAAACACCTTTATTGAGCAGGGACAGTCTTCCAGAGAAATTGACAGCAGTGGAACATGCTACACAAGTACCAAGAGAACACCTACTGCAATATAAAGAAAAGACCACTACTTACAGAGTACTGTTAGTAGTCACAAATCATCCTGACCTTGAACTTCTACATAAGATTATTAAGTACCTACACCCAATAATCAGTGAGGATGAAACCCTTAGTTGTATTTTTTGAGAACTGCCAGTACTATCTTTTAAACAACCATCCAATTTAGCCAATCTGATTATTAAGAGTAAACTGGAACCTGAACAGAGTGCTATGACATCACATGGCACACAATCCTGTAATAAACGCAGATGTAAAACTTGTGAGCACATTTCCACTTCAGACTGTGTGGTTACCGCACAAAACAGACAATACAGGATATTGGGTAATTATACATGTACATCAAGCAATGTTGTTTATCTTATTCAATGCAGGAAATGCCCTCACTCAGGATATGTTGGGGAGATGAAACAACGTCTCTGCACTAGAATGAATTCACACAGCTATGATATTAATAGGAAGATGATTGACAAACCAGTGGCACAACACTTCTCTCAGGATGACCACTCAATCTCAGATATGTCTGTGATGGTCTTGAAAGGATATTTCAACAGTACACCACAGAGACATGCTTGTGAGATCAGACTTATGTTATTTCTTATTATGGTGGAAGATGGCTTGAACATTGATGTTGGATATATGACACATTGCATGTAAACGTATATGGACCTTTACTTCAAAGGATGGACATACATATTTTAGGTTTCTAGTGAGCCTTGGACTTTGACTCTTATACAGTCCCTCTTAACTGGTTATCTACAGGTTGGCCACTCACATTAGTATCATGTGGATGTGTGTGTGTGTGTGTGTGTGTGTGTGTGCATGTGCATGTGTGTGTGTGTGTGTGTGGGCTTGTGTACTGTACATGTTATGTGTGTTGCTGGGGGAGATGAAGTGTGGCACATTGAATTTTTAATATGGATATTTGAGATGGGTGGTTATGTGGATATAGTGGATGTGAATATTGTGGTCATATTAAGGTTAACTTATGTTCAGGCACATGGCATTACAGTGTCATAGCAGCTAGGGCTCTGGGCTCATGTTGTGGTGAATGTTTGCTTCCTTCTGCTGGTTCGGTGATTTGAGTGTGTACTGCTGTGTTTTTACATTCTGTACTTGTTTGGATGTGTTGTCTCATTTGCTTGGGGGCTCATGACAGGTGTAATTTCTTTTTGTGTGACTGTTGTAGTGATTGGTGCAGTTGATGGTGTGTTTGGATTCATGTGCATACGTTTAATTTTGAGTGGCTGCTTTCTCCGGGGTGAGGGAAGGGAGGGGGATTTGATTCCTAGGGATTTTTGTTTGGATTCCTTAGTCTGTAGTTTCTGGAACACAGTGGCTGGTTGAGAATGTGTTGGGAATGTTTCTCCAGCCGGCTGTGCTTATATCGATGTGATGCACTTATTCACTTTGGGTTGACATTGCTTTCATCCTTCCGTATGCCATGTAGAGAAAGTTGTTGTTGTTGTAATTTTTGGGGCTTATTTTTTATTTTTTACTTGTTAATATGTAACATTTTGACATGTAATTGTTTTATCAAGGGTCATTTTCTTGTCATAGGTCGTATTCACAAGCTAACAGTTCTGAGTAGAGCTGAAACTGGCTTCTACTGGTGCGTTCTGACCTCACTCTTGGAATATGTGTCTTTGGGAGTTTTTTCACTTGACATATAATTTAGTGAGTAGAGAATCTTAGTGTTTTGTTATTCATTAGACCGATACCTGGTATAATATATGTGGGTTGAACTCTCTGCCTGCTGTTATCTCTGGGCAACCTTTGACCTTTACGTTTGGTTCAGCTGAAAGCATACTTAAGATATTCAAGCTCTCTGAATCACCTTAATTATGTTCTGAAGGCTTGTTTTAAACCAATGAGAATTATTTCTATTTGTTTTCAGCATGTTCTAAATGTTTATAATATAGGATTTTCTAAATAACTGTCAAGCTTCCGAAGAAGGGCTTGTTGGCCCAAAAACTAAAGTTATTTACTCATTTTGTAACATTCTTGTTGGTCCCATAAAAGGTATCAAATCATTTGTTCTGGATCTATTCTAATTTTTCATAAATCCTTGGATGAAGGGGTAGAGATACAGGTGTGGAAAGTGGCTACAGTGATGCCATTCTTCAAAAAGGGCACACAATTAGATTACAATGATTATATACCAGTGAGTCTTAATTGATGGTGGGTAAAATTCTGGTGGCCATTATTAATGAAGTTCTAGAAAAATTCTTAAATAGAATAAACCTAATGGATGAGTCTCAACATGTCTTCAGGAGGGGCAGATCCTGCCAGCCCAACCTCTTGAAGTTCTTTGAGGGCACAAGTAGGGAGATGGACAAAGGTCATCTGTTGATGTCATTTTTGGGGTTATAGTAAGCCTTTTGATGGTATACCACATTACAAATTAGTATTCAAACTTCAGGGAATGGGAGTAAACAGCAGGCTAGTTAAACTGGATTGAATTGTGGTTGTGGGAGAGAAAGCAGAATGAAGCCTTGAGAAGGTATATGTTCAAATGGGCTATGGTCACTAGTGGAGTTCTGCAAGAGTCTGTACTCAGTCCTACCTTGTTTAATATATATGTATCATCCAAGAAGTGTAATGGGGACATCTGGTGACCATATCTTCAGATGTCACGAAGATAGTAGCAGCTGTAGACACTGATGAAGGCATTCAGAATCTGCTTGTGGAAATAAAACAGCTAGAATCCTGGGTGAGCTCTCATAAGCTGGACTTTAAATGGATAAATGTGCAGTAATTTACATGGGCACAAAAAAACAAGTGAGTTAATTTCACTTGGGGAAGGAAATTAAAGGAAAACTCACAGAGAAGGCTCAAGGTATCCTAGTAACAGAGGACCGTTCCTTTGATAAGCACTGTGGGGAGGTCACCAGAAAAGTGCCACATAATACTAGGATGCATTAGGCAACACATAGCAATTATAGACCAAAAAGTTGTCATCCTCTTATTTGAAGCCCTTTAGTAGGCTTCACTTGGAGTACTGCAGCCAGTTTGGGGCCTCCCAAACAAAAAATCCGTTAACTATACAGTATATAAAGACTGCAGAGGAGGGTGTCCAAAATGGCTGTGGGACTCAAGGAATTGAGTTATGAACAGAGATGGGAACATCTTGACCTATTCACACTTGAATATAGGAGAATGAGGGCATTCCAAAAGGAGGATCTCAAGCACTATCTGGGCATGGAAGCTAAAACCATAGCATATGGAATCAGGAAACACAAGCTGCAGTTAAAAGGCAAATAATTCAACACCACAAAAAAGACAATGCGGTTTACACAGAGAGAAGTCAATACTTGGAATAAACTTCCAAGTGAGATAGTGCATAGCCACAATAGGGAAATGTTTAAGAAAATGTTAGATGACCACTGTAAAATAAGGGTATAAAAGGATACTACCATTGAGAAATGGTGAGTCTCTATGGGCAAATTCTTCCTTCCTTCCTTCCTTCATTCCCTCCCTCCTTTCTTTCTTTCTTTCTTTCTTTCTTTCTTTCTTTCTTTCTTTCTTTCTTTCTTTCTTTCTTTTCCAGATGTGTCCTGGGGGTGAGGGGAAGTGGAGATAAAATCAACAGATGGGAAAAACGCACTAAACAGCAATAACAATATTACAATACAAAAAACAGAAGTCACATGCAGCAACACAGTATATTAAAGGAGCAAATCATAAATATTGAGGAAAAATCAGCACAACAGATACATGAAGTAGATAAGAGTGTGCTATGACAGGCAGAGGGAAACTACTCACACAGGTAAAGCATGGGGATGAGGGGAACAAAATGGCCAGGAAAAAAACTAGTGGGGAGAAGGAAGACAAGAGTCATCAGTTTCAGGATTGGTGGTAGAGAGCTCCCATTGGAGTCATAGAAGGAGGGCTGCATATGAGACATGAGCAGCAGGAGGAGGCAGAAGCCAATTGGGTCATCGCACAACACAAGGGCACCAAATTTGAATGCAGCTGGGCTATTTAAGGCTAAGCCCAGCCACAAACAGAAGGAGAGTCAGCAGTTTCGGGAGTAGTGGTAGAGGGCTCCAGTCAAAGCTGTAGAAGGGGTTCAGAGGCCGTAGCCACATGGTGGGGGCTCTTGTATAGAGCCACACTGGAAGGCTGCATCCACAGCTTGAGCAGCAGGAGGTGACGGCAGCCAATTGGGTCATCACGCAACACAAGGGTGCCTGCCACCAAAACACATGGCTACATTGGCCAAGCCCAGCTGCAAAAAAGAAGGAGAGTCAGCAGTTTTGGGAGTGGTGGTAGTTGGCTCCCATTGGAGCCATAGAAGGAGTTCAGTTGCTGTAGTCACATGGTGAGGGCTCTCGTTAGAACCATATTGGAAGTCAGTATTCATGATTTGAGCAGCAGGAGGAGGTGGAGGCCAATTGGGTCGCTGCACAACACAAGGGCACCAAATTCAAATGTGGCTGGGCTATTTAAGGCCAAGCTCAGCCACAAACAGAAAGAGAGCCAGCAGCTTCAGGAGTGGTGGAGGCTTCCTTTGGAACCATATATGGAGTTAGGCAGCCATAGCCATGTGGTGGGGCACTCTCGCTAGAGCCGCACCAGAGGGATGCATCCGTGGCTTGAGCAGCAGGAGGAGACAGTGGCCAATCAGGTCACCACACAACACAAAGGTGCCAATTTCAAATGTGGTGGGCTATTTAAGGCCAAGCCCAGCCACAAACTGAAAGAGAAGCAGCAGTTTTGGGAGTGGAGGTAGAGGGCTCCCTTTGGAGCCATAGAAGGAGTTTGGTGGCCGTAGTCACATGGTGGAGGGCTCTTGCTAGAGCTGCACTGGAGGGCCATATCCATAGCTTGATCAGCAGGAGGAGGCAGTGGCCAATTGGGTTGCTGCACAATACAAGGGTGCCAAATTCAAACATGACTGGACTATTTAAGGCCAAGCCCAGCCACAAACTGGAGAATCAGTTTTTTCTCCTACCCTCCTGCCCCACACCACCTCCATTATTAAATGGGCAGGCTGAGCCACTCCCAGTAGTGGTCTTACCTATCAGGAGGGGGCATGATGAGGAGTACAAGAAGGGAGTGGATGCAAGTTGTACTTTGGGGCAGTGACTGCATTTGCTGGACGGACTTGCATCTTCAATCCAGGTACTGTGAATACATCCAGAACATTGTGTGTTGCATTTTTGCACCAAAACCAAGGGTACTGGGACATTTAAGTATTATCTGTGGATGTAAGGGGTCTGTGTCTCTAGTGGGTGATTATCATATGATAGTCAAAATTGGATATAGCATTGTTGCACTGCAGCATTAGGGCCTGTAAAGTTATTGAAATAAGACACATTCATTTTGGTATTGCATTTTTATACTACAGTATTAAGGCCTGTACAGTTATTGCATTGAATTTCATTAGCAGCATTGGGCCCTATAAAGTTATTAAAAAAATACAGGCAGTTCGGGTATTGCCTTTTTATATTGCAGCATTACGGCCTGTACAGTTATTGCATTGAATATCATTAACACTTATAGCACATTTAGGGGAGAGTGCTACACATTTCTTAGGGAAAACAAATAAACTAGTTAGGAATGTTTAGTAGTTTTCAATAGTTTTACCTTGTGAAAGACTGGGATAGGATGGGGAGCAGCTGGGATGGTAGGAGCATGGGGGGGTGTCGGTGGGAGCAGGAAGGAGGACCAGTGGGGGAATGGAGGGGCATGAGGGTAGTGTGAGGGTGGGAGCGGTTGGGGTTTAAAATATGGGGGGTTGGGGACCTAGCAGGATAGTGAGATGTAGTGGTTGTGGTGCAGCAGTGCATATGGCCACACTCTGGAATTTTGAAGCATGCCCCGTATGTGTGAGAGTGTTTCACCTGGAAAGTGAGATTAGAGAGTTAAGGAGGTTGGTGGATTGCTTGTTAATGGAAGCGAGGCAAGGTGGGGGATGTGGTGGGGGGTTCAAAGCTCAGGGTGAAAAACTTGCCAGCTCAGATGGGATGAGAGACAGTGGGGATGTTGGCAAAGACAGCAGACCTGTAACTGGATGCAGCAGGGATGAACTGGCAGGGGGTAGTAAGGGGTGGGTGGAGGGTCTTTCCACTCAAGGTCATCTTGGAGTTTGAGAGGCAAACATGGGGTGGCAGGATGTGGTTCGGAGGTGAGGGAGAGGAGGCAAGGCTGGAGAAAAAGGGGGTGGTAATGTCAACCATGGAAGAGATAAGAGGGTAAGGGGTAGTGGCTCTGCAGAAGGTATTGAGGAGGAAAGCAGGTATTCACCTTTGCAGAACTTAAGAGGGGACAATGGGAGTATGCTGATACAGGAAGGAAGCAGCACAGGTGTGCAATGGGAGACAGAGAAGGATGAAGGTGAAAGGGGGGTACAAGAGGGGCAGGCGAGTCAGAGGGGGATAGGATACCTGAAGGAACAGCCGAGGGTAGGGTTGGGATCAGGAGCAAGGGGGTGTTGGGACCAAAGCTGAACTCAGGCAAGAGGGAACTAGGAGGGGGTTGCAAGAGCAGGGCTGGGGCAGGGGCTGCACATCTTCCTCTAGGAAGGGAGAAGGGCTCTGAGTGCAGAAAGTGGAGGGACCCAGATAGCAGGGAGGGTAAGTAAGAGGGTGACAGGGGGAGGAGAGGCAATGCTGACAGGCAGGGAGAGGGCAGGGGGTAATAGTAGGCAAGACACAGTGGCCAGTGAAAGCAGGGTCCTGGGTCTGGGGGACTCCATTATTAGGGGAATCAGGTGGGGTGAATCTAGAGAGGGCATTGGGAGTACTAAAGCTGTGGAATGTATGCTGGGAATTACACTTTTTAGAGTCGGGAACCTTGTGCACTCCTTGGTAAAAAAAAAAAAAAACATGGGGAAAGCCCCACATTGTGGTACACATTGGTACAAATGATGTGGAGGAGAACAATGTGTAAGAAGTGCAGGCCAGATACCAGGAAGTGACTAGATTATGTGTGGCTGAAAATTGCTCAGTATCCTTTTCAGAAAACTTGCTAGCACCAAGGGGTACTCTGGAAATAAAACAGAAAATCAGGGAAATCAGCTGGCTAAGGGAATTGTGCCAAGCTAGTGGGTATGGGTTGGTGGGAGACTGGAGGACTACATGGGAGAATAAAGAACTTTATGCTAGGAACTGCCTTCATTTAAGCAAGGGGGGAAGGAGGTCCTTAAGAACAAGCTGGGGGAGTTTATATCTAGGTGGCAGGATTTAAACTAGAAGAGGGGGAGGGCTAAAGAGTACTGGGCTCTTGAACAAGTCTGAAGGGCATAGGCTCTTCCCCCATACTGGAGGGATACAAGGAGTTGGGACCAACCATGGGGGGGGCAGGGGAAAAGGGGGGGATAGGCACAGAGAAAATTTGGGCAAGGGCTGGAAAGTTGTCCTGATTAATGCATGGAGTCTGGGAAACAAGATGCTGGAATTTTCAGGCATTGCTAGTGGAATGGAGTGGATGTGGCTGCAATCACAGAGACTTGGGCCACCCAGTACCACTAATGGGACATGAAAATTCCAGTGTATATGGCAATTAGAAAGGAAAGGTCAGTGCGTAGTAGGGGAGGGGTCACACTGTTTGTCAGGGACGTGATAGTATGGAGCAGGGAGGAGATGGGGGGAATGTGGAGGCAGTATGGGCCTTTTTGTTAAATAGCTAAGGAAGGAGAGTTAATCTGGGTGTGGTCTACAGGCCACCCATGCAGCCAGAGAGCATGGACAGAGAACTAATAGATAACCTGAGGAGGCACTGCAGAAGGGGGAAGGGAGGAATGTGATCCTAGGGAACTTCAGCATGCCAGGAATGAACTGGAGCTTCATGACATTGGCGTCTGCAAGGGAGCAGAGTGTACTCGATGCACTGCAGGACAAATTCTTGACTCAGCTTGTTGAAGAGCTGACAAGAGAGGGAAACATACTGGAGTTGGTCCTAGATGATGGGGAACATGTCAAGGATCTGGGAGTAGAAGCCCAGTTGGCTGGTAGTGACCATTCCATAGCATTTCTTACCTTAGACTTGGAGAAGGAGAGGCACCTAACAAAGACCACAGTAGTGGACTTTAGCAGGGCAAACTTCAGGGAGATGGCAGATATTCTCAGGGGTCATATAAGCAACATCAGGTTAGGGATGGACATGGAGGGACAATGGGATATGCCAAAGCAGGGTATCCTGGATGCCATGAAAACCTGTGCCAGGTCACTAAATAAGATGACCAGAGCCTGGAAACCCTGCTGGTGGATAAGGGAGGCACAGAAGGAAATAAGGAATAGGAGGCTGGCCTTTAGAAAGTACAAATGCTCCCACAGTCAGGCTGACCTTTAGGAATATCAGAGGATTTCCAGGGAGGTTAGCAGAAAGGTTAGAAAGGCCAAGGGGGATAAAGAGCTTAGATTAGCAAGAAGGATCAGTGAGGGGGAGAAGGAATTCTTTAACTATATTAGAGAGAGGAGGAAGGGAGGGGGCAGATGAGTAAGCTGAGGAAGGTGGGTAGTTGGGTACAGGGGGCTTTGGAGCAGGCTGAAGTGTTAAATGACTTCTTCAGCTCCATCTTCACTAGGGAAAGGGTTGAGCCATTGCCTCAATGAGGGGACAGGAAAGGGGAAATGGGGAGGATCTCACAGATGGTGAGATTCAGATAGGAAGGTTTAGGGAGGCTCTCAATTCCTTGAGGACAGATAAAGCTCCAAGACAGGACAGCATCCACCCGAGGGTTCTGAAGGAACTGGTGGGTGTCCTTTTGACTTCATTGACAGAACTATTCAATTCCTCCCTCAAATCGGGATGGTCCCTCTGGATTGGAGATTGGCAAATGTAGTGCTCCTCCACAAGAGTGGACCTTGGGATGATCCGGAAAATTACTGACTGGTCAGCCTGACATCCATAGTGGGGAAAATGTTGTAGGCCTTCTTGAATGAATGGATGGTGCAGTTCCTCAAGGTAAATGGTTTTCAGAATGAAAACTAACATGTGTTTGTCTAGGGGGAAATCATGCCAAACAAACCTGGTTGAATTCTTTGACTCGGTGACTAGGTCCCTGGATGGGGGAAAGACAGTTGAAGTTCCATACCTGGACTTTAGCAAGGCTTTCAATTTGGTCCCACATAAAAGGCTAATTTAAAAATTATGGGGACTGGGGGTGGGAGATGCGTTGTTGGGGTGGGTAGTAAATTGGCTTGGGAATAGACAACAGAGGGTGGTGGTAGATGTTGAAGTCTCGATGCAAAAAGAAGTCATCAGCGGGGTCCTACAAGGCTCAGTCTTGGGCCCTATTCTTTTTAATGTGTATGTCTCAGACATCTGGGAGGGAATAGGCAATAAAATTAGTTTATTCACTGATGGAAGATACCAAACTGCGGGCAGTGGTGGATAGGGAGGAGGGAAGGACGGCACTATAGGGCAGCCTGCAGAAACTAGAATAGCTGGCCCACACATGGCAGCTAGAGTTGAATGCACATAAATGCAGTGTTCTGCATCTTGGTAGTAGGAACCCTGAGTATATCTACCACTTGGGGAGGATACAGCTGACTGTAACAACAATGGCAAAGGGCATGGGGGTTATGATTGATGCTAAAGGGAACCACTCAGAGTAATGCAGGAGGGCAGTGACCAAAGCAAACAGTATGCTAGGGTGTATAGCCAGGGGGATAACTTACAGGAGAAAGGAAGTCATACTTTCCTTGTACTCCTCATTGATGAGGCTGTATTTGGAGTACTGTGGGCAATTCTGGTGGCCACACCTTAAAAAGGAGATCATACTTCTGGAGAGGATCCAGAGATGGCAATGAGAATGATCAGTGGTATGGAGGGGTTGTCATATGAGGATAGGCTCAGAGAGCTGAATATGTACTCCCTGGAGGACAGGAGGGATGGGGGAATATGATAGAGATCTTCAAATATCTGAAGGGGTTCAACAGAGGGAGCAGGGAGGGTTTGCTCAGGCTGAGGGAAGAGGGGACTACAAAAGGCCATAGTCTAAACCTGGAAGAGGGGAGGTTCAGGGGGAAGGTGAGGGGTCATTATTTCACAGAGAGGGTGGTGGCACCCTGGAATGCTCTGCCAAATGATCTGGTAAAAATGAGTAAAGTGTTTTTTTTTAAGAAGTGATGGGACAGGCACAGGGGCACAGTATGTAAGACGGGCAAGGAGATCTTGGAGCAGTAGAGGGAGGAGATGAGGGGGAGGTGGAATGAAATGGTAGGTGGAAGAGCAGCCAAGGTGCATTACCAGTGAGCTGCATCAGGCAGACAAGATAAACAATAGGCCTAATCTGCTGGCAACTATGTATGTATGTATGTATGTAAGAGGTAAAGGGTCAAATACAGTTAAAGATGGGAGAAGAAAATCATGAAGAAGAGACTTAAAGCAGCAGTACTAGATAAAAATAAAATTGGTTGTTATGCAACAGTTTGTTCCCTGTGCTCTGTTCAGCACTTACCTGGTAATCTTTATTGATTTCCCTGTACTATCACCCCATAATTTGTTCCATTTTTCTTCATTTTTGTTTACATTTTCCCACCTGTCACATTGAATTGGAACCCTCTTCTGCCAGCCGCACATGCTCATAACTCACAGCTTCTACACAGGGACAGTGGAAATGCACCACATAGGGTTCCACAGAAGTAAACAAAAGATGTGATGTGATGTGATATGAGGGGGAGCTCGGCTGCAAATTAGGCACCAGTCATATTTTTTGTGGATCCACAACAATCAAAATAAATGTTAAATATATAAAAAGCTAAAGATCATTAGAAAAAAATATTTAGAGATATGGAAACTGGAACTATGGCTGCATGCTTCCAGCCAAAACCAGATTTTTGATTTCACTTCCTGATTGTCTAGTATAGCTGCTTTAAAGGAGAAAGCATAAGAGGTAGAGCAAATTGTAAAATGAATACATTGCTTCTGGACTTGAAAATTACCTTTGAAACCTAAAGAGTTTCTGCCTTTGACAAACAAAATCTGGTCAGAGCCAATATGGCTATGGAGAGCTCTTAGGAGTAGCAAGGCCATTGAAAAGAATATGCAGTGCTCTCGCTGCACCGGAGTCAGCTGTAACTAATACTGTAGCAATAACAGTACTGCACATGCGTGATACTTGCACATGAGCAGTTTGCACCAGAGTCAGCTGTGTGCAACATGGTGGCACTGACATAACTACATATGCATGATAAAGTACTTTGCATGCACAGTTTATGTTAGTGCCACCATGTTGCACGCAGCAGCCTTCACTTCCACAGCTGTGGAAAGGAAAAGTAGTGCGTTTGGAGGTAG
Organism: Neoceratodus forsteri; assembly: GCA_016271365.2. NCBI lineage: Eukaryota > Metazoa > Chordata > Ceratodontiformes > Ceratodontidae > Neoceratodus > Neoceratodus forsteri. The sequence goes on from JADMNL010000035.1 coordinate 106,310,643, forward strand.
GTATGTTTATGCGGCCTGTGGAGGGGAAGGGCTGCATAAACAGAATCACTGGAAAGTATTCCAGAGCACTGTGGCAGCACATCAGACAGTGGTCTGGTCACGTGCTTCTGCAGTGCTCTTATATAAATCTGATTATGGCATAACATCTATGGAGCTTGGCCCACACAGCCATAAAAATCAGACTGAGGAGGAGTCTATTAAACTAGAGATCTGGTTTGGGACTTGCTTATCATCACAGTCAATTTCTCATTATTTTCTAAGCAGTAATTTCTGGTAAATGTGCCTTAACCATATTGATCTCAGTGCTGGTAGACTACTTCTGGTTTTCCCCTGATTGTAATAGACAGGGGTAGTAGCAGTCTTGAAGAAATAGCTGCTGGTGGCAGCATGCTCTGAAAAAAAAGAGGCTTCCATGCTCATCTGCACATTTTAGAAATTACCCCTTTCCTTGTCTTTGCTTAAAAAAAACTGACCCCTTTAACACAAAAACAAGGGGTCAGTTATGGCCTCCACCCCCCCTTTTTTCACTTTAAGTGAGGAACATGATTATGGGTTTGCATCAGATGTATAGTGGCAGTCAAAGATGCATAATATTGTTAAACAGTAATCAACTGTATGTAAAAGCTTGTTTTTTTGGAATGTGTGCTTTCTTAATGTTGTCAGTACCACTCCACCCATTTTGTACTTGTTCCTGGATTTCTGTGCCCCAAGTGCATTATTTTATATTTCTATGTTCAGGACAAAAAGGCCTTTAAAATGAGGGTAGTCACTAATCTAAATTATTTATATTTTTTGATAGCCATCAGACATGTGAATTTTGTAAAACAAAAATGGAAATACAGGTAACAAGATGACCATATTTTACAAAACATAAGGAATTCAGATTAGTGACTGCCCTCATTTGAAAGGTCTTTTTGTCCTGAACAATTTTCATGTTTCAGGTTGTTTTTGTGCACCTTGAATAGTTTTAAATATATTTAGATTTGTTTGGAATGTGTGCCTTAGGAAGATTCTCAAAGAAAAGCAGTCTGGAGTTCTGTCTCTAACATTCTAAACACACAATGGGTCTGAATGAGTTACATTAGGCATGACAAGAGATAAACAAGGTGGTCTGGTGTAGCATTTCATTTAACTGACATAGTGGTTTGCAAGCATGAGGCTGTTTAGAAGTGCAATATGAGCTATGCCAAACAAATATACATATCTTTACAAATATATGACTTAAAAATAAACGACCAGTTTGAAAGTTGTTTTGGACAAAATTACCTTTCAAATGAGCCTATTCATTAAGTTGCATTAATTATATTTTTTAAACTATGGTCATCTGATTGCCTGAATTTTCATTTTTCATGGGAGTTATGCCAAACAAATGTAACTATCTCTAAATGCATATGAGTTACACATAAACAACCAGCATGAATGTTTTTCAGGACAAAAATATCTTTCCAATGAGCCTATACATTAAACTAAGCTGCTGTAATTATATTTTTTAAACTATGGCCATCTAATTACCTGAATTTTCATTTTTCTTCACAATTTTCACCTTTTGGATGGCTACATTTAAAAAATCTAATGATTTCAGATTAGTGACTACCCTCATTTGAAAGGTCATTTTGTTCTGAACAACTTTGATATTGGTTGTGTATTGGTAACTTATATACTTTCTGTGATTTACATTTGTTTGGTATGACTCCTACTGTGTTCACTCAGAGACAAAAAATGAGGCTCTTTGGAAGACCATATTTTACAAAATATAAAGAATTCAGATTAGTGACTACCCCCATGTGAAAGGTCTTTTTGTCCTGAACATCTTTCACCTTGGTTGTTTTTGTGCACCTTGAATAGTTTTAAAGATATTAAGATTGGTTTGGAATGTGTGCACTTTTGCTATGAATTCTGCACAGTGCCTTAAGATTTGCAGAGAAAAGCAGCCTGGAGTTCTGTCTCCAACATTCTAAACAGAAAGAAGGGAGCATATCATTTAACTGCCATAGTGATTTGCTTTTATGGATCACTACACTGAAAAGTTCAAAAGTGTGTTCCATGGTATCCTATTTTTCTAGCTAAAGCAAGATGGCTGTATGTTCCACCCACAACCATAAAACGGTGCTTTTGGTGAAACCCAAAATTGCTCAGTTTCTGTGAGGACATTCTCTGTCCTGGCTTTGATCCCAGAAGAAGGATGGACAAAAAGACTTTTGCCTAATCCCTAACTCAGGGACCAATTGGATTTTGAGTACTGTACTCTGGACTTGGTACCCAATGTACCATCTGTAACTGCAGCCCACAATAGGGTTAAACATTTATCTGGTTAACATCTTGTGGCAGAATAAAACCTAATACTTGATACTAGCTAAAGGAGAGGACATTCTTTTGTTATTGCTGTATTTTACTGGTGTTCCAGCATTGTTGCACAGGTTCCCCAGTGCCATGGCCTACTTCAGTTCCTGGGTTAAAATATAAATCTTTTGTGTAGCCCTTCCCCAAGAGCCAAGCAGGTAACGACCCTAGTGAGGTCAGGATCATGTTACAGTAACTTAAAACATCATGGAACATTATGCCTTTTTGAAAATGAATACAAATTATGTTTCAAGCTAATGCCTGAAATATATATTACATTAGATTGAAATATATGTTTACAGCATTTGCTTGAACTATATATTGCAAGCTAATGTTTTAAGTATAAAAGTTTTGCATATATCCTCTTTAAGATTTATAAGTACATTATTTGCTGAACATACTCTTGATAGATTATATCTTATATGCACTGAGGGTTCCATCCTCGGAACATGCCCATCCGAGTGAGCCTGTCATTAGGGCACCAGGATTTAAATTCGCTGCCTGCTTTTTATGAGGGGGACTGTGCCCCTGCACCCCCATGTGGGGGGCTGTGACCTCATGCCTCCCTAACTAAAGATTCTAACTCCAGGGGGGTGGACCTTGGGGAAGGGGTGGCAAATTTTGAATTTTGGTGCCCTATTGATGGGTGCTCTCAGACCGGCACATGGATGGCTGGCGGTGTGCATGGAGTTCATTAATGTTCCTACTAAAATGATAGTTCACCATACCATTATGACCAAGTTATTAATCTTTTATTTGCTGAAATGTCAATGTGCAAAAATATCTGTGTTAGCCATCTCTTGCTTGTATATACAGTTTGCCTAGGAGAGTCCAACGGAGATACATTTTGTTTTCAGTATAATCTTTTTTCTCCAATTTTATAGCTAGAAGGTCTGAAGAACAGAAAAGACAAATGGCTTGCTTATGGTCAACAGCAGGCCAGTGACAGTGGAAGAATGAGATCTTTTCATCAAAATATTCAGAATTAATTGTTCTAATAAGTAGACCACACCTATTTAAAATTAACTATTGGCATTGGTGATGAGGGAGTGTACTGATGCTGTACATACTGAGTTGACTTTCAAACAGTTATACTAACATTAAACATGTTTGCTTGCATTTAGGAGTTTTTGGAAAATACAGCACTTTTGGGTCATTACTATTGGATTGGCTTAACTGACAAGGCCATTGAAGGTGTCTGGAACTGGGTTGACAACACCAGCTTTAACTCTACACCACAGTAAGTAACCACAGATGATTTAAATCTAGTCAGGACATGCTGTCTAAAAGGTTTTATCTGGCAAGTAATGATCCTGATCCTGTCCCTACCCTAACTACTGCCTTAGCTTCACAGCCCTTAGCAGCAAATGGTTGCCTTATTTCCAATGATACTTTGACCCCTGAAGTTTTTATTCCTGTTTTCACTACTGCCTTAATCTCACAGCCTTCTACAGAGGATAGCAGTGTTATTCTGACTAGCATTATTGGTCCTCTTCCAGTTGAACCTTCTAAAAAAAGAGCTTGAGAAGATGAATTTTGTCCAGACAGTTGTGTGGAGGATTCCATTTGGTATAATGTTCAAAAATCCAAAGTTAGTAAAAAAGGAAGAAAGGCTGAACAGTTTAATATCATTCTACACAACAGTTTTGATTCTCTGTCATCTCTTCCCTTGGACCCTGTGGTACCACTTATAAATAACACAATTAATGATAATATTCTTTTGGATCCGTTTGTCAGTGTTGGATCACAAAATATTATTTCTCAGATCCCATCCCCCTCTAATCTGATTTTGGACTTTCCTTTAATTGACTTTTCATCCAGTAATACTTACATCAATACCCCTGAAAGTATGACATCATTACCTACTCCAAGCAGTAATGACTCAATTTCTAGACAAATTTTAGTAGTGGGTGACTCCATTGTAAAACACTTGGACAGGGCTATTTGTGAACCAGACAAGTACAATAGGGTGTGTTCTAGCTTTATTGGAGCTAAAATTGCTGACATAACATGAATGGCTGATAATATATTTAGTTCCCAGGATAGTAATCCCCTCTGTATTATTCATGTAGGTGCTAACAACATTTATCATGATTCTATCCAAGATATTAAATCAGATTATGTTGCTATGATGAATAAGTTGATTGAATTAGGTTGTGATGTCTATTTCTCTGAGATTTCACCTATTCTTAGGTTCTCTCCCTTTTTAAATTCCAAGATTAAAAACATCAATAATTGGCTCCACCATTGGTGTTTGCATCAGAATATTACTTGCATTACCCATTGGGAGGAGTATTTTGATCAACCTGAACTGTTTTGCTATGATGGTTTACATCTTAGTAGACATGGAAATGTTTTATTGAGTAAACAGTTTCTATCAATTATTAATGATTGTTTAAACTAAAACTCAGGAGGGGGGAAGTCAAGGATTTTTACCTCCTCTCTTAAATTGGGCAAATCTTCGAGTCAATATTTGAACTTTCTAACTTTAAATGCTGGCCGTTTAAATAATAAATATGATGAACTTCAGTGTAAGGCAGTAGAAAATAATGTTGACATCATCACTGTTTGTGAAACTTGGGGAGGTGATAACTTAGTCTGGATAAGGCACTTACCTGGGTATGCTAATTTTTTGTAAAAATAGGCTGGACAGGAAGGGAGGGGGAGTGGCAGTCTTTATCAATACCAAAATCAATGCAGTGAACATTTCTACCTTGGTAAAAACACATGACCTTCCAATTGAAACATTATGGCTTAAACTTTTTTTATCGAATCAGGAATTTATTATACTAGGTACATGTTACCTTCCTCCCAATTCACCAACTGTTATCCTAGATGCTATTATGTCTGAATATGAACTGGCTAATCAATTAGGAAATGTTATTATTACAGGTGATTTTAATATCCCGATATTGATTGGCAGTCTTCTATTGCTTCTAGCTATAAAGGGAATGAATTTTTAGCAATTTGTCATGTATTAAATGTGAAACAGTGAGTTTCATCAGCCACTAGAGGAAATAACATTCTTGATCTTGTTTTGGCAAGTTTTAATTTAGACATAAGGAATGTCAATGTATCTTCCCCAGCTGGTGATAGTGATCACAGTTCTATCTTATTTACCCTTCAGACACATTTGTTCTATAACACTAATATTTCTATCATTTATCTATATGATAAAGCTGATTTTACTTCCTTTAAATGGGATCTTGAGGCCATTGCTTGGGCATCCGCCTTTCTTAATCACTCCCCCCAACATTGTTGGACCATTTTTAAATCATTAATTACTGATTTAAGAGACATACATGTTCCATCAAAAGTTAAGAATTCTGATGGGAAACAAGTACTGAAATGGATGAATCACAACATAAAAAGACAGATTAGATATAAAAATAAAAAATATCGAAACTTTCAAAAGAATAAGACTAGTTCGAATTGGGAGTGTTATGTCAAATCAAATAAAAAATGCAAATCTTGTATTAAAAAAGCAAAATCCAGATGGGAATTGAATTTGGCAAAAAGGGCTAACAAAGACAAATCAAAACCATTTTTTTCCTATATTAATTCATTAAAAAAACATCATGTAAGGTTGGGCCACTTATAATTGATAACAGTCTCATCCATGATCCCAAAACTATGGCTGATGTTTTCAATACTAGATTTTGTAAGATCTTTACATTATCTGATATTAATACGTCCTTGTCCCTTACAAATTGTACTGATTCACCAATCACTTTTAATGTAGATCTCATTAAGAAAAAATTGTGCACTTTAAAAGGCAAATTTAGTTCAGGTCATGATAACATCGCTGGTCATTTTCATGCTCACGGGCTGTACCTTTGAGCTGCTCACCCGCTTGGAGCTCTTAACTTGATTGAGAAATCCTGGGCCTGGCTGAATAGTAAGAACAAACTTATCCAGTGGCCTCTGTTTACCTTTAGGTGTGCTTGTATTGGTGGATATGAGGATTTTTTTTTCCTTTCTTTTAGTTTTCTGTTGTTTCTGAGTATTTCCTTTCCTCATTTTCTGGTAAGTTTATACTGTCAGCAAAAAGATCACAGAGCTGGCTGTTTGCATGGTGGCTTCTACACAGCAGCCATCAACCTGTCAGCAGTGTTCCATTTAAGGTGAGTGCTGGCCTATTTTGTGCACCACTTTTAAAGAACTTGTGCCAGGGTTGAATAAGGCCCTGTCCAGTTTATTATGCAGAAAGAGTTGAACGCAAGGATCTGTTCTATCCACTACTTTTTTGTCTCTTGTCTGTCTGGTTGCACAGCCAAATGCTCCCATGAGACCTAGGAAATGATCACTCTGATGGTCTTGCAATTCTCTGCCTCTCACTATCGTCACTTGCTGTTTCTGTATTTTCTTTCCCTTGCATATCTGTGGTTATAAAAATGTGTGAATCTTTATGTGAAACTGGGATCCCTTGGTTTGACTTGTATATCGTTATACTGTTGAAATGATTGCACAAATCTGTCTGGAATTTAAGGTGTTAATCTGTGATGCAGTTTGAGCTCATCTTAGGCTTGTTTGCAAGCTGTTTTGCAGAGCTGTCAACATTAGGCAAGTTCTGAGTCACCATGTTCTATTTGGTGCACCTGCAAAGAAACTGACAAGAGCATTTTGAGAGAAACAGGGTGTCTCTTAATGAGTTCCCTGACAAAGACTTATAAAAAGAGCAGCAATGCTCTTGCTAGAGAGACTGAGAGACTGACTGAAACCTGGAACTGGAGATACCCTCAGATGAAAGATTTTGTTTTCTCTGTATGTAATGCCTTTGTAAAAAGTTATACTGAATAATGTTTATATTTTATTTTACTATTATTGATAATAATAAAATGCTGCTTGTGAATTTTACAGCTGCTCCTGGTTTTCCTATGCTTCCTGACCTATGCCTTGATGACAGAAATATGCTTTAAAAATGTTTTGATGAGTACTGATACTCAAGTCAACCCTTGGAAATGCTCCATAAATACTATCAAAGGAGCTGTTTTTCCAAGCATAAAGCATTTTTACTCATCAAACTTTTACTCACCTAATGTCAAAAAGGGTGAGTAGACTACTCTTGAATGCTAGTGTTATCTGAAGCATTGCCTGTCACAATCAAGTGCATTTCAGCCTGGATGTAAATTGCCTTTGCCACTGCAATGCTGTGATTCGGGTAAAACGAAAGGGTAAGGTACTGTATATGCCCACTCCACCAGAGCAGTTGTGACTTTCCTGATAGAAATATGCTCTGTGACAATTGGAGGGATTTGCAGAGGTGCATCTTGGAGCACCGTGCGTATGTTTACCGGGCATTGTGCCCTGGATGCCCACGCCAAGCAGCATGCCACCTTTGGCAGAACAATTCTGAATGGATTGCTATCCTGAGTGAGCCCTGATCTCCATCTGCTCTAGCCTGGGGCACTTTCTCTAAGCTTAGTATTCTGAACCATTAGTGGAATCTATGCAGAAGACCGATTCTTGGAAGATATGAATGTTACTTACTGTAACTGTTGATCTTCCTGAATATCTTCTCCATAGATTATCACACCTGCCCACCATGCCATTGACTCACTCCATTATTGTTGTTTGGTCTTCACTTCTTCGTACTTGGTTTGGGCTGTGAAGACACTGTGTTACTGGGTTTGGTGACCCTTCTTACATGGGCCACCATGGGCTATCTTATGCCCTAAGGTTAAAGGAAAACTACACCCTCACATCTTGCAAATTTTACTTCTTTCCATGTCAACAGACAACTCTTTTCTTGTAGCTGTTAGGGATATATGTACTTGCTTTAGTTTATTTTTACTGTTCATACTAGTCCTTGTAACTATCCTTGTGATTTCCATTTTCTGGTTATAGAAATCTCATTGTACCTGACAGTTTCATTAGCATATAAGAATATCATGTGTCAGTATACTTTAGACTCTACAGTGTGCCTGTCTGCTTAATTAGAGTTCAACAAAACAAGCTGCAGCAAGGTGTGAAATGACACATGTACCTTCTGCTAGCTTTGCAAACTGTCTGAGTTGTAACACGGGGTGTGTGTTCGTGTTCCTTTAAACTGCATTCAATTTGCGTGTTTCAAGAAAGTATTTTTCTGGATATTTGTAGTTTCAGCAAGAGATACATGGTGTAAATGGGTGCTGTTACCTCATGTTCTCATGCGTGAATGCAGCTCTCATGGACAATGACATTTAAACAATAATAAAATGGAGACCCCTAGGATAGTTACAGGGGACTAGCATGAACAGTGAAAAGTTCCATCTCCCATGGGTTCCTAATGCCGTTTGCTCAGACCCGTTAGTAGTAATGTATGGAGAAGATCTTCAGAAAGACCAACAGCTATGGTAAGTACTGTATATAGTTTACATTTCTTGAACAAAGCTGAGGCCTGTAGTGGATGGCTTTGAGCAGGCTTAGATAAAAGAGACTAAGATCAAAATTGCATATCACATTTAAGTATTGTGCATCATAGAAAAAGTTTATGGGACACATCAGCTGGTACAGACATAAGAGCAGACAACTAAAAATGTAATTTACACATAAAGATAGATTTTAAAGAACATGTGAAACAGGTTGTTCCATAGCACAGTGACTGCAGTGATACTTCCCACATTGGCTGTCTGGATTCACATCCTAGAACACCATGTTGGTCCAGTTAGCATAGGATGAGCAACAGCTAAGATGTCGTCTTTCATGGTGAGAGAGTTAATGTCTGTGCTGTTCTCATGCTGCCCCCTTACACTGCTAGAGAGCTGTGGCAGAGTGTGCCATTCATGGTGGAATGGATGATGAGTGTACTGCTCCCTGCAAGCCACCTTGCACCCCTTAAGGAGTAGTGGCAGAGTAACATGCCCATACAAAAGAACCGCATATTTTACATGTCATTTTATATTACGTATATTATGCCAGTGCAGTAGCACCAGTATAATTAGGGTTGACCGAGGGTTTCTGTGTTAAACCCCTAACTTTGACTATAATACCATTGGTGGCATTCAATGAAATTGCCTCAGACTTGGCATGCATTGTCTACAAGGCAAGATCTCAATATGTGACATTTTTGTGATGGAAGTTTTGGGTTTCTGAGATGTGCATATGTCATTTTACATTAATGACTAAATTTTTTCCTATACTTAACACGTTTTGTTTGCTGTTACCTACAGTGTAGATGTAATGAATTTTTTTTCTAAAACTTTCAGAGTAGAAGTGGTCTGTGCCAAGGTAATACCTTTTGAAGGTTCATGAACAAATATTTAACAGTTCCAGAGTTATAAGGTTTAGTGATTTTTTTCTGAGAATGCTCAGCAGGGTTTTTGGATAATCTTTGGTAGAGATGCAACAAAGTTTTAACTCACCGGTGAATTTCCAGCAAATGCGCCCAGCCCCGCTGATTGCAGGCCTGATCTTTCCAAGATGTCTAGCTCCCCCCACAGATTGTCAGTCCACCGTAATATACAATTCTCTGATGTCTAGTGGTTACCCTCTGCCAATTGCCAGCCCAATGTGGAATAAAATTCCCTGGTGCCTAGTGGTCCCCCCAGCCGATCACCAGACCAACATAACATAAAATTCCCTAGTGTCTAATGCCCCCCCCACTGATCACCAGCCTGATGTGAAAGAAATGTATAAATACTTCCCTGGTGTATAGCAGACCTCCTCCCTATCCCCGATCCCCTGTAATAAAAAAAGGTAGTCCATTCATTCCCTGGTGTCTAGTGGACCCCTCCCTATCCCCGATCCTCTGTAATAAAAAATGTAGTCCCCATTCTCTGATGTCTAGCGGACCCCTCACCCTCCACCCTTGCAGGCACTGTGCCTGACCCTGAGCCAGAGACTGGCACAGCGCTACACTCTCCACCTTGGCTGGCTGCTGACTAAGCTGTCAGTGAATGAGTACAAGCCTGTACAAGCACAAGCTAATTCATTTCCAGCTTGTGCTCATTCATTCAGCTCTTTCAGCTCTGTTGGTGGGACTGACAAGAGCAGTGGTCTGTTTCTGTTGCCAGAAAGGGATCAGGATGGGGGGAAATGGTGTGTGGACCCTGCGAACAAAACAGCCCTCTGCTCTTGTCTGCACTGCTGACAGAGCTGTCACTGAATGAGCATGAGCTGCCCTGTCAGTGAATAAGCATGTACTTGTACAAGTACGCACTCATTCATTGACAGCGCAGTCAGCAGAAGGCTGTGGTGGAGAGCAGAGGGCTGTGCCCATCACCAGCTTGGGGTTGAGGTTGGGGGGAGCAGGGTAGTGGGGTATTATCTGTTGGGATGGGGGGGTCTTCTAGACATCAGGGAATAGAGACTGAGAGTGGGGTCCACTAGACACCAGGGGATGAATGAACTACCTTTTTTCAGTACAGGGGATCAGAGATGGGGAGGGGGATCTGTTAGACACCAGAGAATAAATCGACTGTCTTATTTTTTTATTACAGGGGATCAGGGATGGGGAGGGGGGCCTGCTAGACACCAGGGAATGAATAAAATACCTTTTCCATTTATTACAGGGGATCAGGGATGGGAGGGGGACTGCTAGACACCAGGGAATGAATAAAATACCTTTTCCATTTATTACAGGGGATCAGGGATGGGGAGGGGGGTTTTCTAGATACCAGAGAATAAATGGACTGTCTTATTTTTTTATTACAAGGGAACAGGGATGGGGGGGGCTGCTAGACACCAGAGAATGAATGAAAACTCTTTTTAATTTATTACAGGGGATCAGGGATAGGGAGGGGGCCCACTAGACACCAGGGAATTCTATGTTATATTTGGCCAGCTATCAGGGGCAGGGGACCACTAGACACCAGGGAATTCAATTTAACTTCGGGCTGGCAATCATCGGGGGGAAGGGAGACCACTAGATACAAAGGAATTGTGTTCTACACCGGGCCAGTGATCAATGGGAGGAGTGCTACTAGACACCAGGGAATTGTATTTTATGTCAGGCTGGTGATCAGCGGGGGGGGGGCCACTAGACCCCAGGGGCAGTTCTAGTTGGTTGAGCAAGTTGTTCTGTGCCAAGCTCTGCATTTTGCTGTGTTTTTTAGGGGGAAGGTGGGGTGAATTGGGGCTTCACACCGTAGCTTAACTCTGCAAACTAAGGAAAATCCATGAATTAATCCACAGAGCAGAGTTTCCCACCTTTGCCCATCTTGGATATGACACGAAATGTTTAGTGTCATGGAGCTTTTTGCTTTCACACCACTTTCTCCTCACAACCGTAATTTTTTATTTAGTCTTGCCGGCCACCATCTTTTTTCTTCCCTAAAGTTAAGCAAAAAATTATTTATTGAAAAAAAACATCTGAACCTAGCTAAACAGGAACCATTTAGCTAGATTCTGGTGTTTTTTTTTAAAGACCTCCAGAAATACATTTTCTGGGCACCCCAAAATCCAGGGCACCCAGCTTAGTGAGAGGAGTCATTCACCTATGTTCTCTGTATGAGAACAGTGGGACTTTCTTGATTCCTGCAGCTACAGATGAGTGCCAGCACTGAGCTGGTGACAGGGGTGCCAGAGCCTTTCTAAAAATGGGGGAGCAAGGTGTGGGGGTTCAGGGGCAGTGGGGATGTAAAAAGCTAGGGGTCTGGGGTTGCTATGCCCCAGAAGCTCAGGGGTTTAAGGTGCTCTGTGGTGCATGTTAAGGTTTACATTGAAGATAAAACAAAGTTCTGTTAGGTCCTCCCCCCAATGCTGGAGATGTACTGCTTTGCAAATACTGTATAAATGCAAACCCCATGAAAATCTAGTTGTCTAAACCTAGACAGTGAAAAAAGGCATGCAAGCCAGAAATCCCAATGAAAAATCAAACCCTAAGTTTTTGTTTGTGTGTCAGACAGCACTAGGCACAAAAAAACCAAACTGAATTATGAAGCACCAATCCAGCGTGTGTGTGTGTGTGTGTGTGTGTGTGATTTAAAATACTCATGTGCATATAACCAGTTTATGCAATTGTACAGGGTAAACTCTCCAAACCTAGTAATCCATAATGTGGTAGCCACTTTTCATTTTTAAGTGGCTACTGTCCAGCTGACCTCCAGAGTTTTTTACAGCCTGCAACACTCTCCGTCACTCAGCAGGTATTTTAAAATCCAGGTCTGCTTGGGACCAACTTTCTGGTTCCTCAGATGATGAGGGCTTTCCCCACTAAAGGCAACACAGGCAAAGATTTGGGATGAGTCCTCTGTTCCACAGTGGATAAAGATCAGTGAAGACCCCCCACTCAGAAAAAAAGCATCAGTGGAGTAGAGAGAAGCAGAGTTGTAGCCAAGAATACAAGAGGCCAACCACCCCAAACGTAATACAAGTGCATCATTCATTGGTGGTTATTGGGTTTGACGTTCGGACTGGAAAAGAGCTAGCCATCCTAGTGGCTTTTTTACCAATCTCCTTAAATCCCATCACAAAAATAAACTGGCATTGGTGCAGGTAGGGTTTTCTGATCACGTACGACTCTGAAATAAATATATCCCTAATCCCTAACTCACCAACAACCACTGAGCACGGCATGATCACAAGCAAGCTGGCGGACTTTACTTTGATTCTCCAGTGTGTGATCAGAGTGGTGGAAACTCAGCAACAAGCACATAGCCCTAGTGCATCTCGACACCACTGCACAGCAGATGCTTCCACCAGTCCATTCCTATTACTGCCCCAGAGTGCCCCACCAGTCCATCCCTGTAATTGCCCTGTAGTGTCCCAGAGACTTCCGGCTTTCATTAACTTAGAAAAAAGATTTGTTTTAACAACAATCAAAAAAAAAAAATTGGGCCAAGCGGAACTCGATTTATCTTGGTACAGGCCTGGAAACAGAGTTTTTTTAGCTAGCCCAACCAAAATACAGAATAAAACTATTTTGCCAAAAAGTGAAGGGGCATGGCCTCCCTTTTTAAAAGTGGCATGGCCCCCCTGGCCACTTCCAGCCCCAGTGCCCCTTGCTGGTGATTGCTTGATATCTGTCTGTCTGTCTATCTAAGGGAGCACAGGAGCAGAGTGACCGAGATCTTGCAAAGCAATACTGGATGTGGGTCAGGCTGTACCCTGTGAGGACTGATTGATGACGTGGACAGAGACCCCTGAAGAAAAAAGAGATGGTGGTGGTAAGAAGAGTGATGAGGAAATGTGCCTCCGAGGGAAGAGGAGACTGTATTAGATGGACAGGCGGAGAAATGTGCTGGAAATGGGAGAGTGAAAGCAAAGAAAACATACACCAGGTCCTATGGATTTGTGAGTGTGGATCTGGTGGGTACTGGGGGACATCTGGGGTCCATGTTCTTGGACAGAAAGCTTGAGGAGTTCACTTAGAGGTATTTGGAGATCGTGTGAGGTAAAACCACTACACTTGAAAACTGCAAGGGGTAGAGAGGTTTGAACAGAACAGAAAGTGAATAAGAGTGCTGCTTATGCTGTCACAGTACCATGGTGCATATAGACTTTGCTTTTGGCTTGCCTGCTATATGCAGTTCACTCTGTTTCTTGTTATTCCCCAATGGCTGTACAGAGTCTAACTTTGAACAGTTCCTAAAATCCTTGAAATAAATGCTGCACTGCTCTATGGGTTTGGGTTTTCTTATGTAATAAGCAGACCAAAGTGCCACTCTGGTATCATTTCTCTTTACCCTCTCCCATCCAAGACACCCATACACCTTCTCAAAGCTATGTGTGGCAGCACTGTGGTGCCCACCCCCAGTGCTGCTGAACAGTAAAATTCTGACACTCGGGTGTCCAATCCTCAACATCGGCTAGGTCGCTAGGTGCCCGTAAAACTAAGAAAACCATCCCTTGTTAATCTCCACCTCTGAAACCTGTGAAAATAAAAGTGATTCATCACCTATCTGCCCTCAGACCCCCCCCACTTGAACCCCCATTCAGCACTCGCCATCCCTTACACCCTCACTCACCCAAAACTCTCTCCTCCAGATTGCGCCCTGAGTGGGTTTCTGTGACCCCAGCTCTTCCATGGCTGGCTGCAAGCTGCCTCCATGGGCCATCCCACTCCACCCAGATTGTACCCTGAGTGGGCTCCTGTTGCCCCGGCTCTTTCATGGCCAGCTGCAAGCTGCCTCCACAGGCCATCCCACTCCACCCAGATTGTGCCCTGAGTGAGCTTATGTGGCCCTGGCTTTTCCAGGGCCAGCTGCAAGCTGCCTCCATGGACCACCCCACTCCACCCAGATCATGCCCTCAATGGGCTCCTGTGGCCCCAGCTCTTCCATGGCTGGCTGCAAGCTGCCTCCAAAGACCACCCTACTCCACCAAGATTGTGCCCTGAGCAGGCTTCTGTGGCCCCAGCTCTTCTGTGGCCAGTTGCAAGCTGCTTCCATGGACCACCCCATTCCACCCAGATTGTGTCCTGAGCAGGCTCCTGTGGCCCTGGCTCTTCTGTGGCTGGCTGCAAGCTGCCTCCATGGACCACCTCACTTCACACAGGTACACTCTCATGGGCCAGCAGCGGATTGCAAGTTGCAGTTTTAAGTGGACATCGCGGGCTGAAGGCAGTCATCTTTTGGCTGCTTAAGCAAGCTGCAGGTTCCTGAGCCCCAGTTCAAAATCAGCGCTTGGCGCTCTCTCCATGTGGCAGCTCTTTCTTGGACTTTTTTGCCACAGCTCCTTCTTGGACTCTGAATTTCCTGCCCACCCTCCCCCGATCTTTATTAAATGCTGTTCCTTTGAGCAGGACTCCACCTCACATTACGCCATTGGTTGATAACCTTCTGCTAACCTAGACAACATTCTGATCCTAGCCGAGGGAATACTTTTGCAACCCTCTTTGCCAAGGTCATACTCAGTACTGTTATCTGTTGTAGGAATTTGATCTCTGTTTACTGGTTGAGGAACTAACCCTTATTGCCTCTTTAAGGGGTAATATTTCTCTGCCAACTAAGCATTTCAGACACCTCCCAAGGTAGTCAGACTCCCTATGGGGAACTACTCACCCTCGTACCATGCCTGTAGTTTTGAAGCCAACCTACCTTTCTTCCTTTTGACCTAATTGTGCATACTTACCCAGACCTTCAATTATGGGAAAGGCCCTCCCAATTTATTTGATATTTCTTGTCACACTCCTACCCTTTGTTGTTCATATGAACATACAAACATATGAAGAAGCCAGCAGAAGAAGGCGATTTTGATCTATCAAGTCTGCTCATATTGCAGGGTCCACCACTTGAGCTAATGTCCCTGCCCTCCCTCCCCACTCCTCCCATCCTCCCTACCCATGATCCTTACCTTCCCCCTATGCCTATCCTAGCATCTCTTAAAGCTTCCCGCTGTCTTCAATGAAATAACCTCTTCTGGCAGCACATTCCAAGTGTCCACCACCTTCTCTGTGAAGAAGTGCTTCCTGACCTCCCTCCTAAACCTCCCACTCTCCAGCTTAAGACTGCACCCCCCCCACCGTGTTATGGTTGCCACTCAGCTTAAAAAGAGTCTCCTTATAAACCTTATTTATCCCTTTCAAGTTTGTCAGTGTTTTCTTCAATTCTCACAAAATGCCTCTGGACATAACAGAGTTATGCCCTCTCTAGCTGAGCTGCAACTTGGTACACTCTCCTATATACACAACAAAATGCAGTTTAGATCTTCTCCTTTCCACATTATCCTACTGTATACTCTGCAAGCAGTTGCATCATGGTCCTGGTTCAGCTGATAGACCCTCCAATATGATATAGACGTCTCCGCCCAGATGCCAAGGCCTTCTTTAAAGGAACAAGTTAATGTTGTACCTCCTTTACTCGGCTAGTAATATCTTTCTCTTGCTGATCTTACTTTCTGGGGATGTGTACCCCAGCCCAGGACCTACTACAGCCAGGATGCATGGTGGGAAAAGGGAAAGTGACTTAAAAATAGCATCCATGAACATTTCCAGGTTGCTTCCTAAAATGACTCAGTTTTAGGTGTGGACACAATTACACTGCCTTGATGTTATCTGTCTGACGGAGACTTGGCTAACCCCTAAGACAAAGGATAATGCCATAGCTTTACGTGGGTATAACATCTTCTGACTGGACAGAACAGGGAAGAGGGGAAGGGGCTGCCTCATCTTTGTCAAGGAGTTGATGCAAGGCAGCGTGCTGCCTATCTCGGGTGTTACTGATGAGTATGAGCTGCTTGCAGTGAAACTACTTATAGGCAGACAAGGCAAGGCAAGGCACTCACCATTGCCTCTGTCTACCTGCCTCCCACTAAGGGTAAATGTGGGCTCGGATTAGTCATGGAGAAAATCTCTAAAATTAAGAGGAATGCTGAAGTCATTGTCACTGGAGACTTCAACATTAACTGGCCCAGTAAGGACAGAGACCACTTAAAGGACATGGTGGCCAGTGAGTACCTCATGCAGATGATATCAGATCCAACAAGACTGAACTATTAGACTGGTAAGGGCACGCTCCTAGACTGGATCCTCTCTTGTTGCCTGGTGAGGATCAAGAAAGCTGAGGTGCTCCCTGACTGCCTTAATAATCATTCCCAGTTATCTGTAGATGGGTGAATAAAAATACAAAAAGACCCCCCCCATCACTGTACAAAACAGAGTACTCAAGGGTGGGCAACAAGATGTGTTTAAAGCAGCCTTATTCAATGTCAACTGGTCTCCCATTGATATGTCCCTGGACATTGACCAGGCCTTGAAATTCTTCTTAGATAGGTTCAATGAAATATGTGACATCTATGCCCCAATCAGGAAAATAAATATCAGAGGTTCTCTTAATGGGTGGATAACTCAGGATCTCCTTGATGAAATGAGGATCAGGGATAACCTTTGGTGCAAGACCAGGTGTACAGGCAACAAAGTTGACTTTCAGAAGTATAAGACCGCATGAAATAGGTGTGCAAACCTCGCTAGGCTCACTAAAGTGAAATTTTATGAAGAACAGATGGACAGAAACTGGGGTAATGGAAAAAGATTTGGGGAAAACATTAAGAATCTACTTGGGAAAGATGTTAGGAAGCACCCGATGATGTTTAACCTAAGTGGTACCCCTACATTGGACCCCCTCATCATTGTCGAAGAGTTCAACACTGCATTTATGCATCTAAGCTCTGCTCTCCCCCCGATTACATTGACCCTACTAAACCAACCCTGCTATCATCACGAACAAACCTCAAGTCATCCTAATTTCTACTTCAAATATGCCAGAACCTATGTTCAAAAGGTCCTCAGTAAACTAGGCTTGGCAGTGACAATATTGACATGAAGCTGGTTGCAATAGCTCTAGATTAAATCATAATTCCCATTTCCAAAATCTTCAATAAATCACTTGCCCTGGCAAAATTTCCAGCTGTCTGGAAACAGGCACTGGTGACCCCAGTTTTCAAAAGTAGGGATCGTTCCAGCACTACCAATTACTGGCCAATTTGTATACTTTCACCCCTCTCAAAAGAACTTGAGAGAATCATAGCAGAACAGATCACTGATGACCTCAAGAAGTATGACCTCCAATACCCACAGCAGCATGGCTTTTGGAAGAACCACAGTATGACTATTGCCTTGGTGGAATTTTATGACTGTGCACATGGCGATGGATGGTAGAAAGTTGGTAGGATCTATCTTTATAAATCTCACCAAGGCCTTTGACACTGTCAACCACCTTATCCTTCTTGAGAAACTGCTATCCCTTGGTTTGTTCTCAGATGTAGCCCAGTGGTTCAAGGACTACCTGTCTCATAGGTCACAGAGTGTCAAAGTTGGATCAATTACCTCCACCTTCAGGAAAGATACACTAGGGGTCTCTCAAGGATCCATTTTAGGGCTGTTACCGTTTAGCTTATTTCTGAATAACCTTCCTGTGGACTGCAAGAGTAAAGTAATTCTTTATACTGATGATGCTGTCATTCAGAGTAGCTGTTCTCAGCCTTGTCATCTTCAGAAATAATTACAGTCTGCTTTCTACCAACTGGAGGACTGGTTTAGTTTGCATAAACTGCTTTTTAATTATAAGAAGACTAAGACTATGTTGATTTCAAGCCACCAGAACAAGAAACAAATACCCTGTCCTATCCTTTCTAAACAATAAAGCCACCCCTCTGGAACAGGTCCACTCCTTTAAGTACCTTGGGTTACTATTGATGATACCTTCTCTTTCACACAACACTTTGTAGTAAAAGCTGTCAATATCAAATTGGGGATCTTACACCACCACAAACAATACCTAATGCCATCTGCCCTCAAACTGTTTGTCTCTGGCTCTGTCCTCTCACTAATTGATTATGGCTTGGTTATGTATGGGGCAGTAACTGACAGTGCACTCAGGCGAGTAGAAACTGCCCTCCACAAAGCATGCAGACTCACCCTAGAGGCTGATAAGCTAACTCACTCTTGTTCGCTCTTTGAACAGAGTGGCTGAACCTGAAAAATAGGATTAAATACCAAACGTGCCCCTTGGACAAAAAACACTTCTTGGGAAAACTCCACCTTGTATTAGGGGCATACTATAAGTGAATCTCTCTAACTATCAGGCACGGGGCATGGCCCGGAGCCCCTGCTCTGTTTCCTGCAGAAAAACCTCTCTTGGGCAATGATTCTTTGTGTATAGAGCCCCACTCTGGTTAAACGAGGTCCCTTCAATCTTACTTAACTTCGACAACCTCCCATCCTTCAAAACTGAATTGCAGCGCTACCTTACTGTAATTGGATCCTGTGAATGCAGGTTCAGGACCTGATCTTAGACCCATATCACAGTTTTGCTGAAGCCTCCTTTAAGTCCCTACTTCAGACTATGAATTTATATGCTTTTAATTGTCCCCCTTTTTGTTTTACACTGACCCCAATGTTAGTAGCTGCACTTATCGCCATTGTCACTTACTGATGTTTATTGGTTCCTTTCCTTTCACTTATTTTGCCACCAGTCACTTAGTTTTATCACCTCCATCCTTATGTCCCTCTTCTCTCTACTCCCCCTGTATCTTACACTCCTTCCTCACACACCCCTTGCTCTCCTTTACTGTCCCTGCCTTGTGCCTCATTCGGCTAATTTTCTCTTGTAACTAACCCTACTGTACTCCAATATGCCTCTCCACTCTCTCATATCTATGCCTTACCTTTACTTCTCCTTATGCCCCATCCCCTGTCTTTTTGCAATCTTGACAAAGCCTATTCTCTAGGCTGCTCTTCTCAGCAGTATGCATGCTTTTGAAGGGTGACTTTCAATGTGGCATGATTTTTTTATTAGTATGGCTGCAATCTAATTATATGACTCATAATTTACGCATTGTGGTGTAGTTTCTATGTATTATCCTCATTCTGCCACTGTTCTTTGTCTCTGTACCTTATGTTTACTCTGTATTTTGTCCTCATTCAGTGTATGACATGGAGCCTTTGTAAATGAGTCCCTGACTCAAAGAGTTATAATTCCTAAACTTATATAAATAAATAAAATAAAAAAATAAAAATTAGATACTTTTTCAGGTTCTGCTACTATGTAATCCTCCTAAAGCTATATTAATTGTGTGTATAAGAAATGTAATTTGTTTTGTTTATCTATGTATTGTCCTGTGTTTGCTGACATGGAACCTTTGAAAAAGAGCATTTTGCTCAAAGGTTATTTCCAAAAATTGAAATAAAAAAAATAAAAATAAAAAATAAAACTGTCTACAATGTAGATCCACTGTCTCATCAGAGACATGTCTCGGTGCTGGAGCTGGCGATATCAGAAAAAATGGTAAGTCCAGTTGGCACTAGGTCATAATTTCGACCATGGAACAGTGCAGTCAAAAATCTTGCACAAAAAGCAGTGCAACCAAAGGTAGTGCTCATGGCTTGATACAAAAAAGTAGAGCCCCCACACCCCGTTAAAAAGGTCCCTTACCCACCAGTCTATATATAATCACCACTGGCAGGGAGGCAACTCAGGGAAGGGGAGGAACATCAGGAGGGGTAAACTCTGGGAAGGGGAGGAACCTTGGGGGAAGAATCACTTGGGGGTGCGAGGTGGGGGGCAAAAGTACAGGGTTGGGGGTGGACAACTTAGAAATAAAGTCGAGAGGGGGAGGAACAAAATAAAACCACAGGACCAGGAATCAAACCTCAGTCATGCTGACATTCCACCACCTTCAGCTGATCATGGCCCAAACCTCTGTGCCATGGCAGCTGCTCTACAATACTGCTCTCAGGGACATGTTATTGTCTTTGTCCCAAGTGACAACAGCTATAGGGATAGTAGTAATGTACAGTACTTGTGCTGTGATATCCCTGTAGCTGTTTTGACCTACGCTATTTTTGCTGCGCTATAATCCCCATGGCAAAATAACTGAATACCAGTCCAATTTAATGTATTTTAATGGGGTTTTAATTTTTATCCATAACTTTGCCATTTTTTAGTATTTTTCACTAAATTTTCAACATGACCTTTTTGGGACACCACCTTATGAACAAGGGAGGGGGGAATTTTTCAAATCTGGTCCAAAAAGTGATTGCACAGTCACTACGTGAAATCACCTTTTCAGGCAGGATTTGAAAATGCCACCTCCCGTGTTTTAGAGATGTGGCCCGAAAAAGGCCAGGTTGAAATTTTGGTGTAAAAATATTAACAAGCACTTGTCAATGCCGAAAGTTTGCTCTTGGCATTGCTGTTGTACATGCCTCCCATATTTTTCTGTGTATATTCTACTGCCTTGCATTTTAAGGCATCATTCTCAACACAAATGTCTTATGTTCTTCCAGCACTGGTTCACATCATTCGAAAAACAAGCATTTGTCAATGCCAGATGTTTGTTTGCTGGTATTGGCATTTGTAGTGCAGGAGTTAGAGATGCATAATAGGAATGGCAGTGAAGTATTGAAGTAATGCCAACCCCCACTCCCACCCTGCAGAGACTGACAGGCATTGGTGGTGGTGTGCCTTTGGGTCATTGGCCATAACACTTATGCCATTCCACCTCACCCTACCCTGCAGACACTGACCAGTGTTGCAGTGTACCTTGAGGTCTTCGGCCCTTATGCTCAGCCCATTCCATAAGGAACTAAGATGAGATGGGTGCAGTATAGGAGAATGGGGTGAATGTTAGGGCCAAAGACCCCATGGTACACCTTGATGCCTGTCAGTGGCTGCAGAGTGGGGGTGGAATGAGGTGAGCATTATGGCCTATGACCTCAAGTCACACTCCTGACACCTGTCAGTCTGTACAGGGTGAGTGTTACTGTTGGAAACCCTAACACCCCAGGTGTTTGTTGGTATTATTGCTCCAAATTTTCAACATGGGCTTTTAGGGACCCTACCTCATGAACAGTGGCAGTATCATTTCACTACTCAGTCCCAAAAGGTGATTTTGCCATTCGGTGCCACAGGTGCGAAAACACATTTCAGGCAGGATGTAAAAAATGACAGCTGTACTGTTCATGAAGAGGTGTGAAGAAATGGCAATGTTGAAAATTTGGAGTGAAAATATGAAAAAGTTATGAGTGTGCATAGAAACTGCAATGCACTATCGTAACACAGTCATTTTTTGGAATGTTTTCACAAAATTTTCAACATGGCCTTTTTGGGACCTTCCCTCATGAACAGTGGCACTGCGATTTTGTTAATCTGTCCTGAAAGTTGATTTAGCACAGCAACTATGCCATTCTGTGCCACGGGTGCTAAAACACATTTTGGGAAGGATGCAAAGAATGACAGCTGTACTGTTCATAAGGGTGTGTGAAAAAATGGCAATGTTGGAAATGTGGTGTGAAAATATTAAAAACTGATAACGTTATGAGCTTGCTTAGAAACTGCGCAATGGACACTCGTAAAGCAGTCATTTTTGGGAGTTTTTTCACCAAATTTGCAACAATGGCTTTTTGGGACCCCATCTCATGAACAGTGGCACTGTTGTTTTGTTAATTGGTCCCAAAAGGTAATTCCACGCAGTGACCAAAAAATCACCTTTTTGGACCGAGAAATTAAATGGTAGTGAATGTTCATGAGGCAGGGTCCCAAGAACCCCATGTTGAAAATCTGGGCCCTAAACTCCAAAAAGTGGCCGAGATAGCAACCTAAGTTGAAGCTCCCCTTTGATTGCCATTATAGGGCTTACCGTGATTTTCTTCAGTTTGCGGTTGGCTTTTGAAGAGTGCAGATGTGTTCCCAGTCCACAAAGATTGCAGCACCAGACCTCTGGAGGTAAGTATGGGTGAGGGTTGCAGGGAGTGGGGTGGCCAGAGGGAGGTGTGGGTTGGAGGCAGGGGGCTGGCAGGAGCGATGAGGCGACCATTTTTTTAGGTTTAAAAAAAAAAGACCTCCTGGGACTGTTTTCTGTTTTACAGGTAAAATATTAATAACAGATTTCAGCACACTGGGGTGGGCTCTCAGTGTGCCAGAGTACTGGGGGTCAATGTCAACCCAGGGATTGGACACCCCGAGTTCGGCTGAGAATATAGGGGTGTGGGAGGGCAGCCCATCTGACACCGGGAGTGGGCATTCCAGTGTTAGAAACATCAGAGGTAATTTTTGGCACACTGTAGTCAGCTTCCAGTGTGCCATATTAAAGGGGGAGGGGGGATACATGCTGACACAGGGATTGAGCACCCTGATGTCAGCAGACGGGATGGGGGATCCTCTAGCACGATCGTACTTAAAATGAAAGTGCTTTTGGGCACTGTATACTCCCAGCCCATATGGAGCTTAAGCTATGGCCTACTCCACATGGGTGGGAGAAAATTATCAAAAGGAGTCAGTGGGAAGTGGAGGAGGCAGGAGAGGAAAGTGCCTCCTACCACCTTCCAGGAAGGGGCCGGTGAGGTGGTGAGGGGGGAGTGGAGACATGAGCCAGGCTGATCGGGATGCAAACTGCTGTTTGCTGTGCAGTGAACTGCAGATGAAAGGAAAAAGCTGCCACATGATTGGTGTGGCTGTTTCTTTTCAAGTGCAGACCACTTCAAGCAAAACAGCATCATGATTAGCCTGGCTGATGATTGGTGTGATACTGTTGAATCCCTTGCAGAGCACTCTGCATTGGACAGACAGTGTCACACCCCTCAAAAGTCACTCATCCCAAGAAGTTTGATGCGCATGCGTGAACTTAAAAATGGCAAAGGTATGAGTGAATGTTGAAATATTTAAATTTTCACTCATAAGTTGACTAATTTTTAACATTTTTCACCAGACTTTCAACATGGCCTTTTTGGGACCTGATGTCATTAACAAGGCAGGTGAAATTTTTCAGATCCATCCCAAATGGTGATTTTTTGGTCACTGCGTGAAATCATCTTTTGGGCAGGATTCGAACATTTTCTCCTATCTGATACATGAGGTGGGGTAATAAAGATATGTTGAAAATTTGCTTATCCAAATAAAATTTACTAGTTCAAAAAATTTGCTGACATGTCCAAATTATGAGTGAGCATTGAAATAGTTCAGAGTTCACTCTTAACTTTGTGGACCCCAGGTCATTAACAAGGCAGGTGAAATTTTTCAAATCCATCTTGAAAGGTAATTTTGCAGTCACTCCATTAAACCACACTTCAGGTGGGATTTGAACATTTTCACCTACCAGCTTCATGAGGTGGGGTCATAAGAAAATTGTGTTGAAAATTTAGTGTACAAATATGGTAAAAAGACCAAGTTATGAGGGAACATTGAAATATTTCAGTGTTCACTCATAAATTTGCTAATTTTCAATATTTTGACTGCAAACTTTCAATGTATTCATTTTTCCACACCACATCATAAATGTGACAGGTGTCATTTTTCAACTCCTGGAAGAGATGGGTTTTCACATGTGTGGTGCAAAATGACATTTTGGCCAGTATTCTGTAAATATCACAAGGCATGTTTATAAGAGGGAATCATAAAATGACTATCCTGAAAATTTGAGGTCAAAATAACAACAACAACAAAAAAAAATTAAATAGTGTGTGTAGTACCAGTCTTTACCCCTGTAGCTAGTGTTTTGTGATCCCATCCTGTTGAGCTGCATTTGGTGTCAAGTTCAGTGACTTAGCTGGATGGACCAAGGCTGTGGGGACAGCGCTGTCACACAACACCATCCACCAACCTGGGAAGGGCACATGTGAGGTTACCTGCATATGTACAAGTACCATATAGTGAAGAGAACTCTTCTCTTGTCAGAGGGCCCTGCACCTCTGCACCTATGAGTGCCAGAGGACCCTGTGCTTTGGCTGAGAGATTAATTCTTTGCACTTCATGTGTGTCTGCTGCCACAAGGAAGTACTGGACCCAGGAGGCCCTGCACTTCCACTGCCCACCAGATAGCCTGAATTCTTGACATCTGTTGCTGCACATCCATAGACGGGCAGAGTCTTCCCTTAGTGCGAGGCCCAGGGGGCCCTGTGCATCTACATCTATTCATGTAGGTCCAAAAGAGACCTGTGTGAATGAGGATACAATTCCACTATCTCAAAAAGAAAGGAAATTCTTTGCAAAAAGCTGTATTAATGCACCAGTTAGGGTTCACATTAATGCTCCAAAAATAGGGAAATGTGGTGTTAGGGTTTCCATCTCTAACTCACCAGCCCCACCCCCTAAGCAGCAAAAGGAAGAAGGGCTTGGGGTCTCTCGAATCTTGTCAAATCAATGGTGTGGTCTTCCTTGGAGTTGTCTACCCTGATGCCCACCCCCACTCCTGAGCTGCGCAAACAAGGTCAGAAATTATCGTCTCTTTTCTTCATGCAGAGCTTGCAGGGCCCTGCATGAAGACAGCTAAAACAGATTCTGTGTGCAACATGTGGTGAGACATACTTCTCTACCTTTGAAGAGTGTATAAATAGGCAGTGGCCTGAGGCTGTACCTTGTGCTTTGGGCAGTAAGCCACAGGCTGGGGAAGGGGTAAGCATTAGGGTTGACAACCCCAAGGAAGTCCCCACCACCAATTTCCAAGACACTGGAGACCCAAAACCCAAGCATCTTTTCTTTTTGCTGCTTGTCAGGGCAGGGAGTTAAGGTTGGAAACTCCAATGTCACACTTTCCTACTTTTGTGGTGTTAACTTGAACTCTGGTGCATTAACACAGCTTTTTGCAAATTATATATATTATTCAGGCATGGTAGCCCCTGTATATTAGGGTTGAGTAAGCACTTTAATGCTAAACCTCAGTTTTTGCACCTTAATAACTATATCCCCCTTCAACCACGTTACTTGAAATTTAGGAAGACTACATTAATGCAGACATAAGGGTTGAAGAACACAAAGTGGAAAAAGTATAGAAATGAAAAATCATTGGGGTTTGGGGCCTCCAAAGTCTTGGTAAGTCAGTGGTGGGGTGTTCCTTGAGGTTGTCAACCCTAATGCCCACCCCTTCCCCCATCTGGTAACCTCCTGTCCAAAGCACAAGGCACATCTCCAAGACAGTGCCTCATAATGATGCTTTCTTCTGAAGTAGAGAAGTATGGCTTGCTAGATGTTGCCAACAGAATCCATCATAGCTTTCTTCACACAGAACCCTGTGGGCCCTGCATGAGGAAAAAAGATCACATCTGATCTTGTTTGCTCAGGAGAGGGGGGCATTTGGGTTTACAACCTCAAGGAACACTCCTCTACTGATTTGCCAAGACTCTGGAGAACCCAAACCCTAATGTTTTTTCATTTCCCTACCTTGTGCCCTTTGCATTCTTCAACCCTATCTGTATTAATGTACTTTTTTTGCAATAAATGTTCCTTCTTCTTGAGATTGCAGAATTGTGTCCTCATTAGTGCAGGTTCTGAAATTAAATTAATGGAAAAGTGGAGATGCTTCACTAACTAACAAGTGGAAGACAACAATGTCTTAATACTTGCAGTTGCACCATTACACTGTACTATCCTAGGATCAATACAGTACTGATAATAACGATTTCTTACCTGGGTCCTGGGGATTGTGGAAGGAGGTTGGCTGTGTTGAAGGAATGTCTAGTTCTTGTAAAATGAGAAGAGCAATGGGGTCACAAAGGATCTGCAGCCTTTTAGTACTTAACTTGGACGTACAAGGACATACATTACATATATATATATATATATATATATATATATATATATATATATATCTGTATCTATATATCTATATCTATATATCTAGATATAGATATATAGATATTTATATATATCATACATAATGTTTCCCTTGATGTACCTGACCTTGTTATACCCAGGTCCATCTTGCAAATGAGCCTTGCTCAATGATATCTGCCTGGATAAATAAAGATTTTGATTGATTGACAAGGTACTTTAAACATAAAACAGTACTTATATGGATTTAGGTACTAATTCCCGACGACTATTATCCCGACGTTTGAAATCCAGCCCTCTAATTCCCGAAAACAGCATTGCCCGAACACCGATATTCCCGTTAGTGAAATTCCCAAAACGATTCAGAATGCGGGTAATGCACTGCACTTGGTCACAAACCAAATATTTTAGAGCAGATTGCTGAAAATTAAAATGATAGAACATTTCCTTAGAAAACACATCGGAATAGCTCCTAGGAGGTAAGAGTTGTCCTTCTTTCTACAGTACTTTTCTTTAGTGAGAAACCTAAAAAGGTGCCAATATGGCCCACACAAGCCTGATACTGTGGCTATAAGGAAGCAAAGTACATTTTCATTATTAAAATCTGAATTCAAATGAATGGAAACCAACGATTTCTGAGTTTATCCAAAATATTTTTAAATACATAATGGCCATAGTTTACTTTAGATTGTACTGTAGATGTATTTGTCTCCTAGGGAAACATCACATACAGAGATTAAAAGATAAACATTCTGGACCGTACTTCATGTGACTATCGGGCCACCACAGTAGTATACAGTAAGATAACGTTGCAAAGAAGAAATGTGTTACATGGATATGCTGTGTTTACATAGCCCTTACAATAGCTGATTAACCTAAGTTGAATAGTTTAAAGCCAAGGTCAGCTATAAGGCCTGCTTCCCTTACTAATTCACATATCTGGAAAACACACTGGAGTTTCAAATTGTCTAAGGGAGTCATTTAGTTTAGGTCTGTTTTTACAGGCTTGTTTCCAAGGAGTTACATATTTAAAATGGGTATCCGTACTAAATCCCGTCGCTCTTGACACCGACATAGTAGCGCTGTCATTCGTGACACTGACAACCCCGGTTTGAGAATGTGTCTAAGTAGTGGTAGACAGGTAGGAACAGAATGCCGTAACGGGAGGTGGGAAATTATGATTCGGGATTTGAATCAATCGGGATTTAGCAATTACGGCATTTTGGTCTCGGGATTTTGGTCGGCGGGAAATCGGTCGGCGGGATTTAGTAAAGATACCCTTATATGATACATATGATCAGTATCCTCCAGTGCCAGAGTTGACATCCTATTGTGCTGTCTTTATCATTCCACTGGATCTGTTATCATAAAGTGTTAAATGGTCAGTATGAGTAACAAAAATACTGGTCAACTGTGTTGGGTGGGAAGGGATTGTGTTTTTTTTGTGTTTAAAGTGGCTTGGTCAGGAGGGTAGATACCAGCACCAAGGCAGCCACCCAGTTTCAGGAATGGACTTGGGTTGCTCATGGAGGTCAGCATGGGGGATGTGGATGGGATTCAGTAACCATAGGACTGTCCTCCTCTTCGGGGGGGAACAAATTGCTCTGCTCATTGACCACTACCAGGGCAGGGTGAAACCACCACCTTTCGCATGCCCTGCAACACTGACAGGGTGATAGGCTGCCAAACTGGCTGAAACTAAAGGGTGGTCAGGCATTCCTCCCCCTCCTATCACTATCACAGGGGGAATCTGTTGGGGGTTATGAAATGTACAAGGTAAGTCTCCTAGATGGAGGGTGATGGGACTGGGTGGCTGGCAGCAGTAGGTGGCCTGTTGGAGGAGTTGGCCTGCAGCATCCTGACCTTCATCCTGCCAGCTGCTCTTTTCACCATTTTTATTGCCACCCTACTTGTTCAGATGGAGTGAGGGGCCCAGCAGGCTTCAACAAGCATGTCAACCCCTTATGAGGTGAGGCTCCCCAGCCAAGCATAAGATGTTGCCTGCATGCCAGAACACTGCTCCTTCCCTTTGCAGACTGGCCACATGCAGCAGCACCTTTTCCCCAACCTTGGCCCATCCAGCTGGCTCACTGAGCTCACACCTGAACTCAGGTCACCTGCACAGGAAGGCAAGGTGGTACCATCTGGGCAAACAGCTGTCCCTGCAAATGTTACATTACAATACTTTTGTGACATTTGATCCCACAGAATTCAACATAGTTTTTGTAACTCCCACCCCACCCTTCTGAACCTAACAGGTGTCATTTATAAAATATTGGCCAAAATGGCATTTTATGCTGCAAGTGCAAAAACACATATTGGCCAGGGTGTGAGAAAAATCACCCCTGTCATGTTCATGGGTGTGTGTGAAAAAAATGGCCATGTTGAAAATTTGCAATCAAAATACTGAAAATTACCAAAGTTATGAGCAAGCATTGAAAAATGTCAATGTTCCTTTAAAGTGTTGTTGTTTTTTAATATTTTGGCCCCAAATGTTCAACATAGTAATCTCATGAACCTGGTGTGTGAAAAGGTTCAAATTCAACCCAATAAGTGATTTCATGAAACAACAATGAACTCATCTTTTGGCAGGATTTAAAACATTTCACCTGCCTTGTTCATAGTGAGGCCACAGAAAGGCCATGTCACAAATTCTGGGGCAAAAATATAAAAAAATGACCAAGTATGGAATAAAAGTTCAAAATGCATTGAAAAACATTAAATACACTTACCTTATTTCCTTAGTTCACAGTCCAGCATTGAAAGAGGAGGAGGACATGTCTCTGGTCCAGAAGGGATTATGACATTTGACCCCAGTAGGTAAGCAAGGGGTACGGGAGGAGCGGTTGGTGCTAAGTAGGGGGCTGGGTGTGGATTGGATGAAGGATGGGAATGGCTGCAGTACAACCGACATCAATGGAAGGTTTTCTTCATTTCAGGAAAAGAAAAAAGACATAGAAGAAACCTTTTTTTTTCAGATTACAGGTACTGACACTGGGGATTGGACACCACAAGGTTGGTTTAATGCTTGGCGCAGTGGGGGTTGGCACCTTGGTGTCACACAGCATTGTGGGGAGGTCAGAGTGGGCACCTGGAATTGAGCACCCTGGTGTCAGCTGATCATGTGTAGTGGGCAGGGGAACAAAAAGCACTTGACAGGGGTATTCTTAACTGGCACTGAGGGTGGGCACGCCAGTGCTGGATAAAGTTTAAACTATATGTAGATTAAGTCGGCACCAAGCATTGGATGCCCCAGTGTCTGGTCCCTAAACAATTCAAATCGCCTCTTAGCAGGATGTGGCAAATGGCCACCTAACAATCTTTTTCACACATCCTTTCAGAGGGGGTGGGGCTATGCACAGATGCATAGCCTTGCCCCTACTGAATGAACACCGATTGGAAACGGGCACTGTTTGCAGTGTCAGGCATCATATTGTGGTGATGCCTATTGCCCTGCCCATTAGACATGCATGCATTTTCATCATACTGCATTTAGAAATTCGGTCTGTCAGTTCCCATGCAACAAATCATTAATTACTGTACATGCAACAGGTAATTACCCTGTAGTTCAATGTTTGTTGCATGTAGTTTTCATCTGATAGAATTGGGGTAGTCATGTTATCAACCTCATTATCAAGCAGCACTCCATCCCACCTGACTGATCAGATGGCAGCTGAATGCTCAGAGTAACAAGTGAGAGAGACAACACACTCAAGGAGACACAAAAACTACATCCCTTTGTATAGTTTTTAAATAAAATTGCTTTTAATTATAGAAAACAAATGCTTTGACAGATACAAAAAAATTACAAACGGGATATAACAAGCTGCATTTCACCTTTAACAAAGCGGGAATGATGGTAACGGCACTAGAGAAACACCTTAACTCTTTAGGGCAGTGGTGAGATTCTGGCCTGGGATGGAGGACAACCTACAGTAGGTGGAAGGTGTGTGAGAAATGAGGCAGGAAGCACAACTGCCCCCAGTGGTTTAGGAACTCCAGTGGTGACTGATTTCAAGCCATGGGGATCATGGAGGCTGATATGGCACTTGGAGCTCACCCCTACCAGAGATAATGCCCTGCTATTGTGGGCTTCGCCATCAGCTGAATCTACATGTACTGTAGGAAGGGAAGGGACTACATGATAGAGATCAAGTTCCCAAAAGGAATAAAGAAGATAAACTTTTTTTTAATTCCTTAGTCACTAGTAAGGTCCACTAGGCACAATGCCTGTTTTGAGGGGCAACACAGAGCACTGGGAAGGTTAGGTGATATGCTCAGGGTCACAAACTATGCAAGTGGAGGTTGAAGCAATCATCCCAGGTGTACTGGATGCACCATGCTCATTCACAGCTGGTTATATTAACCTCTAGTCTATACTGCAAGTCCTACCTTAGTGGGCCAATAACAAGGAGGCATGAATGGTAGTGGTAGTGGAGTCAGGAGAGATGTAAGAAATTTTTACTGCATGGAGACAGAGATGATGGGAATGGAATAGCCTGCCAGCTGAGGTGGGTGGGAGAGCAAAAACAATAAATAGGTTCAAGCAAGGCTAGGGTAGAGGAAGGGCTTTGATAGTTACACATAGGGTAGTGGTAAAGCAAGGAACAATGAATTTTATTTATTCATTTATTTATTTAAAGCTAGTGACCGGGAAATGCACATTGAGTCGTGACTCATTTCCAGGTGTGACCCGGGGAACAGAAAGGTAGGAGATACAGGATATAAACAATCAGAAATGAAATCAAATCATTACATTTCATCCGCGTGAATACACAGCGCCTTGGTAGCATTAACAATATACAGTATATGTTTTGTATATGATCAGAAGTAACAACTGGACATAGCAGTATATTACAAGTACATTAACTATGTGAACAAACTGAGTGCCAAAAAAGAGGATATGTAGAAAAGGAGACAAAGTAGCAGTCAGAATGGTGGTACAGGAAATAGTGAGGAGGAAAACTGGCTAGGTGGGAGGTGGTGAGGAGGAAGGGCAGCAGCAATTGGAGCTAGGAAGGACACAAAGTTTGGTCTTTAAGGAGGTGAAGGGTGGTGTCAAATAGCCAGGGAGTATTGGCTCTAGAGAGGAGGGAGGCAATAGGAGAAGGCAGACAATCCCACTCTAAAGTGAGGGGGGGGATGAAGAAAGAATGAGTCCCTGGAGCTAAGGGATTAGGTAGAAGGGTGAGAAGGAGATAAGCAGGAGAGGAGATGGGGGAAGAGTCCCAAAACGGTATCTGGCAGTGAGGGAGAGACTGTGGAGCTCCCCTCTATGGGAAAGAGGGGTTATGGAGAGGGAGGAGTAGAGGAGGCAGTGGTGAGTGAGGGGAGGGGAAGGGGTAGCAAAGTGACAGAATGAGTTTAGGAAAGTATCAAGCCTATAGAGGTGGTTGCCGAAGTGGGGGGTCCCAGACAATGCTGGTGTAGTCAAATACGGGCAGAATTATTTTTATAACCAGGTCATGGTGAGTGGTTAGAGAGAGGCAGTCTCTTTTGTGATAAAGGATGCCAAATTTAGGATGGAGTTTAGTGCAAATGGCATCCATGTGGGAGGAAAAATCTAGATGGCTATCCAGCAAGACTCCTAAGTATTTGAAGGTGTTGACCTCCTTGAGGGAGGAGCTATCCAGAGTGACGAATGTAGGGGAGAACTGGAGATGAGTCAGCCTCTGTCTGGAGCCAAATAAAATGGAAATGTTCTTTTTTGTGTTAAGTTTTAATTGTTTTTCCTGAAACCAAAATTGAACTTTGTCGGGGGGTAGGGGAGTAAATCACTGTGTCATCTGCGTACATCTGAATTTGGGAGGTGGAACAGATGGAGGGAAGATCATTTATGGAGACAGAAAACAGAATGGGCCTGGGCACGGAACCTTGCATTATGCCAGCTTGGATGGGGAGGGTAGAGGAGAGGGCATTACCAAATTGGACCGATTGCTATCTGTTGAATCTGTTGAGTAAATAGGAGCTGAACCATTTTACAGCAGGTTGAGACAGCCCAGATGAGTAAAGTTTACAGATTAGAAGGTGATGGGAAATGGAATCAAAAGCCTTTGGCAGGTCCACAAA
Organism: Neoceratodus forsteri; assembly: GCA_016271365.2. Taxonomy (NCBI): domain Eukaryota; kingdom Metazoa; phylum Chordata; order Ceratodontiformes; family Ceratodontidae; genus Neoceratodus; species Neoceratodus forsteri. Next base: position 106,342,955 of record JADMNL010000035.1, read on the forward strand.
AATGGCAGAGGTGACATGTCCTTGGTCCATTGCAGAATGGATATGGTCTGTGACACGTAGCAGAGAGGTGATAGTGAAATGATGTTTCCTGAAGCCTGACTGGTAGGAGTAGCTAGTGCCAGTGGCTGTTAGATGATCCAGGAGCCTGGAGTGGATCAGTGATTCTTGCAATTTTGCAAAAGGGGGCAAGAAAGAAATGGGCCTATAGTTGCTGGGTGAGGTCAGACCCTGCCTTTGCAGAGGGATATCACTTTAGCAAGTGTCCAGGCTTGGGGGACCATGCCGGATAAGAGAGACAGGTTTAGGCAGTGGGCAAGGGGAGAGGCTATGGCAGGGTCCAAGATGGGGAGAAGTTTAGGATGGAGTCCTTCAGGGCTCAATTTTGCTGGATTCAAGGACATGAGTGCCTTATAGACTTCTGTGGATTATATGGGGGGGAAGAGTTAAAGCCATATTTGTATGGAGGGGAGGGAGATCCTTTGAGGAGGAAAAGGAGTTGTCTGGGAGAATGCAGGCTATGAAGAATTTCTTGAAGGATTCAGCTATGGAGATGCGGTTGGAGGAGGTCAAGCCATCAAAATTGAGGGTGGGGGGATGGATTTGCAGGAGGATCTGTGAGTGAGTGTATTACCTTCCAGAAAGTGGTTGGGGAGCTGGCATGTGCCTGGAGTTGTGTCTTGAAGTAGATGGCTTTGGCTTGTTCAGTTGCCTTGGTACAGGCATTTCTGTGGGTTTGGCAAAGATGGAATTGTATGGGGGGGGACATATAGGATTTATACTGTGCCCAGATTTTATCTCTAGTTCTGCAAAAGGATAGCAGGTCTGAAGTGAAATAGTGGTGGGGGATATGCCTGACCCTAGCATTTTTTAGGGGGACACATGTATTCCAGATCTGAAGTAGGGTATTAGTGAAGAAATAGAGGGATGAGTCACTATCAGGGGCCATGAACACAGAGGACCAATCGGCACCGAATGGGTCTTGGAGGAGAGTAAAAGAGTCCAGATTACGAAGAGGCCAGTATAGAATGTATTTGGGGGCTGACTGGGGTGACCACTTTTCTAACACATTAGGTAATATAATGGCTGCTGAGGGCATCTGGGAGGATGCCGGCAGCAGTGATGGTTTAGGGGTGTGAGGAAAGCACCCAGTCTAGGAGGGAGTGGTTTGTTGACTTGGGGTTTATGTGTGTAGGATCTGAGATCAGTTGAGTTAGGTTTATGGACTCGATCTTGAGGAGGGTGGATTTCTAAGCGTGGGAGAGCCAGTCTATATTGAAACCACAGAAAAGGATGAGCTCACCTTTGTCAGCATAGGAGGTGATAGATGAGATGCAGGCAACAAGGGAGTCATTAGCCACTTTTGGGGGGTGTATAAAGTACACTAATGTAGATAGGGTTGGTAGAGGGGAATGAGTGGAGAGCAATGAGAAGTTCATGGGAGGAGGGTTTGGATTCCTGAAAGGAACTGGAGGTTGATAGAAACTGGCATAAATACAGTGCTGCCCCACTGCTGCACTTGCCTCAATCCTGGCAGTAGAGGGTGAAGTCAGGGATAGAGAGGGGAGAGTCAGGAATCCTGGCATACAATCAGGTTTCAGTGACACATAGGCCATTGGGGGCATGCTGGGAGAATCAGACTTTAAGGACATCCATTTTGGGGAGGAGACTTCTAGAATTTAGGTGGAAAAATTGGAGACACTTAGAATGGACAGGGGAGGAGGGGAGCCCAGGGTTAGGTTCAATGTCATCACTAATGAATAAGAGAGAGAGCAAGGAAAACACGCATCAAGCGTATAGGATGAGGTGTTGGAAAGGCGTGGCAGCTGAAATGCTTGAACAGTAGGCGTACAATAGAGAGCCATTTTCTATACAGAAGAGGAAGCGAGTTGTGAGGGCACTTGAGGGGGGTGACTAGGGTGCTGGATAAAGAGAAATCATTTAGATTTGGAGGTTTGTCAGTGGGAAACTGGTCCAAGGGCAGAGTATCTGATAAAGTCAGTATTGCAGCCAAGGCTGAGAAGAGGGCGGCTGTCTGGTGCAGTTGATCTTATTATAAGGGGGAAAGGCGCATGATGTAACTTGGGAGTAGAGGGGTAGGGGTGAAAAACCCATCTATACAATAGGTCATGGGGTAGGGAAAGGTAAAACAGGGCAGCCTGGATGTAACAGTAGTCTTTTTGCCATGGTATCTATGGATTATGATTTGTATTCTTGACAGATATTGTACCTTTATGAGTTCATTTAATAAAAAATTATTGTACTCTTCTTTGATAAGTGCCATGGGATCTTTAATTTCCACCTGGACAGTGACAGAGATGGACAGAAGGAATAGAAAAATACATAAACATTGGGTGTGTTAGGTAGGGTTGAGCAGAGGTTTCTATGTTAAACCTCAAATTTTGCACTTCAGTATCTTAGTAACCATTCAACAGATTTTCACAAAATTTTGCTTGTGCAGTCTTGTGGGGAAAGTCTCTAGATGTGCCAAGTCTCGCTTCAGTTGGCTATGTGAATTCCGAGATGCAGATAGTGAAAACATTTAAAAATCTGTTTTTTGCTGTGTTTTTATCATCACCAGCACCCAGATGGGTTTGGAATTTTGGCCTGAAATTTTCAGGGTAGATGGAGTTTGGCCTACAGATGTGTTTTTTGCTGGTTTTGTGAAACAATATTAATCCATTCCAAAGTTATTAAATTTTGAAATTTTGGTTCTGAATATGCACAGTATAGTCTTTTGGACAGCTGCTTGGAACAAAAAAAAAAAAGAATTTCACCCATGTGAAAAAGGATCCTTTTCGTAAGGAAAACATCTTTTTTTGTATGGCCGCCATCTTGTTTCTGTTTGTTAAAAAAAAAGAAATGTAATACCCACAAAAATGATGTGCTGCACACACACCAAGTTAGTAAGTAAGTAAAGTGTATTTGTTCAGCACCAAATCCCAGAGGCTCATGGCTTTGTACAGAATGGAACATGAAAATAAATAATAAAAAGAAACATTACAAATTAACAAAAAACAAGAGTATCAATACACAGAGTAAAATTTTTGTTAAAACTATTCAGCATTTGGCTACTTCTTGAGCTCACAAATAATTCTCAAAGGCCTTTATAAATAGATATGCCTTCAGACCACATTTAAAGGCCTCCACCGGCAGGACCTTCCTCAGAGATTTAGGGAGTGAATTCCATATGGCCAGGCCTACAATCTCAAAGGAATGATCTCCTGAGGTCTTCAGCCAGGCCCTAGGAACCACCAGGAGGCCTACGGTGGAGGAACGGAGTAAGAATCAGGGCAGACTGGAGCCAGGAGGTCACTCAGGTAGCCAGGGCCTGAGCCATGTAGGGCCTTATAGGTGAGCAAGCCCACCTTGAAGGTAATTCTCCATCTCACTAGCAGCCACTATAAGTCATACAGGACTGAGGTCACATGACAAGACCTTCAAAGGCCCATCAGAAACCTGGCTTCTGCATTCTGCACCAGCTGTAGGTAATCGAGAATCCCTACACTGACCTTGCGGTATAGGGCATTACAGTAGTCAAGCCTAGACATTAAAAAAGGCATGAACCAGTAAGGGCAGGTTGCCAGGCAGAATTAAGGTTTTGATTTGGGCGACATTCCTTAGGTGGTAAAAACCACTCTGGACAACTGAAAACAAAGTGTCAGTCCATCATCAAGGATGACACCCAGATTCTTCACCCTGCTAGAAGCTGCCAAAGGGGTAGGGCCAAGGAATAGCCCTGTTCCCACCATAGCAGCACCCACAACATGCTGGTGTCCAGGCTCAACCACTAGCACCTACAACTTGTTGGTGCTTAGTCTCAGCCAGCTAGAAGCCATCTAGTCTTGGATCCCAGCCAGACATTTATTGAGCAACTCCACAGTGTCACCCATCTTGGGAGCAAAAGACAAATACAGTTGGGTATCACCTGCATAAGGGTGAAAACCCAAACTGTATCATCTAATGATCTCACCCATGGGAAGCATGGACATCGCGAACAACATAGGCAACAGGATCAAGCCCTTGGGAATCCCACAGGGCAGGGCTTCAGGTAGGAGGAGAAATTCTCTATCACTACCTTCTGCTCCTTACCTGTGAGAAAGGACTCAAACCAGTTGATGACCATACCCCTGAGTCCACAGAGCTCCCTTAGGCAAAATCCAGCAACACTACGTGATCCACAGTGTCAAATGCCAAGGAGAGTTTGAGGAGAACAAGTATTGACCGGTCCCCTCAATCTCTCACCCTATGGAGATCATTTTGCACCCTGACTAACACCGTTTCAGTGCTATGTCTAGACCTAAACCCAGACCAGAATGGCTTGTAGATGCCATAGGTTGCAAGTGTGCATCAAGCTGCAGAGCCGCTACTTTCTCAACAACCTTATCCAGAAATGGGAGGTTAGAGACTGGACTATAATTTGCCAAGATGTCAGCGACGAAAGATTGTTTTTTTAGAAGGAGTCTCACCAGTGCCTCTTTCATGGTGCTGGGGAAAATTCCCTCCAAAAGTGAACACCAGACAATCTCAGCAAACACTGGACTCAACACATTCCATTAAGGGATGAGTCGGGCTCAGGTCCAGTTCACAGTAAGTGGGCCACTGCTTTGAAATCACCTCGCAAACCTTGGCTACCACCACTGGCCGAAACTCAGCCCAGACAATAGGAGTACCTATTACTATTACCATTGCACCATCACATGTATAACACTCATTGGAAACCCAGTAGGTGGATTCTGTACTTAGTTTGTGGAGAAATGTCCCAGAAATGTATTTTTTAACATTTAAAAATCCTTTTTCGTCAGCTATTTTCTTTTTTCATATGGGCATACAAAAAAAGAACTGGCACATACAAAAAAAAGAATGACTTCATACAAAAAAATAATTTTAACTTAGTTTTTCCAGTTCTTTTTTTTATGAAGGCATTCTTTTTGTGTGTGAATGAAAAAAGTGTATGAAAAAGAATGCCTTCATAAGAAAAAAGAATGGGAAAAAAACACAAATCCAAATTATTTTTTCATATGAAGGCATCCTTTTTCATATGCGTTTTTCATTCATACGAATAAAGAATGCCCTCATATGAATAAAGAATTTGGACTTTGTTTTTTTCCCATTCTTTTTTCGTATGAAGGAATTCTTTTTCATATGCTTTTTTTGGTCATACGAAAAAAGAATGTCTTCATACGAAAAGAGAATTTAGAGTTAGTTTTTTTTTTTACCATTTTTTTTTCATATGAAGGCATCCATTTTTATATGCTTTTTCATTCATAAAAAAAGAATGCCATCATACAAAAAAAGAATTTGGACTTATTTTTTTCTAATTCTTTTTTCAAATGAAGGCATCTTTTTTTTCAAATGCTTTTTCATTCATACGAAAAAAGAATGCCCTCATATAAAAAAAAAAAATATTTTTATCCCATTCTTAAAGAAGGCATCTTTTTTCATATGGATTTTTTCGTTCATATGAAAAAAGAATGGTGTCATGCGAAAAAAGATTCTGGACTTAGTTTTATCCCCACATTTGAACTTCAGCAAGCAATAACTCACTCAATATTTGGACTAAGGGACAGTCTATATATACAGGAAAAGGTTGTAATGAGTACTACAAAAATAATGTGTAATCCCCCTAAAAAATTTAGGGCAACATAAAAAACATACAAATAAAAAAAAATAAAATTCTCACAGGATAACATTGGAATGGTAACAAGCCATAACTTCCTCAATGTTTGGACTTAAGGGACCATCTATATATCAAAACAAAGGTCCTAATGAGTACAGCAAGAATAACACATACCCCTGCAAAAACATATACAGGCAATATAAAAAAAAAGTTTGGATTCTGTTTCTCTTCTAGGATTTCTACTCCATGGAGGGGAACACACCATTCAGATAAGTGTTTTTTTCAACACATTTCAATGTCTTCAACATTGCAAGAACTGTTTCTTGGCAGCAGCTGAAATATCAATAGCATGGTGTGCTCAGTTTTATTTTATCTATGTGTTTGAATATTGGAGACATGAAAACTGAAGTATTACAAAGTGGGTTGCTGTATTAGTGGATTTGTGGAACTTTTTGTAAGCAAGAAAGGGATATGCTAGAGCAACAGATATCTAGAAAGAAGGAGGTTTATTTGTAACACATTATTTAGTGGATTTTTTTGAGAAAAATCTTTGTCCTCCTGCTGATTTGTCAGTTGTGGAGATGCTGAAGTCCAAAGCTATACTTGCTGACAAGTATGGGATGATGAAAAAAATAAGCTTGAATGTACCTTTACATAACTCATTCAGAGGCATGCATGCATATTGTGAGAGGGTATTTTCTGAGCATTCATTCTACCTGGGGGCTTCTTTGGGGTTATCAACCCTAAAGCTGCCCCCATTCCATAAGCAAATAACCTGAGATGTGCAGACTATATGAGAATGGTGTGAGCCTAAGGATTGATGACCTCAAGGAAGACCCTAGGCGTGATTTGCGAAGACTCGGGACAGGCAAAACCATAATGTTTTTCTTTTTGCTGCCTGCAGGGTGGAGTGGGGTGTTAGGGTTGGAACCCTAACACCACATTTCCCTACTTTTGTCAGTTTAATCTGAACCCTAACTGGTACATTATTAAAAGCTTTTGCAAAGAATTTCCTTACTTTTTGAGATCCCATAAGTTATTACATTTTTTTTGGTGTGCTCTGAAATTTGGTATGATTATAGTGGAAGACTAGACACGCCTTTGGTGAATTTGTAATGACTGGACTTTCTTTGTGGATTTGGCACCATGGTGAAGACTGGAGGTAATTCTGGGGTGCACAGTATATCCCATGAATGTCTAGGGGGCAGTTATGTGGTAGTGTTGTAGTACTCATTGACACCTATTTTTTTTTATAGTCATTGCCCCTCAGCTCCAATTAATGAGGGACTTATGACTTGTTAAAGTTGCAATGTTATCTTATGGGAATTTAGATTTTTAAATTGTTATGTTTTTTAATATGGCTCCTACATTTTTTGGGGGTGTTGTGTGTAAGTCTTGTAATACTCATTGAGACTTTTCTTTTGATATATAGATTGTCCCCTTAACTGCAAATATTGGTGGAGTTATGGCTTATTAAACTTGAAATGAGGAAAAAAAAAGAAGTCCAAAATCTTTTTTCATTTGAAGGAATCTTTTTTCATGAGAACCTCAAAATCTCATGAAAAAAGATTACTTTGTACAAAAAAAGAATGTAAACTATGTCCAAATTCTTTTTTTGCATGAAGGTGTCTTTTTGTGAGATTGTGTTGTACTCATAAAAAAATGATTCCTTCATACAAAAACAGAATGTGGAAAAAATGTCCAAATTCCTTTTTCGTATAAAGGAATCTTTTTTCATGAGACTGTGTTGTACTCACAAAAAATGATGATTTAATTTGAAAAAAGGATGTGAAAAAAGCTAAATCCAAATTATATTTCAGACGAAGGAAATCTTGTTTTGTATGGCTGATTCTTGTTTCATATTGCCATGCAAAAAAATAAAATCATCTCATGAACAAAGATTTGAATTTTTCCAAAAAGCAACTGCAGAATCCACCTAATGGGGTCCAGAAGAGCAAGATACACATATTGGTGTGTTTTGATGATACCGTTTTTATGGGTTTTGACATTTTTTTGAAAAAATGAACACACGATAGCGGCCTTACAAAATAGTATTTTTTTCTCAGGAAAAAAGATTAGCCCCCATACAAAAAGGAATCTTTTTTGTATTGGCCAAATTCTTTTTTTGTATGTAACAGCTACTGTATCAAAAAGACCATACTGATGATGCTTGAAACTGAAATTTAAAATCCTTATAACTCTGGAACAGACTAATATTTTTTTTACCAAACCAGCTAAAGGCACCACTTTGACCCAAGCCCTTTCTACCGTGTAAATTTCAGAGCACAATTCCAAACTGTCTGGGCACTTGGCAATGATACAAAAAAATAAAAAAAATGATTTGTTAACTGTTTTCACTATCCAGATGTTGGGGAGTACAGAGTCAAGAAACTGAGGTCATGAGTAGAAAGTGTCAGGGGAAGGTTTAAGAGGAATGCAAGGAAGTTCTATTTTATGGAAAGGGTAGTGGAGCTGTGGAACAGTCTGCCAGCTGAGGTGGTGAATACCAAGACTATAAATGGTTTCAAGCATGGCTGATATAGAGTGAAGGATTTGTTGGTTGCTCAGGTCTGTAGCATTAGGGAGGGGAGTAGGAGGTGGACTGGGAGAGATAAAACCCTACATGGACAACAGGTCCCAGGGCAGATAGGAAACTCTGGGCATATTAAATGGACCTTTGATATTTTTTACAATTATTGTCTATGTTTCTATGTTTCTTAGCTAGAAGGCCAGCCTGGGAGAAGCAGATGGAGCCTGCTCTGGTGTTTGTGTGAGGTACAATATATTCCAGTCCTGTTGCAGAGCTAAGCCCCTCCAAGACTGGTGTGGATTCTATCAGGTCCAGGACGTAGTCAGGCACATTACCTAGATTACATATATACATGAGGTGTAGCAGATGAAGTAGCCTTCAGTCACCTAGATTCAGCCAATTCAGTCTACTATATAGTGTCTAGTGGTGGCTATCACGGGGTACAGTTAGTACAAGGTGAGCAAGCTTGTTGTATAGAGCAATTAGCTTGCTTAGGACAAATTTGTTGGCCCAATCATATAATACGTCCCCATAATCCAATAGAGGAGTTAACACTGTGCTCACAATGTGAAGGCATCTTTAGCCAGTTCCACATTTATAGGCACAGGATTTGACTGACAACAGGAACTTCCTGTTTGGGAGCAGGAAGGGAGTGATCACAGAGGTACAAAAGACTCTCCATCCTAGAAGGAAAAAAGTAACTCTCCATCACCCCCAGCTGCTGGAGGCCTGACTCCGAGCAAGTAAGAAGGAGACTACTGAGGAATACACGAACTTCCTGCTCCAGAACAGGAAGAGAAGGAGCTTTAAGGGCACGGAGGCAGTAGGTAAGTGGAGAAAAACAATTAAAAAACTAAAAATAAATAAACAGAGAGAGGAAAGGGTAAGCATACAAAACAGTTGAAGGGCCACAAATAAGACATGATGAGAGTGGTGCAGTGCAGTGGCTGTGGAGAGGCAGTCTTCCGGGAGACATTCTGGAGGATGTGGTGTTGTCCCATCTGCAGACACCTCTCTGAGCTGAGGGAGGAGGTTGCTTGTCTCCAGGCTGAGTTAGTTAGGATTTGGGGGACCTCCTCTCCCACCCAGGGACCACCAGGGCTGCTGCCACTGCCAGAGGTTGCCAAAAAGGAGGAGTGACCAGACCACAGTGAGCTCAGGGAGGGTGAGGGTGGTGGAACAGAGGTGCATCCCTTCAGTTGTACCTCTCCACAATTCATATGTCATTCTGGCAGAGTGTGGTTCCTTTATGGAGGCACCTGCAGTGAAAACCAAGGAGGATGCTGGGAACCTCCTCAAAGGAGACCCACAGGAGGGTGGCATAGGACCCCACAGGGGAAGGAAACAACTCCTAGTGGGGGACTCCATTGTTAGGAGGGTAGAACTGGGGGAGGGGGAAGGGAGGTAAGGTGCCTGCCTGGCACCATGGCTTGGAGGGATAAGAAGTAAATCCTCAGGCTCATGGGAGCAGCTGCATGGGGGAGGGAGCTGGATGTCATTGTTCATCTAAGGACAAATGACCTGGCTGGGAAAGGGATCAGAGCAGAGCAGTGCAGGAGGAGTTTGTGGAGTTGCAGAGGGGCCTTAGACAAGTAGCATGCACGGTAACCTTCTCGGAGGTGCTGCCTGTCTATGGCATCGGTAAGACTAGGGTGCTCTGCACTATGGGATTCAATCTATGGTTGAAAAACTGGTGTAGAGCTCAGGGTTTTGGCTTTTTTGGGGACTGGAGGTCCACTTGGAGGGATGCAGGCCTATACTGGTGTGATGGTCTGCATCTGTCCAGGAGGGGAACCAGGATCCTAGGTGATAGGTTTAAATGCTTCATTGGCAAGCATTTAAACTAGCCAAGGGGGTAGGCACTGAAAAGGTGCAGGGAAATCCTAGCCCCCCCAAAAAATCAGGGTAGTTAGTGAGGTAAACACCAAGATACAGAAGTCGATAGGGAGAAGGGCAGGGTAAATGGAGAAAAAGGCAAAGGCAGTAAGGACAGGGATGGGGCAAAAAGGGATAAGTCCATCAAAAAATGGAGGTTAATGAGTACCAATGCCCGTAGTCTAGGTAACAAGCTCCCTGAACTGGTGGCCTTGATGGAAGAGGTACAACAGGATATCATGGCAGTCACAGAAACATGGTACACTGAGAACCATGACTGGGATGTCAGCATACCAGGGTGCACAACCTACAGGAGGGACAGGGAGGGTAGAAGAGGAGGAGGAGTAGCTCTCTATGTAAGGGAAGAGATCAAAGCAATGGAACTAAAGGGTAAACAAGGAGGAGAGGAGACAATGTGGGTCACCCTGGAGACTGAAAATGGCACCACAGTCCACATGGGGGTTGTATACAGACCCTCATCTCAGGGAGTGGAAATGGACAAGGAAATGATAGACAGCATCCTTAGGATTACAGAAAAAGGGGAGATATTGTTGATGGGGGACCTGAATTTGCCAGATGTTTAACTGGAGCACCTTTGCTGCAGCCACATCTAGCAGCAGGGTCATTCTCGATGCCCTACGGGGGCATGCCTAAGACAGCTAGTGTTGGAACCCACTCAGGAAGGAGCAATCTTAGACCTGATACTCTCAAATGGGGATGGAGAGAGGATCTCAGATATAGAAGTGGGTAGCCATCCGGGAACAAGTGACCACCAAACAGTGTGGTTCATGATAGACACAGCCACAGAGTCAAGTCATACAAAAGTGAAGGTACTGGACTTTAGGAGGGCTGACTTTGTCAAAATGGGAGCATGCCTCAAAAAAGCAGTAGCAAACAGGCAAGAAGGAGGGTGGAGGAACAATGGGGAAACATCAAAACTGCCATCACAGAGGCAACAAGCCTTTGTGTGAAGCAAATAAAAAAATCAAAATGAAAGAAAAAACCACTATGGTTCTCAAAAGAGGTGGCAGGGAAGGTTAGGGAGAAAAAGACAGCATTCAGGAAGTATAAGAAAACACAGAAGGAGCAGGAGAGAGAGAGAACTATACCAGTTAAAGCAGAAGGAAGTGGGGAAGGCAATCAGAATAGCAAAGGCTCAAACTGAGGAAAAGATAGCCAGCTTGGTTAAGAAGGAGGATAACACCTTTTATAGGCACATTAGGGAGCGATGAAAGAGTAAGGGAGGGATAGTGAGGTTTAATAAATGGGAGGGTGGTGGACAGAGAGGGACAGTGAAAAACAGGATACTGAATGAATACTTTGCTCAGTATTCACAAAAGAAGAGGAGGGGAGGTAATCTAATCCAATCTAGAAGCAGTCTGGATAGGGGGTCAATACCAGTTCTTCTATATAGCAGAAACGGTTCTGAAAGAACTCCTAAAACTGAAGGTGGACAAAGCAATGGGGCCTGACGGGATTCACCCCAGAATTCTAAAGGAACTAAGGGGAGAACTAGTAACACCACTGACTACCCTTTTTAACAAATCATGGGAGGATGGTGTGGTACCTAAGGACTGGAGGAGGACAGATGTGATTTCCCTTCATAAAAGTGGGAGCAAAGCACAGGCAGGAAACTACAGACCTGTTAGCTTGAACTCAGTGGTAGGGAAAATGATGGAATCACTTCTGAAAGAAAGAATTGCTGAGTACCTAGAGGCCAGTGGGGCACTGGACCCAAGCAGCATGGATTCACAGTGGGAAGATCATGTCAGACGAATCTAATAGATTTCTTTGACTGGGATACCAAAGTAGCAGACCAGGGAGGGGCTGTGGACATGGCCTTCCTAGACTTTAGCAAAGCATTTGACACAGTCCCACACAAAAGATTAATAAACAAATTAGCCAACCTGGGAGTGGGTCCCAGGGTGGTAGCCTGGGTAAAAAAATTGGCTGGACAACAGGACACGGAGGGTAATACTAAATGGAGTCCACTCCAAAGAAAGGGGGTTACTAGTGGGGCACTGAAGGGTTCAGTACTGGGTCAGGTCCCTTTTAATGTCTTTATAAGTGACATTGCAGAGGGACTGGAAAGAAAAGTATGCCTCTTTGCAGACAACACAATGATCTGCAACAGGGTTGATACACAAGGGAGGGTGGAAAGGATGAAAATGGATTTGGCAAGGCTGGAGGAATGGTCAAAAGTATGGCAGCTTAGATTCAATGCAAAGAAATGCAAAATAATGCACCTGGGAAATAAAACCGCAGGAGAAGAGTACACAGCAGGGGGAGGATGTATTAACAAGTACAAACATGGAAAGGGACCTGGGGGTAGTCATATCGGATGACCTAAAGGTAAGCAAGCAATGTGAGAAGGCAGTAAGGATGGCTGGGGGAATACTGGGATGTATAGGGAGAGGCATCACCAGCAGAAAACATGAAGTTGTTATCCCTCTGTACAGACAGTTGGTGAGACCCCATCTGGAGTACTGTGTGCAGTTCTGGAGACCCCATTTCTGCAAGGACATAGACAGGATGGAGGCAATCCAGAGGAGAGCAACTAAAATGGTGCAGGGTCTGCAGCAGAAGCCATATGAAGAGAGACTAAAAGAGCTTAATATGTACACCCTTGAGGAAAGGAGGGAGGGGGGGCATGATAAAACTTTCAGTTACCTCAAGGGAATAAACAAAGTCCAAGAGGGTAGCAACTTTCAGAAAAGAGATGTGCAAGAACAAAGGACACAATTTGAAGGTGGGGGGATGGCTCAGAGGCAATGTGAGGAAGTATTTTTCACAGAGAGGGTAGTGGACACATGGAACAGCCTTCCTGAAGAGGTTGTGAGGTCAAAAACAGTGGGGGAATTCAAGAAAGCATGGGACAGACATAAGGCAATTCTGGTGCGGGGGGGGCAGGAAGAAGTAGGCTTTTGGTTAGCTAGGATCTGCAGCTTATCTAGTAGGTAGGGAAATGGACAGACTAAGTGGGCCAAGCAGTCCTTATCTGCCATCAAAGTCTATGTTTCTATGGAAGGCAGGACTTATTCCTGTAAAGGAAGATAGTTTTTGAGCCAAGTTTTTTTTTTAATTAGATTCTCAATGATGTTCCCTGAGTGCAGCCACTGCAAAGATGAAGAGAACAGTGGGAAACAGGCTTCTAGAACATTTACAGTCTTGTTCAAGCAGTTAATATATTATATAAAATATTACATGGGGTGTTGTGTGTAACTTGGATTTTTTTCCACAGTCTAAGTGCTGGATACCTGGATAAACCACTTAAGCTTCTCTGTTGTGGTTTGTTTGATATTCTACACCTTGGGTGTGTAAAAAATCCTCGTTGCACACATCTCCCTATGCATTAGTCTGTATATATTGTAATGAAATCTCTTACAGAAAGACTTATTCCATTTTAATGACTTAATACAGAAAGACTTATTCTAGTTAAATGACTTAACTGATCACTTTTTTGTCTTTAAATATTTTTTCTTAAATATTTAGGGCAGGATTTTCAGAGTGGTGGGTGCGGGTGCAACTCCCAATTTTGAGCTGTACCTACATCCTCTGAGATGCGGCAAAACTTCCTCACAGGGCAAGACAGATATACAACAATTGTTCCAATTGTAGGTGGCAGCTTGTATCACAAAAGGGACCTTTTTTTTATTTATTTATTGAAATGTTTCACCAGGAGGGCACGCTGAAAAACAAGTTGCTGTCTCATTCTGGATAATACGACTATCTGTTTGACTATTTGTAGTGGTCTAACATTTGGGCACAACTGTCAAAGATCTGCAGATTAGACAGTTGTGCCCAAATGTTAGACCACATTTTAGGTGGTCAAACAGTTGGTCACTGTTGCCAGAATGAGACAGACATGTTCTGCAAGTCAGCAGGATAGTTTTGAAAATGTTACCTGTACAATGTAACTTCTTTTTCTAAATTTTAGAAAAATGATCTTCTGTTTCCAGAACTGCCTCCATAAACAAGATGGATAGATGCACATATTTTTATTCAGAACCCCTTTTCCTGGGATTAAAAAGCTGTACCAGTGTTGGAATTACACTATGTGAGTTTTAGGAGCTACGGGGCTGAAGGGATCAATGTCTTCTCGAGTGTCCCCTGTAAATCATAATTTAGAGCCTGTGATATGTGAGCTACAGTAGTTCACTTTAAGGCTATGGGGCTATGTCTGGTGCCTCCCATAATTCAAGGACTGCAGTGTACCTTTGTAATAACAAGCATTTGCAACTGACAAACGTATTTGCTTGTTTGCTGTCACAAGTTAGAACAACAGTATATTGAGACTATAGGCATATCTTTCTTATCCCCAGTATCCATTTTTTCATTATCTTTGGGTTTCCCTGGGCTAAGTGATATAGGCCCCCATATTCTACCAGCCATGTGCACTCCCCAGCAATTAGTGCACTGCTGGTTTAGGGGCAATATGCAGACAATTCACTGCTACTAGAGCATGCTGTCTAAATATGAGGCAGCATGGGGAAGAGGTCAGGAAGCATAGCAGCAACAGGTGGGATTTCTGCTTGAACTGGGGCATTGCAACACAGTCAAGAGGAAGACAGCATGCACAGCAGCAACAGGTGTGACTTCTGCTTGAATGGGGCATTTCGACACAATTAGGAGGAGGGCAGTATGCCCGGCAGCAGCAGGTGGCACTTCTGGTGGAACTGAGGGCATTGGGATATGATCAGGATGAGGGGGATGCATGGCTGCAGTGAGTGAGACTTCTGGTTGAATCAGGGGCATCAGGACATGATCAAGAGGAGGGCAGAATGCACTGCAGCAGCAGATGGGACTTCTGATTGAACTGGGGGCATCAGGAACACAATTGGTAGGAGGATGGGATGCACAACAGCAATTTGTGGAACTTTTGATTGAGTCAGGGGCATAGGTGCACAATTGGGAGATGCAAGGGATGCAGGGCAGCAATGGGTGGGACATTTTGTTGGGACTGTGGCACTAAGGACATGATCAGCAGGAGGGCAGAATGCACAGCAGCAACAGGTAAGATGTCTTGTTGGGACAGGAGCATGCTACTGCACTGGCTGAGGCCATATGGAAGGATGCATCTACACTGTGATTGATGTGGCTGCATCCTTTCAAATGTGTGATGTTTACACCCATCAGCCAGCTCAGCAATGTCAGCAGCAGCTTTGCCAAGACTGGGTGTGCACACACACACCTACTGCAGGCTCAGGTGCACTCGCTGGGTACAGAGTACACCTCTCTGGCCCCTCCTCTGTTCAGCTGGTCCCAAAATGTTTGTTTTGTGCATTCATGCAAGCAAAGATAAAAAGGACAAAACTGACAGATAGCTAAGTACCATAGCTGCAGAGCAGGATCCACTAAAGCAGTCTGGGAGTTGTTTATAGTATGTTCAGTAAGATTAATACATATAAAACCTACTGACTACTGCCTGTTCTCTATGTATAAGTGCATGTTAGGGGAACGGTGTGCTGAACTTGCATTGCAAATGTATGTGGTGTGATTATGATACTGTACCTGGGTTTGTATGGCAGAAACGGGTGACAGCGAAATGTGGAGTTTTTTAGTGATGTACCACTACCCGTTACAACTCTGTATGGGATCCACAGCTTGCAAAATGTTTATGGACAGACAAAGAGCCTCATTATATTGTTCTTTTGCTTTATAGTATATTAATTACACATATTAATATGGAAAATGCATGTCTCATGCAGTAAACATCAATCAGTTTCATGATGGAACACAGTTTATATTTTAAAACTATGTTATTCCATGTTAGAGAAACACATACAGTACATACATCTCATTATTGCATATATTGAACATTTACTACTAATGCACTGCTTTTAGTATTAAAAATATGTAGGTTCTCTTTTTGGATGTCTGCAGTTAGGAAGGCACAACAATGTACTGACTATGAATCTAGTAATAACATATTTAACACATATGAAATATTATATATTTCAGATTACATAGATATATTGTAAATATATTTTCCCGATAAATATATATCTATGATGTATATGGCACACACATGTGTTAACATATGGCAAATACTGTATATGTTTCATGATGTAACCCCCCCCAAAAGGGGCTTATCTTTGGCTCTCTCTAGAGCACTGCTGCTGCTGCCATATCATGCACCGCTCCTTCACCCCAATCTAGACTGCAGCTATGGGACCTGCGGCTGAACTAGACACTGTCATTTGTTCTGTGGGCTACTTCAGTGCCCTTCTCACCATGGCTGGCAAGCAGCCAACTGTTTTCACTAAACCATCCCCTAGACTGCCTTCAGGGTTGAGCAGCCCACAGCAAGGAGGTTGTTCAGTTTCAAGCAGTTCTCAAAGCTGAACAAAGTGCAAAGCAACTAAATTAGTGCACCCTGTCCCTGTGAAACTGACATCTATTTGGAGTTTAGCTCTGCAAAACAGCTCTGAAATGCAGGCTGGCACAGGACTTGTATGCATGCTTTCCCCCTGAAGCTGACAACCACTGAGAGCCAGGGGTTTAACATAATGAGCAATACATGCAATGCTAGTCAATGATATTTGATCCCTGGATTTTTGCACAATGGAGAGATATGTGAAAATTGAGCAGATTTGTCTAAACAAAACCTCTGAGGAGAGGACAGCTATTGTGAATAGCTGTCACTTGCTATTTCTATCTGACTAAAATGTTTGTCCAAAATGGATTTGGGACCTTGAAAAAGGGACCGATACAGATAGAGTGCCAAGCCTGGGCCCTAGCACTTAATTAGAGCAGGGGTTGCCTTAAATGCTGGTCTGCATCTGGGAGGGTAATGAGCCACTGTCTTCTACTGCCATTAGAATTTTATCCTGACAGCAGATCAACCAGCTGAGGTCCTGAGTAACTGCTCGCCTGTCAGGGTGGGTGAGGATAAGCCCTTATGTGGAATGAGTAGGATTATCATCATCTGGAGCATCATGGCCTGCACCCCTCACCATTTAGAAGCATGTTGGGTCTGCTGCACCTGTAACCAGCTTACAGAACAGAGCACCCATCATCCAAAGTCATCATGGTCTGCATCCTTTGCCAATGGGAGCGTGTTGGGTCTTCTACATCTGTATCCAGCCTATAGAAAGCTTGGCAAACCATTATCTGCCTAATCAGGGGAGACATGCCCATGGAAACAGTACCAGCCTGGTATCTAAAGGTCATGAGTACTGGGGTTTATCCACAGAACTTATCATTCCTAGCTAGCTAGATACTTTCTGGGCATTCCTGTGCAACCTTAGAATAAGGCACACAGCTACAGCTTACAGCCAGAAACAGCTGTTCTACTGTTCATCCAATTGCATTATTTGCCAGTCAGCAGCTACAGTCAGCAACCGAATTTACACAGCACTGCTCCGAAGTCAAAGCATCACAGGCCTGCAACTTAGCATCTGTGTGCACACACAAATTGTAATTGGGATCTCCCAGAGAGACTGCTGGAGGGGGAAGGGGAGGTACTGAGACACACCTTACGGTGGGGGTGAATACACCCTCAGTCCCTGCCCATCCATGTAAATGCTCTCAGCCCCTGGTAGTCTAGTGGTTACCCCCTTGAAGTGGACAACCATGTAAATACCCTCAGTCACTGGTAGTCTAGTGGTTCCCAGAAAGTGGCCATCTAAGTAAATGCCCTCAGTCCCTGATAGTCCAGTGGTTCCCTTAAGTGGGCTTCCATGTAAAAACCCTCAGTCCCTGGTAGTCTAGCAATCCCCTTAGGTGCCCATTCATGTAAATACCCTCAGTCCCTGTTAATCTAGCAGTTCCTATAAGTGGCCATCCATGTAAATAGTCTCAGTCCCCAGTAGTCTAATGCCCCCAGTGCCAATCTATGTAAATACCCTCAGTCCCTGGTAGTGTAGCAGCCCCCACAAGTTATCATCTGTGTAAATACTCTAATTTCCTAGTAGTCCAGCAATTCCACACAAGTGACCATCCGTGCAAATACCCTCAGTTCCCGGTAGTCTATTGTTCCTTTAACCCTCAGATTTCCCATTTGTGTAAATACCTTCATTCTCTGGTACTCTAGCACCCACAACTGCTCATCCATGTAAAAACCCTCAGTATGTGGTAGCCTAGCAGTCTTCTTAGGTGCCCATCCATCTAAATACCCTCAGTCCCTGGTAGACTAGCAATCCCTCTAAGTGGCCATCTGTGTAAATACCTTCAGGTCTGGGTAGTCTAGCAGCCTACCCAAGTGCCATCCATGTAAATACCCTCAGTCCCTTGCTAGTCTAGTGTTCCCCCCAGGTACCCACCCATGTAAATACCCTCAGGCCTGCATAGTCTACTAGTCCTCCCAAGTGACCATGGGTGTAGATAACCTCAGTCCTTGGTAGTCTAGCAGTTCTACACAAGTGCCCATCCATGTAAATACCCTCTGTCCCTCATATTCTAGCTGCCCCCCTTAAGTGCCCATCCATCTAAATACTCTCAGTATCTGGCAGACTAGCAATCCCACCAAGTGACCATCTATGTAAATACCTTCAGTCCTTCATGGTCCAGCAGTTCCCTCAAGTGACCATCTGTGTAAATATCCACAGTCCCTGGTAGTCTAACTCCCCCCCAAGTGGCCATCCATGTACATACCCTCAGTCCCTAGTAGTCTAGCATTCTCCTGTGTGATCATCTGTATAAATGTCCTCAGTCCCTGTTAGTCTACCATTCTCCTGCGTGACCATCGATATAAATACCTTCAGTCTCTGGTAGTCTAGCAGCCACCCCAAGTGCCCATCCATGTAAATACCCTCAGTCCATGGTAGTCCTGCAGTCCCCAAGAGACCATCCAGGTAAATACCATCAGTTTCTGTTAGTGTAGCAGTACCCTTCAAGTGACCATCCCTTTAAATACCCTCAATCCCTGGTAGTCTATTTTTCCCCAACCCACTGATAGCCCATTTATGTAAATATATTCAGTTGCTGATAGTCTAGTGCCCCAAGTGTCCATCCATGTTTATATCCCCACAGTCCCTGGCAGTTAAGCAACCCCCAAAGTACCCATCCATTTAAATACCTTCAATCCCTGGTAGTCTATTGTTCCCCCAAGTGACCACCCATGTAAATACACTCAGTCCCTGGTAGTCCTGCAGTGCCCCCTAGATCTCTTGTTTGTCACTATCATATAATTCTCTTGCAGTCTAGTGGTCCCCCACCCAACCCCAGTTGCCTATCTCACCATACAAAAGCCCTAATTGCCAATCTCAGTATGCACCAGAAGCAACCCCCGCCTCTCCCAATCACCACTCCACAGGTAGTCGATGTGGACCCCCAATCTGTGAAACAACCCCAATCCGATAGCAGTCAGCGCTCTCCTGCTGTCACCACCTCTGCCAGCTGCCATCTGCCACACACAGCCGATGCAATGTTGTCTTCACTAAAACTGTGATTTAGATTGACTTGCTCGCTGTTGCCCCACATGGCTGCTCCAACTGGAAGTTGCTGCTGCTCAGAACTCCCAGGTCTTTTTCCTTCCAGGTTTTGGTATTCTCGATGCTATCTAGGTAATATTAAACATTTCTGTTCTTCTTTCCCTGATGCATCCCCTTATAATTCTCAAAACTAATGTTCATCTGCCATTATTAGCCCTCTCCCCAAACCTGATCAGATCCTTTTGCATTTAACATACAGTATATCTTATTGTGGTGTAATGATTCTTCTTAGCTTAGTGTTACCTGCAAACTTAGTGACCCATCTGGTGGTGCTCAACTCCGTTTTCAATATAATTATATATTATGATCTATATCCAAGAGCAGACCTCTGGGTGACCCCACTGATCATGTGCACTTTTGTTGATAGTTTACTATCATGAGCTATGATCAAGGACTACAATATATAATGTTTAAATTAGCATGGAGATGAGAAAGCTGACTCAGTTGCAAACAATCTGCAAAGGCAACCCATGCACAATATTACACTCAGCTTTTCTTAAAAAGGTTAGAAATCATAGAAAGACTGAGGATTTCTCAGACCTGTCCAAAGTTACAGCTCTTAGGAGAACTTAGACTTTTTCAGGGCATAAAAGTGCTTGGACTTCTGGCTTTTCTCAATTGTTCTTAAACGTTGGTGTCCAAGAAAAAATATTATTCTAGGAAACTATTGGACTTTTCACATGAGACAATTAGAGGATGGTGTTAGCAAGAAAACGTTTAGACTAAATATTTTGCACTTAAGCAGTTTGTGAGAAATTTAGTGCAAACTGATGAAAGTAGAGGATTATGGGAATAAAATAAAAGTGCAGACACCGAGGCCAGGATTTTCACAGGTCTGGATGCAGCACCCGTGTCCATATTTTGGGTGTGTGCGACAGCTAGGCAAATGCGATGGGATGCCTGAGGTTTATCTACAAACATTCCAACACAATCACATTACTTGCCACTTTTTTTTCCTCAAGAAGTTTGTTGAATTTTTCAATTAAACATAACCAATCACTTTTAAAACAGGTTACTTGCCACTTTTTCTGGCAAAACAAATTATGCATACATCTAATTCCATGGGCATGGCTATCTGAAAATCCCACCCCAAGTATCTGGCAAACAATATATTTTCTATGACATTTAGATGGCCCAGGGGCCCTGCATTATACATTTCTGATTGCACCTGTCTATTTTCAGCTTGGTCTCGTATAATTTAATATCAAGAATCTACGCTTTAGTAAATTTGTTATAAGTAGTTTAGGGCTGAAAGCTCACTTGAGGGAAGATCTTTGAAAAATATGTCAAATGTTGTTTAAGACGGGTTTTGGTTTTATATTGCAGTAACTCTTGGACATTAATTTTACTGTTCATCTGATCAAGAACTGAACCTTTTTTCTAACTTTCTTAACACAGCAACTAAAACGTCCTAGTTTACATAGCTCATCTCTTTACAAACTGTGTTGTAGCTATAGTTTTAACATATGAGGGGAGAAGCTTAAAACTGATGATCCTGTAGGTCAGCTTATTTACTGAAAACCATTCTAGAAACACTGAGGCTCTTAATTGGAGAAGCTGAGAAAAACTGGCATAAACAGCGGCAGTACATAGGCCACAACAGTATCGTTCAAAACAGCTCTGGCTAGATGGTACAGAAGATAACAGCACAGGCCAAAACGTTAATAGTTTTCAGGTCCAGTTCTACTTAGGGGTTAAAACATCTTCTTCAATGAAATCTGAGGCACTGCTAACTGCAGGAAACTTTTTTATAGCGTGCCAAAGCGTAGACCAACACATGATCCAAATGATTCCTGCAGAATCCAGGTACCACTACAACTGTAGCTTTTCTAAGCTTTTCTTTCTATCTGAGCTGAAGGACTAAATCAGAACTATTATAAATTCTGAATTTTTCCAAGCCAGTCCTTTCATTGAAGTTCTAAGAATTTTTAACCTTAAGTTGACATGGGCAACCTGCAAATGACTGATGCATGTTTTACTCTGTTTGGGGATTGTCAGAGAGTGTATATGTTCTATTACTGAACTTCTCTCCACTATCACCTCTCACGCTTCCACCAACGAACTTCTCATCCTCAGAGACTTTAATAAAAACTGTCTCTTCCCCTCACTATCCAAA
Source organism: Neoceratodus forsteri (assembly GCA_016271365.2). Taxonomy (NCBI): domain Eukaryota; kingdom Metazoa; phylum Chordata; order Ceratodontiformes; family Ceratodontidae; genus Neoceratodus; species Neoceratodus forsteri. The sequence goes on from JADMNL010000035.1 coordinate 106,364,527, forward strand.
TTCTGTGATAACATTAAATCCCTAAACCTTATTCTGCTAATCTCTGTTCCTACCTGCCTCAATCTCAAATCACTAAATCACAACATTTTGGACTGGGCCCTTGCCTCCCACCCTCACAGAATTATTGCATCTGGCACCCTACTGGACACCCTCAGTGACCACCACATGGTCTGTTGTGTATGCAAGGTTCACTGACCCAAAACCCCTCCCAAATTCCCACTAATTCGATCATTCTGGTCTTTGGACCTGTCCTGTCTTCATGAGGACCTAGCAGCTACTGATAGGTCTTCTATCTCTAGTGCTAGCTCCATTGACTCAGCCCTAAATTTCTTCACATCACATTTCCTGTCAATTTGGGATCGCCACACCTCACTTAGAAAAACTAGGGTTTGAGGCTCTCATCTCCTCTGGGTCTCCGCTAAACTGCTAGCCTACCTGCGTGCATGAGATCTGGCAAGAAAAGACCACAAGACCTCTGGCTCCACTGCCAACTACCATAAATATCGTACTTTATGTAATACCTGCATTAGGGCTACAAAACATACTAAGGCAGATTACTTTTCTGCCACCCTCCAGAACAATATTAACCATCTCTCAAAGTTTTGGAAGGTCATCCACTCTCTCTTCTCTCCTCCCCTCCACCCAGTCCTCTGTCCCAGTCCTCAAGATGAAAGGTGGCACCATTTCTGACCCATGTGATGTTGCCACTGAATTGAATAATTATTTTACCTCCTGTGCCTCTTCCCTCCTCTCCTGTTTACCCCCCTCTCCCACTGCCCTCCCCCTTTCCTCCCTATCCTCCCCTTTCTCCTTCTCCCCAGTCTCAACAACTGCCACTCAAGGCCCTCCTGGCTCTAAACCCTCTTAAAGGCAAGAGTCCAGATGGGCTGGACCAACAAATATTTCATCTGTCTGCACCTGCCATCTCCCTCCCTCCTCCCTCTCGCATCCCTCCTTAACCTCTACTTCTACCTGGCCTCTGTCCCAGTTTTGTTGAAGCATGCCACAGTCATTCCCCTCCCTAAAGGTGGTAACTCCTCTGTTCCTGGGAACTACCACCCTCTCTCTCTACTTCCTACCCTCGCTAAACTTCAAGAACATGTGGTTCTTTCTCAACTTTCTCCTTTTCTTGACTCATCTTCTTACCTCACCCCTTTTCAGTCAAGATTTCACAAATTCCACTCCACCTCCCTGCTCAGGCTGACTTACTCCATTTTTTCTGGCATGGATCACAAACTGATCACCTCTGCAATTTTTGTTGACCTGTTCAAAGCCTTTGACACTTAGCCCATCCACTCCTCCTTGCAAAGCTCTCTGCTGTAGGACTTTCCCCTCAAGCTACAGATTAGTTCCATTCATACCTTCTGGGCAGACTCAATCAATTAAAGTTGACAACTGCCTGTCCACCCCTCTCCCTATAAGCACTTCCCCCCAAGGATCGGTGCCAGGTCCCATCCTCTTCTCCATCTTTTTAAATAGCCTTCCCTCTGCCTGTATATTTGCATTCATACATATGTATGCAGATGATACTGTTATATTTGCCTCTGGCTGCTCCCCTGCTGATCTGATTACCAGCCTACAGCTGGATTTTGACAACATTCAGCTCTGGTTCTGCTCTAATCAGCTGTCTCTTAATGCAAAAAAAGGGGTCTCTATGCCCTTCGGAACCAGGCAAAAGCTCTCTAGCCTTCCAGCCCTCCCCTCATTTCACACCCTAGATGGGTCCATCATTGGAGATGTCCCTTCCTTCAAGTACCTTGGGGCGATTTGACAGGCACCTAGATTTCTCTGTTCACATGGACTCTATCCAGAAAAAGCCCCACCCAATTCAAGGTGTCTTGTACCAGAACAGAGGGTGTATCCCCCTGTCGGTGCACAGAGCCATTTTAGAGTGAATGATTCTCTCCATATTTGACTATGGAGACACCATCTATGGTAGTGCCCCAAAGTCTACCCTAGCCAGACTGGACCCCCTCCATCACTTCTTCCGCTGGTTTGCTCTTGACTGCCGTCCTCTGACTCACCACTGCTTCCTCTGCACCTCACTCAGTCTTCCCTTGCTTGAAGCCAGATGACTTGCACATGCTTCCACCCTTATAGGCAAGTACTGGCTGAGCTCACTCCCCTCCTACCTCACATCTCTACTCTCTTCTCCCTCTTACTCCTCCTATTCCCTTCATAGTGCTGGCTGCAGGACCCTGGCACTTCCATCTATGTTATCCTCTTCCAGCCAAGCTGCATTCTCCTTCCGCCTCCCTAAACTGTGAAATGCCCTCCCCATCCACACTGCTACCTCTTTCCACGCCCTTTCTCATCTTCTCCAAGACTTCATCTCTCCTTTTTGCAACTGCACCTGAGCTCTCCACCCCTACTCACTACTCTGTCTACTTCCCTCCTTCTTCCTCTCCCTCTCCCTCCTTTTCTTCCTCTACCTCTACCATTACCTCCTGGTCTCCTGTAAACCCCACCTCACTCCCTACCTACTATATTCCTCTCCCTTTTTCACTGCGTGTCTTTTAAGTTGTCTTTGCCTTTTGGTTGGCCCTATCATGTGTTGTATATACTGAACTTAGGTATGCATGCTATAATACTGCTGCTGCTTTGCTCTGCCTACTACACACAATAAATGCTCTATGTCAATTCATTTTACAATCTATCCGGATATGTACTGTAAATACTATGTTTATTTCATTGTATAGATTATCCTATTATGTCCTGTAAATAACATGTGTATGTAAATACTATGGATATGTATATTTCTCCAATGATCCCTTCCCCAGGACGCATCTGGAAATGAGCTGTTACTCAGTTCAGTATGTCTTTCCTGGTGAAACTTTTAAAATAAATATGTAACTATTTACGTGTATTATTTCTCTTTACACATTATGATCATGAATACTTCATTTGTGATGGTTTACAAGGTTTAGCTTTTTTTAAATACTGATCTATATGACTGAGAGACATGTGACACATCAGAATATTAGAAATGTACTAATATTACACTGCTTTTACAGAATATTTCATGACCGAGGGCCCAGCAATCACCAAGAAAATGAGGACTGTGTATGCCTACAGAAAAATAAGACTTGGACTGCCCGCCCCTGTTGTTGGAACATGCAATTCATTTGTGAAAAAAGTAATTCTATTTTTTCTATTTGTAATTATATTAATTAGTTTACATACTCCTGATTGGTTTATAATAAATACATATCCTCTGAGCTGTTAGCCATCTTAAAGTCACCTTTCAATAATCCTATAGTCCTACATCGCCAATCTGACCTACTTTCCTGCATGAGGGGTGCTGTTCATAAAGTATGAGAGGCCTGTGCCAATTTCTCATTAGTAGCTGGTTACATGCAACATGCTCCAAATGTACAATTTTCAATTTAATGTACTTCACTGTAGTGCAATGATATACTCCATTAATCTGTGCAATGAGATGGAAGGCAAATAGCAATTTTGAAAAGAGCAAAGAATTGCTTAGTTTTATGTTTGCTTGCATGCATGAGCAAGAAACATTTTGTGGCAGCTTGCTGGAGTAGCAGGTTGTGGAGGTGCAGCAGTGTTGTGGTCATTGCCGCTAGTGCTTTTTGGGGCTTGTCTCTGTGGCGCCAATGGAAGAGCATGCTGTCGATGACAGCAGTTTTGAAGCTTGCCACCAACCTGAAAGAAATTCGCTGCTGCAATCAGGGGACTTCCTGTTATTGGAGAATCAGCTATTTTTCCTGAACAGTTTGATGCTGGGGCAGTGCCTGATTGCAGCTGCAAACAACAGCTTGCCTTGTCTGGTGTCTCATTTCAATAAAAATGGTGGCGGCTGTCACCTCCCACCTCTCATAGTCCCCATGAAAGCTGATGGGGGTGCCCAATCCCCATGTCAGCATACGCCTCCCAGTTCATTTGCCATTGAGGGAGCCCAATCTCTGTTGGTATAATGTCCCCCATTCGCTAGGTGCCGGGCGGGCACTCCAACCCTTGGCTCATGCGCCTCCACCAACGCATTGCACGTGCGTGCTGGCTGGGTGCCCATCCCTTCGGCTCCAGCCCCCCCAACAAACACCCAGGTGGCCTGCTGAGGTGCCATCTCATGAGTTTTTTTTTTAAACTTGTGAAAACAGAAAACTGTCCCTCATTGTGTCTATTGCCCCTTTGTGCACCCCACCTCCCCACACACACACCCTCACCCCATACTTACCTCTTGAGCCTGGCAAGACGATCTTTGGTGGAGTGGGAACATGTCAGCACTCTTCAAAGCTGACCATGAATTGAAGAAATGCCGGTAAGCTGTATAATGGCGTAAATGTTTTTTTTTCAACTTAGGTGAATAGCACGGCCATTTTTCCAAATTTTGGCACCAAATTTTCAACATGGGATTCTTGGGACCCCATCTCGGAATTCAGTCACTGTCACCTGGTTATTTGGTCCCGAAAGATGATTTCACGGTCATTACATTGGAATCACCTTTTGGAACCATAACAAAAGACAGTGTCACAGTTCATGAGGTGGGCTCCTAAAGCCTATGTTGCAAATTTGGTGAAAAAATTCCCCAAAATGACTGTTACGAGCGTGCATTGCACAGTTTCCATGCACACTCGTAGTTCGAGAATTTGTAATATTTTTACTCCAGATTTTCAAGATTGGCATTTTTTTCACACCTCCTTATGAACAGTACAGCTGTCATTTTTCACATCTTGGCCGAAATGTGTTTCCACTCATCTGGCGCACAATAGCGTGGTCGCTGTGTGGAAATCAGTGTTTGGGACAGATTAAGAAAATCACAGTGGCACTGTTCATGAGTGGAGGTCTCATATTCCTATGTTGAAAATTTGGTGTCAAAAGTCCACAAAATGATTATGTTATGAGCGTACATTGCACAGTTTCCACGCACACTCGTAACTTCAAGAATTTGTAATATTTGCACTCAAGATTTTCAACATTGTCATGTTTACACACCTCCTTATGAACAGTAGAGCTGTCATTTTTCACATCCTGCCCGAAATGTGTTTTCGCACATCTGGCACACAATGGCGTGGTCGCCATGTGGAAATCAATGTTTGGGACAGATTAAGAAAATCATAGTGACACTGTTCATGAGCAGAGGTCACAAAATGCCTATGTTGAAAATTTGGTGAAATAATTCCATGAAATTACTGTGTTACGAGTGTACATTGCACAGTTTCCACTTACACTCGTAAGTTCGAGAATTTTTAATATTTTCACTCCAGATTTTCAACATTGCCTTCTCTTCACACCTCCCTACGAATGATACAGCTATCATTTTTCACATCCTGCCCGAACTGTGTTTTCACACATCTGGTGCAGAATGGTGCGGTCATTGTGGGAAATCAACGTTCGGGGCAGATTAGCAAAATCACAGTGCCACTGTTCATGAGCAGAGGTCCCAAATGCTTTCATGAAGTGGGGGTCACAAAGAGGCCATGTTGAACATTTGTAGCGCACATACCAACAAATGCTTGGGGCGTTACGGTTTCTAACTATAACGTCCCAACCTGTACAGACTGACGGGCATCGGGGGTGTGCCTTTGGATTGCCGGCTGTAATGCTCATGTCATTCCACCTCCACCCCCACCCTGCAGCCAGTGACAGGCATTGAGGTGTGCCTTGGACTCTTCGGCCCCAGAGTTCACCCCATTTTCCTATACTGTACCCATTTCAGCGTATGTCCTTATGGAATGGGGTGACTGTAAAGCCGAACACCCCAAGGCACACCTCAACACTTATCAGTGTCTGCAGGATAGGGTGAGGTGGAATGGCATGAGCGTTATGGGCGATGACCCAAAGGCATACCCCAATGTCTGTCCATGTCTGCAGGATGGAGGTGGGGTTGGCATGAGTTGAATACTTCACTGCCATTCCTATTCTGCATCTGTCTAGCTCCTGCACTTCCAACACTAATACCAGCAAGCAAACATTCGGCATTGACAAATTCTTGTTAAGACTTGTACTACTTACATAGTGTTTGGCCACAATACAATAGTTTTTTAGTTTCATCAACTTGCTTCCCCATGTTTGTTGTAAGACCATCCGAATTTACCACTGTTTTATATAGGAGTCACAACCAAGCCCAGGATGTCAGGATTGGAGCATAATGTGGGATGGGTAAAGTGTACATCCTTAGGATTGGGGGGGGCTAGGCCTGCTGGTCCCACTACGCTGCTATGTTTAGATGGAGGCAGTCCATTGGGACAGAGTTCCCCAAAAGAATACAGCACTCCTGGGTAATGAGAACCACTAGGTATCCAAAATGCATCCAAAACAGACATTTGTTGTGGTAGTCAGCTAAAGAAGGCAAGGCAAGTTTATTTATATGGTGCTCTTTCCAACAGCTCAGAGTACCTCATAAGCTGTAAAAACAACTCATACGTTTAAAAACAGTCAATAAACATATCAACTTATTAAAACCTCTAAAACATTCATATCTAGAATTACATTAATAATCAGGATATTCCCGTGTGAATAAATATGTTTTTAGTCTGTGTTTAAAGGTATCCACAGTGGGGGGCAGAATGAACCATATCCGGTAGGGAATTCCACAATAAAGGGGCCACAACTCCAAAAGCCCTGTCACCAGGTTGTTTCAGATGGGAGTATGGTACTGTAAGCAGATCTGCATCTGTGGACTGGAGTGGTTGAGGGGGAGCATAAGGCACCAAGAAATCTCTCGGGTAGCTTTGGCCCAGTCTACGTAGGGCCTTTATTGTTATCAAGCATGTCTTGAATATGATGCATCAGCAGACTGGCAGCCAGTGAAGAGCCCGAAGCAGCAGCGTGATGTGAGAACTATGAGGAGTTCCCACCACCAGCTGGGCAGCGGCGTTCTGGACCAGCTGGAGTTGGTGCACCAAACTTCCAGACAGCCCTAGATAGAGAGCATTACAGTAATCCAAATGGGAGGTGACAAAGTCATGGACAATCATCTCAGGGTCGACTGGCACCAAATACAGTTTGATTTGGGTGATATTAGGAAGATGGTAAAAACCATTCCTGACTGCTGCCGACACCTGTTTTTCAAATGACAGCCTGCAGTCAAGAATGACACTCAAATCCTTCACTGCATCCATGGCTCAAAGATTGTGGCCATTCATTTTTTTTCCTTCCTTATCTATTTCTGCTCCTCCAGACCAGCCCCTTTCCACCAGCCCCCCAGCCCCATCACTCTGGCATCCACTGGACTCACTTCTGAATCTTCTTAGTGAGGTGCCAGCTAGCCGGGTGCGGTGCCTGCGAGGGACTGGCATCATCTCGCCTGTCGGGATGTTTTTCCTTGCTTTTTCCTGGTTTCTTCCAAGTGTGGCATGGAGGCATGCAATGACATCAATGGCCAAGCCGTGCATGCTTCCACACATGGCACACCAGGCGTCTGTCCCGCATCAACCCCTATGTCTGAGCCCATTGTGCCATCCCCCAGCCACTGCTAGGGGACAGGCAAGCAGCAGACTCCATTCCCACTCCTCCCCAGGAGAGGAGAGCTGTCCTCTGGATGCTCGATCCTCTCCCTCCATAGCCGACCCCTGGCGGCCAGCTCGCACTGCAAACACGGTCGCCGGCATGGCAGGAGGTAAGGCACAGATGCCTCAGCCCTCCACGCCACTGGGCCGGTGATTGTGACCATTCAAAGATAATAAAGAAAGGTTACTACTTGTCATTGCAGACCCAGTCTGCCCAGGTTCAGTGATCATCACCTTCATCTTCCATGGGTTAAGATGTTACCAATTGGAAGCAATCCAATTGTTGATTTCTTAAAGACAATGTCCAAGCAGCGATACCACATTTACCTGACCTGTGGTGCAAGACAGACAGAGCTGAGTATCATCCAGATAGCAGCGAAGCTCAACTCCCATGCTGTCTTATGATCTCATCCAAAGGCAGCATGTACACAGCAAATAACATGGGTACCAAAACCAATCACTGAGGTACCCCACAGGTGACCACAACAGGCTGAGAGATGCAATTACCCAAGGCCACCAGCTGAGATTTCTCTGTAATGTAAGACTCAAACCAGCGCAAAACAGTGCCAGTGAGTCCCACATAATTCCTCAGCCGATCAAGCAGGACACCATGATCCACCATGTGAAATGCCACTGAAAGATTCAAAAGAAACAAGATGGAACAAAGTCCCTGATCTCTTGCCATGAGGAGATCATGCACCACCCTGACCAGTGCAGTCTCAGTACTGTGACGAGGCCTAAAGCCCAACTAGAACGGCTTGTAGATGTTATATAACTCCTGATGAGTCTCTAGCTGTGTCGCCAAAACCTTCTCAATAATCTTTCCTAAAAAAGGAAGATTTGAGACAGGCCTGTAATTGACAAGGACCTTTGAGTCCAAAGATGTTTTTTTCAGGAGGGTAGTCACTACAATCCTTTTAAAGGTCACCGGAAAAAAACTTTCCTTCAATGAACACCCAATGATTCTCATGAACACTGGTCCTAGATAACCCAGACTGCCAATAAGCAGCCAGATAGGTCCAGGATCGAGTAAACAGTATGTGGGATGCAAGTCAGAGATCATTTGGACCACCTCCTCTTCCACAACTGAAACAAACTCAGCCCAGGTTCGGAGTTTGTCATTGCCCCTCCTTTCTTGGACACCACTGGCCCATGACAGGCCACTTGTGGTGATCTCCCTCCGTATTGAGGACACCTTGTCAAGGCAGAAATGGCTAAACTCTTCACACTTTTCTGCTGAAAAAGCTTTAACACACCACAGACAGAGTGGATTAATCTTTTTGTCTACAGTGCGAAAAAGCTGAACAGGCCTATTCTTACTTGCAGCAATCACCCTCGACAGGAACTCTGTCTTTTTCAAGGTGATTGCCCTCTGATAGTCAATATGCTGACACTTCAGAGGCTATTTGTCCTCAATGGAGTGAGATCTCCTTAAAGAATGCTCTGACTTCCATCCTTTAGTCTTCAACCATCTCAGCTCCTCACAATACCATGGGGAGCTGAGATGAGATGTCAATGGACGAACGCGGATGGGTGCCAGGGAGTCTAAGTCAGTCATAACAGCCATAATATAGCCCTCCATGGCCTTCTCAGCTCACTCAGCACAAGCCACCTCTATGCCCGAGATGTCCAACGTCGCCTGGAGTGTGCAAGGATCCAAATTTTGTAATGGGTGGCAGTACTGGACCATCTCCATGGGGGAAGGGTATTAACACGGGGAGCCCCACATTGAAATGACATGACAAAATGATCCAATCAGAGAACTGGATCAACCCTGACTGCACTTATGTCAAGCCCCACAGTAAACACCAGCTCCAGAGTGTGGCCCTGCTGGTGAGTAGCAGAGGTAACTACCTGTGTGAAGCCCAGAGATTACATAGACTGAAGCAGCTGCTGACCAAAATACCAGATCTCGTCATCAACCCATGCATTGAAATCCCCAGCATTAACAGTCTGGGGGCCTCCAACATCTGGTTGACCAAGAAATCCATCAGCTCCAGCAAAAAAACAGACTCATAGCATGGGGGGTGGTATATGAGGATGAGTCTAAAGCCCACACCTGCTTCACCCCTAACAGCCACACATTTGAAGGACCTGGTCTCACCCACTGGGGATGCCATGAAGCTCAAAGCAGATTTAAAACAAATGGCTACCCTGCCCCCCCCATAGGCCCAGAGTTGTTGGCCAACCAAGCCTCAGTGATACAAACTTTCCAATTGAGCACATGGATAGGAAACTGATGATGGCACAATTATTGGAGATCCCCTAGACTGCTGCTGCCACTGCCGCCTCCATGGCGGTCCCAAAGTTCAGGGAAAATACTAATGGCCCTCTCATAGCCTGTGCCTGCCTTCAAGGTCCAGTTGAAATCATCTCTGATATTCCACTTACTTAGCTGCACACAAAAGAGAAGTGAGATGAGAGAAGCTTAGGACCACCAAGAAAATCCCAGCACAAGCTACCCTTACCCCAGATAAGGTAATTTTTTTATTTCTCTTTTTTGTTTGGTTTACCCCCAGTTGCTATACCCCACATAATATTCCAGTTAGCTTTCCCTTATGTTTTTAATAACATTTTACAAGTTTTCCCTTTTAGTTTAGCCAAACCTTTTGTTACCTGACCTTAGGGGTGTTCCAAGTTTCCCATTGTCACTTCCGGTTTACCTTTATCCTAGATGTTTTTTGTAAGTTTCCCCTTTTTCTCTTCCTGTTTCTCTTTATCCTAGCTTGAGTTTTTAAAGTTTCCCATTTGTCTCCCCCTGTTTACCTTTACCTTTACCTTAGATAGGGTATTCAATCAATGCCCTATTTAACAGGTGATTACAGATCCTGTGCTGTTTAACACAGGTGAAAACAAATGTACAGGTAGTCTACGTTACCGTAGAGAACCAGCAGAGTTCCCTGCATACCTGTTGTTGCCTGTGGATGCCTAAGATGGCAATATCTACACCTGTTCCATGCTTTCACTGTTCCACTCACTTGCTGGGAGACAGACATGTGTGGGACATGTTAGAGTGTCTGAATTTATACAGGGGTTTGGAGTTCCTGGATATCCCTGATTATCTGCTCTCAGTCAAGTGACTGGTATTCCTCCCCTCACTCTGCTGCTTCCTGACTGGCCCTCCCAAACCCCTGCCAGCAACACAGTAGCCTTGGAAGTTTTATAGCACAATGCATGCTTACAGAAATGATGTACTGCCATACTCAGGTTTAACTCTGAGGATGTATAGGTTGCCATTTATACTACTTCAGGCTACTCAGGAGTCAGTGGACACTTAATAGGAGTTGGAACTTATTTGTCAAGTAACTGGAGGACTAAACCATCTAGACTGTGGTACAGCCTAATTGCTAGATATAAGTCTCTGTCTTTGAAAATTGAGGAGACTTGTTATTTGTAAGGCTTCTGAAAATGTTGCAGTACAGAGTTAGAAGTGTATAATATAATTTGAGAAGTGTGGTAGCAGATACTAGGACAAAGTTTCTTTAGTAGTTTGGCACCAATGGTTTCAACCCTTGTGGCCTTATTTATTGAGGGTTTCTTCAGTTGCTGATGTATAAATTCAGGGGTGACTGAAGAGAAGGGGAATTCATGAATAGCCTAATTATACTGGTAGACTCCTCAAAGGTGTTTGAAAATTTTGAGGTAAGTGTTTTCCCTACTGTGGTGACAAAGGTATTAAAGGAGACAGGACATTATTTTTACATAGTTAACTGCATTTTCATCTTCCTTACCATGACAGTTATGTATTCTGATACACTTTGACCAATTTTTCATAATTAATCAAGCTTTGGGGTGCCCTCTGAGCTACATAGAGTTCCACGGTTCTCACCAGCTACTGCTCTTTCTTTTCATAGTTCTTTGACATTGTATGACATCATCTATACAATGGCAAGAAAGAATGCTGGCCTCTGATTGGTCACATGGGACTGGACCTGGGATGTTATCCCAGTACAACATCATGGGTCTATTCCCAGTGCACACACAGGACTGCAGCAGCTGTTCAAGGAATCACTCCACGTAGCCCGTTTGCAGGATCCCCGCTCTACTTGCAACCACTTTACTGTGTCTGTGTCTGTATTTTTAGCACAGAATAGCCACAACACCTCATAACCCCAGCACAGTTTTTTTATTATTTTGTCATACTTTATGAAGTTCCATCCCCTCGCTTCACTGTCAGTACCAAAGTGAAGCAATTGAACGTGCTCAGCTGTTGCCATAGAAAGCCACATGCAGCAGCTTTGAGAAAAACTAACAGAGCACAATGAAACCCCTCACCAAATTCAGCGATGGAGAAAGATAACAAAACACCTGCTCTGCTTCACTCATGTTGGCAGCACACTGGAAAAACAGAAGAAAACTGGAGACCTGCGGTCCTCTGAGAAACTACTTTCAGTGCATGTTAGAATTGCGCTCACATTTCAAAACAGCAGCAGTAGTTTGACGCACCTAACACATCCCTTTTGATGGCCAAAAATACTTGCCCAGACAGACCAAAACAGCACACCAATGCCAGACAACACTCTGATGGTGACCAAGGTGGGGAGGAGGAGGGAGGAGACAGCAACACATTTAAACAAGAAACACAGCCTCTGAACAGGACACCAATATATGGAAACAGCACCACCTTCTGGACAGTTGTGGACTTTTTTTTTATTAATATACCCCCACATACAAAAAAAAAATCTACTCAAAATGTAAAAAAATTTTCTTTAATGTTTTACTGTTTTCACAAGTGAGCCATTGCATAATAGCAATAATGCACTCCAGGGTGTGTGTTGTGCTGGGATAAAGTCACTTCTCAGGTGTTGAACGCACTCAGCCTATGGTCTCATGCAGCAACCACCCAAGGGATGATGTTATCCCAGCACAACACACACCCTGTCATGCATTATTGCTTAATAATAACTGGTCAGCAATTTCTCTCAATGTACTGACCAGGTTGATATTTTCCATAACAACCGGCTGGTTGTTATGACATTCATGAGCCATGCCAGTCAAACTATGCTGCTGCCTCATTGGCCAACATTCTGTATATGGGCAGGGCCAAACAGTCTCACAAACTGCTGGAGAAAAATTGCTGGCCTGTTATTATAAAAAATAAAAGATGGACAGGGTGCTTCATATGAGAATTTAATGCACACCCTCATTGTGGGATGCTTTGATAAACCCCTTGGGCTTCACCCTCGGGGTTTATGTAGCATCCCACAACTCGGGAGTGCATTAAATTCTCATATCAACCCCTTCCCCATCCATTATTCTCTATATAACACCATTGCATGCCATTCATCTGAATGACCTGGAATGGTGTTATTGATGTCATAGAATTTTCAAGCAGTATGAAAAGTGAGAGTAGCAACTGCTGATGAAAGAAGGATTCAGGGTAGTTAAAAGGCAACAACACTAGATTAGTAGTTTAACAAAACAGTTAAAAACATATCAGAATATTGGACAGGCACTAAAGGGATAACAGAGGTCATCTAGAGGTGTAAAAACTGTTTGATAACACCTTTAAAAGGATTTGCTATTGTTGTAGGGATGTGAGATTATGGTCACTCACATGCAGGTTAACAGCTGCCACTGTGCTTTTCCTTGCAGTAAGTTTAATTTTTTCATTTCCGTTTGTTAGACTGGCAATCAAGAAGAGCAATACTGATGTCAATTTCCATGTGCAACTAGTTAGATTAAACAATTAAAACATTACAATATGGATCATATAGATAAACTCTTGATCAGCCATAACATGTACAGACATTATGTTCAAACAACTATTTCTTAAGCTTATTCTTAAAACCAGGATTTTTTTTTTGCAATGTAAGACATCTGACGACAATGTATTGTATAACCTTATGTATTGTGTAAGCTTGTGGTTCATAACATAAATGATCTCTGACCAAGCAAAATAGAGTCAAATGGGATTTTGAAAAAGAACTTGCTCTCTGATCTTATGCTCAGGCCATTAACTGACCTGTGAAAGAGTTTGGCTATAAAATCTGGTATTGCTCCAGGCACTACTTTATGTAAAAAGACAAACAAAAAAAACAAAACAAAACAAACATTGTTAAATTATAGTGAAGTCTATTTCCCAAGGAAAGAAAGCCTGCAGTTTGATAACGTTGACTATGATGTGCTCAAAAAGGTAGGATGGTTACAAACCAACATACGCTATTACAAAATACCTATCCTGGAATCTTTCTCCCTCTCTCTCTCTCTCTCTCTCTCTCTCTGAATCTGTCATATAGATCAGAAACCCATTATTATAAGTCTGATTAATTAATTATGATGGTACAGTCGCCTCTGATTGGCTGCCATGCTGGTCTGAAATCTCTTAGAAGTGACCGGCGTGGCACCCGCTCAGATCTTCCTGCTACTGCAACTGTCTAGCACTATACCGAGCGGCTGGACTGACACAAAATCTCACAGAAAACTTTGACTGTCGACTCACAAAAATGCAAATGACAACTGCCAGAATACAAAGAATGGCACTACCTGCATCCAACTTCGATAACTTTTCAGTGCTAAAGTGAAAAACTGTCTGCTTGCTATGAATATTCATGAGCCATCGCACACTGCCACAGAAACGCATACCTACCTAACTGCAACTCCGCTTGTGCCATCACAAAAAAAAAAGTAAAACAGAAATAAAACAAATCATTATTGAGATTAGACCTATAATCGCAATAATGACCTCAGTGCTGGTCATTCTCTTTTGATTAATGACTGGCTGGGTGGGGGTGGCCATCAGCTGTGCCTTGGGCCACCCTCCCCCCCCAGCCAGTCAATAATCTCTAGGAAATGACTGGTTCTTTGGTCATTATTGCTTAATTCAAAACTATAAAAAGGAGACTATGTGTTAATAGCTTCCTGGACTCAGCAACTAAAAATTGTTTTACTCTATATTAGAAACCCTACTGTGATGTAAGTTCTTAATAATTTGACTAACATGTTGCTCAGAAGAGGGGGTACTGTCCAACATTCATAAGAATACCAACAGCTTAATCTGGTTCAGTGTGAGCTGGTTTCAATCTGTATCCCCCCCCCCCGCCGGACGAGGTTGAAAATGAGCAGAATTGCCTAGTCCTCCTTCCCAATGAACAAAAACTAAATAAAGTATCACACCCACTTATCTAAAGTGCTTTACCCATTCAAGAGCTTCCCTTTCAAGATCTCTGACCCTATTGTCATAGTCTATGTTTTTTCTTGGTCCTGTAAATACTATTGTTGTTTATTATGTGTTTAAATCTAGCCTATGAGAGGCAGACCACACTTGGAGCTGATTAAAATCACTTTCGACCAGTTTGTTTAATTCTAGAAGATTTCTACCCTTACTGAAAATTATAGCATTGTCCATATAGAGGATTGCTCAGAGGAGGAAGAAATATTGGGCAAGGAATTTAAAAATATCTAACAAAGCAATGACATAAGGACTGACCCTTAGGGAACCCAATAGGTAATTTGGCAACCATCAGAATTTACACCCGATATCACTGTCCTTTGCCCTCTTCTATTTACATAACTCACATACCAGGACAATACCCTCATCCGAAATATCTAACAGAATCAAAGACTGATTTAAAAGGTTCTGATCTGCTAGGTCAAATGCCTTGATAAGGTCTACAAACACAGAGGCCAAATAATGCACTGTATAAAAGTTTGATGGCTATAGTTTGTGAACCTCACTATGGCAGTCTCCGTGTTGTGCTGAGATCAGAACCCATGCTGTGCTCCAGTTAAGAGCTTCATACTGCACTCAAGAGCAGGATGCAGTAAAAATACAAATTTATTCATGTGAACATGCCAAATATCTACAAACTCCGCTCCAAAACACAGCAAATATACAGATGGTAATACCCCTGTGCTTGACTCTGCTCCAAGTCTTCAGGGGCTCCCTGAGGAAGACTCGAGTTGGAAGTCAAGTGCTGGGGTATATCACTGTCTGTATATTTGCTGTGTTTTGGAGTGAGTTTGCAGCTATTTGGCATGTTCGCCTGAATAAATTTGTATTTTTACTGCATTCTGCTCTTGAGTGCCATATTCTTCTTTCAGTCTGGACTATTTACTGTTGGGTCTGGCAGGCCCATAGTACGAGCACCAGCCTGTTGTCTCCAGCTCACACACTAACTTTGGCATTGTAAGAGCTTCATACTAACAGAAGAACTCATTAGTTTGGTCAAAAACAAAACTGCAAAACACATCAATGCCTGATGATGCTTTAGGCGAAACTGGTCGGAGGTTCGTGATGTTACCGCTGGTGTCTCTGCAAGGGGCTGCCTTTCTCATGTACTTCCACTTGGCACTTTTACTTGAAATAAAGTCACTGTACTATGTTCTAAAAATCAAAAGTCTTAGTACCTTCATTTGAAGCTGACGGTGGGTGGTGGTGGTGGATTTGTTTCTGCCTTGGTTCAAAAACAGAAATCTCAAATATTTCAAAGAGGAGGGCCAAGAGCAAATGGGGCAGTAGGTGTTCTAAGTATCCATATAAGGTTATTCTTTGTAGTAATACTGAATGAGTATTTGCTTCTTACCCCTGAAGTATTTTTCATTTCCCTTTTGCTAATTAGAATATTCTACCTGACAATTATTTGCATGACGTGTGGAATGGGGCGGTGCTATTAAGTTTACTTACTGGAGCTGAGGTGGATTGCTTTTTCTTGATTCCACATTTTGGAGAGAGTTTGCAGCAGTGACTGGTTGTTTCACTTGCTCCCGATTCTCACAGTGGACCCTTAGACTGTCAGTGATAATCCACAGGTACGTACCTTCCTGACCTGCCCGCTCACTCTGCTCAGCTGACAAAGGGTTGTTAGAGATTCCCAGGGTATGGTTGAAAACCTCTGGCTCGCGTGCTTTTATGTTTGCAGCCCTGACCCTGTGGAATTCTCTGCCTCATCAGATTCAAGAGTGCCAGACCGTGGGGAGCTTTAAAACAGCTTTAAAGCCCTTTTTATTCTGCCAGACATTCTGTGACTAGTCATGTTATATGCTCCTGCTTGTTTCTGTATTTTTACTACTTGATTTTAACTATTTTGATACCTATGTTCTGATTTTTTAACTTTTTATGAATTGTATAGCACTTTGATTTTAGAGATTGCGCTCTATAAATAATATTATTATTATACCTGCATAGCTGCAGGAGCATACTGTGCACAGTAATTGTGTGATGCAGGGTGAAGACAGAGCATCCTCTGGCATTACATCTGGATTCAAGACCTAGTGCAGCTCATAGAATCCTGTCTGCTGGCTTTGGCTGAAGTTTTTCCTTTCCATCGAGAACCTGTGGCAGATCTTCCATTCTGAGGTGGAATGCGTGGTGAGAGTGTCTTTTCCCTTTCTGCTGTCTAATTGAATCTGCTGTGACTTATAGGGTGTTCAGTGGTAGTGGGTTTACCCATAAACTGTCGGAAACTTTGTCTTGGGGTGTTTGGGCCATTGTGTGAGAGCATTCCCCTCTCTCTGCCAAACTGTGTTTTTGGGACCATTCTGCTTTGTTGGTCTCTGTGTGATGGGAACATTTGGTCTTTTAAGTGCCTTCTGTAATATTAAAGTTCTGTATTCTTTGGACTCATTATCAATCTGTGTTTAATATATTTCTGAATAACACTAATGGTGGCTCTCTGGTGGGGAGCTAGAGATACAAGTTTGTATTATGCTTTCTGGACTCTAATACTGATTTGCAATAACACTTGGACTTGGACTTTGTTTTTGTTTTTTTTGTTCTGTTTTTACTTTTGTATATATATTTATCTGCTGTATGTAGGGGGTTTGAACATATAGATATGTATTGTGTTAGTGTGTGTTTAGGGTTTTTGTAGTGGGGTAGGGACAATAATTTGGAGTTTAGTGCTAAGGGTTTATTTCATATGATTGTATAGGTTCATTTTAGGGGTTAAAGCTGTTGTATTATCAGGGATAAGATGTGTAAGGGAGATGAAGTTGTGAGGCATGTTTACTCCAGGGACCACATGTGGCAGTTCTGTCCTTTTGTTGGCTCCCCATCAGCCTTCCCTACAGAGGTCCTCAGCCGCTGCAGAGAGCTGGGGATCCTCAGAAGGCAGTACAATAACCATGTGGGAAGTTTCTGGGTATAACATTTGTGGGGGATCGGTTGGGTTGGTTGGGTCTTTGAGGTACTCAGGGAGGCTATAGAACCAGGAGCAGGGACCCCCATGCCTGGTTCCTCTCCTTAGGGCTCTTCTTACTGTCACAAGCAGGAAGCAGCACATCTAGCTAACCCTGCTCCTCCCTTTCAGACTGTTCTTTGTAACACAAGGTCACCAAGGAATAAAACAGATACAATGCAAGATTACATTACTGACTTATTGGTTGAGCATGTTTGCATCACTAAGATCTGCTTAGGGGATAATGTTGGCCCTGTGCTGATGGCTTCTGCCCCACTGGATTATTCGGTGGTACATTGCCTGATGTGAGACCACAGGGAGAACTTTCGGGTCATTTGAGTGTGTCACTGCTAGATGTGCCCTAGGTGTTAGTTACAAGATCATCCTTTTGTACCATCCACTGGGGTATGGGGTGATTTTATACAGGAACTGGTGGATTTTATTGTCAGTCAGGCATTGCATGCCTCCAGACGGTGCTGGGGGACTTAAATGCCTGGGGAGACCTCACCCCTTAGTCAACAGCTCCTCCATTTGACAAATTCTCTGAAGTTAGCACAGGCTGTTACCTCTAGTACACATCAGCTGGGTCACATCCTGGACCTGATCTTCTCACTGGATCTTGACATAGGTGTGGTTAGGGTTGATCCAGTCTTTTGGTCAGATCATTACATGGCATTGTTCTTCTGCCGGGTCCTCTGTTTTGTTTCTCTCCCTGTGGAGACAATCCAGTAGTCCCAAAATACAATTTAGAGTCTTGCAAACTCCTGGAAGTATTGGATGTCTCGGGCATGATGTTCCCCTGTGCACAGGGTTCTGGGAATGCTGTGGAACAGTGTAATGGTGCTTTCACATCCAGCTTAGATTCCTTAACACCTTATCGTGCTCTTACCTTGACCTCTGGATGCAGCTTTCCTTGATATTGTGATGAGATGTGCCAATTGAAGACTAAGGGACGGAGGTTAGAGCATTCCTGGCATAGGTCCCAGTCTATGGATGATAAACTGGCCTTAAAAATGCATTATGGTGCGTATCAACAAGCAAGCACCTTGAAAGAGACAACGTTTCTGTCATGGAAGATTGATGCAGGTAGAAATCATCCAGCTCAGCTCTTTTGCACCATGGACAGGTTATTAAATCTATCCTGTCTGTGGTCCACTCTGAGTTTTTTCTGCTGAAAAAATGTGATGAGTTTGGAAATATCTTCACTGACAATGTGTCCTCCATTAGCTCAGGTATATGTCAAGTGGTCTGTCATGGGCCAGTGATGGTTAGGGCCCAGGTAGCATTGCTAATCTGCCTGCCTTGGGAGAGTTTCAGACAGTTTTGGAGGAAGAGGTACTGAGGGTGATTGCAGGTTTGCATCCCACCAGCTATTTGCTGGACCCTGGTCCAACCTGGCTTCCTTTAGATTTCTGGGAGGTTTGGGTTATTTCCCAGATCACTGGCCATATCTTAAAAAAACTTTCTTGGCCCTGATGTAATAAGGAATTACAGACCTGTCTCTAATCTCTTCTTCTTGGTGAAGATTATTGAGAAAGTAGTGCTTGAGCAACTAGGTGAACACCTTGAGAAGTTTAACATCTATGAATCTCTCCACCTGGGATTTCGGTCTTGCCACAGCACTGAGAATGCCCTCATCAGAGTGAAGAATGATTTCCTCATGGCAAGGGATTGGGGACTTTATGCCATCTTGGTCCTGTTAAATCTGTCATCAGTATTCAACACTGTTGACCATGGTGTGCTTCTGGATCTCCTGAGGAATTATGTGGGAGTCACCCGCACTGTACTGAGCTGGTCTTAGTCCTATGTAACTGGGTGAATGCAGCGTGTGGCTCTGGGAAGTTCTAGTTCCAGGACCCCAATGCTCTCCTGCGGCATTACTCAAGGCTTGATCCTTGCTCATGTGTTGTGTTCAGTGTATATGCTGCCATTGGGTGATATCATTAAATGGAATTGTGTTGAGTTTCACTGCTATGCAAATGATACTCAATTTTACCTCTCTGGCACATCTGGTGGGTGTTATGTGGCTTCTTTGTTAGAGAGGTTTTGGCTGAAATAAACAATTGGATTGCCTCAAACTGGCTGTGTGTCAACCTGGGTAGAACAGAGGTCATGACTGTTGAGCAAGGCAGGCAGAGCCCAGTGATGATGAGTAGAATGGAGGTCATGGCTGTTGAGCAAGGCAGGCAGGGCCCAGTGATGATGAGTAAACTGAATTAAATTCCTTTGTTGGGAGGTCAACCACTCAGAGCTGTAGATACAATTAAGAATCTTGGGGTCATCCTGGACTGCAAGCTGACACCTAGTCAACAGATATTGGGTGTGGTCTGGGTTGGCCTTTTTCCATCTCCATAATATCACCAAGATTGAACCACATCTTGCCCCTGCTGACATGGCAATGATAGTTCATGCCATTGTCACCTCTAGGCTCGAATACTGCAATGCTTTATACCCAGGGTTATCTGGAGGTTTGCTGTGACACCTGCAGCTGGTATAGAATGCTGCAGCCTTGCTGATCGTGGGCTCCCCTCACAGGGGTCACATCACGCCAGTTCTGTGTGCACTGCACTGGGTGCCTATGCAGTGGCACATAACCTACAAGGTATGCTTGATAACATTTAAGGTCCTACACAGTTTGGGACCAGACTAATTAAAAGACCTCCTAGTTCCTTATCACCCAACTTGCTTCCTCTACTCTTCTGATGTGGGCCTGCTGTCTGTCCCTTTATCAAGGCTGCAGCAATCTGGGAGCAGAGCATTTTGTGTTGTGGTGTGTACTCTAAGGAATGCTTTGCCACAACATATTAGATCTGATTGCATTAAGAAGAGGGAGAAGGACTTCTTCAGGTACAGCAGGGAGAAAAGGAGCTGTAAGGACCATATAGTAAGGATTAAGAAGGGTGGGTTGGTGGAAGCAGGGGGTGATAATGCAGAAGTGCTAAATGATTACTTTCGCTTGGTATTTACTAAGAAGAAGGGGGAGGTGATACCCAAGGGAAAAAGGAGGTCAGGAATGGAGGGGGAGAGGGTAACAGATGGGGAAATCACAGAGGACAGGGTTCTGGAAGATTTGAGAGCACCGAGGGTGGACAAGGCACCATGCCCAAATGGCATCCACCCCAGAGTACTGAAGGAGCTGGCAGAGGTCCTGGTGGGACCTTTGGCAGACCTATTTAATGCCTTACTACACTCAGGCTGTGTACCTCAGGACTGGAGGATGACTCATGTGGTGCTCCTCTGCAAGAGCAGCCCCAGTGATGAACCGGGGAACTACAGACCGGTGAGCCTCACATCCATCGTGGGTAAGCTGATGGAGACTATCCTGAAGAGAGACTGGTATCTCTCCTGGAGGCCAAAGGGCTACAGGACAGTAGACAGCATGACTTTATAAGTGGCAGATCCTGCCAAACCAACATGGTGGAGTTCTATGACTGGGTAACTAGGCAGTTGGACAGGGGCCATGCAGTGGATGTCCTGTACCTGGATGCATGGGAGACTGGGAAGTAAGTTAGAAGGCACAGAGATGGGGGCAAAGCTGGTGAGATAGGTAGGGAATTGGCTTTAGGGAAGGCAACAGAGGGTGGTGGTGGGTGGGGAGCTTTCATCTCCAAGGGTAGTGATGAATGGTGTTCTGCAGGGCTCGGTGTTGGGACCAGTGTTGTTTGGAACATTCAGTACAGACATATCATTGGGCATCAAGAGCAAGACCAGTCTGTTTGCTGACAACACCAAGATGGGAGCAGTGGTGGATGACCTAGGGGGATGCCAGGGCTGCAGGATGATCTGGCAAAGCTGGAAATCTGGTCAGACACCTGGCAACTGGGGTTCAATGCCAAAAAGTGCAAGGTGCTGTATTTTTTAGCTGAAAAACCCAAGGAGGAGTTACCAGCTAAGGGCAGTGCAGCTAGCTGAGACAGAGGAGGAGAAGGATCTGGGGGTGCTCGTTACGGGGTTAATGAACAACTCAGCACAATGTAGGAAGGCAGATGCAAAGTCCAACAAAATGCTGGGTTGCATTGCAAGGGGTATATCCTTGCTGAGGGGGGAGGTGATCCTGCCACTGTATAGATCATTAGTTAGACTTCACCTGGAGTACTGCATGCAGTATTGGCACCTGTATCTAAAGAGGGACATTAAGTTACTAGAGTGGGTGCAGCGCAGGGTGACAAAGATGATCCAGGGGCTGGGTGACTTACCATACAAGAGGAGGATGAGGGAGTTGAACATTTATTCACTGGAGGAGAGGAGGGACGGGGGATATGATTGAAGCTTTCAAGTACATGAAAGGAATAAACAAGACAGGTATGGAGGGACTGTTCAAAGTAAGGGAGGGGAGGGACACCTGGGCCATGATATGAAACTGGCGGGGGAAGGTTCAGGAGAGAGATGAGGAGACACTTTTTTTATGGAGAGGGTGGTAGCTGGGTGGAATGTGTTACAGTGGAAGTAGTATATAGTAGAACAGTGGGATGCTTCAAAGGGGCTGGGGCAGGGCAAGGGGAGGGTCAAGGAAGGGGGTGTGGGTGGGTGGGAGGGCAGCTGCAGGATAAGGGTGCTAGCTGCACACTCGAACAGACTTGATAGACCACTAGGCCTTTATCTGCTGGCAAATTTTGTATGTTCATATGTCCACACAATCGGGGCCTTTAAGACTAATCAAAAAATGTATCTCTTCTGTTAAGTACTTCCCTGATTGTTCTAATGGACTTTATGTTTTAACTGCTCGTTGTCCACTGATATATTAAAGGGGAACAGTCACCAATAAGGGCCCCCAGACTCAAGTGTGGGGCTGGTCCCAGTGTGCACTTTGTGGGCAAAAATATTTTGGTTTATATACTGTTTACTGTAGTATAGTAGGGTATATCATACTCATTTTGCTTAGTTATAGGATGACCGTGGTTTACTACAAATCCCAGAATTCCCTGCCGTTGACATCTGAGCAGTAGGCAGTAGTGGGGGATTCAATAATAACCTGCAGTGCACAATAGAGCTTTTACAATGGCCAATCAGATATTTTCTGGAACTGCTTTTCTCCATGATCTAAGTACAGTCCTCTGTGACTGTACATAGGTAGCCCATGGAGGACAGCAGGACCAGCAAACAAAAGATCAGAGCTTATATAAATTCTGTCATGCACTACAGGCTATTGAATCTTCTCACTGCTGTCTACTGCTCTGATGTCATCTTCAAGGGATTCCGGGGTTTGTAGCAACAGTAGATGTCAGCCTACAACTATGCGAAATTAGTCTGATACAATCTACTATACTACAGTAAACAGTAAGTACACCAAAATGTTTTTGCCCACTAAGTGCACATTGGGAACAGCCCCACACTTGAGTGTGGAGGCCCTTAGTGGTGACTATTTCCCTTTAAGGGTTGCGAAGTTTTACTAGTGTATTTGTTGTGAAGTGGCCTGAGCTTTAGGGAAAGGGTGCTCTTCCTTGCCTTGCCTATGTTACCTGGAGGTTAACATACTGCAGCTAGTTCTAGTCCTCTTTCATCAGCTGTTAACCTCACTGTCTGTGATATCGCAACTCACCAGAGGAACCAATCATCTGCTGTCTGATTTGTGACTTGTGATGTCATAGTAATTAAGGTCAAAGTGTTGATGAGGCCTGAAGAGAAAAAGAATTAGATCTGTCAGTCTCTAGGCAAAGTATTGCTCTTTGCATGACACCTAGTACTGCCAGGTAGAAAACCTTTTAAAGGGTTACAGTCAGCACTAAAAGTTCCCCCCACCCAAGTCTGGGTCTGGTTCCAATTTTCACTTTGTGTGCAAAAACAATGCTTTTACTTACTGTTGCAATACAGTAGACTGAGTTAGGCTGATTCTGTTGACTTCCAAGCTAATGACATTTGCTGTAACCATCAATCCCAGAATGCCCTGCAGCTGATATGAGAGCAGGGCTGAAGCAGTTGGAGATTCAGTAGCCTGCAGTGTGCATTAGAGCTTTTATTGATTATTGAATCTCCTACTGCTACAGCCCTATTCCGATGTCAGCAACAAGGGATTCTGGGATATTTTGTTACAGCAAATGTCAGCTTGGAAGTCAACAAAAT
The DNA here is from genome assembly GCA_016271365.2 of Neoceratodus forsteri. NCBI lineage: Eukaryota > Metazoa > Chordata > Ceratodontiformes > Ceratodontidae > Neoceratodus > Neoceratodus forsteri. The sequence goes on from JADMNL010000035.1 coordinate 106,388,174, forward strand.
CAACCTGATATAATTTACTCAACTGCAGTAAACAGTAAGTAAAAAAAATTATTTTGCACACAAAGTGCAAATTGAGCTCAGTTCCACATTTGGACCAATCCTCTTTGATATCTTCATAGGTGACATGTTAGAAAAGCTGGAGAGGAAGGTATGCTTTTTTGCAGATGACACCAAAATCTGCAATAAGGTGTACACTCAGGAGGAGGAGGAGATAGAAAATAGTGCACGAATCCTGGGAAACTCGAGGAATGGTCAAAAACATGACAGTTGTGGTTCAATGCCAAAATGTGCAAAAACATGCACCTAGGGCAGAGGAACCCCAGCACTGAGTATAGGATGGGAGGAGCTACTAATAGTCACTAGATGGTAAAGGAACCTCATGGTTAGAATATCTGAGGACCTCAATGTAGTAGGGTAGTGTAGCAAGTCAGTAGTTAAGGCTGACAGGATGCTTAGATACATAGGGAGGGTATCTCCAGTAGGAGGGGAGGGAGTGATGCCTTTATATCGATCACTTGTGTGCCCACACCTGGAGTACTATGTTCACTTTTGGAGACTGAATCTTAAAAAGGACATAGAGAGGGTTGTGGCAGTCCAGAGGTGGGCAACTAAAATGGTACATGATTTGCACAAAAGGCCCTGTGAGGAGAGACTAAGAGATGTCAACATGTACACCCTGAAAGAGAGTAGAGTGAGAGAACTCATGATAAAGACCTACAGGTACCTCAATTTTGTGAACAAGGTGCAGGTAGGGAGCCTCTTTCCAATGAGAAAAAGCACCACGACTAGAGGCATGCAATGAAGCTGGAGGGTAGCGGGCAGGAATTCAAAAGTGATCGGAGAAAATATTTATTTACTGAAAGGGTGGCTGAAACCTGGCATACTGCCAGTGGAAGTTGTGGAGGCTGGAACAGTGGGGAGCTTCAAGTATGCATGGGATAGACATACAGGTATAATAGGAGCCAGTGAGGCAGGAGATTTGCTGGAGACCAGATCGGGTCTGCGGAGACAGAATAGGTAGTGAACATTAGGCAGACTGTGCAGTCAAGCGGTTTTATTCTGCCATCATAGTTTATGTTTCTGTGTTTCCTAGTGCTGACTGCTCTCCTTTAATGAGCAAATGGAGAAAGAAAAATACTTCAGAAATAAAAAGTATCAACTAACTGCTTTTTAAATTTCAAAACATTTTCTCCCTGTTATTTTTTGTGCTACTGGTACTTTAATAGCATCCACACACACCCTGCTGGCCAAGAATAGTGGGTATGGTATGGTATAACTTTATTGTTCAAGCATAGATAGAGCATTACAAACAGTAGCAAATCATATGAATATACATTTCACTTACTGTACATTAAAATACACTGAGTATAACTACACCAGCAGATACAATATTAAAATGTACAAAATAAGACATCATATCTCATTACAATTTAACTCAGGTCCTGGCAGAGTGTTCAGGTATTTTAACCATTCTCTTTCTAACTTTTTGAATTGTCACTAGATAATGTGCGACTCCATTAATAATATATTCACCGTCCACAGTAAACAACATTTTTTTAAAAGTCATGTTCATCTGTGAAATTTAATGAGTTAAGTATTGGAGCTAACCAGTAATTCCTAGCTTTATTACACCTCTAACAATGCAGCATTACGTGAAGTAAATATTCCCTAGGTTTGTTATTACATTTACAAAACTCATCGCTGGGATTAGAAGATTTATTTTATCTGGCAAAGAGAATATTTGAGTCAAACATACCAATTTTATACCTTGAAAAAGTTTTCTTTTGAACAGGGTCCTCCAAGACTTCCAGATAGTACCTACCTGTCTGCAATCATTATCACTCTATCATATAGAACATTTAGACTGCTTGATGGCATTCAAATCACTAATCCTATAACAAGCCATAATTTTCTTAAGAATGTGTGGTTTACACTTGCAACTTAGAACAACATTCTTATTGACGTATCTTGCTAAGAAATCAATAGCATAAGGTTAAAGATGTTTGAACACATGCTGCAGCCAGTAAGAAGACAAAAAATGTGAGATCTTTCCAATGCTCCTGATTTCATATAAACATTTTTTTGCCAGTCTATTCTCTGGTAGCCTATTTATTGTAAACTAGTAATTTGTTATTTTACTATCAGCGATTGCATGAACACTGTACCATTTAAACCCAACTCAGCCCTGACAAAGAAACTCAAAGCTGATTTATTAAAACCCAAAGCAGAGCACGATATTTGTACAACTGTTTTTTTCCAGCTTCTCAACAGGCAACAGAGCCCAGACTTCAGCACCATAAATAACTTGCATTTTATATTTTGATTGAATAGCCTTAACCAAGGGCCAGATTGAATGACCACCATATAAATAATTGCATCTCTTTAGATCAGTGATTGATGATTTTACTTTAGACACAACATAATTATGATGACTTTTTCACAAAAGACTCCAGGAAAACAATTATGCCTAGATAACAATATGATTTAATTGCATCAATTGTCATAGAATCCAATTTTCATTGATATTTTTTGCTATTAGATTGGGGTATCCCAGCCACCACAAACAGGAGGGAGCAGGTACTTCTGGATGCTATCCAGGACAGCTTCCTATTGCAGATGGTCAATGAACCTACCAGGTTAAGGAACACCCTTGACCTCGTGCTGGCGAATGGTGGGTTTGTGAGGGAGCTGAGGGTGGAGGAACACTGGTGGGGAATAATCACCACTTGGTGTAGTTCAAGATGGACATGGGGAAAGAGGGAGTAGGATCTGGCACAAGGGTGAAAGACTTCTGAAGGGCTGACTTTGGGAGGATGAGGGAAGTAGTATAGGGTATATGACCAAGATCAGTCCAGATATGAACACTAATCAGAGGTGGAAGGTTATTGAACAGGGTATAGAGAAAGCAACCCCAACATGTGCAAGGGTCCAGAGTAAGAGGGCTAGGGCCAAGAAGCCTAGCTGGGTGTGCAGGGAGGTCATGGAAAAAATAAGAAAGAAAAGAGCTGCCTTTGGAAGGTACAAAAGAACAGAGAGGGGAGGTGGGCAGAGAGGAATACCTAAAGGAGTCAAGGGAGGGGACAAGGGCAGTCAAATCATTCTGGTAACTCAGGCTGTCACAGGGCATTAAAGTACATTAGGTAGAAAAGGAACTGCAAAGACCAAATAGTGAGGATTAAAAGGTGGGGGGGGGATGCTAGGACAGAACAGGTGGACGCGTTAAATGAGTACTTCTGCTCAGTATTTACTGAAGAGAAAGGGAGAGCAGTACCCGGGGGGGGGGCTAGAGGTGTGAGCACAGGCAGGGAAGAGGTGACAGACAGGGAAATCCCAGTGGGCAGGGTACCGGAGGGATTGAGGGAACTGAGGGTGGACAAGGTGCTGGGGCCAGATGGCATACACCTCTGGGTGCTAAGGGAGCTAGTGGAAGTCCTGGCAGAAACCCTGGCAGACCTATTCAATGCCTTGTTGGACTTGGGGAATGTACCACAGGACTGGAGGATGGTACATGTGGTGCCCCTCCACAAGAGCGGCCCCAAGGATAAGCCAGAGAACTACAGACCAGTACACCTCATATCCATCCTGGGAAAGTCAATAGAGACAATCCTAAAGGAGAGTCTGGTTTCCCCTCCTAGAGGCTAATGGACTGCAGAACAGCAGGCAGCATGGGTTTGTTTCAGGCAGATCCAGGTAGACCAACCTGGCAGAGTACTATGATTGGGTAATGAGGCAATTAGACAGGAGCCATGCAGTGGATGTCCTGTACCTGGACTTCAGTAAGGCATTCAATTCAATGCCACACAGGAAGCTAGTTCGTAAGCTGGAAGGCACGGGGGCCAGGGCAAAGATGGTGGGATGGGTAGTGAACTGTCTGCAAGGGAGACAGCAGAGGGTGATGGTGGGAGGGGAGCTGTCATTGCCCAGGGCAGTAACAAGTGGGGTGCCACAGAGCTCTGTACTGGGGCAGGTGTTGTTTGGGAACTTCATAGCAGTCATCTCAATAGGCATCAAGAGCAAGATCAATCTGTTTGCAGATGACACCAAGATGGGAGCGGTAGTGGATGACTTAGAGGGGTGGCAGGGGTAACAAGATGATCTGGCAAAATTGGAGGCCTGGTCGGACACTTGGCAGCTGGGGTCAATGCCAAGAAATGCAAAGTGTTACATTTTGGTACAAAAAACACAAGGAGGAGCTACCACCTTGGGGGGGGGGTCAGTTAACTAAGACAGAGGAGAAGAAGGCAAAGCAAGGCAACTTTATTTATAAGGCGCCCAGTCCAAGAGACTATGGGTGCTAAACATAAATAAAAATATACAACAGTAAATTAAAACATATGATAAAACCTCTTTAAAACCATAACAACATTAATATTCTGCAGTAATAAAGGTTTCAAGTGGTCAAAGATGGATCTGGGGGTGATCATAACAGGAGCAATGAACAACTCAGCTCAGTATAGAAAGGCAGCTGCAAAGGCTAACAGGATACTGGGTTGTATTGCCAGAGGCATATCCTCCAGAAGGAGGGAGGTGATCCTGCTGCTGTATAGGTCACTGGTTAGACCACACCTGGAGTACTGTGTGCAGTTCTGGAAGCTGTACCTGAAGAAGGACATTGGGTTACTGGAGGCAGTGCAGCACAGGGCAATAAAAATGATTCAGGGGACAGGGGACTTGCCCTATGAGAGTAGGCTGAGGGAGTTGAACATGTACTCCCCGAGGAGAGGAGGGAAAGGGGGGACATGATTGAAACCTTCAAGTACATGAAGCAAATAAATAAGACAGACACAGAGGGGCTTTTCTGGTTAAGGAGAGGGAGGGAGGGACACCTGAAGGCACAAGCTGAGATTGGAGGGAGGAAGTTCAGAAGGGAAATGAGGAGGCACTTTCTTACAGAGAGGGTGGTGTCAGGGTGGAATACATTATGACAGGAAGTGGTAGCCTGTAATACAGTGGGCTGTCTTCAAAAGGGAATGGGACAGGGTAAGGGGAAGGGAGGGTCACTGGAAGGGGGGAGGGGCAGCTGCAGTGCAAGGGATGCTAGCTGTACAATCCAACAAACTTGATAGACCGAAAGGCCTTTATCTGCTGGCAATTTCATAGGTTTGTATGTTCATATGCTATGCACACTGAATGCAATAATTTGGCTCTTAGTTGTATTTACTTTGAGGTACAGAATCTTAGACCCCTTATCTAAACTATCAAGTTTTTTTTGTAACCTACTACAGGAGAGCAATGTAAAGACTAAGTGATCCATATAAGCCAATGCAGGATAAGCTATCGAGCACATTTTTGGTTAATCTGTTTCAGGAACTTCTCAGGCTTTCAGTACCTTGTTATTGTATATCGAGAAAATGGTAGGGACAAGAATGCAACCCTGTCTAACTTCTTAATTAATAGGGAATCTATCTGAGAGCTAGCCACCAGATACATCCCAAACTTGAGTCCATGTATCTATAAATAATACTGATCAATATGAGGCATATCCCCCATTCCCTCACAATGTGCCATAATGTATGACTATCAATAGATTCAAAAGCTGAACTGAAATCAGTAAAGGCAGCATAACGTTTTTGTCCCCTTCATTTAACATCTTTTTCCAAGAGTTGCTGTAAAATAAAACAATTATCTAAAGTTGAATGGCCTTCTCCAAAACCAGCTTGCAATGGAGAAATGTCACTCACATTTTTTAGCTCATTTTTCAATCTTTCTAATAGAATTCTAACATAAATTTCAGATATAATGTCAAGCAGACTAATTGATCTGTTCATTTTTGGATCATAACAGTTCCCCTTTTCAAAAACTGGAATTTCAGAGCCTCTCCATGAGTTAGGGATGTTCATTTCTAGAATGCATTTATCGAGGAAAACTGTTAAACTTTGACCATTGGTCTGCTAAGCAAAAGTACACACCAGCAGGGATCTCATCAGGTCCATGAGCTTTTTTAGCTGTAAGAGAAGTTATTGCTGAAAAAACTTCATGCTGGCCAAATGGCTTACAAGCTGGCCTATATCTGTTGGATCACTAGTGTCCAAGATTATTCTAACCGAAGAATCATAGAAAATATTCAAAAACTATTGAAGCGAAAACCTCTTTAGTAATGTACTGTACATATCCAGATTGTCTTTATTGTTATTACAACTCCTCGCTACTAGCGACCAAAAGGACTTTTGGTTCTTTTCTGCGATAGCTATCAGCATACAATCCCACTGGGCCCTATAATAATCTCTTTTTTTTATTGTCCAGAAAAGTCTTATACTGTTTCCTTTCATGTTTTAGTTCTAGAAAGGTGTATTTATTTGGCTATTTTTTAACATCTCTTACATAGGCCATCAATTTTTTCTATGTTTGCACTCTTGATCATACCATCCCCTATTTCATATATATTTCTTTTTAAGTTCCCTTCTTTATGAATGAGTTTTTTTATTTCTTTGAATAATTTTTCAAGCTCCTATACTAGGCCCACACAGATTTCATTGGCCCCAAGGTTAAGGGTCCATCGGTCCAAGAAATCTTGAATCTCATTCTTTATCTGTATCTGTGTCTCTGTCTCTGTCTCTATCCATATCTCCATCTCTGTATCTCTCTCCCTATCTCGATCTCTGTCTCTGTTTCTGTCTCTCTCTCTCTCTGTCTCTCTTTTTCTCTCTCTGTCTCTGTTCCTATCTCTCTGTCTCTATCTCTGTCTCTGTCCCTATCTCTATCTGTATCTCTATCTGTATCTGTATCTCTGTCTCTATCCCTATCTCAGCCTCTGTTCCTATCTGTATCTGTATCTCTGTCTCTATCTCTATCTCTATCTCTATCTCTATCTCTATCTCTATCTCTATCTCTATCTCTATCTCTATCTCTCTCCATGTCTGTCTCTTTCTGTCACTATCTCTATCTTTCTCTCTATCTCTCTGTCTCTATCTCTGTCTCTATCTCTATCTCTGTCTCTATCTCTATCTCTATCTCTCTCTCTCCATGTCTCTCTTTCCATGTCTCTCTCTCTCTATCTCTATCTCTCTCTGTCTCTGTCTCTATCTCTCTCTCTCTCTGTATATATATCTATATATATATATATATATATATATATATCTATGTCTCTATCTCTGTCTCTGTTTCTGTATGTCTCTAGCTCTAGTTCTCTCTCCATCTCTGTCTCTTTCTCTCTCTCTCTCTCTGTCAGTCTGTCTCTGTCTCTGTCTCCATCTCTGTCTCTTATCTCTTTCTGTATCTCTCTCTCTCTCTCTCTCTCTCTATATATATATATATATATGTGTGTCTACATCTATCTCTGTCTCTATCTCTATCTCTATCTGTCTCTGTCTCTATCTCTATCTGTCTCTGTCTCTATCTCTATCTCTATCTCTATCTCTATCTCTATCTCTATCTCTATCTCTATCTCATCACTCCATCTAACCCACTTAAGATAATGTATCTCTAGTTGAGGGGAACAATAGATGGCATTAGTATCATCTGTGATGCAGAGATGGGCAAAGTGGCCAAAATTTGCTTTGTGAAGTTCTTAAAATTTTCATATTGTGAATTCACAAAGTTGCCATTTCTATGTGAATTTGCCAGAATTTTTATTTATGTATTTTACAATTTTTGGTCAGAAAACACACTCTAAATCAAGGTTTGTTTCCAGGTGCATCCTGGGAGCACAGAGAAGTTAAATGAGTTGCTCATGGTCACACATTATGCAAGTGGTGACTGTGGACTTCAAACCAAATTCTCCAGATTTGCAGCTCAGTGCTCTTAACCACTACACAGTACTGCCTCCTTTGAATTCACACACGTAGAAATACATGGCCACTTCACAGTGGAACTTCATGAATTTCAGTGAAGTAGAAGTTGTTGAGACAATTGGAAACTTCACTAGCTATGTTCCAGCTACTTTACTGGGGTTTCATGTCATGATGGCGACTGAAAAACAGTGACCATCAAAAGGGAACATAAATAAAGCTGAATGGGAAATTCGGCAATGTCTCTTTTTGTTGGAGGCTGTGACCCCACCCCTCCAAACCACCACCTTTCTAAATATACTAAGTCTGGGGGAGTGAACCTTGGGGAGGGGGTACAGAGATGTCACTGAATTTCCCATTCAGCAATAATTCTTTGCCCTTTTCACATTCGCCTTTCTTTCCTCACCATCTTCACATGATACCCTTCACAGCAACTTCACCAGCAAAATTTAAATTCAACACTTCTCTACTGTGAAGGCAGCCACTTGGAAACCCTTGGTGGTTGGAACACAAAGTATAGCCCTACTGACTGAAGTACCAGAGTACAGAGAAAAAGAAACCAGAGGAAACATGATCATTTAGGGTGCTGGTAAAATGGCATAGAACTGAAGGTTGTGCAACCACATGGTAGACTGGGGTTCACATGTGAACATCTGAATCATATACAGGGGCTAGGCACCTGTTCCCTTCTCACATAGGGGACAGGCACATGTTCCCTCCTCATACAGGGGCAGGCATTTGTTCCTTCCCTATACAGGGGCCAGGCATATGTTCACCCCCTAATACAGGGGCCAGACAATTGTTCTATAGTAAATTACACAGGGGCCAGGCACTTGTTCTCTCCCCCCATATAGGATCAGGCACATGTTCACTTCCTATAAATGGGCCATACTCATGTTCAGTCTCTGCTGGCTGACCAAGGACTGGCAGTGGCATTGGCTTTGAAAGCAGCTACTCCTCAATATATCTGTCAGGAGAAAAGGATATACTGATTGTAACTGCAGCAGTCAGTGTGGGGGATGGGGGAGTAGGGCAAACAACAATTAACAACTGGACATTTGGCCTACAATACAGATGCACATGATGTGTTGACTCCCTTTCTATAATTTATGAGATGTAATTCCATGACATCTGCTTTGTTCCCTGCAGGACTGTGGTGTGAATGTCCACCAAAAAGTGCCTTCAACTCAAGTTGTACTCAGATGAATTCAATGAAGGTAAGTAAACCAAATTAAGAGAGAGGTGGGTTGCTAATGTCAATATCAACATTCCTGACATACCTTATGAACAGTGCATAACATTGACATTTGCATGCATTTTAAAGCTTCAGGAAGACATGTTGTTTGGTTGGAAAATAATTTGACTCAGTGGTATTATCATGGGAGACTAAATAGAGAATAAAGTATAGGGTGCTGTGTGTAAGGAGAAGTTTACACACACCCGAGGGGTTAGATGCTACATAAACCCCGAAAGTGAAGCTTGAGGGATTTGTGCAAGCATCTAACCCTGAAGGTGTGTGTAAACTTTGAGTTTACACACAGCACCTCATATTTTATATAACTGCTGGGTTTCCCTTTTTTTGCCTCAGCAATTATATAAAATAAAACATAGTTGCTGTGTGCCCACAGTCTGCTTAGGTTACAGTGTGCGGCTGTGGTCACCTTTCTTCATTTATTTTAATTTTTTTTTTATTTCTTTTGGGCTTCTGGGTTAATTTAGGAAGAGGCACACACATCTTAAGTACTTACCGCCAACTCCCAGTGGCAGTTCTGTATCCATTTAGGTAGTTCGGTGAGAAAGCAAAAGTGGAGAAGTACGGAGGCAAGGAACTCCATTGGGCACATGTGCACGGTGAGGAAAACCATGCACGTGTTTGCCGTAATGAACACTCCTTCATTATGACAAATTATGCCATGGTTTCCCTACGAGAAAAAGGGAAAACAGTTATTATATAGAGACTAAAGTATGGGAAACAGTGTGTAGTGAATTTTGTTTTACACATTGAGTATCCCCCCAGGAGGTGAAACAAATGGGGATATGCTTGAGCCAATAGCCAGGTGTGAGGTTGGGGGGGAGGCACACAGGACCCACATATACTGGGATGAGCATTATGTTGTGGTAGGGAGTTTCCCTCCAGTTTCACCAAGCCCTAAGGGATGCTGCTGTCAGGAGCATCATGGGTGTGAGCCTGCAAGGTGTGCTGTTGCACCAACAGTAATAACATCGCACCCAACTGTTGGGCCTCCAACTGCAATACCAACTGTGGTCACTGGGGAGTTCTGTATCTCTAAGAGCAGCTGATTACAAAGCATTCAGATTCTGAGGATGTTTTCACTACATTTCATGACTAAGTAAACTGTAAAATTATGTGCTCGTATAACTTAAAAACAAATCAACCATGTGTTGCCAGATTAGCAATTGACAAAAACTTTCCAAAAACATTACACTGACAAATGTTTATCTCGCACCATAGGCAGTCAGGTTATAAACAGCAATATTTTGAATATTTTCACAAAATGTCAGTAAGAAATAACCTTCTAGATTTTATTGTAAGTTCAACATATGTTGCTGAGATATCATATTTTAAAATAGATACCTTGGATGGCAGCAAACATTTAGGATTCTGGATTTTCAAATGATGCTACTGAAAATCTGAAATCCAAAATTATACATGGGAAAAACTGCCCCACCTTGTTTAAGCACCCTGACCCCCTGATATTAGTAACCCCCTTCCCAATCCTCCAAGTAACCCACATTCTCCCACCTTCCCAAGTCCCACTGATAGTGTTATAATCAATATAAAGTACAACTTAAAAAATAAATTCTTGATTTGTATTGTGCAAAATATTACACGCTGGTCAACCTGTCTCATTAGCAACAGAATGCTGTAATATACTTAACAAACTTTTTAAGGAGCACTTAAAACATATCTTTTTAAACAAGCATATAATGATTTTTTAAATATTATTAAGCTTGGATAATTTTTATTGTGTTTAGTAATAATGTTTTATTATGTGATGTACAGGCACCTTGGTTTTAGAAAGTTGCCTTTTTATAAATAAAGTTTTGATTGATTGATTGGTTGATTGAACAGAACAAGTTTAAGATCAAACATTATACAATGGCAAGAAAGAATCTTGGTTTCTGATTGGTCAGTTGGCTGTCACAGCAGGAATTTTATCCTGGCATAACAACTCTGTTGATTGTTTGTTGGATTTGGTTAAGGCTTCTTGGGTGTTAGACGTCCTCAGCCGGTGACCTCGAGCCCAACCACCCAAGGTGGGATGTTATCCCAGCATAACACCAACCCCGTTGGGCATTACTCCTTTATTAACTGTGACTTACAGTTGCCTTACAAACATATGTTCATTGGCCACAGGTCTTTTAATAACAGATCTGTGGAACACTGGACTATTTTTCCTACCTTTTTTAAAGAAATCATTGATCATAAACAATTTGCATATGCACTCACGAGTTATATGAAAGAACTAAAAATGTGTCAGTGCCATATTTAATCACAGACAGCACCTGTTTGTCTGTGTGTTTATATTTTTATAATAACCGAGGAGCATTTTTACCCATAGAGAAACTCAGTTACAATTTGCTGTTATAACCAGCTGATTATAATGACAAACAGATGCCGGGTTTCCCTTGCTCCATGCATGCATCATTGAGCCATCTTCCGTTCATGGCCTGGGATACTTTACCACCACCCTGGATCACTGTTACTCTGCAATAGGTAAATTTGAAAAAAAGGGGACTTACGCCTTCTAAATAAACTTTCCAGATGAATCGCTTTATATGTAATCAAAAAAAGTTACTTTTTCACAGCCACTTGAACCTGACTTGACCATGGCTTCACCGTGATGTGTTTGTATTTTATATAACTGCTACGGAGAAAAATGCTCCCCAGCAATTATATAAAATGAAACATTGGGTGGTGTGTAAAATATAGAATACAGTACAGGGTGGTGTGTTTAACCAGAGTTTACACACACCCGAGGGGTTAGATGCTTCATAAACCCCGAGAGTGAAGCTCGAGATGTTTGTGCAAAGCATCTAACCCCAAGGGTGTGTGTAAACCTCGAGTTTAAACACACTACCCCGTATTTTATTTTATATAATTAATGGTTCTCCCCTTTTTGGCCACAGCAATTATATAAAATAAAATCAGCAGTTTCAGTGTGGCTATGAATGAGTATGCGCCAGTTTATTTTACCTACTGCCGGATATTCATTTTGAGCGGGTTCACTTATTTTTTTTAACAATGTTCAAAGTCTCCCATCTGTAAAAGCAGTGCTCATGTTGATTTTTTTTTTTAAATTTACTCACCGCCATGTTTCTTTGGTGGTTCTGTTGTAGGAAGGAAGACCCTGGTGTAGGCGCATGAGCAGAGGGAGGAGAACCGTGCACCTGTTTGCCGTTATTAATGCTCCTTTATAATGGCAAATTATGCCACAGTCTCTCAATGGCAAAAGGGGAGAGCCATTAATTATACTCAAATATTACACTAATCCTCAGTGGGTGTACCATCAGCACAATGAATATTTTACAGTGAACACCACCACAGTGACAAATCTCTCCAGGTCATTGTAGTGGTCTGCTGTACACTAGCAGTGTGACTCCCAGTGTTTTGTCCCCACCCCAAACCAACTCTGACTTGGAGTTGGTTATTTAGAGATGTGAATGTGGGGGGCACAGACCCCCACATATGGGGTATGCGGTGGGTGAAGATTCCCGCAAAAATAACACTTTGTCCCAACGGGAACAATGCCAACAATTGGCATTGCTCCTATCGCTGTCGGGGATGTTGACAATATTGTTGTCAGTATATTAACATGGAACCTCCTTGGTGTTGGATGCTTACATAAACCCCTCAGGCTTCACTCTCGGGGTTTATGTAAGCATTCAACACTTTGGGTGTGTATAAAATTCCCATTAAACACACTACCCCATGTATTATTCTACATGTAACCATTTTTTATTTATTTTATTTAAACTTTTGTTAACCAGGTAAGTGTTATGAGCCAAGGCCCTTTTTTAAACATGACCCAGGACCATGAATACAGTCAAGATGTTGCACATGAGCAACAAAAACACAAAATAAAAATTATACAAAATAATAAATAACAGCAGTTTTAAAAGCACTCACATTTTAAAGAATTAACATAATGTTTCTTAAGCAGCTTTTTAAAAGTGATGTGACAGGAGGTTTGTTGTAAGCATAATGATAAATTTGTCTTTAATGTGTTTTGTATGATCTTACGATACCAGGTCCTGGCTGAAAAATGAGCTTACTCCAGTATACTTACCTTGTTAACAAACAAACAAATGATAAGAATACCATAAAACTGCCCCCCAGATAAGTCATAAACTGCTGCACCACCCTGGTATAACCCACAAGATCACCATCCAACTAATTCAATAAAGAACCCCCTCCCACCCAACACACTTGCTAGTCCCCACCATTTTCCTCCCCTCACATAGCACCCAAAGTAGTGAAACATCTGAGCTGGCTGCTCAGATCATTCAGGTCTAATGAAGGAATGGCTTTAACTTATCTTCATTCCATTAAGTATGATGAAGTGATGTCTTCCTGTAGAAGTAACACTTGACTGATGAACTGTCAGTCAATCTGGCATTACTACTATAGGAAAACATTGCTTTATTCATACATACCAAAATGAAGATGAGGGAAAAGCACTCCATGTCGGGTTGCATTGCCAGGGTGAGCATCGACAGGTGGTAGGAGGTCATACTGTCATTATGCAGGTCAGTGTACAGCACATACTGCATCTGGAGCACAGTGTGCAGTAGTGGTGTTCCTACCTAAAGAAGGATATTAACCTGCTGAAGGCAGTCCAGAGGAGGGCAGCAAATGAGACTAAAGGTCAGCAGGGCAGGATTTACCAGGAGAGTCTAGAAGCCCTGAATGTGTACTCCCTGAAGGAGAGGAGGTGGCATGACTGAGACTATAAGTATTTGAAATGCGTAAACAGGGTGGACAAGGAGTACCTCTTTGGGTTTGTCATCAAGGCACAGGTCAGGAAGCGTAGGAATATCAAGAGCAGTTTCAAAATTTGCAAATAGCATTTTATTTTTCTCAATAACTGTAAAATAAAAAAATGTTCAGTATAACTATTTACAAAGGCATAATAAACTGAGAAAACAAAGTCCTTTTGAGTGTTTCTTCTCCATTGCAAATCTCAGGCTCAGTCTCTTACTCTCCTTCTCTCTCTAGCAAAAGCATTGCTTCTCTTTTTATAAGTATTTGCCTGGGAACCTCATTAAGAGATGCTCTGCTTCCCACAGAATGTTCTTGTCAGTTTACAGAATGTTCTTGTCAGTTTGCTTGCAGGTACAACACACAGAACATAGCAACCCAGAACTGACCTCTTGTTCACAGCTCTGAAAAGGGCTTAACAACTTCATTTCAGGTTAACCCCTTGAGATCCAAATAACTTTTGCAATCATTTTAACAGTATAACTATATACAGTTTTCATCAAAGGGATCCCAGTTTCACATACAGATTCACACCAAGATTCACATATATTTTATAACTGCAGATATGCAAGGGGAGAGAGAGAAAAGACAGAAACAGCAAGTGAAGAAGAGAGAAATTGAGTGGCAGAGAATTGTAAGACCATCAGAGTGATCAGTTCCTAGGTCTCACAAGAATATTTGGTTGTGCAGAGAGAGAAGAGACAGAAAAGGAGAGAACAGATCCTTACATTTAACTCTTTCGGCATAAGAAGTGGAACAGGGCCATATTTAACCCTGTCACAGGATTCAGTGAACACAAAAACATGAGGGGGCATTGCCTGAAGTTGTTGAGTGGGGGGGTTCAATAGGGAGACCAGAAGGCATTTCTTCAATGAGAGGGTGATGGTGGGGTGGAATAGGCTGCCTGAGAAAGTAGTATCTATTGAAACAGTAGATGGCATCAAAAGTGGATGGGACAGGGTAAAAGGGAAAGTTATGGCCAAAAAGCGAGTAGCAAGAAAATAGGGGGTATCAGTTGTGGGGGTGGGATCCTTAGCTGTCACTGAGAAAGTTAAGGAGAAAAGGATAGCAGTCAGGAAATATAAGGAAACACAGAAGGAGCAGGACAGAGAACGTTATCAGTTAAAGCAGAAAGAGGCAGGGAAGGCAGTCTGAATAGCAAAGGACCAAACCGAGGAAAGGATAGCCAACTCTGTTAAGAAGGGGGATAAGACCTTTAATAGGTACATTAGGGAGTGAAGAAAGACCAAGGGAGGGATACTGAAACTAAATAAAGGGGAGGGAATGTGGGTAGAGGGTAACAGTGAAAAAGCAGGGATTCTGAACGAATATTTCTGCTCAGTATTCACAAAGGAAGAGGAGAGGGAGGTACCTAAATCAAACATGAGAAACACTCTGGAGATGGGGGTCGATACCAGTCCATTTACAGAAGAAAGGATTCTGAAAAAACTAATAAAATTGAAGGTGGACAAAGCAATGGGGCCTGATGGGATTCACCCAAGAATCCTAAAAGAACTAAGAGTAGAACTAGTAACACCGCTGACTACTCTCTTTAACAAATCATGGAAGGATGGGGTGGTACCTGAGGACTGGAGGAGGGCAGATGTGATTCCTCTTCACAAAAGTGGGAGCAAGGCAGAGGCAGGAAACTATAGACCAGTCAGTTTGACCTCAGTGGTAGGGAAAATGATGGAATCACTTCTGAAGGAAAGAATAGCTGAGTACCTAGAGGACAGTGGGGGCACAGGACCCAAGGCAGCATGGATTCACAGTGGGAAGATTGTGTCAGATGAATCTAATTGATTTCTTTGACTGGGTGACCAAAGTAGTAGACCAGGGAGGGGCTGTGGACATGGCCTACCTAGATTTTAGCAAGGCATTTGATACAGTCCCAAACAAAAGATTAATAAACAAGTTAGTCAGCCTTGGAGTGGGTCCCAAGGTGGTAGCCTGGATAAAAAATTGGCTGGACAACAGGACGCAAACAGTATTAGAAAACGGAGTCCACAGTGAAGAAAGGAGGGTTACTAGTGGGGTACCGCATGGTTCAGTACTGGGACCAGTCCTTTTTTAATGTCTTTATAAGTGACATTGCAGAGGAACTGGAAGGAAAAGTATGTCTCTTTGCAGATGACATAAAGATCTGCAACAGGGTTGATACACAAGATGGAGTGGAAAGGATGAGAAGGGACTTGGCAAGGTTGGAGGAATGGTCAAATGTATGGCAGCTTAGTGTCGATGCAAAGAAGTCTAAGGTAATACACCTGGGAAACAAAAACCCAGGGGAAGAGTACACAATGGGGGGTGAGATACTGACAACAATAAAAATGGAAAGGGACCTGGGAGTAATTATATCCGATGACCTAAATAAAGGTGGGCAAGCAATGTGAAAAGGCAGTAAGGAAGGCTGGGGGGGATACTGGGATGCATAGAAAGAGGCATCAACAGTAGAAAACAGGAAGTTGTTATCCCTCTGTACAGACAATTGGTGAGACCCCATCTGGAGTACTGTGTGCAGTTCTGGGGACCCCATCTCTGCAAGGACATAGACGGGGCTGAGACTGTCCAGAGGAGGGCAACCAAAATGGTGCAGGGTCTGCACCAGAAAACATATGAAGAGAGACTAAAGGAGCTTAATATGTACAGCCTTAAAGAAAGAAGGGACATGATAGAAACTTTCAAGTACCTCAAGGGAATTAACAAAGTCCAAGAGGGTAGTATCTTTCAGAAAGAGATGGGCAAGAACAAGGGGGCACAATTTGAAGATAGAGGGGGGATGGCTCAGAGGTAACATGAGGAAGTATTTTTTCACTGAGGGGGTTGTGGATGCATGGAACAGCTTTCCTGAGGAGGTTGTGGAATCAAGAACATTGGAGGAATTTGAAGAATGCATGGGACAGACATAAGGCAGTCCTAGTGGGGGGTAGGAGGAAGTAGGCTGTTGGTTAACTAGGATCTGCAGCTTATCCATTAGGTAGAAAAAATGGGCAGACTAGGTGGGCCAAGTAGTCTTTATCTGCCGTCACATTCTATGTTTCTACTGGGGACTCTGCAATATGAGCAGACATGATAGACTTCAAGGCCTTATTGTGCTGGCACCTTATGTATGTTCATATAACCATTAATATTAAAAATTGCAGCTGGCTCACTGGTGGGGAGCACTGAGGCACTGGGCACATTACCTCCTGCAACGCCTGTGACCCAGGGCTGGGAACAGACTAGGGCTGCTTGGGGGCTGGTGGGGATAGGAATGACTGAACATCCCAAGATGGCTCTTGTTCCTTGGGGAGAGGGGTTAGTGTGGCGCACTGCTTAACTGCTACCCAGTGAGGACTGAATGGCAGCACATGTACAACACCCTGCAAGGGAAGGGGAACCCACGTTCAGGACACTAAGGCACAGAGATGCAACTTGGACATCGCATCCATTGCATATCTGCAGGCACCAAGGGAGAAAAATCAGTGGAAAATACGGAGGCTTGTCTTAATGAAACCCTCCTTGAGATCACTAATGGTTGCCTGGTCCTGGGTGATGGAAAGGGGATTGGGACAGCCGGTGATCACGAGACGGGGTGATACAGCTACTCAGCATGCCAGGGAGCAGAAAAACCTCTATGGAAAAAATCAAAAATTGCAATCAAACACAAGGAACACTTTACAACCACAGAAATTAGTAATTTTGTTTTGTACCCTATTATCTAATGCTTTTTTCAATTGTTTAGATTCTGTGTTCAGTAGATGTGATTTCTATTCCTATATACAGTGTACTACACATTCGTTTTACTGTACATAGTGGCTTTCATAACTTGCTGCACTCTAAAACTATATATCTATATATTCACACATACACATGAACAATAATGTAAAAAGAAGGCAATAAAGCTGACGGTGATCCAGTAGTGCAAGAAAAAGGATTTAGAACTAGATTACAGCTGTGAAGAAATCAAATATGTTAGCTACATATAAAGAAAACAAAAATGATTGCTGCATTCTGAGCAAGATAAATGACTAAAATAAAAAAAAAAATCTTGTTGTAAACCACATGATGAAGATGGCTTCTGGTAAGTCACCTTGATGGCGGCAGGGTAACGGTCTCACTCTTACCACCCCAGAAAGATTTAAAGTTATTCTACTTGCTCCTTTCAGCAAATGATCGATAAAACACTACGTCTACCATTGCTTAAATGTCTGCAAAACCCCCGTGGAGTAAAAGAGGGAAACAAAGCTAGAAACTCTGTAAATTAAAACAATTACCGATCAACGCAGAGATGAAAGGCTTCGCGGCCTCTCCAAGAACCCGCTCCCCATCAACATCATCATTGGATGGGGAAGAAGATGAGCCCCCAGCACAAACCTCGATGGAGAAGGCGATCAACAAAATCCTGAGGTCAGTGAACAAAATATAATCATCCACGGCAGACTTAAAAATGGATGTTCGCAACGCAAATAAGAGGATCAATGGGGCAGAGAAAAAAGTGGCGCAAGTCGCAGAGCGGCAGGAATCAATGTGATGAATCCTGATTCATTTGCTGAATCGAGAACATCTGGCCCATGAAAGATTCGAGGATTCTGAAAACAGGGCCAGACAAAACAACTTTAGACTGTATGGAATTAAAGAAGGAGAGGAAGAGGGATTCCCTACACTGATAGACTTCATCAAACATGTGCTGAAAATTACATTATCCCTACCTTCAGATTTCTCTTTAGCCATGGAAAGAGCTCACCGTGTGCTAGGCCCTCGTCCATCGGATCCGGCAGCCAGGCCAGGATCCTGGGTAATAAGGATGCTTAATTATCAGGAAAAAGAATATATCCTAAAGGAAACTTGGAGACTAAGAGACCTAAAGTTTGAGGGGGCTCAAATCTTCTTCGATCATGATTTTTCATCAGAACTGCAGAACTGGAGGAACCAGGTCCAGGCAGTGATCTAAGAACTAAGGGGAAAAATAGCAGCTCAAAGTGCAACTGAATTACCCAGCAAAACTGAAGGTATTTATGGACGCCGAAACTAAGACTTTCCCTACTTTGGTGGATGCTATTCCCTTTCTTAAGGAGCAACAGATAAGTGTGCCAAATTTGGACATGGAACTGTTGGAACAGAAACTAATTTTGGGAGCTTGGAATTTGGTTAACAGAGGGAGGAAAAGGGGTCCTGTGTGGTCTTTTCTGAAGCATCTGGTCCCAGACTTGACAAAACTGATTAAAACAGTGGATAGAGCTGCTATAGGGAAGTTGATGGAAGACATGGGAGATGCTGGACTTAAATGAACAAGATTGGTAGGTTTAAAGGGGTTTTCAGTTATGAAAAAACAAAGAAAAGGGAAAGGGAATATTGTTTAACCAGGAGTAACACACTAAGCCGAAGCTTGTTTCCAGATGTGACCTGGGAGCACAGGGAAGTTAAGTGACTTGCTTAGGATCACACAGTATGCACCTAGGCAGCTGTGGGATTCAAACGTAGGTCTCCAGATCTGCAGTTCAGAGCCTTAACCCACTGCGCTATACTGCCTAAGCAGAAAAGAAACTGGGGTATAGTCGATTGAGGTGGAATTCTTTTTTGGCAGATAAATTCTTGAATAGGCGCATGTAAAAAGATACAGGGGTTCAATTTTCTTTTCTCTCCCCTTCGTAGAGGATACCCCAAAAAGGGGTGGGTAGAAAACAAAAATGTGGGGAAAATCCGGTTTAGACAGAAAAAAAATTAAGACGTACCAGGATGACTATGTTTTGGGGAATGTTTACTATGAAGTGGAGATCTGTTAATCAAGAGATATTTATCTTTTTACTTTGTTCCTGCTTCTCCTCTCCCACAGAGCTTGGGGGGGACACAGTCTCCACATTGTCTAAGAAACAGGAACAGTCATCTCTGGCTAGAGAAGCCAGCCTAGTGCTATAATTATTTTCATTATCTATAGTTTGTTGGTTATTTTTCCCCATCCCACATATCAGATGGAATAGTGGGGTATGTGTGATCTAGGAGTGTGCTCTGTCATAGTGCCTACTGATTGTATGATTGGTGGGTGGAGAGTGACTTGGGCGACCTCAGTCTGGCTGCTTGGGTGGGGAGACTGGAGCAATGGAGATATTTATCAAATTGCTCACAATACTGCAGCCTTGTTGGAGATAGCAGTATAGGGGGAAACAAGCACCTAGGAAGTGTGCAGGGAATGCTTATTAAAAAAGGAGACCATCTTAAAGAAGCAGCTGACCAAACAAAAGGTTTCTTTGGTTCTATGGTTCAAGGTTAACAAAATGTTAAAACAATTGTTGCATTTGCTTTGTTTCTTATTACTCATGTCTTTTTTTTTTAAAGAAAGTTTTTATTTCTTTTCAAAAGAATAACAAAACATACAGACACAAAAACCCGGAAACCGGGCGCACACCCCAAAACTGGCTGTGCAGACTATATACAGCCCCTATATACAAACACACTGGATGCCCCACCCAAAAACAACCCCTCACCAAATAAACCGAAAGTTAAGATAGACTAAATTAATAGAGACTACTACTAATTGATACAGTTCTTTCCCTCACTCTCACTTCCCAATAACCCACTCTCAGCTTTAAAAGGAAAACAACTCAAATCAGATTTAATCTCAGCCAACCAGGGCGGGTATCCAGTGCAACCCTGAAGAGAGAGAGTCCCAATCCAAGGAAATTCACCATCCCCAAGCTATCTTCCTTCGTCAGTCCTGCGTCCCATTCAAATTAAATTAAAGCTCCTACCCTATCTGACCTAATAAATCCTCCATACTGTAAGGGACCTTCTAAAGATAACAAGATCCCGATACCCAGTATGCCAATCCCTTGGTACATCCTCCAACTCTACCGGTTACCTCTTGCAGCTTCCCTCTCAAAGACAGGCCTCTAATCTAGTACTCATATCCGACTGTGAATAAGCTGCTTCTAAGTTAGCCCACCTTTTGATATAAACTTCCTGTCTACCTTCAGACATAAGATGATTTTGATCCTATCTCAACCACTCCAGTAAGTCCTTCACCCGTTGCCCATATGAATAAGCCTGACCATCCTTCCAATGGTTCAAAATGAACGCCTTAACTAATGATCCCATTAAAGCCAGATGGAACCTTGGTGTAGCACCCTCAACAGGGGAGTAATCACCTAGCACACAAATCTCTGGTGTTAGATAACCGTGGTAGCCCAAACTGGGGTCAAGACTATGTCTAATCTCATTCCATAATGGAGAAATTTTTTCACATCTCCACAAAACGTGGAGCAAGTCCCCTGTTACCTTCCCACATCTAAAACAAAGATCTGTCGGCCTCAAGCCCCTCAACCAGAGCTTTACAGGTGTATAGAAAATATTGTGGGCCACAAAAATCTGAGTAATTCTATATTTAGGAATAACAATATATTTGGTAGCTTTCCATATGATATCCCAATTTAACCCAGGAGTCAATACATTATCCCAATGGGAAATAGAGGTAAAATCACTGGCACTTCGGGAATTCAAGAGAATTTTATATACCCGAGAGAGTAAGCTAGTTCTGTTGACAACCCCCTGCAAGTTCTCCCATGAAAGGAAACTGTCTGTAAAATCCCCCTTTCTCCCTCGAACTCCCGCAATCAATTGCTTGAGCTGTAACCTTTGAAAAAAGGGCAAGGCATCACATTGTGGTGGCAACAAGATTTTCCCTTCCTGTTGCATATCCCTCAAAGTAAGACCTTCCAAATAAATAGCCCACCTCTGGCCAAGCACCTGACCTCCAATAGTCAAGTTGGGATTTCTCAAAATAGGCTGATCCCGAGATTTGACCTGACAGCCTCTTTGCACCGGGGTAAGAAACGACCACCAGGCTTCCAGAGACTTCCTAATTGGGTTCCCCACCTCAACCTTGCTTTGTACCACTTTAAGCCCGGCATATAATAGCGACTCAGGTGAATAATTTATATCCTTCAGCCATTTCCTTTCCATCTGTAACCAGGCAGGAGAATATTCTCCCTCTCCCAGATCCCGCGCCCATTGGGCCATCAGACCCAACTGGCCCGCCACATAGTAAGCCTGAAGGTCAGGTAGTTTGATCCCACCCTTTTCATAGGGCCTACACAGCACACTATATTTAATCCTAGTGGGTTTATTGCCCCATAGGAAACCCATCAACATCTTCCTAATAAGCTTGAACCACTTTACCGGGATAACATAAGGAGCCAAATAAGTCGGATATAACAACCTCGGCAGGACGTTCATCTTAATAATGCCTAATTGCGCTGCATAATTCAGAGGTAGTTTACTCCACCTTAAGATATCTCCTGAGATCTCCGAAATAATTCCCCCCATATTAGCGGCCGCACCAGATGTTTGGTCTGCAGTAATCCAGATACCCAAATACTTTAACTTATCCTTATTCCATTGCACCCCTAGGGGAGCAAAATCTGCTCTAAAAACATGCGGAGTCAGGGGTAAAATTTGGGTTTTGGTAAGATTCAGCTTGTAATTGGATACCCTGGAGTACCGATCTATTAGATCCCTAACAAAACCAAAGGAAATTACTGGATCTCGAAGGTGGAGTAAAATATCATCTGCAAAAACAGAAATCTTTAGATCCATATTACCAATCCCAACTCCCTGGAACCTGACCTCCCTGTTGATCGATCTTAATAGAGGCTCTAAGTAAATATTAAACAAAATCGGTGATAGAGCTTATTACTCATGTCTGCAGATAGATATTTTGGAGAGTGTGGAAGCTAGGGAGATAAAGGAAGGGTAATTTTATGCAGGGACAATGGCTAATTTACATATTATTAAGTACAATATTAAAGGCTTCATTTCCCAGTGAAACACATGAGAATTCTGTACAAATTGAAACGTTTAGAATGTGATGTAGCATATTTCCAGGAAACTAACTTATCAGAGAAAGAGCACTAAAATTGAAAAGAATGTGGGTAGGGCAAGTCTTCGCCTCTTCCAGGCCTGGTGGGAGGAAGGCGGGAATTGCAGTATTAATTAAACGTGACTGCTCCCTGGTGGTTTCCCAGAAAGAAGAGGATGGAGAGCAGAGGTACTTATGGGTATCATGCACTCTACATGGAGTACCTTTACATTTTATAAACCTATATGCCCTGAATGAAAAGGCTGCACGGTTCTTTAAAGGGGGTTTTCTTAAAATAGCAAATCTCCCTGCAGGCCAGCTGTTATTAGGAGGAGATTTCAACTGTATAATCCAACCAGAAAAAAATAGATACTCTCTCTGTCCAGCAACTAATCGGGGAGCCACAAAGATATTAAGAGGCCTGCTGGAGGAAATAGGTATGACAGATGTTTGGCATTCACATCAACTGTGAGAGCAAAATTATACCTTTTTCTCCATTGTGCAAAGATCTTACTCTCGTGTTGATTTGTTTCTGACACAAAAAACAATCTTATATCACCTCCAACAGTCCAAGATACTGTACACCCTATCACAAACTCTGATCATGCTCCACTAACCACTAGACTCTCAGTATGGCAAGGTATGAAGAAAACCTTATGGAGACTGAATGTTTCCTTCTTGACTGATAAGCCACTAATAGGGAAGCTTTCAGACTGAATAAAAAGTGTATTTTACTCTGAGGTGAACCAAGAGTGTTCACCTATTATTAGATGGGACACAATAAAAATAATGTTAAGAGGGGAATTAGTGTGGCAGCAGGGAAAAAGAAACTCGCTTAATTAACATATGCAAGACTTCTAGAGTGGTTAGGGGAGTGTGAGAGGGACCATAAAAACAGCCAGAGAATAGAGATCTTCAGAAAGATCTGGAAAAAGTTAGAGAGAACCTGAGGGATTTTGAGAGTAAAAGGGCAGACAGTTTACTATGATTTTATGAACTATAAGTTTGGGGAAGTGGGACATAGAGCAACTAATTTGCTGGCCCTTAAACTGTGACAGCAGGAGGTGGAGAGAACAGTTAGGAGAATTCATAATGAAAATGAGCAGAGTGGAGATTAGGAAACACCCAATGATGTAGCACAAGCCTTCAGGAAATATTATCAGTTGTTATACACGGAGGATAAACATACCACTCAAATTAACATAACGATGAAGCATTTTTTATCAACCTTAGATTTACCCAAGCTAGATCAAGAAGATAAGGATATTTAGGGGCAGCAATATCTCAGGAAGAAATCATCCAGGCTATTAAAGGGTTCAAAAAATGGAAAGCCCCAGGCCCAAACGGTTATGGTGGTGAATTATATGCAGAATTCATAACAGTTTTGGCTCCCATATTGGTGGAGGTGTATAATGCCTGTTTAGAAGAACAAAAACTCCTGCCTACATGGTATGAGGCTATTATTACAGTCTTACCTAAAGAGGGGAAACCCAAGGATAAGTGTGCTTTGTACAGACCAATTTCACTATTAAATCAAGATTTAAAAATATTGACTAAAATATTAGCTAATAGGCTCCAGAAATTCATAACCAAACTCATTCACACGAACCAAATGGGGTTCATTCCAGGGAGACATCTGGATGATAATATTAGAAGACTCTCAAATATACTTTTACAACAAGCACAAATAAATGACCCCCAATTAACAATATTTGTAGATGCCGAATAGGCTTTTGATCGCCTTAATTGGCAATCTCTATTCGAGGTGTGGGAGGGGTGGGGGAAGGCTTTCAAAATGGATTTATCTGTTATATGAAAAATCCAAAGCCCAAATAAAAGTGAATGGCACCATCTCTGCAGGATTGGAAATACAAAGAGGAACCCGCCAGGGCTGCCAGGTATCACCTTTATTATTTGCCATCAATATAGAGCCATTGGCCCAAGCGTTATGACAGAACTCTGATATAGCAGGGATATGGGCGGGAGGGGTATTAATAAAATATTACGATATGCAGATGATGCATTACTATATATTTCTAATCCTGTGACCTCTATTCTCCCTCTGCTCGCTCTTACTCAGGAATTCGGATCGATATCAGGCTAAAAATCAATCCTGAAAAAACAGAGGTGAAGCTGATCTCAGGGAGATGGTCAAAGGAACTTAAACATATAGTGCCATTTAATATTACTAAGGGATGTATTAGGTATCTAGGGAATTAAGATACCACCCAAACTAAGTGATTTAGATAAGGTAAATTATACAGTGTTACAAAATAAAATTTATAAAGATCTAGAAATATGGCAGGTACTCCCCCTGAGTTTCTCTCAATGGCTCAAAACTGTTAGAATGAATGTATTATCGAGTTTTCTCTTTCCTTACTCTACACTACCCGTTAAGATACCATATAAGGACTGGCAAGATCTAAATAACAAGATAATGAATTTTATTTGGGAGGGCCGTTGGCCATGGATTAAGAACTTAGTGCTTAATGCTCCAAAGGTGGAAGGGGATGGGGACTTCCACATTTTGAAACATATTACAAAGCAGCACAGACACTACCAATTCTGAAAATGTTACTACATGAAGAAGTAGGGGGATGGACGGAAATGGAGGCGGGAGCTCATTCTCAGATCCCTTTGAAATACTTACCATGGGTAGTAACAGCACAGAATCAGAATGATGTTTCTAATAGATGGACAAAACATACCATGAAAATCTAGCTCCAAGTAAGGCAGAAATGGGAATTACCAACACCAATATGGCAGTGTATACCCTTACAATACATCCCAGTAGTCCTTGAAAAACAGGAGTTTTTGTCCTTTCATTCATGGGTTAGAAAGAGTATATGATTTCTTAGCCAAATAATATAGGAAGAGGGAGAAGTCAAACCCTTTGAAGGTCTAAAACAGGAATTTTGATTAAAAAACTCAGACCTATATAAATTCTTTCAGTGCTGACATATACTATATGCAGATACATCTATTCCAGAAGCTACTCTGCCACTAAGAACAGAGCTATTGTTTCTACAAAACAGAGTATCTTCCAAAGATTTTAAGAAAGTAGTATCTCAAACATATTCTTTATTGAGAGAAGGGGAAGGACAGTAACATAGGGATAGAATTCTACATAATTGGGAGCAGGAGATGGGCTATTCTCTACCGCAGTCTTGCTGGGATACTATTTGGAAAGAGATACATAAAACATGCTCTCAAACTTGAAGAGAATTCAGATGGAAAGTGAACATTAGTTTTTTTGCTGTACCCACTATTACTAGGCATTTGGGCACACATACATCTGCCTTATACTGGAGAGGTTGTCGGGGAAGAGGCACCCACTTTCACTTTTTGGGGATTGCCCAGAAATAACAGGTTTTTGGAATCAAGTGCTAGAACTGCTAACATGACTATTCAGATTGAATTTGTCTCCTCAGTTTGAAAATTTGATCCTGGGATTATCCCCGAGGGATGTTAAAGGGAGGGACTTGCGATATTTATTTTTTGTTTTGCTGCAGCAAATAAAACAATAACTTGGAATTGGCTAGTCCCACATGCAACACACAACTGCACAATGGTTGCAAAACTTAGTGCAAATTAAACAAATAGAAGCCATTTCTGCAAAATTGCATTTACGAACAGACAAATTTTACTCAAGACGGCTTCCATATTATATATACATGGGGGAGACAACTTCAACTCCTATCTTAAACCAATACCTAACTTAACTAGAAAAGAGGGATCATAATAAAAAACAAAACAAAACCAAAAAAACAAACAGCCAGGACAGAAACAAGCCCATAGTACCTAGATATAAAATGCGACAGTGGGGAGGAACAGAGATACACCACACTGGAGAACCTTCTGAGAATCATACTCTTGGTGAACTGAGATCAGTAATTGGACAAATATAGCAGACATGATAAACTGTTAATGTTTGTTTATTTTTCATACAGGATTGATAGTAATAAAGAAGTGACTTTTTCGAGATTCTGGTAAATAATAAAATGAGATACAGGCACTGAAAATACTCATATACATAGTGCAGACTAGGTGTTTCTTATACAAGTATATGGAACATACACAGTTACATTAATGTTATAAAGCTGAAGTCTTGGTGGACAGAATTCTTCTTAAGTTAGAAACCTGCAACACAAAGAATGGAATAAACTCAGTTGTAATGATCTGATATGTTAAGTATTAACTTTTAAAACCTGATGGAGAAACATATCTATGTCTATCAAATATGTATGGAAACTGATGACCCATACCACATTAAATTGTACATGGTGGAATTTAAATAAATAGACAAGTTTAAAAAAAAAAACACATGATGAAAAATATTTGATTATGGTGTACAAGTTCCTGGTGCAAAGCCTGTACATAGCTGAACTGACTCCCAGTTCTTGTACATAAAGTCCAGTCATTGCCCTTCTACCTCATCACTTGGACAGCACAACATGCTCTGATATGAATTTTAGATCAGGCTTAAAATATAGTAACAACCTATTTAAACCAAATTATAAAGTATTCAATCTTTGAAGCTTGAAATAAATTGATCACAAGATTAAACTATTCAAAATTAATACATCTGTACCTTGTAACTCCATCAGATAATGATAACTCACTTTGTTATAACAAAGTGGATTAATCCACAACAATTTATGATGCATTATTACAGCTCAAGGAGCTGCAGCCTGGAATCATCCAATCAGATTCAAACTACAACACAACACCTGGGGCCACTCCTCATAAGTGACTTCTTCAACCATTTTTTTTTCTACTGAAGCAATTTGACACACCTGGAGCTGCTCTGTGTTTCTTGATTGTCCTTGATAATCAGTACTGTTCTGCCCCCGTACCATTTTAGTTCTGTCCTGACAGCACTCCTCCTAAAATTCAGCTGTTTTTCCCTTTAATTTTGTCCTTGTTCTTGGGAGGGTAATTCTTTGAAGATTCACCTCAAAGCACTCTTTGAAATGATTGGGCTCAATTTTCAAATGCTCAAGAGTGCCGAAGGCCCCTGGTGCACTGATCACATGGCGCATAGGGCTTGTTGCATTCTCGGGGTGCAGATCACGATTTTCAAGCACTAGTGCCAAATGCCACAAGTTAGACCAGCTTTTCCCTGGTCTAACTTTGCATAATTTGGGAGACACTTTATTGGAACTTGTGCCACACCTTTGGTGCAAGCTTTCGTAAACTGTGAAAACTTGCAAATGTGCCCAATGTACTAAAATAAAGCATAGTTGTGACGGGGTTTGGGTGCACTGCCAAAAGCTAGGTGTGATGGCACTGGGGGGCTTGGGGCAAGCCCTGCACCACTCTTTGAAAACTGAGCCCCTGGTTTGACAGTCATACTAGTGGGATATCTTGCAGACAGCTGCAGCCATTAAACAAGGTATTCACTAAAAGATGTAGACAGCTATTAATCTATAGCTCCTTTGACTGCATTCTGAAACTCATTCCCTTCCCTTTCATTGTGACAGCCTATTAACAATACTCTCAATACCTTCTGGTTGCGGTAGTCAACTATCATACCTGTGCAATCTTCTTCAAAGCTGTCACTGAGGCCTATCCCTTGGTACAGAGGCTGCGCTCAATGTTGCAATGTTGAAGAGTTTCCTATGTGGACTCCCCTCTCCAATCCTGTGACTGTAAGTGGGTTTGGTGCAATGTCTTGGAGACAAGGAACTGACTTCGCATGAAGGGTGTTTGCAAAACGGCATTATAAAATGGAAAGAAACATTCCTGGGCTCTGATTAGCCCATGCTGCCCTTCAACAGTGATGTTATCCAAGCATCACATCACACCTATTCAAAATGCAATGTATTTAAAAAATATATTTCTCATCTTTTTTCCTTTTTTTGTTATAAACATGCTGTTTTATAATTGCAATAATGCACGCTAGGATGTGTCAAGAGGATAACATTAATTCTTGAATGTTGGATGTACTCAGCCTGTGGCCTCATGTCCATCCAATGGAGGTGTGATGTTATCACAGCACAACACGTGCACTGTCATGCATTATTGATTAATCCACCCACACCCTACCAGCATATCATAGAGTGATATTGAAAATACAGTGATGACGGCAGTGCTTCCACCTAACTGGGCAGAGAACCTAATGTGGGTGTGGTAACCATGATGGGCAAAGCAGGGAATGGGGGTGGGGAGTCACAGGGGGGAATAGAATAAAATATTGTTCTGCAGTGGCAAGACTTCATTGTGAGCTTTGGTCATTAGAATAACTATCAGATCTACAGTGCCGAGTTAAAGTAGCTTTTGTCTACCTTGCCATTCAGGAGTATATGCAGATCATTTAGAGGCATTGTCTTTGTTTGGAGTGCCAAGTAACAGGCCCCATTTAAATTGTCATTAGAATACTGCACTTTGTAAAATGTTAATACTGTAGTTTTGTTTCCCCCACAGGGTCACAATTCTGACAGCCTTCTTTGTTCCATAGAACAATTTTCCTCCAACATGCATGCTTTGTGTCAAACAAATGATACAGCCTCAGATGGAACTATTCTTCAGGTAGGCAATGTTATGTACAACAGAAGTCATGGGTTATACTGATTATAGTACAGTTGCTAGAGCAGTGGATTACATGTATCATGTTATAGCCAGAGATTGCCTTATTCTCTGAGTGTCCTATCTATTTGAGAAAAATAGGAAATAGTGTTTGGTATTTTCACAAAATCTGTAATTAATAAATACTATAACCTATGATCATTCCCACCTGAATAAGGCAGAACTCTTTAAAGCTGCCACTTGATGGGGACTGGTGGCATTAAAATTATTTCAGCAAATGTTTAGCATAATTGCTGTTTCTATTTTCATGTCAGTGTGTGAAATTTTGGTGAAAAATCTGCAAAATAATGGTAATAAGTAAACCATGGTATTTTTTTAAATGAAAGTCTATGCAAACCATGGAGGGTTGTATATTCCAATGTAAACTGTGGAATTATTGGCCATGAAAGTGAATGACTTGCTAATGTGTTATTTCCTGCAGTTTTAGAACATGCGTTATACAGTATATACAGTACTATAGACTTTATAGAAACTGTGGGCTTACTTCCTGCTGAAGGGGTGGAATTTCTCCAGGTACGTGGTTTTCTCTCAGAAAAAAGGATGACATTCCACAGAATATTTTGGATTTTGGAGAAGGCAGTATTTTATGAAATTCCATATTAATATTGTTTTTGCATGAAAATTTCATAAATGTGAAGTCTACAGCTTTTGCCAAGCCCTACTATTTGTTTCTCTTTAAAGAAATATACCTGAACTCTGTTCTCTCTCCAGTGAATGCAGAAAAGTAGGGACTAAAGACGGAAATACCTTTGTTAGAGGAGAATCATCAATTTTGTGGATCTGCATCACCTAGTGCATAAAATATACATGAGAGTCAATATCACACCCCCTGTTTATCAGGCAGTTAGCATACTCAGAGGTAATATACTAGTGAGGCAACTCACAAGTGTATAGGTTCAATGAAAGGATGCCAGTAGAGCAGAAAATCCCAAATTGTTTGGTTTCAGTGCATTTTGTCAAACTATACACATGCACACTAAAACTTCAGATCCAGTGCAAGGCAATTATGGGTCTGCAACAAGACTTCACCAGAAGAGATATTTAAGCAACGAGGCATGACAGTCTATGTGTTCTTGTTTGCTAATGGCATGCCTTGGGAAGTGAGGCATGAGGCAACAACACATGCCTTATGCACCTGAGAAATGCCGTTATTCCACATGCAACCCTGGCACCATTATACCAAGGGTTACTACCCCTTCCTGCATTCCCAACAACAGGTTGAGGGGCCTGGGTTCATAGCTACCTAGTATAGGTGAGCCCCTGCCAGTAGAAGTACAATAATAATTATGGTGCCTCCACCCAGAGCATTGGTTCAGTGGGAAACTATCACAGTAGGTACAGCTCTCTGGGAAGCAAATACCACCTGCAATCATGCTTAGTGACCTTTAAGCAGTAGCTGAACACTTGCAATGTGTAACCAATGAAATACAGTACAGTTTTACCATTAATGATATGCTCACACCCAACCCACTTACCAACAGGGTCTGTATCTCTAGCATGCACAGTTTCAATACATCTCATGCACTTTAAGACACTTTGTGTATATCTTAGTAATGTTTGCAGGAAAATGTGCTAATGCACAGGTTAAAGTCAAACAGTAAAATTATTTATTTGGGAAAAGTGACAAGAGAGGGCCTGAATCAAGGTGAGCTGTGAGGCTTGAGTATTGACTTCAGAGTAAAACCTGTATTCACAGTCATGCATGCACTGGGTACCCAGCATGATTGATGGGCAGGGCTGCACAATGCCTGGGGTGGCCGACGTTGCAGCTGTGGTTGGGGCCCTTGAAGGAAAAACAGATTAAATGCAAACAATATAACCCATAACTGATTTGTACCCAGGGCCGGATGGCCCAATCTATTTTAAGCACTTTAAACTGGCAACCCAATTAGATAGTATCATGAATAATTATGGCTTGTTGCAGGGAGCTACCCTGGTTTTTACTCACTGTACCCAGATGGCTGAAGTAGGCTGTGGTGACATCAAGACCTGTTGCTGATTTGGATGGCTGATGGGGACTGGGGCAGACATGACTCATCCCCGCTTCATGGCCATTTCTACAAGGTGGCCACAACCTGCATCAAGCTGTGGTGCAGGGGCTGACTCCCCAAATCTGGTCTCTCACCGAGATGGTGCTGGTTTTGGTACAGGAACAAGCTGCTTGCGTCTGAGCTGGCATAGACCCAGGTGAAAGTTCTTGGAAAGTTCATTTCTGGTAACTTTTGCTGGTGAAAACCCTCCATCTGGTGCTTGGCAAAGGTCATTAACCTCTAGAACAACTCCCACCACTCTAACAGGAATCACTGGATACATTTCTCCACAAATGAGCTAGACCATCACTGCATGGCTGAAGAAACAGCATACTTTCTTTTCAAATGGTTTCTCCCTCAGCAGCTTCCTGAGGAGCCTCTTTAGGTCTGCTGACAGGCAATTTCCAGGTTCTGATCCCCTTTTGGACTGGAGGATGGCTCACAGGAGGCAATACAGACAACCTATGTGGAAAGGCAGCACACAGCCACACAGACTCCTCTCTCCTCAGTGTCTTGAGCTAAAGAACAATGGACAAAAAACAGTTACGGGCTAAGTCCAGTTTTCCAGCCATCCCATTGGTTGTTAAAGCTGTCAATCACAGGTCCAGGCTTTTAATTGGCTGGAGCGTTGGCATCCAAACATTGCCTCTGAATTTTTCCTAAGAGTCTCTATGTCATAACCTGGAATACAATAGGCTGGGGGACCCCCAAAATGGTGGCTGCTGTATTTAGTTTGATGTAGTTCAAAGAGTTCCCCACTTTGTAGGTTCTGGTGCAGCCAAGCATTGCACTCTTTATCTACTTTTTCTCCACAAGATGTAGCCCCAGCTGTGCTACTATAAAGATGTCCACATCCATTCATCTACACACTGTAGTTTCCCAGTCACTGCCACCACAATTCTGTCCCCATAAGTGGCAAGCAACACCTCATTAATATTCATGAGGGCTTTAAAATATGCATAACCCTCACTTTTGTTCCCTGGGAATAAACTCCATTTCTAGCCTCACCAAGTGGCTTCTCCACTGCATTGTTTAGGACACCAGCCCCTATTTAACTGACCAGGGTGCCAGGACCACTAATTTACTTCCCTGCCAATGGCAAAATCACTGATCGGTACATTAAAGGCACCGCTTATGCCTGCATGATCTGCATTGCTCCTCAGTGCACTTGCAATGGCAGGAGACCATGAGTTAAAAGATAAGCCTGAAACTGGACCAAAATACTGTATGGGGCTGCATTGGGGGACATGGGGCACACCAGAACAATTGGGCCATGACAGTGAAATGGGGCTAAGAGATGGTGTTTCCCAAGGTTCCGTCTTAGGTCCCATGCTATTTTCACTTTCATTAATGAAATGCCTAGTCACTGTGGTGGTGCCAACTTACTGTTATGCGCAGGTCATGCAGTACTGTATTCCTCTAGATGCTCAGCTGATACTGCCCAAATCAACAGTCAGCTTGCATATGACGTCAGCAAACTAGAATAATGGTTCCTTAGCAACAAACTAGTTTGAAACACACATACACACACACACACAAAAGTCGTCCTGTTCTGTCCAAGGCATCTGTGGACAAACAGGCAGCAATTGCTAACCTTAGCTTTTTACACTGGAGGTCAAATTGTAGTTGTTGATTTCATTAGAAACAGTATCTTGGAGTCTATGTAGACCAGGATGGCACCTTTAAACCCCATGTAGACTATGGCCCACAAACACAAAGGAGATGCACAACATATCCCTAGGTGCATCCATGCATCTCTGGAATTGTGAGGGCCATCGAGGGCATGGCAATATTCAGAAGCCCCCGATGTGCCATGCAAATACAACTGCATCATGGCACAGAATATTGTGATGCGGCCATGCAAATGAGGGGTTCCTAATGCATATTCCCCACATCGCAATATTTAAACCTTCCCTGGCAAAGACATGGCTGGATGTGCTGGTGCAAATTTAGGACACCAAAACCATGTCTTAACTTTGTGGTGCAATAAATTATAGCCTTGTTTCCATAGTGTAGGGTCCCCCCCACCTCGCTCACTTAGTGCCAGTACAATACAAACTGTCCCCATTTCCATAGTGTAGTGGATCTCCCTTCCCAGCCCCAATCCCTGATTGATATAAAAAACACATGATCCTCATTACTATAGTATAGTGGACCCCCTTCCCAGTCCCGATCCCTGACTGATGTCAGCAACACATGTTTCCCATTGCCATAATGTAGTGAACCCCCCAGCCCTGAATCCTGAATAATGTAAACAAGACATATTCCCTGGTGCCATAGTATAGGGCCCCCCTCCCTATTGTGAGCAATGTATGGAATACACATGACAGTGATTCCTTGATTTACCATAGTGTAGTGTCTCCCCTCCCTGAACCCCACAACCCAACCTGTGCTGGTGACTGGCACAGCCCTCCACACCCTGCCACAGCCAACTGATCAGTACCCAGGCTCATACAGTACATAGTACACACTTATTGGTAGTCGCTGCACAATCTT
This sequence comes from Neoceratodus forsteri, assembly GCA_016271365.2. Lineage (NCBI taxonomy): Eukaryota > Metazoa > Chordata > Ceratodontiformes > Ceratodontidae > Neoceratodus > Neoceratodus forsteri. The sequence continues at coordinate 106,421,849 of JADMNL010000035.1, forward strand.
CTCGAAAAGCCCCTCATACTCATATTATTTATTACTTTCATGTACTTGAAGGTTTCAATTATGTCCCCATCCCTCCTCTCCTCCTCCTCCTCCTCAGCTCCTTCAGCTTGCTCTTGTAGGGCAAGTCCCATAGCCCCTGCATCATCTTTGTTGTCCTACACTGCACCCCCACCTGCAACCTAATGTCCTTCTTTGGGTATGGTTGTCAGTACTTCATGCAGTACTCCAGGTGTGGTCTAACTGGTATGAAGAGGGGAGCTATGATAGAGACCTTTAAATAAGTTATGGGAGTAAATAAGCTACAGGAGGGGAGTATTTTTCAGAATAAAAGATACTCAAGGATAAGGGGACATGCAATGAAGCTGGAGGGGGTAAATTCAAAGAGATGTGAGAAAGTAATTCTCCACAGAAAGAGTGGTGGATGCCTGGCACAGTCTTCCCGCAGAAGTGGTGAGGTTCAAGAATGCATAGGATAGGCATATGAGAATCTTAGTGGAATGTAAGAGGGGAAGAGAAAGACAGAGATCAAGCAGGGTCTGCGATGACACAATAAAAAGGGAAAAAATGGACAGAATGAGTGGGCCAAGCAGTCCTTATATGCCATCAGATTCTATGTTTCTATGCTGAAGAAGTTGATTCCTAGGGGTGTTATTTGCTTTCTAAATGCCTTCTATTACAACTCTGTGATGTTAACCCATCTCAAGAAATCTGTCTGATATTTGGTAGAATTCTGCTATGTAGCTGTTCTACTGCAAGAACATAGGAGCTGGGCAGCAGGAAGGCTCCTTTTCACTTGTGGGTCATGGAAGCTTTTGCTATGACGGGCAGTATTCCTCTCTATTTCCTTTCTATCGAATGTTGTTTCTAGGCTCCCTCTGGACTTATAGATAAAGATGTTGAGGGAAGTGATTACTAGCAGAGTTAATAGTGAATTTGAGGTTGTCAGTCACCGAACTGAGATACTGATGAAATAACTCAAGGATCCCTTGGTCCCTTGTCCACAATAAAAATCAAAGAACCAATTGTATTAAGGTGCCAAATAAGGTTTTGTAAAGTGTGAAATAATTACACATTAAAATACAGTATAATTTGTGCTTACCTGAATGCAAACCACTGATCCTTTGCCTGCAAGGTGGGCATACATTCGGTGTGCCACTGAGTTTCAGGTAAGTGAGAGGCGGTGCCTATGGTGTAGCAGTAGGTCATAATCTGCAAAACCGGCAACTGGAGATCTAATTCCAAAGACAATAAATCTTCATAAACTGTTGTTGTTCTTGGCTAAATTTACTTCTCATGTAATTTACTATTCCACCTGCACACCACCATGAATTTCCACTCAAGTGAATTTACATTTTACAAAAAAAAAAGAAAGAAAAAAAATGAAACAAATGTTTAAGTCACTTCCAGGATTTGAACCACTGGTCTCTTGTCTGTTGAGCAAACACACATTCACTGTGTCACTGAGCTGCATGTAAAGGAGTTCTAGTTCCTATGGTGCAGAGGTATGTTTCATCCTGCAAAACGGGGAACTGGGGATATAGTCCAAGCAGGTGATCTAAGTTCACAAATTGTTGTTGTTTATTAAATTTACTTCTCATATAATTTACTATTACAGCTCTGCAGCACCATGAATTGTCATGCAAGTGAGTTTCCAGTTTACCAAAAAAGTGTAAGTTCCCGACAGAATTTACCGGTTGATTCTTTGCCTGGTAAGCAAATACACATTTGGGGTGTCACTAAGCTGCTACTAAGTGAGTTGCAGTTCCTATGATGTAGAGGTTATGTCACATCCTGCAAAACAGGGGACTGGGGATCTAATCCTAGCAAGTGGTTTACCTTCACAAATTGTTCTTAGCTAATTTACTTCTCATATAATTTACTGTTCCAGCTCCACATCACCATGAATCACATTCAAGTGAGTTTCCATCTTATAAAACAAATAAAAGTGTAAATCCATGCCAGGATTTAAACCATGGATGCTTTATCTGCTAGGCAGATGCACATTCAGTGTGCCACTGAACTCTAGGTCAGTGAGCTGTAGTTTCTATGATGAGCAGTTATGTGACAACTTGCAAAATAGGTAACTGTTGATTTAATCCCAGTAGGCAATTTACCTTCACACATTGTTGTTCTTAACTAAATTTACTTCTCATATAATTTATTATTCTAACTCCACACTACCATGAATGCCCATCCCAGTGAATTTCCATCTTACAAAAAAATTAAAAGAAAGGTGTAAGTCACTACCAGGTTTTATTTACTTTATTTGTTTATTTCAGATAATCAGTTTTACAACCTTTGAGTCAGAGACTCGTTTACAAACGTACCTCATCGCAGGGAGGGTGGACAAACAATCATGTGAAGTTTAGACAATGGTAACAATACAAGTGTGATACAGGTGTAAATAGGCAAACACAAGTTGTTTTAACTATACAAGTCATAATCATACTCTGCAATAGAGACCAGTGCTTAGTAGTCTGTGAGGTCCCAGGGTACTCTGGGAGGTACTATTTGGGACAGAATACAGCTCCGATTATTGGCAGTTACAGCTCCGATTATCAATAAGGTATTGTCGAAGGGCTATTTTGAACTGGCCAATTCTGGGAATGTCAGTGATGTGCACAGAGAGGGAGTTATACCAGGCAGGTGCTCTATGGTGAAATGATCTTTGGCAGAGTGAAGTCCTAGCTCTAGGTACTTGGAAGGTGGCTTTAGTGGAGTTACAGGTGAGTGCCGGCTGGGTGGCCTGTTGCAGGGATGTAGTGACCCCTGGAGGGCATAGTCCAGATAGAGTCTTTTTTGCCAGCAGGCAGGTGTGGTATTTCAGCTGTTCCTCAAAGGTGAGTATGTTTGAGGCAGAATATAGTAGACATGTGTGGGTTCTGCTATGGGCATCAGTCAGGAGCCTGCAGGCTTTGTTAATTGACATCTGGTCTTTAGTAAGGCCGGTAGGGTCTGCAGCTGCATAGGTCGGGAGTCCATAGTCTGCCTGAGACAACATGGATGAGGTGATGGCAAGTTTTAAGGCAAACTCAGGGAGGCTGTCTTTGTGGCAATAGAGGAGACCAATCCTGGAGTTCATGGCCGATGACAGAGCTTTTAAATGTGCATGGAAGGTAAATCCTAAGTCGAAAGTGATGCCCAGGTACTTGTAGGTTGCTACCTGTTCAAGGGGGTGGAGAATGCTGGGGGTGATGAGAAGGGGAAAATCACTGGAGTTGTTTTGTTGGTGTGCAAAAAGCATCGATTTTGTTTTTTTCAGGTTTAGAACTAGTCGATGGCTGATGAACCATTTTTCTGCTTGGCTGAAGGTGCGTTGCAGGGCACTTTGGAGCAAGAGTGGGTCCAGATGTGAGGCGATGATGACAGCGTCATCAGCATATAGAAGAACTTTATCAGTGCAGGAGCTGGGGAGGGTGTCTAGGAAGAGACTGAAAAAGGTAGGCCCAAGGATGGAGCCTTGAGGGACCCCGGAGCATACTGATAGGTTTGTAGACAAGGTCCCATTCAGTTTGACCCTTTGGGATCTAGTCTGTAGGTAGTCTGAGAACCAGTTCAGAGGGCCAGATGAGAATCCCAGTTGGCTAAGGAAGTTTAGCAGTACAGGGTGACACACAGTGTCAAAGGCCTTAGATAGGTCAATGAATAATGCACCCGCAATTTTCCCAGCATCAAGCGCAGTGTGTATTTATTTATTTATTTATTAGCTTTTGGTAACCGGGTAAGTGCGCTAGGCAACAGACCTGCCTATTTTCAGGCACGACCCGGGAGAACATAGGACATTGGTTACAATATGCAGAAATGCACAGACATAATATAGGTGTACAGGAGCAAAACAAGATATACATTGGGTAGCACAGTAATAGTTACATAAGGGTACATTTTAGACATAGATCATAATAAGGATGTAAAATAAAGCAATTAGGGTAACCATAAGACAGCTGAGGACAGTAAAGACATCAAGGTTCATAGCCACCTAGGCAAGCGTATTGCATGGGAGAACATTAGTGTAGTACTCAGGGTCAGACCCGACAGCCTGCAGTGGGACAAAGCAAATTAAGAGCACTTGCATTGGCCAGAGGCTAGGAGGTGGGAGAATTCCCAAAGGACTGTGGAGGTGCTGTGACCCGGGTGGAAACCATGTTGCTCAGGGCATAGTATGTTATATTTAGATAGGTAGTCCATGAGCTGCGTGGATACTATTTTCTCCAGGGCTTTTGGGGGGGGAGGATGGAGATGGGCCTATAGTTATTTGGTAGTGTTCGGTCTCCGGACTTAAGGATGGGGTGATTTCAGCCTGTTTCCATGCATCTGGGAATTGACCAAGGCATAGGGATTGGTTGAGGACATCCGTGAGGGGGATTAGCATGACATCCAACGTGAGTCGGAGTATCATGGAGTCAAGGGGGTCACTGCTCGGGTTGTGGGAAGTGAGGGCTTTTAAGAGGAAAGGTTTGGCGTCACGGGGTGAGAGTGTCCTGAAGTGGAATAGGGGCCAGGAGCTAGTGGTGTGGATGGAAGGGAGAATGGGGTCAAATAATTGGGCAGGAAGAACCGCACTTAGGTCAGAGAAAGTTTTGTTTAGGCAGTCTGCAATGCACGTTTTGTCCATAGTAACTGCCCCATTGATAATGATCTGAGATGAGGGAGGGGAGCCGGTATTCCCATTCAATTCTTTTATATTATCCCAGAAGGCTCTGGCTGAGCCCCAAGAAGATGTTAAAGCTTCCTGATAGTGTTTGGCTTTTGATTAATTGCCCAGGTGCATTGGTTATGGGCTGTTCTATAGGCTTGCCTATCCACCGTAATGCCAGACTCAACTGCAATGTGCCATAGATTGTCCCTTTGTTTTAGTTGCTGGATCAGTGCAGGGGAAATCCATGCAGCAGCCCATCTCTTTGGGCGAGATTTGGTGATGGGAGCAAATAGGTCACAGGCCTTGCTGAAGGCACTGGTGAGGTAGGTTAAGGCAGTATCTATGTCTGGAGCAAGGGTGATTGGGGACCAGTCGAGCTGGCAAGGTGCCGCTTGAGATTGTCAAGGCCCCTGGGGTGGAAATGATAATGGGGGATGCTATTATACTCAGGGCTGAGTTTGGGGGAGGACCAGAAACATAAAACAGGAGAGTGGTCACTGAGTGAGTCTGCTAGGATGCTAACCGATTTTAATTTGTGTGGTCGATTAGAGAGTACTACATCTAGGAAGGAGCTGGTCCCCCTAGCTTGGTTAAGTCTAGTGGGCTGTGTGACCAATTGAAATAGGTCAAGGGCCACGAGGTCGTCCTTTATGTATTCTGATGTGGGGCTGAGCCAATTGGTGTTAAGATCTCCTAGAATAAGCTGTTCAGCTTTGTGTGGCAAGGTGGAGAGATAGTCTATGAGGGAGTGGATGGCTACGCTTTGTGCTCATTGGGGTATGTAAGTGGTGGTAAGGTATAGGGGGCCATGACTGGGGTGCGGAGTGATTTTCAGGGTAATAGCTTGTGCCCCATGGCCAAGCTCTAGGGTTGGTAACGTGTGGCCTAGGATGGAGTCACGCAGGTAGATTGCACACCCACCTCCATGCTTACCCACCCGATCGGCCCTGAACAGTGTAAAACCTGGGAGGGAGACAGCTGAGTCTGGGGTAGACTGGGAGAGCCAGGTTTCCACTATCATAAGAATGTCCAGTGCATGCTGTGCAACCCAGCATTGAACCACTGATGCTTCGGCTGCTAAGCAAACATACATTCAGTGCACCACTAAGCTGCAGGTAAGTGAAATTATTTTCCTATGGTGTAGAGATCCTGTCACAATCTGCAAAACAGGTGGCCATGGATCTAATTATAGCAAGTGATTTATGTTTAAAAACTGTTGTTCTTAGTTTGGTGTACTATTTCAACTCCACAACACCATAAATCAATACAGAAGTGAGTTTCCATCTTTAAGAAAGCTGAAAAAATCTTTTAAGTCTAAGCCAAGATTCTAACTACTGTATGTCTATCTGCATTTAAAGCACAGATCATTTGCCTGCTATGTGAGCACACAGTCAGTGTGCCACTGAGCTGCAGGTAAGTGAGTTGTATTTCCTGTTGTGTACAAGTTATGTCACAACCTGCAACACAGGCAGCTAGGGATTTAATCCCAGCAGGTGATTTACCTTCACAAACTGTTGTTCTTAGGTAAATTAACTTCTCATATAATTTACTCTTCCACCTCCACACTACCCTGAATCACCATTCCAGTGAGTTTCCATTTTGCAAACATAAGTTTTAAGTTCCCACAGGATTTGACATGCTGATCCTTTGTCCGTTAAGCAAACACATCCCATGTACCACTGAGCTACAGGTATGTGAGATGTAGTTTTAATGGTGCAGAAGTCATGTCACAACCTGCAATATAGGTGACTTGAAATGTATTCAGACCTAGATAAGTCACAGTAGGGACTATTTTAATTGATTACAACATACTTTAGAACTAAATTCAGTTAGCTGAGAGTCTGCTACTTACCTCTGCTGAAACTCTGTACTCCAGCAGCAATGGCATCTAACAATTTCTACCATATAACAAAAATTGTAGTGAGAAAGAACAAGTGCCCTAAAAACCGTATCATTGACATCAGGCAGCCAAATCACTTCCACTGAATGTAGCCTTAAACTTGACTAAATGCACAGGAGAATATGCATGACCACAGTAGGTATTAACAACTATGCTGTTGGCACCTACAAATATCAATTTATTTCTTATATGAGGGAATATGTTTAAGGAAAAAAATTAGGTTCTGCTTTCAGTATGTGCTGTTATTCAAACTGTCACAGGAATAGATTGGAGTAAGCTGGGGTCATTATGCTGCTCATGGCCATACCTCTAACATGTTCAAACACATGTTCTTTAAATACAACATAGTTTCTGTGGAAAATAATTTCAGCAAGTTGCATCAGAAACTCAGAGGGTAGGAACCTTTTTTTTATTTCTTGCTTTGAGTGTGTTGAATATGACTAGGTCACTGATTGCCACTTGGACATTCTGTCATTAATGTATTTGATTATATGAAGCATATTGCTAGTCTCCCTATCACATAGTATGTGGGCATGTTTTTGACAAGTGGTTAAGGAAGGTAGTTACAGTAATGTGGCTAGACAAGTGTTCGAGCACATAATCAATGCTTGAAATAATTGGACTCCTTGGTGGCTACAGAAATTCTTGCGAATTTTGGGAACTGTGTAGAAGGCATGTGTTCTGATGTTTTTCTTCATAAGTATTCACCTCTCAAAGTCAGTAGCCCCCCAAATGGTAAATAAAGAAAATTCTCAGTGTTAGATTTTGTGTCCTGTAGTGAGTCTTGGGAGGGGGGGGTTATAGCTTGTGTTGGATTTCAAGTCCATGAGGGCCTTGTATTGTTGTCTGGCCAGGTTATTGCTGTGGTGTATCAGGTTGGGTGACTGCATGTGTATCTTATTGTCAATGCTTTTTGCTACTATGTTCAATGTACATCTCTTCTCTTTGTGATGCCCCTTAGTTGATTGTAATTTGAGGTAATATATATATATAGAGAGAGAGAACGAGAGGGAGCTTGTTTAATTTACCTTGCTTTAGAGGTGTGGTCCTCTGTACTATCCTGCAATTATTTGCACAGTCTTCATTTTCTGAAGAGATTTTACATATCTACCTGTAGTCTAAAAGATCTTTTGTTGCAATCAGCTATAAATTGCAGAAACTGATGCAAAAGCTCATGTACCTCTGAAAGTAGTTGTGCACTGGACTCTCTTTGCCCCTTTGAAAGTAATGTATCCATGAGAGGTCTGCAAAAAAACTCCAAACATGCAGGTAAAATAACAGCAACCATAAGCAGTGCACGTCAAAATCCTTTCACTTCAAGTATCAACTTGTATTCCAGCTTTCAATTAATCACTGGCTACATAAGTAACAGCAGCATTTCATCAATTTAATTGACCGTACCTAGGTAATGGAACTTAATATTAGTGGACATTGCAGAGGGATTATAGGATAGCAGATCAACCAAACACCAAACATGAAGTTCAACACACAGTCTCTGTGTGATGTTTATTCAAAATGCAGCAGATAACCTTCAGCAATGGCATATCCCTTTTTCAGTACATCAGTTTGTAGAAACAGATTATGCAAAATTTTCCTCTACACTTAGCCAACACCTACTGACTCACTGATCTCTGATCTAACTAATCAGTTGAGATTTAACCTCCCCAATGCAGGTCTTATTTGCTTGGGTGGTAGGGGCTCAAAAAAAAAAATACCAAACAAGCTAAAGACAAAGAATCTCAGTGCAGACGCACTGAAACAAGGGTTATCCCAAAAGGGCATTGACAATAAGCCAAGTTTCAAAGAAACACAACATCACACATACTTCCATAATGCAAAGCATTGTGGGATATGTGCAAATTGCCATGCAGTTTCAGAGTTGTTCCATTTACAGCAATTGACATGCATTTTAAATAGTGCAACTATCAATTTTTATTATACAGTCCCCTAGTAACTTTTTACCTTTATCAAAAACACCTAGTGCCATGGTGTTTTTAACCTTTCCAGGTTTCATACATATAAGGTATATACATCAGTGTATTTATGACATAGTGCCATTGCATACTAAATCCAACAATGAGGACACAGCCTGTTGTTTTATATCAGCTCAGAGGTCACAACAATAATCTCCCCATATGAAGATCTGAGAGGGAAAAGGAAAATTAAATAGGACACTAAAGCATAGTCAAGAAAGGGAAGGTGGTGCCCATAGGTGGCCATTCTTGTGGACTAGAAATTGTAAAGAATAGCTTAGGCTAAGAAATAGAAGAACTGTTTCAACAGACTTAAGAAAAGGTCAGTCCTCAAGAGTGGCAGGAGCTCCCTGTCACATATCCCCCACCTTAAGAGGGAAACAGTTATCTCGGACTGCTTACTTTCTTCCTGTCCCAAGAAGGGATGGAGCTTCCACTAATCTACTTCAGAAGGCTCTGTCTCAGGGTCCCTATTAATGATAAACATTCCTTCATAAACACAGTGGATATCATAATTCTTTACCATGAGGTGTTAACACATTTCTCAACAGAGACTAATGGTACCTTCCCATATTCATTTAGGGAAAGTTTATTATTCCATTGACATCAATTTCTGCACCATACCTAGACATGAAATCAGCATTTACATGTAGTCCATTATGTTTCATAACCGAATATTTGGATGACTGTAAAGTCTAGTACTACAGAAATAATTTTTCTGCGGTGAGTAATTACCTGTTCCAATCCCACCATACATGTTGGTTTTAAGCAGGGGCCAAGTCCTAAGTTCAACCCCTCTACATAAACCCACTATACCTCTTGATTCATTCATTTTGATTGCTACTGATACAGACACCTGAGGGTAGACACTCTAAGTGTTACCCCAACACAAGTTCCAATCCATTTTACATCCACCTCTTCCTTTGTAGGTTTTCCATCAAAAATAAAAAATAAATAAAACACATGTACCACCTCCTTAATCTTAACATATTGTAACATTTTGGCAATATTAGCATCTTTAGCCTGCAGTACACCCCGTCAATACTGTTAATATATTTAACTGTATCGATGCAAGAAAAAGTCCCTTCAGCCTCATAGGCTTCTTCTTGCTTGCTTGGAGTCTTTAACCCCAGAACAATATCACTAGGCAAAGTCTTACCTGGGGTCTCACATTCAAATTCCATACTTGCATCTCCGACCTCCAACAGGTAACATCCTGGGAACACAGGTAATAAGGGAATATCCTGCCCAGTCAGGGGGTCTTCCTCCAGCTGAGCCCATGATAAATCCTCCTCTGATTTTTTTCTCCAAACTTTCTGGCAGGGACCTCTCGAGCACCTGCCACTGGTGTTCCACCTTTATGCATAGTCAGTTTGCCTCAACCACATGGTAGTTCCTCATCGTTTTGCACCTCTTCATTGTCTTCAGGCTTGACCTTCCTCCAAGCTCCCAGGTCCAGTCCAGGCAGAAGCTTCTCTCCCAGTTTGTTGGCTATGGTTCTGGTCAGAACTCCATGGAATTTCTTCTCTGGGTTTTCCTCTGACAACACCTGGTGCATCAGTCTACCTTGGATAACTGGGTGATATCCACCAGAAATCGTCCCTCTTCAGCCAGTCCAGAAGCTTTCAACAAGTTATCCCACTCTGACACCACGTCTTTGGAGGGTTGTGGGATAACAGATGGACCAGACACTGAACTTCAAGTTCAACACACAATCTCTGTGTGATGTTTATTCAAAATGCAGCAGATAACCTTTAGCAATGGCAGAGCCCTTCTTCAGTACATCAGTTTGTAGCAACAGACTATGCAAGTCTTTCCTCTATACTAAGCCAGCACCTACTGACTCACTGATCTCTGATCTAACTTATCTGTTGAGATTTAGCCTCCCCTACATGGGCCTTGTTTGCTTGGGTGGTGGGGGCTCAAATTTAAAACAAAAACAAAAAAGAACAAGCTAAAGACAAAGAACCTCAGTGCAGAAGCACTGAAACAAGTTACCCCAAAGGGCATTGACAATAAGCTAAGTTTCAAAGAAACACAACATCACACATACTTCCATAATGCAAAGCATCATAGGATATATGCAAATCACCATGACATTTCAGACTTGTTCAGTTTACAACAATTTACATGTATTTTAAATAGCACAACTAACTTAATTTGTATTATACAGTCCCCTAGTAACATTTTACCTTCATCAAAAACACCTAGTGCCATGGTATTTTCAGCCTTTCCAGGTTTCATACACATAAGGTATGTACATCAGTGTATTTTATGACATAGTGCCATTGTATACTAAATCCAACAATGAGGACACAGCCTGTTGTTTTATATCAGCTCGGAGGTCACAGCAACAACCTCCCTGTATGAGGACCTGAGAGGGAAAAGGAAAATTTAAGAGGACATTATAGCATAGTCAAGAAAGAAAAGGGAGTGTACATAGGTGGCCAACCTTATGGACTAGAAATTGTAAAGAATTAATTAGGATAAGAAATAGAAGAATTGATGCAACAAATTTAAGAAAAGGTCAGTCCTCAAGAGTGGCAGGCGCTTCCTGTCACAGGCATTATCAGTTTATGATCTAAAATGGGTTCTAGTTATACTGTTTTTGTTTATATTAAAGTCCATTACCTGGGTAAAGCCAATTCATTTTGGCAAAAATGCTGGTGTTTTTTAAATATGGCCAGTGATGAATGAAAAGCTGGAATACAAGTTGATACTTGAAGTAATAAGATTTGAAAGCTCACTGGTGTAGTTTATATGTTGAGAAATACAGTGGCAGGCATTGACATCAGTAATATCATTAGTTATGCAAGCCAATGCAAGATGTGGGTCATTCAGTTTAACTGCAGAAAGTAAAAATGATGGCCCCCATATTGAGAGAAGTTGCATGGCGCAGTGCAGAGATGTGCGGTACAAACACAGAAATGCATGGTAAAGGTATATTCAACAGACATCTGTGCACTGTGCAACAGCAAGAGGCCATACTTCACACTAAAGGGGGGGTCCACGTACATGAATGTGCTGCAAAATTGCTTATTGAACCAGACTGAGCCAACGGTGCATCGCGCAACATATTCTCGTAATCACACAGAGTTAGGTTCACTAAAGGTAGCCCTAAATCAGCAAGCCACCCAGTGTCATGTGCAGGAACTTCACTTGGAGAAGGGGAAACAGTGTGTGTGTGTGTGAGAGAGAGAGACAGAGTGTGAGAGAGCAGGAGAGGGAGGAGAGGGACACACACACACACACATGTGCACACACAGACTGCAGGCAACAGACCCATAGCACACCTGGGTGTGAGGAATGGCTGCAGGCATGGCTGATATGGGGAGACTGGGGGAGCACCAGGACGGCTGACTCTGGGCCCGTAGGTGGTATACCTAGTTGAGATGGTACCGTTCGTGTATCACATATGAATAATAGACAGAAATGGGAGTGTGGGGCAGTACCCACTCAACAGGGCACCCCTGAGACAGCTCTGGGAGCTGCACCATGTTGAGCTGCAGGCACCCATGAATGGATGCCATGCCATTGCAGTGGTGTGACAGGGCACTGCAGCCATGTGCCTGCTCGCCATGGGTACCTGGTGGTAACAGTGAGGAGTACTGGATTAGAAGGGCTGCCATGCAATAAACCACCATACAGTGTGCAATGCCACAAGGAGACTCACCTGTGTGCGTGCCAACCAGCCTGGATGTGCACATGCCACCTACAGTTGTCTCACAGCTGACCAGTGCCACTGGTCTGAGTCCAGCGACCTGACCAGGGGCCAACCTGTGTGTGCATGCAACAATACAGCAGCACAGATGTATGCAGAATATGAAGGGCGCAGACCTGGGGGATGTATAGGGGCACAACAGGCCAACGTGTGGCAGTGTATACAGACATGCTAGTGTGGGGGGAGTGAGCAACATGGACAGTGTGACAGGTGACCAAGGGCAGGGGCACAATGACAGCAGGGACTGGGGCAGCTAGCCAAGGGATGCCTGTGGATGGTAAGTGTACAGGTATGGCATGTGGCACACACAGGTGTGGGTTCATTCCTAGTGAGTATAGGTCACCTCCGCTGACCAGGGGACATCTCTGGTTCTGTGATAACACTGTAACAGGCTACCACCCTGTCATCAGGGCCAGTATATGGCAGTCACAGAGCACACAGGGTGACACATACAAGCAATGGGGAAAGGGCCTACCTTTCAGGATGCAGTACCTGCCGTACACCACACCGACCCGGTGGTGCATCCCTGCTGAACTGCTCCTCCTCGTGCAAATGAGGTGAATACCTACAGGTAATGAGATGTGATGGGCACTGACTGTGTAATGAGCTCATTTGTATATCCTGGCTGAACATTACAGTGATGCACGCCATGCAACACGTAGTCCATTGTGCTATACATCTTGTTGTGTTGCTCTACGCGTGTTTCTTTTTGCGATCGTACAACTATGCAATATTCCACTGTTTTTGCGCAATTGCATGTCCATGCATCCCTGCTGAATATGGTCCTGTTTTTCAGCCGTGCATACTCTTGCTCCACACATCTCTTTGCCCGGCGCATGTGTCTGTTTTTGAATATGTCCCTCTATGACCAGATATGGTTGGTTATTGTTACAGATGGCCATGGATACCACTTTAACTCTGCTGATAATAATGCAGATATATGTTGACATGCAAAAGGGTCTAAATTTAAAAGATGAAACGTACAAAATTAACCTACTCAATTGTTCTACTTTAACTAAGATATTTCATTTTGATTTTGCAGGTCATTGCTAACAAAACAATAGAGCTTCTAAAGGAAATCCTCTCAAAAAATTTTACAGACCAAGAGAAGCAGCAAAAAGCAGTAACTCTCTTTTTAAAAACAGTGGAATCATCCATCTTGGCTGAAGCATTGAGATCTACTGGCAATAATACTGATTTGTCTACAAAAGAAATAGGTAAACTGAACACTCAAGTTCTTAAGACATTTACACCATGCAATAAATCTGGGCTGTAGTTTGTTTTTGTTGGGAAAGACAGACACCTAGAGGTGTGAGGCAGTTTCACCTGAAGCCTTTTATTACTTTTGGAGTGTAAAGAAACCAATAAGACATCACTGCCAGACTACAGAATTCAATAAAATACCATTTCATGTAAAGTTGTACTTTTCATACAGGCCATATCTCAAAATACCTTTTGGTGGCCTGGAAACAGAATATAGACAATCATGGCTTTTGCGTGTCCTTTCCTGAGATAAATATTCCAGAACGGAGCACTTTACTCCAGGTGCAGCCTCACCAAAAATGTTTAAAAACGTATTATACAACTTTTCTTCTAGTGTCAGTGTCCCTTCTAATACATCTCAATATCCTGTTTGCCTTACTACAGGCCTCATTGCACTGGCTTGATTGTTTTAGGGAGTCACCAATGATAACTACAAGGTCCCATTCCTCAGCCATAGTGCTCAGCATTACCCCTCCCATCCAGTACTCTGTCCAGGGGTTCTTGTTCCGTAGTTACATCACCTTATACTTTTTGGAGTTGAATTTCAACTGCCAAACCTCTGACCATGTCTCTAGTCTTTGCAGGACACTCTGTATCTCCTTAATTCCTTTGTCACTATGTACCCTCCCACAGAGATAAGTGTCATCTGTGAAGAGACACAACTTGCCCTGGATTCTATCTCCAGATTTGCTGATGAACATATTGTATATTGAAGAATACAAGACCCAGGATGTTTTCTTGTGGCACACTACTCATGACTTACCTCTTTTCTGGTTTGACACATTAATCATGGCCCTCTGCTGCTGCTGCTCCTTCTACCAATTTCCTACCTATCGTACTGTGGTCCTTGCCACACCCAGATCCTCCATCTTCTTCAGCGGTCTTCTGTGAGGCACTAAGTCAAAAGCATTGCTGAAGTTGAAGTAGAGTGGTGTGGCCCCTATCCAATGACCTCATCACCCAGTCAAAGAATGAAATTGCAGAATATTAATAAATCTGTACAAGAAAAAATATTACAAGCATTAAAGAGTAATACATTACTGTACTATTGTCATCTTCTTCCCTGTCTCCTCTCTAATTTCCCTCCCTTTCACTTGTTCCCTGTAGTCCTGTGTCCCTACCATATTCCTTACCTGGAGCCCCATCCTACCTCCTTAGTCATCACGGATTACCTATATAATCCCAAAATACAGTCTCCTGACCTACACTATGCTAAGGATGGGAGACCGAAAATCAAAATCCTGATGGGACTTACCATGGGGCAGCTCAGCCAGCACCTCACTCCACTGTCCTCATATGGTTACGCCAGGCAGAACCATGTTCCATGGGCATAACCTATCATTTCGCTGGATGAAATACAATTTCACCCAGCGAAATGACATTTCGCTCAGTGACATGACATTTTGCTCTCGGGTTGAAATGTCAGACATCCCTAATTTTGGGATACTGATGCCAGACCTGTACATGTCAGGACCCTCAGCTTTGGTATCCCATTAGTCTACCATCATCACTACCATCACTGTCATCTCTCTCCTTCTCATCCCCCAATATTTAACCACTAAGCTGCTCTCTTCTAATCTCTCTATGATTCATTATCTACATTGTCTCCAGAATTGTTCCTTACTCACACAACATTCAGCGTCCCCTTGTTGTAAACCTGTCAGCCTAAACTGAATTAAATCTGGGATCCCTTGTCTATCCACCCCTGCCATCATTATTCTTAAAATCTAGTCCATCAATGGCAAATTACCTCTAGTCCAGTGCCACGTTATGAACAATGTATTGACACAACTGGTGACTATAAGAAAGGAGACCTTGCAAAAATAGTTCGGTAGTAATGAGTAGTTGGTTTGCCAGGCCACATCCATACCGGAAGCCAACAGTTAGCAAGCACTAAATAGATTGTCAATTCTTTTAAAAGCAGGCCATGAAAACATGCAAATAATAGGCAAAGTCATGAAAACAAGTTACCAAAGTCATAATAGAAGCTCCAGGGAACTCACAAAGTGAATTTTGTACTCAATAACACAAGAAATCCTTCAAGAATGTTTTAACTATTTAGAAACAGCTGCAGAGTCTAGCTTGTAGCAACAAGCACTTGGTGAGTTGCTTGGAGCTTCTATCAGGTGTCACTAAAATGGTAAATCTCCCAGGCCACCTCCTGGTTGAATAAATGAAAGTAAATGAAAATGAAAGCAAGCGTAATCCGTGTCCTCAAAAAGTGAGCCCTGCATGCACACACCATGGTCTACCATTTCCTTTTTTCAAGGCAGTGTGATCTACTGGTTAGAGCACTGGCTTTGATACCAAAAGATAATGACTGCACACACTGTTTGAGCCAAATATGTAGTACATGTGACCGTGACCATTTTTAGGGAACGTTGTTGAGAAAGTGGTGGCTCTGCAGCTCAAGGTGCACCTCGCAGCTTCTGACATCTATGAGCCATTTCAGTCCAGTTTTAGAGCTAAGCCTATCATGGAGACGACGCTAGTTCAGGTGCAAAATGACCTCCTCAGGGTGAAGGACAGAGGTGAACAGTCAATTCTTATTCTCTTCGCTCTTTCATCAGTATTTGATACTGTGAACCACATTGTGCTTTTGGGCCACCTTACAGTGCATGGTGGAATCACCAGAAATGTCATTCAATGGTTTGAGTCCTATCTCTCTGACAGGAGACGAGTGGAAATGGAGAATTTCTCCTCCTCCTCCTCCTCGAGGCCCCTGTCATGCAGAAATGCCTCAAGGTTTAATCATTTTACCAGTGTTGTTTGCAGTGTACATGCTGCCCCTGAGTAAGCTCATTAGACAGTACAGTCTGGGTTTCCTCTGCTATGCAGATGATACCACACTGTATGTGTCATTTGCTCCTGGAACAGATGGCACCATTGAAGTGCTAAATAAATGCCTGGCTGAAATTCAGGACTGGATGTCCTCTAACTGGCTGAGGTTGAACCCCGACAAGATGGAGGTGCTAGCTATTGAGTCTGGTTACTGGCATGATGGGGTGCCTATGGAGTGGTGAGAGGTTTGGTCCTGGGATCTACTCCATTGTTGGCATCCCCAGGATGAAAAATCTGGGATCATCCTTGATTACAGGTTAATGCTTGAAGCTCAGATGTCATCTGTCATCCAAAGTGGTTTCTACCACTTAAGAAATGTTGGCCAAATTAAACCCTTGATTCCATCAGAAGACCTCCTTCACTGGTACACACCTTTGTGACTTCCAGCCTGGACTGCTGTAATGCTTTATACTTCAGGGTCAGTGGAGGGATCCTGTGCCAACTGCAGCTGGTGCAGAATGCTGTGGCCAGGTTACTGACGGGCCTGTCTAGGTACTGTCATTTGACCTCAGGCCTACAGGATCTGCGCTGGCTGCCTGTAAGATGGAGCATCATCTTCAAGGTTGGCTTGCTCACCTACAAGGCCCTATACAGTTGGGACCTGGTTACCTGTGTGACCTTCTTACTCCAGCCATCCTGGTATGTTCCCTCCGCTCCTCCACTGATGGCTTCCTGACAGTTCTGAGGGCCAGGCTGAAAACCTCTGGAGATTGTTTCTTTGAGGTGGCTGGACAGGCCCTCTGGTACTCACTTCCAAAATCTTTAAGGGAGGACCCATCGGTGGAGGCATTTAAAAGGGGCCTGAAAACACATCTTTTTATGAAAGTTTTTTCAGAAGGTTTTATTTGATTTTAAAAAGCAGCTGACACCTTTGGAAAAACTTTGGGAAACATAATATTTAGACACAATTCAACTTGTATTTCATATGACCTCAGTAATAAATGATGGGGAAAAGAAATACAGAGCTAATTAGAAATATAAGCTGCTTTGTGTCTTAATATTATATTTTTCAAAGTTTTTCTTGAGGCATCGGTGACTTTTTAATATTATGTATGTTTGTATGCTGCCCATGAACCCTGTTTTAATATCTGTGATGATGCCCAGAGCCCCTGGGATTGGGTACCTTATATAACTAAAGTTTTACTTTACTTTACATAACCTTCCAATATGCCAGTCCAACCAGCTGGAGAAAGGTAAATTAATGAAAAATTAAATAAACAGGTCAACGGTAGCGCATTGCACTACTGTGCATGTGACCTGCATTCAGAAGCAAGCTTGGGTCACCGTGTAAGGAGGCAGGTTGGCAGTGCACCTTTGGTTGGTGGTGAATGTCATCGTCACAGTGACCCCTGCAACAGGGCCAGGGAGCTTGCCCCCACTGCTGGGTCAGCTGTGAATGATTGAGGCTTAGGAGGTTAGGAGGGAGGGGGCCAACATAAAGGGAGAAAATCCCCACTTCCATATAAATGATGGTCTAAACCTTTGGGATTCCCCTGGGTCCTACTGCCTGGCAACAGTGGATCCTAATCTGCACAGTGAACTGCTTTGGGGAGTCCTTCTCCTGGAGCCTCTGCCAGGGAAGGCAAGCCATGGGAGTAATCAGTGGGTTACCTGGGTCTAGGGAGCCAAAGCTTCCAGACCTGATGGGGTACATCCCTGGGGTTAGGGTATATCCTTGGGGAATGGAGGCAGACTGGGAGAAAAATGAAATAAAGTACAAATAAGAAAAATGAAATACTTAAATAAATTAAACTATGTACAGAAGAATATATATGGGGTGGTGTATGTTATGAGACTTTAAAGACCATCTGATGCCTTCAGGAGAACTTTAACGAAGCATAATATTTAGACATAGTTCAGCTTGTATTTCACATTAGATCTGTATTCCTCCTCCACATTATTCATTACTGATGTAATCTGCATGAAAACAGGATCTTTGCTCCTGAAGAGTTCAGCTGTTCCTGTTGTTTTCTCCCTATCTGAGGTCATAATGCACTGCTTGAGACATCACAATTACTCTCACAGTAGCTGACGGTGATGTCACAACACAGGATTATGACTTAAAGTAAGGACTAAGCTACATAGGCAGACGAACTATAAGGTATAAAGATCATGTATTCATGCAAATTTCCTCAGTAATAAATAATGGGGACAAGAAATCTATAGAATATATAGTAATGGAATGCAAACTGAATTGTACCTAAATATCAGGTTTTTCAAAGATTTCTTTGAGGTGTCAGCAGCTCTTTAATACACACCCGAGGTGTGTGATGCTACATAAATCCCGCCAGCAAAGCCAAGGTTTTTTTTCAAGCATCATACACTAAGGGTGTTATTAAATTTGAGTACAGACTATCCCATTTTGTATTTTATATAAGCAGCAGACATAAATTCCCCCTTCAATGCAGCCTATTTGCCTTTGTTCAACTTTCTGGATCAGATGGAGCTTAACCATGTTCTGCACACTGAGCTGGAAAATCCTATTGGGTTCATCACACTGAAAGGGGGTGCACTCAGAAAGGGCCCCACCAAGATACACCAGTGTTTCATAGTGTCTGCAAGCAGTATGACAAGTTGTAACTGAGTGGTGACCTTTCAAGCAGTGAAAACAAGTTCAAAACATCACTCTTACTTTGGACATGAATGGACTGAGAAACAGAGTTTTAAAGAACGAGGTCTCTTTTGACTTTATACCCACACATTTGTGCTTCATAGTGTGTATGGTGATGGCTTGTACTGAGAGGAAAACTGCCAGTTTAAACTCTGCTGTACTCAAGAGTGGCTTGAGATAGCAGCAGCTTTCTAACATACTAACATACTATTTGCCAACAGATTAGGCCTTACGGTCTACCGAGTCTGCTCGAACCTTAGATCCTTAGTTGGGTGCCAAGATCTCTGTCCTCAATTTGCATAATAACTGGCTGGTTGTTATAGCAAATAACTGGTCATCACCATTGAAAAAAATGATGGCCAGTTGTTATATTAAAATCAATCAAGTCTAAACTGGGCTGGAAGGCCTGAAGAAGGACAATGAGGTTTTTGTTCATGAGCTAGCAGTGGACAACTGGCTATGTCATTGCCATTCCCTTATGCTCCAGTGATTACTTCCATCCCTGCCACACCTTCCTGGAGTTGTCAGGTGTCCTCCTCTATGTTGGCCAGTCCATGCTGTGTATAATGCAAACATAAAACAAAACACCTGTCCTGGGCATACAATGGTTGTGCAACATCACCATAAGCAGTGTTAAAGCTGGACATCTTGAATCCTACAGCAGTGTGTTGAACGCTGAAAGAGTCTGTTTACTTGTCACATGAACTGTTTAGTCAGATGGTAAAACTGTTAGCCAAACCACAAACATCACTGACTTGTGATCTGCAACCCTTGGGAATTGTATTAGTTCTATGACTACCTGAGCATGCTATTGTAGCTAATGTACATGCATAACGGTGCTATGTGACTGCAGGACAGCGACCTGCGGAAGGGCACAAAACCACCAGGGTGATTAAAAAACAGTATGTTGTTTAATGCGGGGGGCTTTGCCCCCTGCACCACCCCTCATGGGGGGCTTCATCCCCCACACCATCCTTAATTAGGATTCCTACTCTGGGGGGGTGCAACTTGGGGAAAGTGGGGAAATCCCTGGTCGCTCTGATTGCTGATGCCATTGTGCAGTTGCCTTATGACCAGTCACCCACATACAGTCACCCACATCTTGAGCTACCTGCATAACTACTTCAAGAGATGCTCCTGAGACCATCTCTACATTATCTACCATGCATTACTGTAGGAGACACTTGTGTGAATTTTTGGGGCCACTTGCATCTGTACTAAGAGGCATGCTGCTGTAAAGCACATTGAAGTGTCACAAATGCAGCTGCTGATAGAAAATCTGGTGCTTCTGTGCCCATTGGACTACATGCACTAGTAGCCTACTTCTGTTCTATAATCCAAGTATAGTTTTGAACAATGTACTACTAAAATAGTAAATAAAAACATGGTAGAAAGTTCTTTACACATTGGTAGCAAGAATTTGGAACATACTGCTGATTATACAGTATAGTTATGGCAGATAACATAAACCTTTTTAAGAAAACGTTGGACAAATTCATAGCAGAGGATGGATTTGTTGGATATACCCACTGGGAAGTGGGGAACAGTCCAGATAGGCATTGTACTTTTTCTATCTTATAACCTGAGTATAGTTCCGAGTAAGTCCATAGCCACACCTGTGCCTGGAAGGCTCTGCACCTCGTTCAAAAATGTGTCCCAAAGTCTAATTTTTTCATTGGTCTCTTGGTACAACAGGTACAAATAAAGCTTTGTTTTTTGTACAAAATACACAAGTGCTACTTCCACAAAAGAATAAAGAAATACAGTTTACTAACTGTGTAAGAGAGATTCATGACACCAGCAAAACCAAATATGAGTAATAGGATTATAACAACGGTCATAGATGTATTCTCCTGTGTGCTCACATGAACTGCAAGGAGTTGACTGGATGGTGGGTTCTTGCATTTTATACAAATCAGTACATATTAGTGGGGTGAAAAAAAGGGAGGCTCAGGTGGAACGGCATCTGCATGGATGTTTGAACTACCTAAGCAATAGCCCTTGAATATAAGAAAGTTAACTTTTTGTGAAAGAAAGCCTGATAGACTGTTCCAAATGTACCATTCCTTAGAACAATATGGACCAACCCTTAAAGTCTTATTTTGGCCATATCTAGATATCTCCCTTGGTGAATCATACACAGTGAAAGATAGTGAGAGAATTAAAAGGGGATGTAAGATATTGAGAATGAGGTGATTCTCATCTGAACAGGCTTCCACTGCTGCAAAGTCAGTCCAGGACTGATCCTCCTCACAGGACAGTGTGGGACCAGAGAAAACCATAACTGTGCCAGCATACATGTGTACCATTATTTGGACACATTGGGTAGGCAGGTTATTAACAAACAGTGATCCACGATTGAACCATAAGGCATGCCCTGTTTTGGGGGCTTAAGACAGGAGAATAGGATGTAAAGCCTAACCTTTTATGTGCCCTCAAGGTGAGCTGTGATATGAAGGGGTTGTGTGACCATAGCTTCCTCAATTTCCTGAAGAGGAGTTGGTGATCGATGTTCGGTCAATGACTGTTGCCCTAGTGTTGTTATCTTTCTCTTCAGTATCATATCACATGTCACACTGAGGAATGCTGTCACTAGGAAGTTTGGAAAGGAAGCATAATTGGTCAGAAATTTGGAGTAGGTGGTCTGAGATTTGGGCATTAACAAATCTCTCCAGAGGTTTTGAGAATTCATAGAGAGCAATGACAGGATAGTAGTTTTGGACGGTATGTCTAAGTTTGAATTTTTGCTGTGTGAGACCTTAATGCTCTTCCAGACTTTTGGTAAGCAGCTTTTGAAGAAGCAGTTAAAGAGGATGATAGTTAATGTGGTAATTGGTGTGGCAATGGCTGTTGCAGAAATACTACTTTTTTCATTCCAGTTGTATAGATGCAGTAGCCAGATGTGTATGATCAAGGTAATATCAGGGTATGAGGTGGAGTGCCTCATCCTATAGCTTGGGAGCTGATATGTTGGTTTGGACAGGGGAAGTTAGTAAAGTGCTAGGTTAGGGCATGGTCTGTCTCACATGAGTCATCCTGGTGTTGACATAGAAAGGAAAAGATACAGGTGACAGAGTTACTTTGAGCTATTGAGGAGCTCCTGCATAATGTATTAGATGTACCTGAGGATGGAGACTTGGACCTAAAGACTGCTTTGCAATGATTACATTGCCATCTGTAAGTGTTAACATCAGCATAATCTGTAGTTCTTCTGAACTTAACTCAATAGCATACCTGCAGCCACAGATGTCAAGGAGTTCCATGGAGATTCTTGGATAATTATGATCCTCCTCCTTTGTTGTTGTAAATGGTTGAGGTTTCAAACAATGGTGTTCTAATCCTGAAAAAAAAGGCTTTAGCAGAGTCTAGGTCAGTAGGAGGTTAATGTGCTCTTTTTTTAATTACCTTTTATTGAGGCTTTGAGGGTGAATGTACTTGTGGTGGATGCAGTTGAGGTACACAAAAAGCCTGAGGTACCAGTATAGCATGATGGTAATATGCTTTGTGGTGTTGCTATTCTGAATTTTTCAGACTCAGTAGATGGGGGAGGGGCAGTGCAGACATTATGTAGGACACTTGCTGCAGCAACTTGGTGTGGCTGGTGGCCTGAGATAAATTCAATGCGGGTGTGCTTTTCAGACCTAGTAGTACATGCTGAATGTGTTTTTCTCTCAGGAGGGTAACCCAGGTTCACTATATGGAGGAGCTCCACCATACTAGGTGGGCAAACAGAGTAACTGGAGTGATGTGGAGGTTTCACTTCAGAATGTGTGGGGAGAGGTCCAGGGCTGTTTGTGTAACAGTGACTCCAGTGGTGAAGGAGTGGTGGCAAGTGAGAGTGACTGTAATTACGTGATGTCTTACTCAAGACATCACTCCCCTGAGCCTCTGATAGCATGGCAGAGAGCTAAGAGGGGAATGATGTGGAGAAACATCCACACAGTTGACAAATGACACCTTTACTCCCACTATGCCCATGACCCTGAATTTCATCCACTAGTTCCCAAATAACATGATCATGGAATCAGAGTTAAGTCCAGACAACCCCAAGTGACCCATACCTGCTGTGGACATTATTTCTTCAGGAGGCTTGGAGCCACAATGTGATCTGGACAGGAGGCTGGCTATAAAAACTATTAAGCTAATAAGAGGGGCATAGGCCAGGCTAAAAGGCCAAAAGAGCAATGAGGAAAATCAATGTGAGTGGAAAAATAGAAAATCAAAAAAGGAGAGTCTTGTAATTCTGGTGGGGATATCAGTGATGATTTGGTAACTTTTCTTTTGCCCACCAGGGTGCTTGAGGGTCTGGCTGCTATCCTAATCCACCCAAGGTTTGTATCACCAAGTATTTCTTTCCAAACTATATCCACTAACAACACCCATTACTGTGGTGCTTCCTTTTAGTTTTCAAGAGACGACATTTCCAGAGGAGGCCTGTAGATAGTAGATGTAACCCCCAAGCCACTTATAACAAGTTAGCACCCCCCCATGAAATCTGGGCACTGGTACCACACACTCTCCTACCAGGTGTCCAAACCCAAAAAAAACATTTTACTACTTCAGTTAGTGAAGGGGGAAGAAGCTTCTAGCTGGAGGCTGGGACAGTAAGTAGACTTGATAGATTTTCTTAGCTGGTATTCTGTGTGACTGTAATTGTAGTTGAGGGCTGGTCTTAACTGCCATTTATTGTGGTTTTTCATTTAGTCTGTGCAGCCTTTTATTGCTTTTGCATTTAGATTGGGCAGGAGGAAGGGTTTCAAACAGAAAATGTGGTGTTTGTGAGTGTTTAAAAGTTGCTATCTGGCCTGTAAGTGCAGGCATCATATTACAGGGGATTAGTGCTGGTTGAAAGCAAGGTGTGACTGCCAGCTCAGTCAGTTTTCAGCTAGTGAAGGTGGAAGAAGCTTCTAGCTGGAGGCTGGGACAGTAAGTAGACTTGAAAGATTTTCTTAACTGGTAGTGCTTGAAGGTGCAGTGAGGGGCAGACACTGGGCTGATACACTCTTGTGAGAGTCGGGTGTAGGCCTAATCCAACCCTTCCTTCCTAGAACTCAGCTCATTCATAGGGGACCACCTGCCCTGCAATTGGAGGAAAAGGCTTCAGGTGCAGCTCATGTACAGTAGTTCTAGCCACTGGGGGTTGGTTTTAAAGGCTGGGGCAGAGGAGCTTAGGGAGTTGTACTTGTCCCCTAAAAGTTTACTGTGTAGTACTGCACCTAGAAATGGGGGGACCTGTTTTCTGTGGGACTGTATCTAGGATTAGTGGGTGACCTGATTAGTGGTGTATCTTGCACTAGTGGGAAACCTGGTGGTTCACCCAAGAAAAAACCTACTTGGAGGGGGATGGGACCACACGTCATTAGGGCCGGCATTTTTGGGAGGGTGGTGGGGTGCACAGGGTGTGGGGCGGCCATGATACTGGAATGGGCTTGGAAGTTCGGTGGTTGCCCAGTGTGCTACCAGCTGGCACAGTTTAGGGAGGAAGTTGAGGGGATTAGGAGACAGCTGGAGGGAGAGAGGAGGTATGGTTTGGGAATAGGGCAGGGGCTCTCCCACGGGTTTGCACAAAGCACTAGGGGCGGGGGCATAGGGAAAGGAGTGCAGGAGAGTACTCTGGGGTCACATAGGGACCCAAACAGGTGGGTCAAAAGGAGAACACTACCAAGGAAGCAGGCAGGTATCTGGGAACCCTCACAGAGGGGGGACCAAAGGGAGGACATTCTCGGGGAAGTAGGCAGATGGCTGGGTCTGGACAGAAGGAAGCAATGGGGGGAGGTGGATTGGACCTTAAGTTCAGTAGCTGCTTCAGTTCTCTTCTTCTGCTTGAGGATGGGGGGGTGATGAAGCGATGACAGGAGTGGTTAGAGATGGACGGGAGTGGGGGCAGGAGGCAGGGCCGGATAGCAGTAAGAACGGGACACTGAACGTGGGAAATTGGGGGGGAGTGGGGGTCAGAGCAGGAGGAGGGGGGATATAGGGAGGAAAGCACCAGGAGAAGGACCAGTTGGGAGGAAAGGGCAAGGAGAGGGACCAGAAGTACAAGGAGAATACAGCAAAGGGAGCTGAGGGTTTAGGCCAGGGGAGCAAGACAGGCAAGGAGGGGCTGAACGGATATGGGAAAGAAGGGAGGACGAGCCAGGCAAGTATAGCAGATGGGGGGAAGGACCAGTCGCAAGCAATGATGGGGGGTAGTGGGGTACAGAAGGATACTCGGGAGGAGAAGGGCATAGGATCGGAGGGAGGGGTGGCCAGGGTAAATAAGGAGGGGTGGCAGGTGGCACCCAGATGGGAGGAGGAGCAAGGAGCCGGCTGAGGGAGGGGCCGGTAGAAAGGATGAAGGACATGGAAGGGGGGGAAATGGAGGAAAAGGGGCAGTCAGAATGCTCCTGTTGGGGGATTCCATGATCAGAGGTATCAAATGAGATAGGAAGGGGGAAGCCTGCCTGGTTAGAACAAAATGCTTCCCCGGACTAATGGTGTACAGGGCCAAGCATGAGGTATATCAGCTGGCAAAGGATTGTGGAGGTTCCCTGGACATACTGGTCCATCTGGGTACCAATGACATTGAGGAAAACAGTGAGCTAGAGATACAGGCAAGGTTCAGGGAGCTTGCCAGGGTCTTCCATGACACAGGATGCACGATTTCCTTCTCGGAAATCCTGCAGGTGCCAAGGGCTAGTGGGGAACACAAGAGAAAGATTAGGGAGATAAACCAGTGGCTCACAGAGTGGTGTGGGGCCAGAGGGTATAGATTGATGGGGGGTTGGGGGAAGACCTGGGAGGATAAGGGGCTATATGCTAGAGATAGGCTCCATCTCAGTTTGTAAGGGAGGGAAATCCTTAAATTGAAAGTAGAGGGGTTCATTGGTGAAAGATGGGGTTTAAACTTGTGAAGGGGGGAAGGATGGGAGAAAGGGCTGTCAAGGAGGGTACGATAAAGGAGGGAATCTGTCTGTATCCCCCTTGGGAGCTGGAGGAATGTGGGAAGAGGCCAGCTGGTAAGGTGCTGTCCAGGGGGAAGACAAAATCCCCATGGGAATGTGAGCAGGGGAAATGGAAGTATACGGAAAGGGTGGAATGTAGTCCTGCTAAATTCCAGGAGATTGGGCAATAAAATGCCTGAGCTCCAGGCGATGCTAATGGAGGGAGAGGTGGATGTGGCAGCGGTCACTGAGACCTGGGCCACTGCAGGGCATGGCTGGGTCCTGAACCTGGAGGGTTACACCATGTTCAGGAAGGACAGGGGAGAGGGAAGGGGAGGAGGGGTAGCAATAATAGTTAAAAACTGCATTGGCATAGGAGGAGTGGAGAAGGAGGAGGAGGGAACTGTGGAGGTGATTTGGGTCACCTTGATAACAAGGGGGGGGCAAGAGAGCGAAAATAGGAGTGGTGTATAGGCTGCCCACACTGGTGGAGAAGCTGGAGGAGAGTCTGGTGGCAGATGTGAGGAGACACTGTAGTTTGGGCAAGGGAAGGGTGGTGATGTTGGGGGACTTAAACATGCCAGGAACGGACTGGGAAACTATGACATCCTTGGTAGCCAGGGAACAGAAGTTGTTGGATGCCTTTCAGGATGTGTTCCTAACTCAGCAGGTGGGGGAACCGACCAGGGAGGCGCAGATACGGATTTGGTTCTGGCAGACAGTGACAAGATTGGGGGCCTGGAGGTAAGGAACCTGTTGGCGGGGAGCGACCATGCCATGTTCTGGTTCTGCCTGGACCTAGGAGGGATAGAAGGCTGCACAAAGATGGAGGTAACTGACTTCAGGGGGGTGGATTTCAAGGAAATGGGAAGGATCCTTAAGAAGCATTTGGATGGGATTTGGGCCAGACATGGACGCTGACAGTAGGTGAAAAATCATCAGGAGGGGGGTGCAGGCTGCTACCAGCACCTGTACAAGAGTAAGACGAAAATGCAGTAGGGCCCGTAAACCCTACTGGTGGACCAGGATGGTTCAGGAGGTGGTGAGGGGAAAGAAGGCAGCTTATAGGCATTTCAAGTGCTCAAGGAGTGAAAGGGATTGAGAAGAGTATGAGCTGATGGCCAGAAGGGCCACTAGGGTGGTGAGGGCAGCTAAGGCAAGGAAGGAGCAGAACCTGGCCAGGGAAATCAGGAGAGGGAACAAGGGGTTCTTTAGATACATTGGAGAAAGTGGAGGGTGAAGGGGGAGATTAGCAGGATTAAAACAGGGGATGGGTGGGCACTAGACCCGGGGGAGCAGGCTGAGGTACTAAATGAGTACTTCACCTCAGTTTTCATGAAGGAAAATGAGGGGGTGACTGCATCATACATGGGAGGAGATGGTGAAACTGAGGAGGGGGGACCCTTACTGATCGGCGAGTCTGGGGAAGGGGGGGGCCATCACTGGCAGGAGGGGGGAAGGCAAAGCAGGGGGACGAGGTAGTGAAGGTGGAAATCACGGCAGAGAGAGTGAGGGAAGCCCTCAGGTCCCTTAAGACAGAGAAAGCACCGGGGCCGGATAAATTACATCCCAGAGTGCTGAAGGTACTGGTGAATGTCCTGGCAAAACACTTGATGGAGCTTTTCAGCATCTCTCTGAGGACAGGGTGGGTGCCCCAGGACTGGAAGGTGCTGCATATAGTGCCTATCCACAAGGGGGATCAAGGGAGGTGGCAGGGAAATACAGGCCCATCAGCCTGACATCGGTGGTGGGCAAGGTGATGGAGGGCATTGTCAAGGAGAGGCTCAGGGGGGACCTGGAAAAGTCAGGGTGCCTGGACAATAGGCAGCATGGATTTGTCCCTGGGAAATCATGTCAGACAAACCTTGTGGAGTTCTTTGACTGGGTGACAAGTGCCTTGGACCTGGGTAGACCGGTGGATGTCCTCTTTCTTGACTTCAGCAAGGCTTTTGACTCTGTTTCTCATGGGGGCCTGTTGGATAAGCTGGTAGAAATGGGGGTGGGGACCAGATGATTAGATGGATAGGAAATTGGCTCCAGGACTAGACCCAGAGGGTCGTGGTTGGCGGGATAGTCTCATCTCTAAGTAGGGTCATTACTGGGGTCCCTCAAGGATTGGTCCTTGGGCCCCTCCTGTTCAATGCCTACATTTCTGACATAAGGAAGGGTATCAGGAGTGAGATGAGTCTCTTTGTGGATGCCACAAAACTGGGGGTGGTGGTGGATGGGGAGGAGAGGAGGGAGGGGAAGGTGGCCATACAGGGGGATCTGGAGGCTCTGGAAAGGTTGTCTAGAAAGTGAAAGCTGAGGTTCAATGCACGGAAATGCTAGGTACTGCACCAAGGAGCTAGAAACCCGGGCCAAGTGTACACCCGGGGTGGGGAATGCTACAAGTCTCAATGGCTGAGAGGGACCTGGGGGTGGTGGTGGATGTCAAGATGAACAACTCTGAGACTTGTAGGAGGGCAGTGGCCAAGGTCAACAGGATGCTGGGATGCATTGCTAGGGGGATCACCTCCAGAAGGAGGGAAGTGATACTCCCTCTGTATAACTGCTTGGTGAGGCCGCACCTCAAGTACTGTGTGCAGTTTTGGAGGCCACACTTAAACAGGGACATTGAACTCCTGGAGAGGGTCCAGAGAAGGGCATCCAAAATGATCTGGGGCTTGGGGGACAGGACTTATGGGGAGAGGCTCAAAGAGCTAAATATGTACACACTGGAAGAGAGAAGGGACATGATAGAAGTCTTCAGGTACATGAAGGTGGTAAATAGGGGAGGAGCAGTCAGGGTGCTCTGAAGGAAGGAGGAGGCAACTAGAGGGCATGGGTGGAAGCTGGAGGAGGGGAGATTCAGGGGAGAAAGGAGGAGGTGCTACTTCACTAAGAGGGTGGTGGAGCCATGGAATGCGCTGCCCACGGGGCTGGTGGAGGCAGAGACAGTAGAGGGGTTCAAGAGGGGGTTGGACAGGTACAGGGGAAGGATTCTGGAACCAAAGTCCTGTGCAGTGAGAATATCTGGTACTGGGAATGGAGAAACCAGAGAGGCGAGGGGGGCAGCAAGATCTGCTCCCAGGTCGGGGGCTGACCAAACGAGCAAACATGAAAGACCATTTGGCCTATTCTGCTGGCATTTTAGTATGTTAATACTTAAGCAGCAAAAGACTTTCAGGTGGCATTTTACTTGGCACAACATTGCTTTCTGGTAAACAGTCTTCGGTTTGGGTGCACCACCACCAGACAGGAAGATGCTAGACATACCCTCAGCATTGCCTCTCACCCCAAAACATATTTCATTTGGACGGGCCTTCATTCTCTGTAACTCTCACCCAAATTAAATATCACCAGATGAGCCCCCAATTTTTGTAACCCTCCCAGCCACTTATAACAAGTTAGCACCCCCCCATGAAATCTGGACACTGGTATCCATAAATTGGCATAATATTTACTTTTCAAAGGTTGATGCCACCCTTGGCATTAGGATGTATACCAGTCTCATTTCTAGAGGAAGAGGGGTGGGGGTACAAGAACAAAACATATGAACCTTTTGTAAAATTACAACCCAGGTCCAGGGTGGAGGCTGCTAGGCATATGCTAGATCTAAACTGCTGAGGGGTCCCCAGTAATTCCAACACTAGAAGCAAGAATCAGAATGTCCAGAACAGGAACTGGGATTGTGCAATGTGACTTTATTTAAGAGATGAAAACTAAAGCAGTAGTGGACCCCCATTGGTCGGTGAAGGCAGGACAGGTAGATTTCACAAACTCTCCTTGCATGCAGTACAGTTCAAGAACACAAAAAAGAATATATTTTTCCCAGTTCTCAATGGTGCATATAGTGGACACCTGGCCATGCACCTGAATATTTTTCTCCTATGAGTGCACATATTGTGAAAGAAAGCCACATACTCAGAAATCTTCTTCACAAATAGGTGCAATTATGTGAAACTCAGCCACACACCTAAACCTGCAGCACTGGCCTTTGGCCAGGTAAAAACTGATGTCCTTTATGAACCAGTTAGCCCTGCCTTGTAAGCATCCAGATGGCGTTCCTCCCACCCTTTGCCCCAACCAACAGTCTCTGCCATTCTTCAGGGTTACACCACTGAAACCCCCCATTCCCCACTGAAATGCTAGAGGTCCCATGCTTTCCATTTCTGTCATTCACTGGGGTGACCAAAGTACAAACTGCAATCTCATGGGTGAACAGTTTACAGGAATTCACTCTCCTGGGAGAACAAGGGGCACTGTCAGGTGCGTTTTAACCTTTTCTATGGGCACATACACACCAGAAATGATTCCCCTAAATATGTGGAGAACTTGTCTCCTTAACACAGTACTCATGAACTAGTTGTAGTAGTAGTTGTTGTAGTAGTAGTAAAAGATTTATTTTTATTCAGGAGAAGTTCTTTCTTCACATCTTTGGCCGAAGCCTTTTTTCAAGATGGTCCTGACAATAGGACTTTAAAATTACATTAAATACACACACAGTACAAAATCACATTCCGTCTCCAAAACTTTTAAACATCTAATAAATATACTTGTATACCAACAGGATTTATACAACTCATTTCACTTCATGAAATATAAATTAAAAAAACTAGGAGATATCCTCTTCACCCATTGCACATACATCTGACTTTCAATTCCTCTGTCAAGAATTTGGTAACCAATGATAGTTTATAGCCTAATTTATTTTTTATGACATTCAGCAATTGACAACTTGAAGCATATTCAGCTTTAAATGTCCATTCATTAAATCAATTTTTTACCTTAGGCATGTAAAGGGGTCACCTCATTATCTCTTCATTTATAGTTATGTTTAACACTTTTCTCCTTTATTTTATCCCTAAGATATTTTGGTCCTCTTGTCATTTGTAATCTAGGGGCAGGATTCACAAAGAAAGCCAAAAATTCCACAGCTGGGGGAAAAGGCCTGCAGCACTGCGGAAACACAGCTGTGTGATATTCATAAAGAAATTTTGAGCAGGAGTGGAATTCCATAAAATCCCCGCAGCTGGGGAAATTCAGCAGCTGCTGAAATTGAGCAACTGCTGAAAATGCGCAACTGCGGATCCGCAGCTGCAGAAATAGTTTAGGAGGCACAGCCACAGTGAACCTAATTAGCTGGAGTAGCAGACTTTAACATTGCTGCCATAGCATGAAGATGAAAGCACCCACAAAGAGACCAGTAACCGGTCCCTTAACTGGGACCACTGCAGCACCACAGGTACCAGCAATACCATGGCACCACAGTGGCTGACTGCCACTGCTGGTCCTCCCTACCTGGGGTGTTCCTGTTGCCTGCAGGGGTAGCATTCGCTGCAGGTTGGTCAGGCTCTACTGCCTGTGGGGCTCCGTCATGGACTGCACTGGGTCTGGTGGTTGTTGCCTGTTGCCATATCATGGCAATGTGTCCTGTTGTTGCTGTAACATCAGCCAATGCTATACCCAGTGGGATGCTATTACCTGTGCCTCACCTCCACTTTAATTGATTCCAATTGTTGGGGCACTACTGCAGTTTGCTGAGGTAGAGTTACACCTCATTCCACTGTGCGTAACATTTTATCCGCAATTGCAGAAAGAAAATGGTTGTGAATAGCCTTTCAGGGGATGTGCCTTACTTATCTCACACCTTTGTTTCCACAGGGACTTCTGCAGCTGCACTTTTTTCCACATTCCATAGTGTTTTTTTCCACAGCTGCGGAGGGTTTTGTGAATAGCACTCAGCACAAATTCCCCTTTGTTTCCATAGCTACTGCAATTTTGGGAACTTGGGGAAGGTTTTGCACCTTCAGAAAGCTTTGTGAATCCAGCCCTATGTGTTTGTAAGGCCCTTATCAATTTTCTCCTGTTATCAAGTGTTAACCAGTCCAATGTCAAATACAAATTACAGTGGTGAGTTTTATAATCACACTGTAAGATAAACCTAGCTAAATTATTATGTGACCTCAAGCTTTAGTAAGAGAAAGCCAGAGGCCTTTCCATATATATAGATACATAGATACATAGACAGTGTTGGCAGATAAGGGCCCACCCAGTCTGCCCATTTGAGCTTGTAAGTTCAGTTTATGTTTTCCTAGAAGTCTGTTGCCCATTACCCCTGACCTCCAGAATTCCCTTATGTCTATCCCATGCATTCCTAAATCCTGTGATTGTTTCAGCCCCACCACTTCCTCTGGCAGGGTGTTCCACTTGTCCACCACCTGTTCTGTGAAGAAATTCTTCCTCATGTTTCCTCTGAATTGTCCTCCCTCCAACTTCATCCCATGCCCTCTAGTCCTGGAACATCTTTTTCGCTTAAAAATAGTGCATTCCTGCTCCCTGTTCCTCCCTGTAAGATACTTGTATGTCTCTATCATATCCCCTCTCCCCCCTCTCCTCCAGGGAGTACATGTTCAGTTCCTTCAACCTGTCTTCATAGGACTTGTGATGCAACCCATGCACCATCTTTGTTGCCCTCCTCTGAACCTTCTCTACCCTGTCTATGTCCTTACGTAGGTATGGTCTCCAGAACTGTACACTGTACTCCAGGTGGGGCCTCACTAGTGTCTTGTATAGCGAATTATGACCTCCTTTTCCTGCTGGTGATGCCCTGCTTATGCATCCCAGCATCCTGTTTGCTTTACCTGCTGCCTTGTCACACTGTTTTCCCTACCTTGAGGTCATCAGAGATGATAACCCTAAGATCCCTTTACTGCTTGGTGCATGCTATATCCTCACCCCCCCAACTGATATATTGTGCCAGGGTTTTTGTGCCCCATATGCATTATCTTGCATTTCTTTGTTTTGAATTTTAACTGCCAAACCCCTGACCATTCTTCAAGTTTCTGCAGGTCCCTTCTTATTCTGTCTACACCCTCTGATGTGTCGACTCTGTTGCAGAGCTTTGTGTCATCAGTGAACAGTGAAATTCTGCCTTCTAGGTCCTGCGCAATGTCACTGATGAAGATGTTGAATAGGACCGGTTCCAGCACTGATCCCTGTGGTACCCCACTGGTCACTCTTCCCTCTGTGGAGTGACAGCCATTTACCACCACCCTCTGTGTCCTGCCACCCAGCTAGTTACCTACCCACCACACTGCTGTCCTGCCCACATCCATATTCCCCAGTCTGTGTTATGTCTTCTATGAGGCACAGTGTCAAAGGCCTTGCTGAAGTCCAGATAGACCATGTCCACTGCTCTCCTCTGATCCACCTCCCTCGTCACCCAGTCAAAAAATTCAACCAGATTGGTCTGACATGACCTCCCCCTGGTGAAACTATGCTGCCTTGGGTCCTGTAGTCCATTGACAACCAGATGTTCCACCAATCTCTCCTTCAGTAGTGCTTCCATGATCTTCCCCACTACCAAGGTAAGGCTGACTGGTCTGTAGTTCCCCACTTCCTCTTTGTTCCCACTTTTGTATAAGGGGACTACATCTGCTATCCTCCAGTCTTTGGGTACCTCCCCTGTTTCCAGTGATCGGCTAAACAGGATAACCAGAAGTTCAGCCACCACCTCTCTTAGTTCTTTAAGGACCCTGGGGTGCACCCCATCTGGCCCCATTGCTTTATCAACTCTTATTACTTCCAGTTCCTTCAGGACCCTTTCTCGTGTAAAGGGACTTGTGTCCATTTCTGCACCATTCTCACCCCTTGTACTCCCTTCAGACCCATTACCCTCCTCTTCCTCAGTAAAGACTGAGCAGAAATACCTGTTCAGTATGTCAGCTTTGCTTTTGTCATCCTCCATGCAGCCCCATCCTCCCCCTTCAGTCTCACTATCCCTCGCATTGCCTTTCTTTTTTCACTTATGTACCTGTAAAAGGTTTTGTCCCCTCTACCCACTGATTTTGCAATGTGTTCTTCTGTCTGAGCTTTGGCTTCCCTTACTGACCTCCCTGCCTCCCTTTGCTTCTCCTGGTACTTCTCCCTATCCCCTTCTGCCTGTGTCTTTTTGTATTGCCTGAATGCAATCTTTTTGGCTTTCACTTTCTTTGCTACCTCTTTGGAAAACCATAATGGTCTCCTCTTCCTTTTCCTCTTGCTAACCTGCTTAATGCATAATTCTGTTGCTCTTGTAATCCCCATTTTAAATACTGCCCACTGTTCCTCAACCCCTGATTCCTGCCCCATTCCCCTTAATGCCTCTTTCAAGTATCTCCCCATTTTCCCAAAGTCTGCCCCCCTTAAATCCAGGATATGTGTTTTTGTGTGGTTTGGTTCTGCTCTTTTATGATTTCAAACCAGAATGACTGGTGGTCACTGTTCTCAGGTGCTCCCCACTGTTACCCCATCACACTGTTCCTATTTGTGAGCACAAGGTCCAGTATTGCCTTCTGCGAGTTGGTTCCATGACCAGTTGCTTGAGGAAGACACCTGAAGGAGTCCAGGATAAATCTGCTCCTAGTTGATGCTGCTGCTGGGATGCTCCAGTCCACGTCTGGAATATTATAGTCTCCACCAGTACTACCTCACCCTTGTCTGCCATCCTTTGGATGGCTAGTATCATTCCTATCTGTTTCTTCCTCCTGGGCTGGTGGTCTATAGACCACACCTGTGCGGATAGCTGGCCCCATTTTCCTTTCCAGCTTAACCCATAGTATCTCTCCCCATTTTGTTCCTCCTGGATCTCTGTGGCCCTTATGTCATTTTTCACATACAGTGCCACTCCTCCTCCCTTCCTGCCTGCCCTGTCTCTTCTGAATATGTTGTAGCCAGGTATGGCCATCTCCCAGTCGTGGTTATCATTACACCAGGTTTCAGTGATGGCCACAATGTCCAGGTCTGACTGCACCATGACAGCCTCCAGATTGTTTCTAAGGCTACTTGCATTTGCACACATGGCTTTCCATGATTTGACCTCCCTAGTCTGTTTCACTGTTCTACTCTAGCCCCTTCCTTGGTTGTCCTTTATCCCTGGTTCTCCTTGCTGTCTGCCCTTCTGCTGCATTTTGGCCCTGTTCTGCCTATCCACCTCTTGAGTGCTAATCTCCATCTTTGCACACTGCTTTGTAGAGATAGCCACTCCTCTGGTTCACTGGTTCCACTGCTAGCTGTGGGGGGTGAGCAAGTAGGTACCCTCCTTGCTGGCCTGCCACCCCCCTTTGCTAGTTTAAATGCTCATCAATGTAGCATTTAAACTTATCATTGAGTGCTTGGATTCCCCTCCAAGATGGATGCAGGCCGTCAGGCTTGAACAAACCTCCATTCCTCCAGGTGGGTCCCCAGTTACCAATGAATCCAAACCCTTCCTCACAGCACCAGTTCTTCAACCATGAGCTAAAGTTCCTGGTGCATGCACCCCTATGATCTCCCATGCCTCTCGCAGGTAGCACTTCTGAGAAAGTGACAGAAGTAGCTACTTGCTTGAGACCCCCCCCAATTTCCTAAACTCTTCCTGAACTTCCTTTGGCTCCCCATTTGCCAGGTCATTAGTACCTAGGTGGATAATGACATCCAGATCACCCTCCCGTCTTGCCTCCCCAGTGATCCCCAGGATCTTACTTCCATCCCTCCATGCCATGGCACCTAGTAGGCACCTCACCTCCCTGTCCTCCCCCTCCTGTGTTCCTAGCTGGATCCCTCTTACGATGGAGTCCCCCACCAGAATTCTCTTCCTCCTCCTCCTCTGAGGTCCATTGCTTTCCCCGCTGAGGGCACCTCCTTGGCTAACCTCCACATTCTTTCCTTCCACTTCTCTGGGTACCTCTGTTGGTTGCCATAATCTAATGTCAGGATTAATAGCAGGTTTATGATTGATTTCTGCATTCTAACATCTGTACAAAACCAATTTCTTTGAAAATACCCTAATTTTCTATTTACTTTACCTACTAATTCTTCTATACGTATGTCAAATTTCAAACCCTGATCTACCCAGACCCTTAAATATTTGTAATGGGGAACCTGCTGTAATATTTCCTGTTTTGATGTTTTTATGTTCAATTTCTGTTTATGGTTTACTTTACCCTTCTGAATTGAAAAAAGAAGGGTTTTAATTTTTTTTTGCTATTTAATACTAATCTTGAATTGGCTAACCAATTTTCTAACCCAATAAAATCTTTCTGGAGCCCCTTTTCAACCTCTTTAATGTTCATTCCATATGCTAACAAGGCTGTATCATCAGTGTATAGTTTAATTTTAGTATTTTTAGCAAATTTTACCAAATCATTTACATAAACCAAAAAAAGGGTTATGCTCAAAATGGACCCCTTTGGTACTCCTCTAATAACTTTAAGCTGTTTTGAAGTTATATCTTCAAGTTGAACCAATTGTGATCTTCCTGATTAATAAGAACACCATCCCAAAGTTTCAAAGTCTAGGCCTAATTTTTCCAGTCTTTGAAGTAAAACCCTGTGGTCCATGGTGTCAAAGGTTTTAGACAGGTCCACGAACACTGTGCCTACCCCCCCAAGCTGAGAGGAGACAAGATCTATTAGGTCAGTGAGCGCAGTGTCTGTGGAACACCCTTATTGGAATCCTGATTGGGAATCCGAAAGTAGATGATATTTCTCCAGATAATTACTTAATTGTTTTTGAACCAGTTTTTCCATTACCTTTGACACCGTGGACAACAGGGCAACCGGCCTATAGTTTGAGGGGTCAGTTGGATCCTCCTTTTTTGAAGACTGGAACTATCTTTGCCTTTTTCCAGCTGGAAGTAAATCTTCTTTCCATTAAGCTTCAATTAAATAGCTTAGTTAACATAGGGGCCCAAAATTCAACGGCATCTTTTAAAAACCCATTTTCTATTTCATCTAACACAAATGCTTTATTAGTTTTTAAGTTATTTAGTTCTTTCTGGACCTCATTACAGCTAATTTTCTTAAATCTAAATGTTTGGATTTTACGGGTAGCAGTAGGTGGAGAATTCAAGAACAATTGATTTTCAGTTTCAAGAATATCTATTCTGGGTAATTCTGTAAAATATGCATTCAAAATATTTGCAGCATCTACTTTCCCACTGGGCATGGAACAACAAAAATGCACCTCTCCTGGGTAGCTAGTCAAAAACAATGACTCAAGTTATTTTCCAAGGCAGCTGAAACACACAAAGAATCTTCAGGGTATTGCCCTTTGAACCCACTGAGGAAAAGCAGTTCCTTCCACTTCACTGACAGCAGAAATCACCAAATCGTGCTGTAGAGAGGCCTCCACCACTTCACTGGAATCTGGAAATTGTACTCCACACTAAGGTGAGAAGATCTGGGCCCTCAAATCAGTGCCCAACTGGCAGGCCTTCTGCCAGTCTCACCTCCACGCTCAGCTCTAACGCACTACAGACTGAACATTCTAAGCTCCCCAGAACAGCTGTACACAAGAAAGGGGTTATGCTGCTGTGAGAGTTCCGAATGACAATCATTCTTCTTTCAGGCTAGCTCAGTAAACAATGATGTACATTGAAACAAATGAAGTGGAGCACTAGAACAGCCAGAACAAAAAAAGACCTGAAGCTAGGTCTCAAGTTAAAACATGCTTTTATTCCATTCAAAATAGCTAAAATTCAACATGGGCGACAGTAGCACCCTTCCACAATAAACAATGATGTCATTGTGCAAGAAGACCCTATTGAGCTCTCTACCAGTTACTAACATACTAAAATGCCAGCAGGATAGGCCTAACGGTCTTTTGTGTCTGCTCATTTGGTCAGTCCCCACCTTGGGAGCTGAACTTGCTGCCCCCTTACCTTCTCTGGCTTCTCCCTTCCCAGTTCCGGATATGCTCGCTGCACTGGATTTTGCTTCCAGAACCCTTCCCCTGTACCTGTCCCACCCCCTCTTCAACCCCTCCACTGTCTCTGCCTCCACCAGCCCCCTGGGCAGCGCATTCCATGGCTCTACCACCCTCTCAATGAAATAGCACCTCCTCTTTTCTCCCTTGAATCTTCCCCCTCCAGCTTCCACCCATGCCCTTTAGTTGCCCCCTCCTCCTTCCTTCAAAGCACCTTGACTGCTCCTCCCCTATATACCCCCTTCATGTACCTGAAGACCTCTATCATGTCCCCCCGGTCCCTTCTCTGTCTTCCAATGTGTACATATTTAGCTCTTCAAGCCTCTCCCCATAGGTCCTGTCCCTCAAGCCCCAAATCATTTTGGTTGCCCTCCTCTGGACCCTCTCCAGGAGTTTAATGTCCCTCTTTAAGTGTGGCCTCCAGAACTACATGCAGTACTTGAGGTGTGGCCTCACCAAGCAGTTATACAGAGGGAGTATCACTTCCTTCCTTCTGGAGGTGATCCCCCTAGCAATGTATCCCAGCATCCTGTTGGCCTTGGCTGCTGCCATCCTACAAGTCTAAGAGTTGTTCATCTTGGCATCCACCCCCACCCCCAGGTCCCTCTCAGCCATCGAGACTTGCAGCATCCCCCCCCCAAGGTGTACACTTGGCCCAGATTTCTGGCCCCCAGGTGCAGTACCTTACATTTCCCTGCATTGAACCTCAGCTTCCACTTTCTAGACCATCTTTCCAGAGCCTCCCGGTCCCCCTGTAGGGCCACCCTCCCCTCCTCACCGTCCATCACTGCCCCCAGTTTTGAGTCATCCACAAAGAGACTCATTTCACTCCTGATGCCTGTCCTTATGTCAGAGATGTAGGCGTTAAACAGGAGGGGCCGAAGGACTGATCCCTGTGGGACCCCACTAATGACCCTCCTTGAGGATGAGACTATCCCGCCAACCACGACCCTCTGGGTCCGGTCCTGGAGCCAATTGTCTATTCATCTGATCATCTGGTTCCCCACCCTGATTTCTCCCAGCTTATCCAACAGGCCCTCATGAGGAACAGAGTCAAATGCCTTGCTGAAGTCTAGAAAGAGGATGTCCACTGGTCTACCCAGGTTCAAGGCACTCATCACCCAGTCATAGAACTCCACAAAGTTTGTCTGACATGATTTCCTTGGGACGAATCCATGCTGTCTATTGTCCAGGCACCCTGACTTTTCCAGGTCCCCCCCCAGCTTCTCCTTGACAATGCCTTCCATCACCTTGCCCACCACCGATGTCAGGCTGACAGGCCTGTAGTTCTCTGCCACCTCCCTTGATCCCCCCTTGTGGATAGGCACTATATGCACCACCTTCCAGTCCTGGGGCACCCACCCTGTCCTCAGAGTTGCCACGGTTGCCTTCTATCTTTCTAACACTAATACTGATAGGACTCTAGTAACCCCAGGGGACTGGGTGGTTACATAAATAAAACCCATAAGCAATGCCAATGATTTAGCTTGGTTAAGTTTTAGCCACATGACTAGAGGTCCTGCATTGCTTGTGGGCTGTGAGGTTTCATTGAGGTAGATAGGAGTTTGGGAGGGTAGCATAAATTGCTACTGTTTCTCCCTCTCAATATTGTTGACCTATATGAAGGGAATAGTTCAGGAGTGGGACTTGGGAATCAAGGATCCATGAGTGGAAATGGTTCTTTATAATTGCCAAGATGTTGAATGTGTGGTAATTAAACCAGGATGATAATAGATCAATTTGGGTGGGAGATTTCAGACCGATAGCTAGGCCAGCATGAGTCCTTTAGTGGATGCCAGCTAGCTTATACTGTACACTAAAGATAGCCGCTTGGACAGATGGTGGGTCCAGGTTTAGCTCCACATTGACACTGAGAAGAAGTAGGTAGAGAATAACAGCCTTGTGAGAAAGGATATTATGGTGTGGAATATCATAGTTCCCAATGATCCTCATGTACAGTATACATTAGGTCATGGCCGGTTCCATGTCCACACTTCAGCCATAAGTATATAATAGCAAAGACGGTGGGCCAAGTTTCAAGGACAGTAGAGATCCTGGGCATTGAGTTTTCTCCCTTTTAGGCAGCAGATATACAGAGAGTTGTGAGGAATTTAGGGAACATGGTTGGATAGTAAGGAAGGCTTGCAGGTGAGTCATCAGTGTTGCTGCCATGCCTTGGCACAGTTATTATGATTTACAGTACAAGCCACTAAATCGGAATGCGGTTAATAGGGACGTTTGCTTTATTTGGATGTCCTACTGGGAACCGATTAAGTGGCTATGTATTCCTATGGGCAGTGTTTCTGATTAAAGGAGATGGGGGAGCCATTTAATTAGGATAATTCTGAGCCATCCTGTCCCATAATAGCTGCTGCAAATCCCCACTAATCCTTATTTGCTGCTTAACACTTAACGCGTCCCGACAACGTTTTTGTCACCTACTAAATACACTAATGGGAACAATCAGTGCCCTCTCTGACCACACTCAGAATTTGCTGAATGCAAATCGAGCCAAAATGGAGCTGAAATAGAAAATAAAAAGTAAACGAACTAGCCCGCATGTATAGGGTCCTCAAACCACACTCGAACCATACTGTTCTGCACAGCTTCAGTACAGCGCTGACATTGCTTTTTTGGTGGACTTACTGCAGCTCCTCCCAAAAAAGCTAACTAGCAACATAGATCCTGCATGTAGAGTATGCTGCTCTGAGCTCCGATCTCCATGGTGACCTGAAACAGATGCTCGATGACAGTTTGTGGTAAAATCACAACAGCATGTTTCTGCTTCAAAACATTTTTACTGGGTTACTAGAAGGAAAAAAGAACTTTACATTTTGAACGTTTTAATGCTAAACATTAGTA
Source organism: Neoceratodus forsteri (assembly GCA_016271365.2). Taxonomy (NCBI): domain Eukaryota; kingdom Metazoa; phylum Chordata; order Ceratodontiformes; family Ceratodontidae; genus Neoceratodus; species Neoceratodus forsteri. The sequence goes on from JADMNL010000035.1 coordinate 106,462,288, forward strand.
CTGCCGCTGACATTGCTGCTTACGCTATGTGTCCTGTCTATGGAGTGAGCCCTAAATGTCAAATGCTGCTCGAGGACACAGTGTGTAATGTTTGCAGTGCAGTAGAAAAAATCGTTCTGCTGCACTTCGAACGTCACTAGTGTGTGACTACAAGGTTTCGACAACGATGGATTTCGGTGGAGAACGACGTTCCACCATACACTATAGTAAAGTAGCCAATGCACTTATGCTGCTCCTGAAGTGCATAGCCTGAAAACAGCTCTGATTTGCTTTTCATGGACTTCAGTTGTGGATCCAAAAATTAAACTAGAAACTTGCCCTGCATATATTCTGCACCAGAAGCACACTCTTTCCCCACTGGCAGGAGTACAGCTCCAATCTCCACTGTGCCTGAGTTTGCAGCAGTGGGAGGTAAAGGTGTGTGAGTGTTTATGTGTGTGTTTTTGGCATTTCTGGTGCACTGCTTAAAACTGGGACACCTTGCAACTTTGAAAAAAATCAACTTCATTTAATTGGGACGACTGCTTAAACGGGACAAATAGGTCCCCACAGTGCCATCCTGTTTAATTGGCTTCTGCTGTACTGCAAAGAGAATGCATGTACAGCATGGTTTCCTGCCTCAGTCAAAATGCTAATGTACCACAGTTGAAAGCGAATGGAATGTGGTTGTACCCTTCTTTGGTACAACAGCGTTCCAGTTGATCAGAAACTCAATGCGAGCCTACACCTGTGAAAACCACCATGTGCATACAAATGGCAAACATCATTGGTAAAAGTTAAATTTAAAAAAAATGCTGTTTTTTATTGCCAAAGAAGCAACAAGTGCACATAAGTAGCAACTGCTACAGAAAAGGTAGAGCACTGTATTTTCCCTGTTTGTATTTTTACCTACAAATAGTGAAAATCACCAAAATAATGTGGACAAATAAATTAACTGAATCTAGCTCCTGTCATAGAAATATGGATTTTTGTTAATATGTTAAAGCCAAGACAGCTGAAATAACTGATAGAAGCAGAGTTCTGTGGACTTCAGTTAATGTGTTTTACCAGGCTTCACTCTGTGTATATTTTTGAGTCACTTTCACTTTTACTGGACAGTGCTAGAATAGTTTTTTGTTTATTCACTAAAAGGATGTCTAACCTGATGTGGAACCTTTGTAAAAGAGCCCTTGCTCAAAGGTATTGTAATCCTAGACCTAATAAATAAATAATAATAATAAAAAAAATTACAGCATCTGTCTAAAACCTGATTTTTCTTGCTCTATACACTATAAAAATACTTGTTGAGCAACCACATGCCCAAACAGCTGGTGTTGCTACCCAGGGGTTCTGATTTCATTGGACCGCTCACGTTTTTCTCTCTCAAAGTCTGATGTAATCAGAACCCCTCTGTGGCAGCACAGGCTAATTCAGGCTGTGCATGACTTATTCCGGGTAAAACTATAAAATGAATTTCTTTTCTCTTCTTTTTTTCTTCCCAGGTATTAACACATTTACTCTTGAATATGGCAGCCATGTTAACTTGAATGACAGTATTACATTGGCTGCCAAGAACAGCAGAATGAATATTTCAGTGGGAACAATCTTTGATGGAAGCACTTCAGGTAGGAGCAATGTCTAAAAACACAATAATCTGGATCTGTGGTCCACCCATATATTTACATTCATGAAGGTTTAGTAAATAAAAAAAAATGATGGCTGGGAAGTAGCTGGAGGCATCATTTATATCAATTGTTGTCAGCCTGGATAAATGACTGGCGATTTTAATGAATTTGATGCCATCATCAATATGGGTGTATGCAAGAGGGTAGTCTTCTGAGGGGATCAGGAATGTAATGCTGGATTTGCTAGATGAATAAGGAGCTGAAAGATCTACAACGAGGTGGTACTTCCTAGAAAATGCTTAAACAGTACTTATGATGGGGCTGATTCTGTATGTAAGAAATGAAGGAGTTTTTAAATTAGCTAAAATAAAGCCCTTTTGAAGCTCTTTCAAAAGCAGGGTTTGACCTGCTTTAGAATCATTGGTGGCAGACAGAAGATTGCAAAAGGCCACAGATGAAGAAAGAGGGACTGGATTGCAGTATGAAATCATTAGGTGAGGTCTGTAAGGAGAAATGATATTGGGGGTTGTGACAGGTGAATGAGCACTGGACAGGAGCTGCCGAAGTCGGGACATAAGAACTGGTGTAGCAGCATGGAGTAAGTAAGCAATAAGACCAGATGAGGTGTGGGGTGTTGGCAGATACCCATGTAGTCAGGTTGCTGTGTGCCCTGACACTGCAACAGGAAGGCCTTAGAGTCCCTGGAAGTGTGGGTATCAACAACATCCAGAAGAATCTTATTGCTCTTAGAAAAGGGTTTTTGCAGTAACAAAATGAAGTGTTGTAAAATATTTAAAGAGCACCTTTTATGATGGTTGCAGAACATAGAACATAAACTTTGATGGCAGATAAGGACTGCTTGGCCCACCTAGTCTGCTCATTTCTCTACCTACTGGATAAGCTCAGATCCTAGTTAACGAACAGCCTACTTCTTCCTACCCCCCCACAAAAATTGCCTTAAGTCTGTCCCATGCATTCTTGAATTCCCCCACTATTTTTGACCCCACAACCTCCTCAGGAAGGCCATTCCATGCATCCACCACCCTCTCTGTGAAAAAATGCTTCCTCATATTGCTCCTGAGCCGTCCTCCTCTATCTTCGGATTGTGTCCCTTTGTTTTTGCACATCTTATCTTCTGAAAGATGCTATCCTCTTGGACTTTGTTGATTCCCTTGAGGTACTTGAAAGTTTCCATCATGTCCCCCCTCTCCCTCCTTTCCTCAATGGTGTACATGTTAAACTCATTTAGTCTCTCTTTATATGGCTTCTGTTGCAGACCCTGCACCATTTTAGTTGCCCTCCTCTGGACTGCCTCTATCCTGTCTATGTCCTTGCAGAGATGGGGTCTCCAGAACTGCACACAGTACTCCAGATGGGGTCTCACCAGCTGTCAGTACAGAGGGATAACAACTTCCTGTTTTCTACTGCTGATGCCTCTCCCTATACATCCCAGTATCCCCTAGCTATCCCTTCTGCCTTCTCACATTGCTTGTTTTCCTTTAGGTCATCTGATATAACTACCCCCAGGTCCCGTTCCATTTTTGTTGTTGTTACTACCTCCCCCATTGTGTACTCTTGCCCTGTGTTTTTGTTTCCCAGGTGCATTACTTTGCACTTCTTTGCATTGAATCTAAGCTGCCATAATGGTCCAAAATGTTACATCTTGTAGTCAATATATGCAGTACTAGACCTGAAAGGGTGTGTGCATTTGTTATTTTTGGCCAAGGTTTACTCTACCTTTCATAATTTGGATTTGTTCTTGAGTCCTGCTTTAGCCCTGCTGCACTTGCCTTTGCTGTTCAGCTACTAGGCTGCTTGCTCCCAATGACATCACTCTAGGGCAGAGGAGTGACTCACACTGTGCTGTACAGTGCAGTCACAGCAGTTTCCCAAGGCAAAACTACCAGTACTCAGTGTGCATACCGTGTTCCCCCTTCCCCAAGACACCCTGTTAGCAATGCATTATGCTAAAATCCAAATGCTTTGTCAGTATGTTTTTTGTAAAATTGACTTGTGTGAGGGTCACTCCTCTGCCGTATAAATATTTCTCTGCCTACAACTCAGCCAGCTTTGACCCTAAATAGCTGAAAATGTGAATGTATAATCTTCCTGGAAGAGTTCAAGAAACACTAATGTGGAAATATTTTGTTAAGCAAATTTCAAGTCATGTGGGTTCATAATTTTGCAATTTAATATTTTGTAAATATTTTTAAAAAATGTGGATGTTTGTAACTTTGCTTCTGTTGCATATATAAACTTGAAATTTGACATGCATACTCAGTGTCAATGTGTCCTAGAATCTAACAAAGCTAGAGAAATTTGGTCTAGTAGTTTACATTTTACAGTGAAAAAAACCCTTGAAAATTAGTAACTGGCAAAATTGGCTCAGGAATTAATGAAAGCATAATAAGAAATGCCAGTAGAATTCCACTTGTGGAATTTAACTTTCAAAAAGCATTTATCACTGAATCCATTTAGCTGTGCATGGCTGCTTGCAGTCATGTAGTTCCTTTCAGGCTGACAACACTAGTGCTCATGAAATTTTTTGTGCTGAACATATGTAGAATGTATAGACACATTAGGGGTAAAACTATAAGCTATAATAAAGGAAATTACAGCAAGATGTAAGATGTTAAACTGGAACTGGAAACAGTACGTGGAGCTAATAAGAATAAAAAAGTACTGGGACCTTCTGAAAACTAAATTACTAAATTACAATGTGATTATGTCCCACATAAGCCAATATATAACAGAAAAGGCAAATTACCACCATGGCATTAAAAAATCAAGCTTTCTAGTTAAGAAAAAGCATTTAAAATCTCTAAAAAACACCATTGTCTTGGAAATGAGATGAGAAACAGGGACAGACTAAGAAGGTCCAATATTCAAGATTAGTGCACCCGCAAACAAGATTTGTGGGTGTGCTAAGTCAGATTTGTGTTGACACTCCCAGCAGGCCCATTTTCAAAAGCCCTGGAAGCCTGAGTGCAATCCTGCAGCACCAGAATCCACGAAGGGTGCTCGACAAAATATTTGTTGAACGCCCCATCAGTGAAACCGGCAGGTCGACCGCATTCTGCAGTAGGCTGTCAGTTCCCACTGGCTGTGCGTGTTTTCTTCGGGGGGCTTCGCTCCCCACACCCTTCCACTTTAGGATTATTAACTCCGAGTCAGAGCTGATTGGGGGGGTGCAGGACCCCTGACAGACAGCGCCAGGTTCAAGCGGGTTCCCCACAGTGGCATGGTGCTGTAGTTGCTGTCAGGGACCTCGCTGGTGAAATGTTGCTGTCAGGGGGGGTAACCGGCAACACCAAAGCACTATAATACCACTGCACTTATGCAGATGAGAGGATTCTTCCATGCATATTAGTATGGCAGTATCTTCAAAGGTTTTCAGTGGCAATAAAGGCCCCCCAAAGTGATGCTATTTACCACCACTGAAAACCACTTCTTAATGGTATGCCCCCTCCTTCCTGATGGCAGGGTTGCTGTTCTGCAGTCATCCACCCTGATCCTCCATTTCATATTCTGTATAGGTATCCTTGGTGTCACTGGCACCCACACCCCCAATCACATGCTCCATGTTATGTGAGATATCTCTGGTATTTAGTGGCACCTCACAACCCCCAATCACATATTCATGTTATGTGAGATATCCCTGGTATCAAGTGATACCCCCCACCTCCAATCACCCATTCAATGTTATGTGACATATCCTTGGTGTCTAGTGGCACCACCCACCCCCTGATCTCTCATTAGGTGTAGGTCATAGTTATCGATGGTGTCTAGTGGCTACCCTCCCTGGTCCCCTGTGCCAAATGTAAAAGTAAGTATTGATGGTCCAGTGTTCCCCCACTTCACCCACTCACATGCCACCACCCATCACACTCCTCCCTATTACCAGGGTCTCCTGCAAGTCAACATCCATTGATGCCTTATATGGTGACTGGCACAGCCCTCCTCTCATTTCCTTTGCTGGCTGCCACGTGGACCATAAGTGGCATGTATACAGTACTTATACTGTATGCTTGCTCACTGACAGCTCCTATAGCGATCAGCTGAGGAGATGAGAAGAAGGCTGTGCCATTCACTGTATTGGGCATCAATTGATGTCAACTCACATAATGCCATGATGGGAGTGTGTGATAGGTGGTGGCATGTGAGCGGGTATAGCAGATGGGGTACACTGGACTACCAGTGCTTACTTTTACATTTGGCAATGGGTGACTGGTGTGTGGGCAGCACCACTAGACACCAGGGATATCTATACCATGTGTCTAATGGGTGATCAGGAGGGTGGGGTATACCAGACACTAGAGATCTCTGTACATAATATGGAAGGAGTGTTTGGAGGAGGGGGTTGCCATTGGATACCAATGAATTGAACCACATGATGGGTGCTAATGGGCTGCTGTGCACATGTGAATGAGCCCATAATGGGCATGCAAATGGGCTCTAAGCACATTGCACTCCCAGTGGACTTATTTGCATTTTTTGGCTGAATATATCCCACAGGGGTCTCGGCACAATCCATTTTGGGAAGCACTATTCCCTGCAGGCTACATATAGCCCAGGTCCACATCAAGACAGTACAATTTCACTTAGTGGTCCGCTGACACACTCCGATATTCAGTCGGATAGTGCCATCCCACTATCTTACAGAATATAGCAGCCACTGGGTCAGGTGCTAGTGCAAGCACAGCACAAATATTTGCACTGCTCTTGAGTTCCTTTTTTAGTATCTGGGTCAGAGAATTTAAAGGGGAAGTAAACATTACAGGGATCTTTCAAATTGTGAAAGTCCATAAAAAGATATTTCAAAAGAGGTATGGAACTTGTTTGTAGGTGTCAAGAGTCCTGAGATATGAATATCTAAATACTCTGTAAATCAAAACAAGGCAGCAGCCATTTCATGGGATCCTGAGACAGAAAGTGATGTCACTGAGGGGCAAGTTGTAATTAACAACATAGAGCTGGCCCCTTAGTGATATCACTTCCTGTTTTAAGATTACATGAAATGGCTGCTGCTTTGTTTTCATTTACAGATAATTTGATATTCATATCTCATGACTCCTGAAACCTATAGCTTAACCTAGTACTTCATTTGAATGGTCTTGTCTTGCGCTTTCACAATTTCAGTGAGCTCTGCAATGTTTACTTCCCCTTTAAAAGGGCAATGAGAAGGAATTATGAGATCAGACTAACAACGGATAAACAAAACATAAAGGTATTTTACAGCCACATTAATTTTAGAAAAAAAACTAAAAACCATGTGTGATTCCATTAAAGATTGCTGGCATCTTAGTACCAAATGAGTCAGATTAGTAGAAACACATTGAATAATTATTTCTGCACAGCATTCCAACCCCAAAATAGATTTCACTAATGAATATGCAACTATAGGCAAGGAGGACATGGTCATATGTTCCAAGGTTAAGGAAGTGTTGTCATAACTAAATACTCCCAAACCTGTGAGACCAGATGGTATTGCAACAAAGATCCTGAAGGAATTAGCAGACAAAATCTTAGATCCACATATTTAACATGCCACTTAACAGTGGGGTGGTACCAAAAGACTGCAGAACAGCAGAGGTAGTACCAGTATTTACAAAAGGTAAAGAAACACCCCTAATTTCACACAAGCAAATAATCCCAAAGTTCTGGAAAAGCCAGACCAATACTTTTTTCGTTTAACTATAAAATATATCTGATTCCATCACTTTTGAAATACATACTGTATGTTTCGGTGCGGTGGTGAGTATGGTCAGTTATTTAAGGAGCTGGGGTCAGAGGATTTTGGAGCTATTTGTATACTTAGTGGTATGTCTGAAAGAAAATCAACAAAACATTTAGGAAACTCTGTTCTTTCAGGCATGTTATACAAAGGCCGTGGAATTCAAATTCAAGTCACGTGTCAGCTTCTGATAAATAAATTACTGCACATATCACTAGGACTCAAATCTCATAACATCTCCCAAAAAATGAATTGCAAAACATTCCATTCTTATAACTAATGACATAATATATGCATGACACCAGGCTCTTAATCCTGTAGATGCCCCCCGTTCTTGCTGCTTTTTCTGCCTCAAAATCATAATCCTCTGCTTCTACCACTGGAATCATTTTTGTGTCAACAGGTTGTAATGTCATAAGCAAGTCAAGTCAACTTTATTTATAAAAGGCACTTTTCAACAGCCAAAGCCCCTGTACATAGATTAAATTCTAAAACAACTATTCCATAAAACTGTAATAAAATTCAAAACAGATCAGGGTAGGCTAAATTAAATAAATAGGTTTTTAAAGAGGCTTTAAAAGACTCAGTGGGCAGGCACTCTCTCCAACGAAGCAGAGAGTTCCACAGGGTCGGAGCTGCAAACTCAAAAGCTCTAGCACCCAAGGTCTTCAAATGTACCCTGGAAACCTCTAGCAATCACTCATTGGTGAAATGGAGAGGTCAGAGGGGGTGATGGAGGTGTAGGAAGTCTTGTAGATAGTGCAGTCCCTGTTCATGTAGGACTTTATAGGTCAGCAATGTGACCTTGAAGGTGATTCTCCACTGCACTGGCAGCCAGCGCAGATCATGGAATACAGATGTAATATGATTGGCTCTAGATGAGCCAGTCAGAAGCCTGTCTGCTGCATTCTGCACCAGCTGCAGATGGCAGATCTCCACCCCCAGAAGCCCTAGGTAGAGAGTGTTGCAATAGTCAAGGCGGGAGGACACAGAGGCGTGGACAAGTACGGGAATGTCTTCAGGCGGAACAAGGTGTTTCACCTGGGTGAGGTTCCTCAGAGGATTATGACTTGAAGGCAGGAATAAGCAATGGGGACAGATGAAATCTAAGGGAAAAAATCTAATTGTAATGAAAATGTTTTCACTGATTCCAAATGGAAGCTCCTGATATTCAAATTTGTGGACAATTTTATGTAACAAAATTATGTTGATAACTTTCTTGAAAGGCAGTGCCAGTGACTCAGTAGGCTGAATGCATGCCTCTGGGGCCAGAAAGATCATAGGATCATGGGTTCTAGCCCCACACCGGGTACTTGGCCACTCCCCAATACTGACACTGTAGTGCAACACTAAGGGGATGCTGCATAGTAGCGATACTGTCCCTCTGGTGAAATGTCAAACCAGTGTCCATTCTGCCCAGCAGTGGTAGTTGCTGACCAGTTGGAAGTTCAAAATTCCATGGCGCTTAGTATGGGATTTTCTCCAGTGTCCTGTCCAGGCCAACATCCCCCCACATCAGTGTAACAGGCCCATGCAACCCAATGCCCAGGGCAAATCTGGAAATGAACTGTTATAGCTCAGTGTGCCTTTCTTATTCAAAGATTGCAAATAAGAGAAAGAAACTGGAGAGATTTGACAAAAGCATGTGCAGATTTTCAAAAATTCTGAACTGCTATTTGTCCCCAACAGTAAATTAAATTAAAACAGAATGTAACATAGTCACCACTAATGTGCTATACAATAAAACTGTTTTCAAGTAACTATACTGTGGTTTCTTTGTTTCATAAAAATCTACAGTGACGTACACAACAGCAGTGCACAATCCCAAATTCTGCAATCTTGAGGAAGTGTCCACAGTGTTTTTTAATTGTCCCTATGTGGTCAGAAGGAGACAGTACAAACCCCTTGCAGCTCAGAAATGAAATGTTTCATTTTAATACAGAGACCATGGGGTTTGGCTTCTGGTTCAAAAAAACTGCTTGTCCTAGACATAGAATGAGCCTCTCTGTTCTTGCAAAGCAGTGCTCCTGGCACAATAATCCACAGAAAATCATCCTCAAGTAACCTGAGAGCTGTAACCTCCCAATTGTGTTGACACAAACGTTAGTGAACTCTCTTCAGACAATAAACTGAACAGATGTGACCCAGGTTCATGATAATTGAGGATTTACAGTGGATCGAAGGAAAACCTTTACAGAGTCAGAGATAGGTGGGGAGGGGACAATTTACTATATCTACCCACGGATTACCAGAATGGTTATTATAGTACTGTGATATGCTATACAGCCCTCCCATTTTTTTCTTTTCTCAGTGTTACTCCTCTCCCCCAAAAGGCAAAGACTCCTAACCCCATCCCAAATGGGGGTATTTTTGCCTCCAGGCCTCCGAGACAAAGATGGGATTCACTCTGAAGTGACTACACTCTTCATCTAGGCACCTACCACTGATGCCCCCCTTCCTGGTGCAATAGCAGCTACATTAGGGCTGCAGTCCATTGGGAAGCTCACTAGCCTCCCCCAAACATGCCTAGTGGAGCAACATATACATACAAACTCTCTCTCTCTGTCCCCCCACTGGCTGCCAAATGGAATCAAAGCTCCACTACTTGCTGACTCAACGACGGTTGCTTGCCAGCTTAGTCCCGCATTGTGGCAGTGTTTGTTCCCCTTCACTGCCCTCATCAAACAGTGGTGACAGCCCAACTCTATCTTCCCGGCTTTGGAGGCTGCACAAACCAGCCAGGCTGCATGACATCATGGCAGGGGGCAGGACAGACCAGTACCATTCATCAATGTCATTGCTCCATCCCAGCTGTGGGATGGGATCCCAGCACCAGGGCTACTGAGGTTTGGGGCTGAGTTACAGCAGCAGAAGCTGCACTCACTGCAACACTATAAACTGTGTTTGTAAAAGGTGCAGCCAAGTTAGGAGAGGCGACTCCCAGAGATGAGACAAACATGCAAAATGATAATCATCAAGCATGCCAGAAACTAGTGTTACCATAAAAGGGCAACATTACACAGATACAGGTAGGGCAATGGGGAGCACCACTAGACACCAGAGAAATAGCATCTCACTGCTCTCACTGCAGCCCGCAGCATGAGTTCCAGCTGTGACCGTAGAAGTCAAGAAAGTCTTGCTGTTCTCATACAGAAAATGTGGATAAACAGCTCCTCTTATTAAACTGGGCATCCAGGATTTTGGGTGCCCAGAAAATGCATTTCTGACATTTTTTTTTTAAAAACAAACTCCAAAATGTAGCCAAATGGATCCCATTTAACTAGATTCAGATGTTTGTTTTATAAAATGAAATAATTTTTATGTATTTTGCATGCTTTTTACTTTGAGGGGGGAAAAATAAGATAGCAGTCTCACAGCACAAAAAAAGCTTTGTGCAGTGAGAAATGAGTAATATGAAACAAAAAAAGGGTTCTGCGACATCAAATTTTTCATTTTGTGCCAGAACGTTAACTCAAAAACCCTACTACACATGCTCAGAATGAGAAAAACAAAACTTTAAAGCCTTATAACTCTGTAACCATTTAATATTTTTTCACTAGACCTTTCAAAGGCACTACCTTAGGACAGTACACATGTGCCCTGCAAGTTTAGGGGAAAAATTCCATTCCATATAGGCTGTAGATGACAGAAAAAAAACAACAACATGTTATATATAGGAAAAAAATGACATTTTCAGAAAATGACATATGCATGTCTCAGAAACTGCACAAGCTGCCCTCACAAACCTTTCCACAGATCAAGACCTTGCCTACTAGACAACACATGCAATATTTCAGCTGATTTAGTCAGACGATGTCAAAGCTATCAATGTGCAAAGTTAGGGGTTTAGCATTGAACAGGCTACTCAACCCAAACTCTAGGGGCAGGTATCTAGTGAGGATGGCAATTGGATATGAGCAATTGTCAAAAAGGTGACTCATATTCAGCGCTTTCCTCCTGGCCTGCCCGGGAAGGATAGCGACCCTATGCGGACGCGAGGGTACTACAGGACGACAGGAATGGGGGGATAGTGAGGGGAAGGGGAGGGACAGGGAAGGGGTTTCGGGGGACTAGTGTGCCTGCTGCTGCAAAGCTAGCCATGTGGTGTGGTGGTGTGGGTGGCTAGCTCAGGTGCAGCAAGTACAGGTCTCGGGACTGGGTGTGGGAATTGTTTGCTGCTGCCTGCGGCTGCAACACTTAATTTTTTCTCGATGCAGGGATTTTTCCCCTTCCCCAACATGCACCCCCCTGGAGTTGAAAATTATTCAGGGGGTGCAGGGGGCACTGTTTTCTTTTTCTGGTTGTTGGGTTGCCTAAGAGTGTATATCGCCGATTTGATTTTCGGCGACATACACTCATCATAATAGTGATCACCATTTTGCAATTAGTCGTGCCCCTATAATCTAGGAATTAACCTTAAAAACTGTTGCAATAAATTTGCAAATTATATGAAATTGGTGGGAAGGTCAATTCACTGGCAAATTAAGAAGACTTGCAGAGAGATCTACTATAGCTATAACTGCAGAATGGGCTACAAAATGGGGGATGTCCTTTAAAAAGAACAAGTGCACAGTGATTCACCTGGGGAGAAGAAACAAAAAAAAAATTCATTATACTGAATGGTATAGAGTTAGGGGGAAACCACTGCAGAGAAAAATATGGGTATCAAAATAACACCTGAGCACAAAAAATATGTCAACAAAATAATAAAGCAAACTAGCTTCTAAACACCATTAAAATACATTTCTCCCATAACTCAAAATAAATACTCTGTCATTCTAGACACTGGGATAGAAATTAATGAGGATGCCTAGAAGGTGAGAAGGCCCCAGGGGATGGGGCAAGCAGGCTTCATGTGGGGGAGCACGGGTGGGGTGGATGTTTGGTAGATATGGGGGAGGAGGTGGGAAGGGTGGTAGGCTGCAACATCTTTGGGCAGCTATCTTCTTGGGGATTGCTTGGGAGACAGGGCGGTGCTTGATGTGTAAGCAGATTTAGTGGCTTACAGAGGAGATCAGCTGGCTAAGGTGGGAGCTGGAGGGACCATCAGGGTAACAGGGTGCAGAGCAGTGCCCCAACAGATGACAGTGCTGGCAGGCTCAGGGAAGGGCAAGGTGGGGGTTAAATGGACCAAATTTACCACCTCCTCAAGAACTTATGGGCACAATTCAGGAGAGTGGATGAGGACCAGCAATAAGGGCAGAAATAGGCCTAGAGCAGGGTGTAAGTGGAAGTCACAGTATAGATTGGCAGGGGAAGCTCCAAGAGTGGTAGGGGTATTGAGCAACTGGTACTCAGTGCTAGATAACCTGGAGGAGCAGAAGGGAGTGGAGCTCAAGTGCGGGGCAGAGGTAAGGGGGAGGAGTGGGGACCCAGGGGGTAGCAGTATGGCAGGGAGTGGGGTCAGGATAGGGGAGGGTAATGGTAGGACAGTGAAGGCAAAGGGGGTCAGTGGGGAGACTGGAACCAAGGAGGGTGAGGTGGAGTAGGGAGCAAGGGTGCTGATCCAGGTAGGGGAGCAGGGAGAGAGGTTATTGATCCAGGCAGTGGATTGGGGAGGTAGGGGACAGGATGAGGGAAGGGGCAAGGCTGGATGCTGGTTGGCCAGCAGGCATCAAGGACAAGCCAAATGGAATCACTGGGCAGAACTGTGACTAGAAGAATGGGAAGAATCGGGAGAAGGAACAGGGAAAAGGAGGTAGGGTCTTGGTTATAGGTGACTCAATACTAAGAAGTGTAAGGCTGGCCCGGTGGCGTTGAGGGTTGAAGCACTGGACGCCACTCCTCACGTCATGCTGATGACCCGGGTTTGGGAACGAGCCCGGATTGCTGTGGGTCGACAGGGGGGGAGAGAGAGGATCGAGTGTCTGATGGACTGCTCTCCTCTCTCGGGGAGGGATCCAAGGGTAGCCCGGTACAACAGCGGCCCCCGGTGGAGACCGGCGATGCTGCTATGCACTCGGGCTCACACAGCAAGGGATGATGTCAGGCAGCTACCTCCGAACGTGGGTGGGAGCAGCTACGTCACTGGCTGGCTGGCATTGCATGCCTCATGTCGGGGGGAAATGAGAACAAAGGAAAACACTGGTGCTGAAGGATCAGGCGATGGCACCTATCCCCCATGACCCACTCTGGGCTTCCTCGACTAGCCTTTAATTTCCCCCAACCACTCCTCGTCCGATGCTGGAGTCTGCCTTACTAAGAGCACCCAAAGTAGGAGGAGGGTGACCCACCCTGGATAGGGTTAGCCATGGGTGCTGGCATCGGTGAGGAGGGAGAGAGGAGGCATAGATCGGGATCCTCAGGTGGACAGGACAAGGATAGGATGCCTGAGAGAGGACCTCGGGGCCATGATGGGAGTGAAATAGAGTTACAAAAAAAAAAACTAAAAGGTGTAAGATGGGTAAGTAACCGTATAAACCATGGTAGAAATTGGGTGGAATATATGTCAGGAATGATGGCAGGAAGGGTGGGGCAGTTTATTCGTAACTGTGCAGGGAGGGAAAGGGTGAAACCTCATGTTGTAATACACTTGGGCATGAATGACTTGGAGGGGAACACAGTCAGGGAGGTACAGAAGAGATTCATGGAGCTGGGGAAGCTATGTGCAGAAGCAGGGAGTTCAGTTGCTTTCTCAGAAATTCTCCCAGTACCCAGAGCAAGTACAGCAGAGAAGCAGAAGATAGGGGAGTTTAAGACATGGCTGGGGATGTAGTGTCAGGACAAAGGGTACAGGCTGGTGGAGGGATGGGATAGTACATTGGACAATAAAAAAAACCTATGTGCCCCATACAGGTTACACATGAGTAGGGAGGGCTCTGGGGTCTTAAAACAGAATCTGGAGGAGTACATAGAAACCAAAGTGAATTTAAACTAGGTGTTGGGGGAGGCAAGAGGGTGGACAACTGGCAGGTTCTCCAGACTGGGGGCGCCTGAGGGGTCTATCCCATACCAGGAAGATAAGCTCAGGGGTTCTTCCATTGGGGGGCAATAAGGGTGATCAGATGGGGAAGGGTAAGAGGGGCAAATATTGGAGGGTGGTCTCCTGGAACGCAAGGAACCTAAGGAAAAAGTAGTTGAATTGCAGGCTGTGATGGCAGAGGGAGAGGTGGACATAGCTGTCATCACAGAAACATGTGCCACCCACTACCAGGACTGGGACCTGGTGATTTTGGGGTATAGGCTATACCAGAGAGACAGGGAAAAGGGAAGGGGGTGGGGTAGATATTTATGTAAGGGATGGGATAGTGTGTGCCAGAGAGGAGGGTGAGGAGGGCAAGGCAGAGGCATTATGGGTACAAATCCAAGACTCAAAGAGAAGAATGGTTAGGTTGGGGTGGTGTATAGATTACCCTCTCAGGCTGAGGACATTGACAGGGAGCTTGCTGAGCAGATAAGGAAAGTCAGTGGGAAGGGTAACACTGTTATTGTAGGGGACTTCAATCTGCTGGAGGGTCGCCTGGAGCACCCCAGTAACCTCAAGCATCAGGGAAAAGGTCCTACTGGAGGCTTCCTATTACAGCTTCCTGGGACAGTTGGTAAGGGAGCCAACAAGGTTAGACAACATTCTGAACCTTGTGCTGACTGACGGGGAGCTCATCAGGAGGCTGGAAGTGGAGGATCCACTGGCAGGGAATGATCACCACACAGTGTGGTTCTCACTTAGCATGGGCAAGGTGGTTGCAGGAAGAGGAACGAAGGTGCTGGAGTTCAGGCAGGCTGACTTTGGCAGGATGAGGGACACAGTGGCACAACACCTAGCCGGTATCCATCCATGTATGGGTGCTAACCAGAAATGGGATGTTATCAAGCTCAGGCTAACAGAGGCCACAATCTCTTGCACAAGGATCCAAAGCAAAAAGGCCAGATCCAATAAGCCAAGCTGGCTAAGCAGGGAGATGTTGGAGAAGGTGAGGATGAAAAGATCAGCCTTCAGAAAATTTAAGAGCTACAAATCGGGGGCTGATAGGGAGGAGTACCAGGAGAAATCAAAGGAAGTGAGCAGAGCATTGTGGGCTGCCAAGGCTTTGAGAGAGCTTAGGCTGGCACAAGGTATCAGGAAAGGGGAGAAGGATTTCTTCAGGTACATAAGGGAGAGAAGGAACTGCAAGGATAAGATTGTGATTTGTTATCAGCTAGGGGGTTACAGTTAGCAACTACAGAGGAGGAGAAGGATCTTGGGTGATAATAACAGGGCCAATGAACCACTTTGCCCAGTGCAGGAAAGTGGCAGCTAAAGCCAATAAAATGCCAGGGTGTATAGCTAGGGGAATCACCTCCAGGAATGGGGAGGTTATCCTGCCCCTGTTCAGGTCATTGGTGGGGCCACACCTGGAGTACTGCATGCAGTTCTGGCACCCTTACTTAAAGAAGGATATTAAATTGCTGGAGGAGGTCCAATGCAGAGCAACTAGGATGATCCTAGGACTGGAGGACAAACCCTATGAGGAGAGCCTGAGGGAGCTAAACATGTACTCACTGGAGGACAGAAGGGATATAGGGGACATAATAGAAACCTTTAAATATATAAAAGGCTTTAACAAGACTGGTATGGAAGGAATTCTATAGTTAAAGGGTGGAAGGGACACAAGGGGGCACACTCAGAGATTGGAGGGTGGAAGTTTCAGGAGGGAAATGAGAAGGAATTTTTTTCATGGACAGGGTAGTGTCAGACTGGAATGCACTGCCCAAAAAGGTGGCATCCATAAAGTCAGTGGACAGCTTTAAGACAGGATGGGACAAGGTCAGGGGGAAAGTCAACAAATGGAACACCAGGAGGGAGGGGTGTCAGCAAGCACAGGAATAAAATCAGATAAAAGGGTAGGGGTGGGAGGGGCAGCTGCAGTGTAATGGACTGTTAGCTGCACATTCAAGCTGACCTGATAGACCATCTGGCCTGTATCTGCTGGCAGTTTCGTGTAATCATACTCTACAGTTCATATATATCTAACTGGTTATGGTACCCACTTTTGTGGAGGATTAAACATACTGTAGGTAAGAGATAAAAAGTGGAGCAAATTCAAAGAAAGGTGACTACGATGATGAGTGGATTGGAAGATGTAACCTATGATGAAAGAATGTAGGCAGCTATAACAGTAATAGGTAATTTTATTGCAGCACCAAAGTGGCTGGATGTTTTCAAAATGTTCATATACAGTATGTAACGTAAACACATAAGTCAAAATACATGCATTCATACTGATAACATACATAACACATTAGTAAAGAACAGTGTTATATGCGATATAAACATATTGTTCAAAATACATGCATTCATAGAGACAACATACATTAACGCATTCATAACAACCAGTATCATCTATATTCATTCATAAATCTCAGTACCAGTATAAGGTGGTTAACTACATACTGAATATTAATGAGGGGAAATATGCAGTTAAATAAGACAATAAAGCCCAAACTCATACCTATATATTGCACATATTCCTGATGAACTGTAAACACACAGTTACCAAGTTCAAGTTACGGTACAGGACCTACTCAGTATTAGCAAACCATTCACAAACCTTATTATGTGAATTAATTTCCAACATTCTTATAACTCAGAATAAGTAGATCAAATACTTTAAAAAAAAAAAACACTGTAGAACTACATAGCTTGCATAAAAGGTGTATTGGGGAGATCTACTACTATTTTATAATGTACATAAGGACATTACGCTAATGGAAAAATTTAACTTGTAATTAAATACTGGGGCATACCACATAAGGAGTCATAGCAAAGAAAGACACTTTCAAAACAAAAGGTAACAGCTAATATTTTTCCAAGTCAAACTACCTGTTGTTGGGAGCTACAATACTGAACATAGGAATTGCAAGAAAGCGAGTTGTGCTCACAACAGAGGGAGGTGAACCTTACAATTGTCTTTGGTTTGTAGCAGATATTCTGCAGGTGGAGGCTACTTCTAACTGAAAGGTGAAATAAGGAACTTAGAATTATCAGGAAAAGACAGTCTTGTTACAATTCTTAAGATTTTCAATGCAGGAAGTGTTTAAACCCTGGGCTAAACATTTGTCACAAATCCTGAAATAAGTGCAGGTACAGGTTGTGTATTTGACCCAGACAGTAAACTGTTTTCTGTGTTTATCTTTGTGTGCCTTAAAAGGAAATTCCAGACTTTCTCAGGAAGTGATTACATCATAGATACTTATCAGCCAATAGCTTTGGTAACAGACCTGAGAACAATAGTAATATAAGCAAGTGTTTTATAGCAATCTCATCAGAACAGCTAATATTTTTCCAAGTCAAACTACCTCTTGTTGGGAGCTGCAATACTGAACATAGGATTTGCAAGAAAGCAAGTTGTGCTCACAACAAAGGGAGGTGAACCTTACAATTGTCTTTGGTTTGTAGCAGATATTCTGCAGGTGGAGGCTACGTCTAACTGAAAGGTGAAATAAGGAACTTAGAATTATCAGGAAAAGACAGTCTTGTTACAATTCTTAAGATTTTCAATGCAGGAAGAGTTTAAACCCTGGGCTAAACATTTGCCACAAATCCTGAAATAAGTGCAGGTACAGGTTATGTATTTGACCCAGACAGTTAACTGTTTTCTGTGTTTATCTTTGTGTGCCTTAAAAAGAAATTCCAGACTTTCTCAGGAAGTGATTACATCATAGATACTTATCAGCCAATAGCTTTGGTAACAGACCTGAGAACAACGGTATTATGAGCAAGTGTTTTATAGCAAACTCATCAGAACAGCTAATATTTTTCCAAGTCAAACTACCTCTTGTTGGGAGCTGCAATACTGAACATAGGATTTGCAAGAAAGTGAGTTGTGCTCACAACAAAGGGAGGTGAACCTTACAATTGTCTTTGGTTTGTAGCAGATATTCTGCAGGTGGAGGCTACTTCTAACTGAAAGGTGAAACAAGGAACTTAGAATTATCAGGAAAAGACAGTCTTGTTACAATTCTTAAGATTTTCAGTGCAGTAAGAGTTTAAACCCTGGGCTAAACATTTGTCACAAATCCTGAAATAAGTGCAGGTACCATTTGTGTATTTGACCCAGACAGTAAACTGTTTTCTGTGTTTATCTTTGTGTGCCTTAAAAGGAAATTCCAGACTTTCTCAGGAAGTGATTACATCATAGATACTTATCAGCCAATAGCTTTGGTAACAGACCTGAGAACAATAGTATTATAAGCAAGTGTCAGTGGCTCAGTAGGTAGCACACTCGCCTCTGAGGCCGGGAGATCAGAGGGCTGTGGGTTCAGTTCCCACATCTGGCACTTGGGTTAATATCCCAGTACTGACACTGCAGTGTAGCATGAGAGGGGTGCTGCATTTCTGAGGTGCCGTCTTTCAGATGAGACGTTAAACCGAGGTTCCATCTGCCTGGATTGGTGGTAGTTCAGATGGATGTTAAAGATCCCATGGCACTTATCGAAAAGTAGGGAATTTCCCGGTGTCCTTACTGAAAAAGATGTTTCAGGACTAGAGGCATGGGATGAAGTTGGAGGGAGGGACGATTCAGAGGAAACATGAGAAATAATTTCTTCACAGAACGGGTGGTGGACAAGTGGAACACCCTGCCAGAGGAAGTGGTGGGGGCTGAAACAATCACGGGATTTAAGAATGCATGGGATAGACATAAAGGAATTCTAGAGGTCAGGGGTAAGAGGAAATAGACTTCTAGGAAAACAAACTGAACTTACAAGCTCAAATGGGCAGACTAGGTGGGCCATAGGCCCTTATCTGCCGACACTGTCTATGTATCTATGTATCTATGTCCTGGCCAAATTTCCCTCATTCACTAAAAATACCAGCAACAGCTTAATCTGGTTCAAAGTCATTAGGCATTCATCTGTATCCCCCTTCCCTGGGTTGTGCCTGGAAATAGGCAGGATTTGTCTAGTGCACTTACCCGGTCAACAAAAGCTAAATAATAAATAAGTGTTTTATAGCAAACTCATCAGAACAGCTAATATTTTTCCAAGTCAAACTACCTCTTGTTGGGAGCTGCAATACTGAACATAGGATTTGCAAGAAAGTGAGTTGTGCTCACAACAGAGGGAGGTGAACCTTACAATTGTCTTTGGTTTGTAGCAGATATTCTGCAGGTGGAGGCTACTTCTAACTGAAAGGTGAAATAAGGAACTTAGAATTATCAGGAAAAGACAGTCTTGTTACAATTCTTAAGATTTTCAGTGCCGGAAGAGTTTAAAGCACAGTTGACTTATTTTGGGGCTGACTGCTTTCAGAGCACAAACCAACAGGCTGTTTTGGGGCTGGGGAGGTTTACCTGTGTCTGACTTGGATGTCTGGATTTTTCTCGGTTTGATTAGCAGGGGATTTTCTCTGTCAAATTGTTGTGTATAGTATCTTGCTGACAGGAAGGCACTCATCGCAGCGGTGGGTCAGAGCTCTTAGCTGATTGTTTTGTGAGGGCACAGTTTAGGCCCAACCCCTTCCCACCCATCACCCCACCAACCCCTGGAAATAGTTCCTTTATACCTGGGGTTCTGACATCATTTCCTCAAGAGTGCAAGGTGCATATCAATGTCATATCCTCTCTAGCACACATCACTGAAAATATAAGCATACACACTGTATAATATATATATTTCTATATAACAAACCAATCACACACACAAACACACACACACACACACACACACACACAGTACATAATCATGTGGAGAGTAGTGCAATGTAATGGCTGTGGGGCAACAGTCTTCCGGGAGTCTTTCTGGAGGCTGAGATGCTGCCCTATTTGCAGACAACTCTCTGCCCTAAGGGAGGAATTTGCCCATCTTCAGGCCACACTGGACAGCAGTAAGGTAACCTTCCCCCAGGCCAGACTGGATGGTAGGAAGGGGACCTCCCCCATCCAGGGAACACCAGAACCACCACCACTACTTCAGAGGTTGCAAAGAAAGCACAGCAGTTGGACCACAGTGGGCTCAGGGAGGGTGAGGATGGTGGAACAGAGGCATACCCAGTCAGCTGTTCCACTCCACAATCCATACACCATTCTGGGGGAGAACAGCTCCCCTATGGATGCACCCACAGAGGAGATTAAGGAGGCTGAGGACACCTGTCACAAGGGAGGCCCACAGAAAGGAGGCAGAGGACACCACAAGGAAAGGAAGCAGCTCCTGGTGGGGGGCTCAATTATTAGGGGGATAGAACTGGGGGGAGCAGGGAAAACTGAAGTAAGGTGCCTGCCTGGTGCCATGGCTTAGAGGGACAGGAAGCGCATCCTCAGGATCACGAGAACAGCTGCATGGGAGTCTGAGCTGGATGTCATTGTCCACCTAGGGACAAATGACTTGGCTCAACATGAGATTAGGGCAGTGCAGAAGGACTTTGTAGAACTGGGGAGGGGCCTAAGACAAGTAGCACACACAGTATCCTTCTCAGAGGTGCTTCCTTTCAATGGCATGAGTGAGGCAAGGGTACTTTGCACCATGCAGTTTAATGAGTGGTTAAAAAAATGGTGTGGAGCACAGGGGGTTGGCTTCATTGGGGACTGGGGTTCCACCTGGAGGGACACCAGCCTATACTGGCAGGATGGTCTGCATCTGTCCAGGAAGGGAACAAGTCTTTTGAGCAATCAGTTTAAATGCTTCATTGGCAAGCTTTTAAACTAGTCAAGGGGGGAGGCACTGATAAGCAGCAGGAAAATCCCAGCCTCTCCCTACAAAACAGGGTACTAAATGAGAAAAAGACCGAGGTAGAAAGGTCAGTGGGGGATGCTGCAACAGAAGGTAAAGTCATCAAAAAATGGAAAGCAATGAGTACCAATGCCCGTAGTCTGAGTAACAAGCTTTCTGAATTAGTGGCCTTGATGGAGGAGGAACATCTGGATATCGTGACAGTCACAGAAACATGGTTTGCACAAAACCATGACTGGGATATAAACATACCAGGATACACTATCTACAGGAGGGATAGAGAGGGTAAAAGAGGAGGAGGAGTAGCTCTTTACATAAGGGAAGGAATCAAAGCAACAGAACAAAAGGGAAAACAGGGAGGAGAAGAAGCACTGTGGATAAATTTGGAGACCGGCAATGGCACCACAATCTGCACAGGGGTTGTATACAGACCCCCTTCTCGGGGGGAGGAAATGGACAAGAAAATGACAGAAAGTATACTTAGTATGGCAGAAAAAGGGGAGATATTGCTGATGGGCGATCTGAATATGCCAGATGTTAACTGGAGTGCAGTTGCAGCAGCCACTTCGAAGAGTGGGGTTATTCTAGATGCCCTACAGGGGGCATGCCTTAGACAACTAGTATTGGAGCCCACTCGAGAGGGAGCAATCTTAGACCTGGTTCTCTCAAATGGAGATGAAGAGAGGATCACAGATGTAGAAGTGGGCAGCCATCTGGGAACTAGCAACCATCGAACAGTATGGTTCACAATAAACACAGCAATAGAGTCAAGCCATACAAAGGCAAAGGTACTGGACTTTAGGAGGGCTGACTTTGCCAAAATGGGTGAGTGCCTAAGGAATGCACTAGCAAATGGGCAGGAAGGAGGGGTGGAAGAACAATGGGGAATAATAAAAACTGCCATCACAGAGGCAACAAGCCTTTGTGTGAAGCAAATAAACAAAACTAAACGATGTAAGAAACCACTATGGTTCTCAAAAGAAGTGGCAATGAAGGTTCAAGAGAAAAAGAAAGCTTTCAGGAAGTACAAGGAATCACAGAAGGAACAGGACAGAGAACTGTATCAGTTAAAGAAAAAGGAAGCTGGGAAGGCAGTCAGAACAGCAAAGGCCCAAACCGAGGAAAAGATAGCCAACTCAGTTAAGAAGGGGGATAAAACCTTTTATAGGTACATCAGGGAGCGAAGGAAGACCAAGGGAGGGATAGTGAGGCTTAATGGGGGAGGGTGGGCAGAGGGTGACTGTGAAAAGGAAGAGATACTAAACAAATATCTGTGCTCAGTATTTACAAAGGAAGAAGGGGAGGTACCTAAAACAAACAGTAGAAACACTCTGGATACAGAAGTTGATACCAGCCCATTTACAGAAGAAAGGGTCCTGAAAGAACTCTTAAAACTGAAGGTGAACAAAGCAATGGGGCCTGATGGGATTCATCCCAGAATTCTAAAATAACTAAGGGTAGAATTAGTGACACCACTGACTACCCTGTTTAACAAATCATGGGAGGATGGGGTGGTACCCGAGGACTGGAGGAGGGCAGATGTGATTCCCCTTCACAAAAGTGGGAGCAAGGCAGAAGCAGGAAACTATAGACCTGTTAGTTTAACCTCAGTGGTAGGGAAAATGATGGAATCACTCTGAAGGAAAGAATTGTCGAGTATCTAGAGGCTGAGGGCACAGGACCCAAGGCAGCATGGATTCACAGCAGGAAGATCATGCCAGACAAATCTGATAGGATTTCTTTGACTGGGTGACCAAAGTAGTAGATCAGGGAGGGCTGTGGACATGGCCTACCTAGACTTTAGCAAGGCATTTGACACAGTCCCACACAAAAGATTAATATACAAGCTAAGCTAGCCTGGGAGTGGGTCCCAAGATGACAGCCTGGGTAAAAAATTGGCTGGAGAATGGGACACAGAGTAATAATAAATGGAGTCCACGCTGATGAAAGGGGTTACTAGTAGGGTACCGCAGGGTTCAGTATTAGACTGGTCCTCTTCAATGTCTTTATAGTTTACATTGCAGAGGGACTGGAAGGAAAAGTATGTCTCTCTTTGCAGATGACACAAAGATCTGCAACAGAGTTGATGCACAAGGTGGGTGGAAAGGATGAAAAGGGACTTGGCAAGGTTGGAGGAATGGTCAAATGTATGGCAGCTTAGATTCAGTGCTAAGAAGTGCAAGGTAATGCACCTGGGAAACAAAAACCCAGGGGAAGAGTACACAATGGGGGGTGAGATACTAACAACAACAAAAATGGAAAGGGACCTGGGGGTAGTCATATCAGATGACCTAAAGGTGGGCAAGCAATGTGAGAGGGCAGCAAGGAGGGCTGGGGGAATACTGGGATGCAGAGGGAGAGGCATCACCAGTAGAAAACAGGAAGTTATTATCCCTCTGTACAGACAGCTGGTGAGACCCCATCTGGAGTACTGCATGCAGTTCTGGAGACCCAGTCTCCGGAAAGACATAGACAGGATGGAAGCTGTCCAGAGGAGGGCAACTAAAATGGTGCAGGGTCTGCACCGGAAGACATATGAAGAGAGACTTAAGGAGCTTAATATGTATAGCCTCGAGGAAAGGAGGGAGAGGGGCATGATAGAAACTTTCAAGTACCTCAAGGAATCAACAAAGTCCAAGAGGTAGCATCTTTCAAAAAGAGATGTGCAAGAACAAGGGGCATAATGTGAAGATAGAGGGGGCGTCCAGAGGTAATTTAAGGAAGTATTTTTTCACAGACAGGGTTGTGGATGCATGGAACGGCCTCTCCGGAGGAGGTCGTGGAGTCAAAAACAGTGGTGGAATTCAAGCATGCATGGGACAGTCAGAAGGCAATTCTAGGGGGTGGGGGTAGGAAGAAGTAGGCTGCTGGTTAACTAGGATCTGCAGCTTATCCAGTAGGCAGGGAAATGGGCAGACTGGGTGGGCCAAGCGGTCCTTATCTGCCGTCAAATTCTATGTTTCTATTAAGGTAAGAAAATGTAGAAGAACTGCAAAGATTTGGCTATGCTCACTCCCTAAAAAATTTTGGGACAACAGTGACCTGTCAGGTACTGCTACCAGGGATTAAAGACCAAAAATATACGCTCACATATAGTAAGTTTTATGGCTGCACTACTGGTTTGTCTGCATAGGAAAATACTTTTAATTTCCTCCCTTGTAGTACAAAAAATATTTTTATTTTTAATTTCCACATAAATATATTCTTTCTCTTTTAATGTTATAGTCCAACCCCTCCAGTCGGGTATCAATTCAAAGTCAATGGTATTTATGCTTTAAAGTCATTTTTATGTTGGCTCACTCTTGCGCGCCGGACAACATATTGCATTAGTAACAGATTTGGAGGTGCGGTCACTGTGGGTGAATGCAGGGCATGCATCAATAGGTGCGTCCCTCATTCCCCAATAAGCCAGCATGCAGGTGTTGACACCAGCAATACGTAAAGTAGTTACCACATCTAAGAAAAGTGCTGCTGTAATGAGAGGCAAGCTCGTCATGAAGTGGCACAATAACACGCCTCTCTACGTGCCCTTCCTGGTGAAGCATTCCAATAAACATGGCAGCAGTGACTGCCGCCGCCACCTGCCACAATGCCAACTTCAGGGGTGCTCAATCCCCCTGTCGGCATGCCCGACCCAGTTCATGTGCTGATAGGGGAGCCCACTCCCCGTCGGCATAATGCCCCCCACATTTCAATTGTGTGCCGAGGGGGTGTCCAATCCCCCTCAGCATCATGCCCCCCCAACAGTCTTTCTTTGCCGAGGGGGGGGCCTAACCCTGTCGGCTCAGTCCCCCATTCCCAGTTCAATCTGCCAATGGGGAGCCCACCCCATCTGCATAATGTCCCCTCCATTTGTTGTGTGCCGAGGGGTGCCCAATCCCCTCGGCTCTTTCCACTGGTATGTGCCAATTGGGGTGCCCAACCTCTGCTGACTACACAGCTCCCCAAAAATAGCAGTGGCATGCTGGGGACCCACCCCAGCATGCCAAATGTCCCTGTAAACAAAACAAAACAAAAACCTTCCCACAATGTTTTTTTCTTTTTTTTTTAACCTGTAAACAGAAAACAGTCCCTCGTTGAGTCTGGTGGCCACTCCCCAACCCGCACCACCCTCTGTGCACCCTGCCTCCCCAAACCCCCTCACCCTATACTTGCCTCCGGAGCATGGCACGACGCTCTTTGGTGGACTGGGAACATGTCTGCACTCTTCAAAGCTGACTGCGAACTGAAGAAATGCCGGTAAGCTGTATAATGGTATAAATAGGGTTTTTTCAACTTTGGTGCATTTCTTGGCCATTTTTGGGAATTTTGGCATCACATTTTCAACATGGGATTATTGGGATCCCTCCTCATGAATTCAGTCATGGTCATGGCGTTATTCAGTCCCAAAAGGTGATTTCATGGTCACTGCGTGGAATCACCTTTTGGGACTGATTAATGAAACGACAGTGCCACTGTTCATGAGGTGGGCTTTCAAAAAGCCTATGTTGCAAAATTGGTGAAAAAAATCCAAAAAATGACTGTTTTACCAACGTGCATGGCGCAGTTTCCATGCAAGCTTGTAACTTCATGAATTTGTAATATTTTCACTCCAGATTTTCAACATTGGAATTTTTCCACACCTCCTTATGAACAGTACAGCTGTCATTTTACATATCCTAGCCAAAATGTGTTTTTGCACTTCTGGCACAGAGTAGCATGGTCGCTGTGGGGAAATCAGTTTTGGGAACAGATTAAGAAAATGACAGTGACACTGTTCATGAGCAGAGGTCCTAAAATACCTATGTTGAAAATTTGGCAAAGAAAGTCCATAAAATAATTGTGTTACAAGCATGCGTTACGCTGTTTCCATGCACCCTTGTAACTTCACAAATTTTGCAATATTTTCATGCCAGATTTTCAACACTGGCATTTTTTCACAGCTCCTTATAAACAGTACAGCTGTCATGTTTCACATCTGTCCCAAAATATGTTTTCACACCTGTGGTGCACAATGGCATGGTTGCTGTGGGAAATCAACTTTTGGGGCAGATTAACAAAATCACAGTGCCACTGTTCATGAGGGGAGGTCCCAAAATGCCTATGTTGAAAATGTGGTTAACAAAATCCCAAAAATAATTGGGTTACGGACTTGCGTTGCGCAGTTTCTATGCATGCTCATGCCTTCAATTTTTCAAATTTGTACTCCAGATTTACAAAGTTGCATTTTTTTTATACCTTCTCATGAACAATACAGTTGTCATTTTTCACATCCTGCCCAAAATGTGTTTTTGTACCTGTGGCGTCAAATGGTGCAGTCGCTGTGCACAATCACCTTTTGGCTAAAAACTGATAGTGCTGCTCTTCATGAGGTGGGGTCACAAAAAGCCCATGTTGAATATTTGGAGTGAAAATACAAACAAACGCCTACAGCGTTAGGGTTTCCAGCTGTAACACCCCACTCTGTAGAGACTGACAGGCATCAGGAATGTGACTTGGGATCATCAGCTGTGATGATCACGCCATTCCACCCCACTCCTCCACCCTGCAGCCAGTGACAGGCATCGAGGTGTGCCTTGGAGTATTTGACCCCAAAGTTCACCCCATTCTCCTATACTGCACCCAGCTCAGTGTATTTCCTTATGGAATGGGGTAAGTATAAGGCCCAAAGATCCCAAAGCACACCACAAAACTTGTCAGTGTCTACAGGGTAGGGTGAGGTGAAATGGCATGAGCGTTGTAGCTGACGCCCCAAAGGCACACTCCAATGCCTGTCAGTCTCTGCAGGGTGGGGGTGAGGTTGGCGTCAGTTCAATACTTCACTGCCATTCCTATTATGCATCTCTAACTCCTGCACTACCAATGCCAATGCCAGTGAAACAATATTTGGCATTGACAAATGCTTGTTCATACTGTTACCATATTGCAAGCAGTTGCTCCCAGGATGGCTGTTGCACCTCTCCATTTTATTTTCATAGTTTCCTGGCTCAATTGCCTAATCCTTGATATACAAGTTTTACAGCCCTTTTCATGAATTACTTGTATCAGGCTGGTTCCATTGCTAGTCGCCGAGAGTAAATTGAAGCCATTTTCAGAAAATATGCGCTCCGGTGCTTTCCTGTTCTCCGCTTGGTTTTAGCATTAGCATATAGCATTACCATTTAGCATTAGGGCACTTCATTGCAAGCTGCTTCCTGCTTCTCCCTTGGATGCTGCAAACCCTGCTTGTCATGCTGATGTTTCGGAGCTTACACTCCTTCTTCAGAGCTATAGATTAGTTGGGATCAGGCATGATTTATATGTAAATACCGGTAGTAGTTGCTAAGCAACAAACCTTTCTCATATATAGCCTTATTGTAACATTTTCTGCCCATTTTACATTAATTATTCAAAAAAGTCATGCTGTATTACACTTTAAAATCCTATATTCTAAAGGGTTACTACCATTTTTACATGTAATCTTTCTGTGTTTTCTCTAATTAAAGGCACAATCCTTCAATTCCATTCACTTTGTTTGTTTTCTTGCCTTAGTATTCATGTATCTTTGTCACTTATCTATTCATTCATCTAGTTGATATTTAAACCTTGATTTATGTCAATCATACAAGATATTATTCTAGTGAACCTATCTTAAAGTGCTAATACCTACAATTATATATGCAGACTATTAATATAAAGTGCTCGATAATTTCCTTTCAATATCTATACAAACGGCACATGGTCATAATGTTGCAAGACATTATGCCTTACGGCAAAATCATGCTGCCAATACAGCGCGATTACTGCCATGAGGCATAGGTCTTTTTTCTGTGGGGAGCTCTGCCCCCCACCCCACCTCCCCTTATGGGAGGCTGCACCCCCGACCCCCCCACTAAAGATTCTCAACTCCAGTGGGGGGGGGATCAGCTCGGGGAGTGCACAAACGTGTCAAAAATAAAAGATTCTGGGACCGGAAATCAAACCCAGTCCCAGACGCAGTGCCTGGGTTCCTAATGCTGTGGATCAGTCCTGTGAGCCACGGCAGCTGCTCAGCGGAACCCATTCACAACAGAGGTGGATATCCTCTGCCTGGAAAAGCACTGCTGGTGCAATACCACGTACAGCAGTATACGCAGTATTGCACCATTAGCGGTTACAGCCTACGTTATAGCCATTTAGCCATAATGTCATATGCTATTAAGTGTGCAACATTATGATCCGGTAGGTACTCAAACCTATCTACTGATCCTTCTCCTAATCCATATAATACATTTTAGTGATCTTAATTACCTTTTTCATACTCAACATATAATTCATTATTACAGCGAACCTTGTTATAAAGTGCTAAGGCATACAAAGTGCTAAATAAATTATTTAAAAAACTATTTACAATATCAAATATCTATATCAAAATACCATGCTAAAACTATAAATAACCATACTTCTCATGATGATCATGTTATTATTTTTTTATTTAGTACACTTTTTTTTGCTGCCACCAGCTGCCTGGTACCTCAGCCCAGTCATGGACCCTCGCTTCGACCTCCATATTGGCAACACCACTTTGATACCCCCGGCTTATCCCCCAAGGCAAGGTTGCAGTACTGACTCCCAATTGTGCCACAGACGATGGGATAGGTCGAAGGGCCGGCTTGGAGGCTAATTGAGGCTGAGGGCGGGCTTCATCTAGGGTGGCTGGCAGCATTGTTTTTCCCTGGTGTGCGGAGGCAGGGATGTGCAATGATGTCCAGGGTCTGCCCTGCCCCTGAGCCGTTTATCCCCCTCGCAGTGACATTTTGCCAGCGAAGTCCCCCTCAGCGACTACAGCACCTAGCCATGGTGGAAGACCAGCTGGAACCCAGCACTGCCTGTCGGGGGTCCTGCACCCCCCGATCAGCTCCGACTGGAGTTGAGAATCTTTAAGTGGGGGGGGTGTGGGTTTCAGGGGGCAAAGCCCCCCGAAGAAAACAAGGAAATCCATAGCGAACTGGCAGCCGACTGCAGAATGTGGTCAACCTGCCGGTGTCACTAAAAGGGCATTTGACAGAGTTTCTGTCTGACTCCTGTCGTGGATCCCCCCTAAGCTGCTTGGTGTTGGCATGAGTGGTGCACCCAGCCTCCACTAGGTGTCCACATTGCATTGAACACTGTAACCCCCCCTTCCCCTGGAGAAGGAGAGAAGTCATTGGATGCTCAGTCCTTCTCCCCTGGCCGGCCCTCTGCATCCTGGGTCCATTCTCGAACCCAGGTTGCCCGTGTCACAGATAGGCACCCTGCCCCTGCACCAGTGGGCCAGCTATGATGACGATATTAAAAAGTGTTTTTTCAGTAAAGATATTTTGGGAACCCAGAGTCATAGAGTCACAGATAGCTCATGTAGCCTGTCTTGTCATTTAGTCCTTTTGGTGTTAAAGTTTGGAGTTCAGTATATCCAGTAGACTTCTCTTTGGAGTAAAATATCCTTCAGGTTTCCTCCTCTTACAGGCACCTGCACTTTCTCCAAGCCTATATATATATATATATATATATATATACATATATATATATATATATATATATATATATATATATACATACCCCGGTCGCCCCTGAAAAAGGGACTTCTAGGCCCAGTGGGCTTACCGGGTCAACAAAATTCAACAAACAAACAATAAGGGAGGCAGCAGACCTGTAGTTGGCTTCCAAATAATGTTTGGCCATAGCATATTTTGTATTCCCTACTCTTATTGCTGTCTTGTGTTCTCTAATATGTGCTTTTAAGACTCTTTTGGCCTGGCTTATGTAGTTTAAACCACGTGGGCAAGTAAGCATGTAAATCACCCCTTTGCTACAGCAGTTTATAAAACCTTTTATTTTGTATTTTGTCCAACACCTTGGGTGGTTAAAAGTTTTAGTTTTTCTAGTATTACTACAATGGGTATGGTTACCACATCTGTAGTTGCCCTCTGATGCATCAGGCACCCAGTCTGGTTTGATTCTATTCTTCTGTGAATAAGGTTTTAACTAATATCTTTCAAGTTGGGGTTTCTCTTGGAGGCAAAAATAGGCTCCTTCTCTGCAATCTCTGTTAAGCTAGAGTCTGCTTTTAAAATGTGCCAATGCTTTTTTTCACAATATCTTTAATGCTTCTATATGCCTCATTAAAATTAGTGCAAAAATGAATCTGGTCCCCAGTTGTTTCTTCCTCGGTATTTATTTTCAATAATTTCATTCTTTCTTTTTGATTTACTTTTTCCAAAGCATTTACTAACACCCTTGGTTTATAACTCCTATGTAACAATTTCTCACAGAATTCTGCTGATTCTTTTCTTTCTTTCTTTCTTTCTTTCTTTCTTTCTTATTCTTCACTGCAATTATATTTTCTACATAATAGTTGCCCATAAGGAATATTGTCCTTCGTAGAGCGTGGCTGTAGACTTTCATAATTTAAAATACTGTTTCTATTTCTTTTTTAAACAATCTTTTTCTGTTTTTTTCATTTTTCTTATAGATGGCCAAACCTAGAAAATTTACCTCCCTGGGACCGTCTGACACAAATCTTAAGTTGCTGTCTCTTGTATTTATGTATGATAGGAACATTTCTAATTAATATTCTGTTCCTTCCCAAGCCACGAATACATCATCCACAAATCGGACCACAAGGTCGCATTTGGTGCCATTTATTAGTTTTATTCCAGATGTATTCATTTTCCCACTCTCCTACATAAATTGCAGCCAGAGGTAGGGCAAAAGTGGTACCCATAGCAGTTCCATGTATCTGGTTGAAAAATTGTTGCCCAAAGGTGAAATAGTTATGTAAGCAATAACACATGACGAGGTGTGGATTACGTGCTGATAAGAGCACGCCTAGGGGTGTACTAAGGCACAAGGCACTTGCGCCGAGTGCCTTATGCCCTAGGCATGCTCTTATCAGCACGTCAACCTACACCTCGGAGTGCGTTACATTGCTTTCAAAATGGGCCCTTTAGAAGTAATTTTTTTTTTAATGCGTAAAAAAAAATAAATAAATAAAATAGGAAATATAAGAATAGGTTTAAAATTCTGAAAACAGTGAAAAAATAGTCCCTTGTATATAGTTTCTGTGCAATGTATTTATTGTGTCCCCTGCAGAGAAAAGTTACTCATACATTAACAGTATGTCTTTTTTTATTGTTTTTTTTTTTATTTCTATGTTTGCCTGTGTTTACTTCCGGAATTGAGATGTTAACAGAGGACCGTGGTTCGTTGACTGGGAGCGAGCGTGTCCTCAGCAGACACCGTGAGAAAGCAGTGAAAGTATTTTTTCGGTTTCCTGGTTTCATATTTGATCGTTATTTATTTTAAAATATTAAGCGGTGGCTGCTCAGTGTGTGAAGAACACTGCCGTTGCACTGCTTCTTTGCTGGTTGGAGATGGGTCCGGGTAGGTGGCTTTCGCTTTCGGGATTTGCCGCGTTTAAAAAAAATATTGCCGCTTTTTTCGCCGCTTTGTCGGGCGGTCGTTAAAAAGGTGGTAATGGTGGCAGGGGGCAGACAAGAGAAAGACACTCATATGTGAGGTACCAGTTTTTTTTGCTTCAGATGGAGTACTATGCCGTATTTAATGTACAGTGCTGTCCACGAGTGATGTTCTGTTGGCGCTTCAGTGAGCTCTGCCAGTTAACGTTTCTGTTAATGCTTGGCAGAGCTCATTAATTTTTTTGGTCATTTGCCTTGTTGGTGGGCAGTAGTACCAGTTGGCTACAATATCATCTGATAAGGACACGGCTCAAATGATGTTGTAGCCAATCAGTGTCTTGGGATTTGTTAGCCCATTTTATAATTGTCAATACCAAATCAGCCATTTTTAATAAAAACACACTGGGTGGCACAACACAATTTGGGCGCATTGCCAGTCTTTTCTTCATTGCTTCTAAACCTGCTTGATGTGAAATGCTGTACTTTTGTTATCCCTGACATCGACCAGCTCCCCTTGTGCTCCTCTGCCTAACCCAGCCCCATCACCCACCTTCCCTGGGACATACCTCTTACCCATGCTCCCCATGGAAGACCCTGCATGGGAAGGGATGCCTGGGGGCTGCCTCTTACTTGGGAGCAGAGCTGAAGGGTCATTTGAGGAGAGAGCCTCAGTTAGTGGTGCTTGACTTGTGGCAGAGCAGTGGGTGACATCTTATGCAGTTCCATTTTCATCCTCTCCTCCAAGCATTGTGAGATGTTGTGTCTGACACAGAGACATCAGAATGCCAATGCTCCCCTCCCTGTGCACTGGCTCTGCAGCACTACCAGCCATGGTCACACAGGTGACATTGTTGAGGCGGATACAAGAAATCTCTCCCACCCCAAGGAGGTGAGCATCCATGGGATGCTCAACCATCCTCCTCCTCCAGCAACTGTTGCAACAGCTCAGGCTCATTCCTGAACCTGGGTCACTGGTGTCACAAGCCATAGCACTAGTGCTGCACTGGTGGACCAGCCCAAACCATCTCTCTGAAATAGCTGAAATTTTTTCTTCTTCTTCTTCTTGGTGGGTCAGTCAATTTCATCCTCAACCAGGTCTCTCTGAGTGCCTCTATGTCCTGGACTTCCAAGTGCATTGTGTAGTTGGACCAGTTAATTTTGCTGGGTGGGATTCACATATGACTCACTTTTAAGAAATGTCCCTTTATGTAACCGTGTTCCAACTGAGAGACTACTATGTTTTTGCAACCCACCTTTGCTGCCCATTTATTTTGGTGAACCCATGCATCTAACTCTTATCATTGGTGATTCCTGCACTAGTTGCCTCCCTTTTCCTTTAGTTTCAACCCCCTCCAAATGCTCTTTCCATCAATGTGATGGTATCCCTCCCTTTTGGCAGGGCAGCAGTCCCTCTTGACTTGACTATGGTTCACTTATGCTGTAGGGAGGCAAATCACCTGACTTTCACTAGCATCATAGTCCTGTAATGTCCCTCCAACACTTCTGCTACAGCGATGCCCTCCATCATGTTCCACCATGACTAAAGATATCTGGATACTTCTTCTACAATGGTCTAAGCCTCCAATAGTTGTAATATGTGGTGTCACTTGGTGTCACTGTTTTCAAATGCTAAAAATATTAATTGTTTGAAATTAATAGGGAAAATCAATGCTCTTTTGAGACATGGAATCCCTGTGGATTTAACAGCCTGAATAAATAAAGATTTGATGATGATGATGATGATGAAAAGAATGCTTGGGGGGGCTTAGTGAAAACCAGTAGTCTAATACTCTATCATCATTCATCACAGTCTCACAGAATAATAAACTAAAACAAATGCAGTTTAACATCCTTCATATAAGTTATCACACTCTGAAAGATAAAATACATTTAATCAGTACATTTCTGAATTCTACCCCAGATGCCTGGCCAACAAAGGCACCTTCTTACATATGTTCTTGTTGTGTATTTTATTATTACTGCATTGGGAAAGCATTCTATGTAAATCTCTAAGAGAACAGGGTTAAACTTTCCATTTGACCCTGGAATCCTTTTGCTTGTATTCATGCAGGATACAAATTTATCAAAGGAAATCAGCAATATTGTCCATTTATTAAACAGTGTGCAGAAGCTAATCCTTCAGCATCAGAGGGGTCCATATGCACCTAAGTATGAAGTCTTTTTGAATTTGATGATGTGCTCTTCTAAGGTAAAGCTGGCTCATTACTCTATGCAGAGCAAGAGTGACACATCTAAGGATGTTTAACATCCATTTTTAGACTTCCGAACCCCAGAGTAGTTTATCTGTGATTTCTGTATGATGTGTATTCTATGTTTCTCTTCTACTTATTTTTTCTTCCTATTTGTTGTCTTCTTTTTCTTTTGAGATTGTCTTTTGGCCATCAGCCTATATCTGGGTTGTGACAACTGTGTTTCTTTCCCAATGATCAGGTCAGAAGCTTTAATCTCTTCAGTCTTATTCTAGCAAACATGTTTCATATAAGGAAGATGCATATCTCTGATCCCCCATATACATTTTCCTTTGCAGAGCTGTTGAAGAGTCAACAAGTGATACTGTACAGAAACAATGCTATGCACATGTGTGCCTTCACATTACTTTTAGTCTGTAAGCTGTAATGATCAGCTGGTAAATTGCAAGAAAACAGGCAAATGCAAAATGATAGCCTTGACTATTCTTAAATGTTCTTCAGTCAAGATACTGATTTACACAAGGGTAACTGAGGCTGGGCAGCACTGTACTTTTACTGTGGAGCCCCCTATCAATGCTGCCTTCTTACCATGCTACCCAGCATTTTCCTTCCTCCTGCCCCATTGCAGGTCAAGTACTGTATATTGCTGGGCAACATTTAACAATATGACTTCCATTAAATCACAACATTATATCCTTTTCACAAGAACTCATAAAAGTTTGACTTTAGAGGAGAAGACTCCTGTATAGTTATGATTTGGATATGTCTGATTTATTTTTATACATTACATCAATTACTGTACATATGTCAATAAGAGATCAGTCATTTCTTCTGTTGCAACACATATCTAGAGCCTGAGGCGCTGACATAAGGTTGTAAAGTGTCAAGCAAGCCTCCATTTACATACAAATGAGTCACTTGTAATACAAACCCTCCCATTCCTTCATGTCACTGCAGCAACAGTGCAGAAGAAAATATAAGGGTATCAATGCTGTCAATCCTGATTTTATTTTAAGTTTGCAATGGCTTAAGACAGTTCTGTTATGCAACTCACACAGAAAGTAGTACTTGTAGCCTTAATATGTGTAGAGCAAATAATATAGCTAATAGAATTTAATTCATAGGAAATAAAATCTGTTTCTTTGTACTGCTCATTTCTCTCTGTGAGACAGTTGTAACATGTTGTGGAGAGCAGTAGACTGAATCAATCAATCACTCAAGCAAGCAATCAGTCAATCTTTATTTAACCAGGTGAACACCCTTGAGAAGATTAATTTACAAGGTGAACCTGGGCAGGTTCCAAAAGGATCACACAAGACTGAATTCCTCCTTTGCACAAATGATACACATTCCCCTTTCAGCAGCCTGAAAGTGGAGAGCTAGATCACTTACTTTAGTGGATTGTTTTATATTTCAGATGCTCCTTAAATCTGAGTTTCTGACTGAAATACCAAGAGAAAGAATGCATATGACATGGGAGGAGTGAGTTAAGCAAATACAGAGCACTTCAAACACTGAGACTGATTAGTTTCTTTACCTACAACAGCTGAGGTGTAGCGTCTGACTTATGAGGGACATCCTACTTCAAATGCTGGCATTACCAAGTGTGTGGGGGGGAAGGGCTGCCCCAGTTTTACTCAGTACCTTTAAAGTGCAGTGCTGTAGCTGTCACATCACTGCTAATAATTTATAATGGGAATGGGGGCACTTTTAAAGTCATGGACCTGAGAGGGCATCACAGTTCCCAAGGAGTTTAGGAACTTGTTAAGGGTTACAGAGTAAGGGACTCTAGTAGGATTTGAACCCGAGTCTCCCAGTTCTTGTACCTGTGCTTTAACCACTAGCTCACTCTTCTTCCATATGCTGCAGCTGATGTTTCCCTGGTAACCTATTCCTTGTTATAGCTGAAATCTTTATTGCCTTACAGCAGCCATCCAATCACTGACTGCCTAGTTACAAAGGGGAAGGGGCATATTTGCAAGATTTTCTCTCACTGTTGTTGTCAATCAAAACAGAGAATGCTAACACAAATAGAAAATAATACAACAGCTGTAAAATACCACTCAAAACTCTTGTTGTACCCAGAGTCATTTATTGGGTAAACTGTTTTGCTAACATAAAGAGTAACACAACACACACAGGCACTTCCTTATATGAATACTGTATATACATGTCAAATCAGTGCTGCATCACATTCACATGGTCCGAGTCCCTATTAGAATTGCACTTCAAGATTTGCACAACACTTAAAGGGTTCCTCCATTACTCCAGTGGGGAACCAAACATTGTGAGTTTGGTTTACTGGTGGAACTGCATTTAGTGCAGCACCATTACCTGTTGCTCTGATGACATCATCCTCCAGCAACATTGATGGTAAAATGGAGGACAAACACATTGATAACTTCTCGAGGCTGTATATTTTTATTTACAACCTAGATTTGGACAGCAATAGGACTGCTGGCAACTGGAGGAGGCACACACAACAGTTACACATAAAGAATTAGGAAAATATTGGTGTGAAACCATGGGAGTCTTCCCCTTTAATTACTGATGTTAGGCTGAGATAACCAGTCAGGTATTACTGCTATGATAGATGTCATTCATCATTCATTGGGATCAGAGACTTTGAAGAGTGAGGATATGCTCACCTTGGCAGGGGATTGTTTTAATTTTTAACTGGTTTGACTTGTATAAATCAAGTGGTGTGGTGGGAGGGGGTGGATTACACATAACACAGAGGGTGGGGGTGGACTTCAGCTTTTAAAAAATAGCCACTTTACATAGTACTTTGGGAGTGAAGTGTTACTTTGGTCAGTGAAGCAGGCACTTCAGCAGGAGTCATGCTAAGAAGTGTTTTGAACACGAAGGGGAGTCAAACCACAATTGTTCACTTGTTAGTTATACTACTTCAGTATTCAACCATGTGTTAGGCGTCTGTCCAATTTGTTTCTGAATTCAGTTTTGTTTTGCTTATTATTATGTCCAGTGATAATGAGGTCAGCGGATTTATAATGTGCTGTGTGAAAAAAAATATTTTAATTGTTTTGAAATTTAATCCAATTAAAAGTAGGAGTGGCCTCTAGTTTCCATATTCATTTGTTTTAATTGAAGATTTAGTTCAACTATTAAGCATGGATCTTACACCAAATTATACATTGTTTATAAATCCCATCTCTGGCACCTTTGTTCTAATGTCATTAAATTCAGTTCACTTAGTCTGGTCAGATATGTTTTATCTTTTAAGTTGTGTATAACTTTAGTTGCTCTCCTTTGTACATTTTCTGTTTGGTTTATATCTCTCCTTTTGTAGAGGCACACGCAGGTGTAGCAAAATCCAAGTGTGGGAGAATGTAAGCTCTATACAATGGGAAGAAGGCTGTTGTATCCCTAGATTTAACATTTCTTTCTAATTACTGGTGACTCCCTTTAATCCATGGACTTGCTCCGTGTTCCAAATGCTGTTATAATTGGGTTACTTAGTTATTACAGTATTTTGAGAGCACTTTCTGTTCAACTGTGTCCTCAAGTGGGAGAGCCTGTCTGGAGACTCTAATGCTCACTCACACTTAACACCTTGTCACACTTACAGTTTACAGCATCCGCCTTCAGAGAAACAGCCTATGTAGCAAAAGCCACCCAAAATATTTTTCTTAGCAAAAAAAGTTGCAGCAAAAGCTGCTCACTATGGTGGCTGCTAAAGGTCACACTTGCTCCAAACAAATACAGCTTATGGGTTTTCTCACTTTCACTTGTGCTGTTACATTTGATCCACTAGTATAGTAAACAGCTTGTCACATTTTTAAGTATATTTGAGAATTTCTCATTTTCATTTTTTCATGAATTTCATGAGTCAGATTTTGGTCTTTTATTAAAAAAATATGAACTACAGCTTTGGACTTCAGTATTCAATGACCTTCTCTGTCAGAGTCCTTGCACCGATAATTAAAATAATAAAATAAAACAAAACATATATGACTTTGTGTTTATGAAGTTTTTTTTACACACCTTCAGTGTGTGATGATCTCATGAACAATGAGTCTGTAAAAAAACTTCATAACACACGGTCACATATGCTATATAATAACTATATAATTAATTAATTATATAATAACTGGTCAGCAATTTCTCTCAATGTACTGACCAGGTTGATATTTTCCATAACAACCGGCTGGTTGTTATGACATTCATGAGCCATGCCAGTCAAACTATGCTGCTGCCTCATTGGCCAACATTCTGTATGTGGGCGGGGCCAAACAGTCTCACAAACTGCTGGAGAAAAATTGCTGGCCTGTTATTATAAAAAATAAAAGATGGGGAGGGTGTTTCATATGAGAATTTAATGCACACCCTCATTGTGGATGCTTTGATAAACACCCCTCGGGGTTTATGTAGCATCCCACAACTCGAGTGTACATTAAATTCTAATATCAAACCCTTCCCCATCCACTATTCTATATTTATTGCCTTTAGCACTCTGTTCACCTTTATAATAGCTTCTGTGGTTTGTTGGGTTTGCTGTAAATTATCGGTGATTTTCATTCCCAGGTCTGATTCATCATAAGTAGATATTAGTGCAGTGCCACACAGAATGTAGATATTATTAATGTTATTGTTCCCCCAGATGAATCACTTATTTATATTAAATTGCATTTCCCACTGTGATGCCCAGGCTATAATCTTTTCTAGGTCTTCTTGGATTATTTTCTTTCATACTGTGATGCACAGTGCCTGCTAAGTATTGTAGGACCCCAACTGACCCTCGCAGTACTCCACTGGATACTTACCTGTTACCGGTGTTATAACCATGAATGGTTACACAATAGGTTCTATCTATAAGCCAATTTAGAATCCATCTGAATTATAGAAACAGAGAAGCTGATGGCAGATAAGGACCGCAAGGCCCATCCAGTCTGCCCATTTCTTTTTCTACCTCATGAATGTGCCATTGATATTTGCTCTGTCAGTGGCCTATCTATTCATACTTATCTGTATTGCTTCCTTATGCCTATCCCATGCTTGTTTGAAGCACTGCACTGTATTCATATCCACCACTTCCTGAGGTAGACTGTCCATTCATCAACTACCCTTTCTGTGAAAAAGAACTTCCTCACATTACCCATTAATCAGCCTCCCTCTAATCTCATGCTGTGTCCTCTTGTCCTGCTATTTTTCTTATATTGAAACATGTTAGACTCTTTCACCTTGTTAATGCCCTTAAGGTGTTTGAATGTTTCAATCATATCACCTCTCTCCCTCCTTTGCTCCAGGTATACATATTGAGTTCCGTTAATCTGTCCTCATATGTTTTCTGATGCAGTCCCTGTACCATTTTGGTTGCCCTTCTCTGGACTGCCTCAATTTGGTTAATGTCCTTGTGAAGGTGTGGCCTCCAGTACTGCATGCAGTACTCCAGATGAGGCCTAACCAGTGTCTTGTAAAGAGGAATTATTACCTCCTCCTTACAACTTGTGATACCCCTACTAATACACCCCAACATCCCCCTAGCCTTACCTACTGCTTTAGTAGTCTGCTTGGATGATTTTAGGTCACCTGTGATGATGATGCCCAAGTCTCTTTCTTTCCTTGTGACTGCCAGCAACTCCCCTCCCAATCTATAGGTGGCTTCAGGGTTTCTCTTCCCTATGTGCATGATCTTGCACTTCTTTGCATTATACCCTAGTTGCCACTCTTCTGACCATTTTGCCAATTTACCCAGACCTCTTCTCATTCTGCCCACCCCATCTGGATCATCTACTCTGTTGCAGATCTTGGTGTCATCTGCCAACAGACAAACTTCACCCTCTAGTCCATCTGCAATGTCACTGATGAAGATATTGAAGAGGACTATCCCCTGGACTGTTCCCTGAGGTACCCCACTTGTGACTTGCATCTCTTCTGACTGTATGCCATT
The DNA here is from genome assembly GCA_016271365.2 of Neoceratodus forsteri. Classification (NCBI taxonomy): domain Eukaryota; kingdom Metazoa; phylum Chordata; order Ceratodontiformes; family Ceratodontidae; genus Neoceratodus; species Neoceratodus forsteri. The sequence continues at coordinate 106,501,785 of JADMNL010000035.1, forward strand.
TACCACCACTCTCTGTTTTCTGCCCATCAATCAGTTTGCCACCCAGTTGCCCAACTTCTGAACCACCCTGAGCCTACCCAGCTTACTAATCAATCTTCTATGTGGAACAGTATCGAAAGCTTTGCTAAAGTCAAGGTAGGCAACATCAACTGCTCCCCCTTGGTCCACCACTCTGGTTACCCAGTCAAAGAAATCTATGAGATTAGTTTGACAGGACCTTCCTGTTGTAAATCCATGCTGTTTTGGATCCTGTGCTCCTATGGATTCCAGGTGTTGTACTATCCTTTCCTTAAGGAGTGCCTCCATAATCTTGCCCACTACTGAGATAAGACTGACTGTCTGTAGTTCCCTGCCTCCTCCCTGCTACCACTCTTGTGGAGCAGGATCACATGAGCCCTTCTCCAGTCTTCTGGGACCTCTCCTGTGCTCAGAGACTCATTAAACAGTTATGATAATGGCTCTACTAGTTCCACTCTTAGCTCCCTTAGTACCCTGGGATGTATGCCATCAGTTCCCATTGCCTTGTCTAGCCTGAGCTTATCGAGCTCTTGTAGGACCCTTTCTTTTGCAAAGGGACTAGTGCACATCTCCCTTTAAAGTGTGGTAAATTCATGAGCAAAAAATGGTCATTTTCATGGGCAACCAGATACTACAGAGAACACAATAACTTTATTACATGACTAATAAACAAACATCCAAGATAAAAACATAATAAATAAATAGCACTTAGACATTAACTCTGAATAAGACAACAGGTCAAGCGCAATTACATCTGATTAATTTATTATTTATCTTAGCTGCTTGCATTTTTTTAATAATTGTCACTTGAGGCACCAAATTAAAGGCCCTTGAAAAGTTCATGTAAATAATTTTGTTCTGTATTCTTTTGTCTAATAAATCACTTACTTTTTCATAAAAACATAACATGTTTGTTATGCAAGATATTCCGGATATAAAGCTGGGTTGATCCTTGACTATACTGTTAGTGTCATTATTGATTATATTCTTTATTAATATCTTCAAGCATTTTCACGGGTATACTGGTTAGGCTTCTGGGTCTGTAGTTATGCGGGTCTTGCTTGTTACCTCTTTTGTAAATCATTACTACATTTACTTTTTTCAGTCTTCTGGGATGTTTCCTGTATTTATTGAGGCTTCAAATATAATTTTTTTGAGATATTATAATATAATCACAAACAATTTTAAGCATTTTGCTAGTTATGTTGTACAGACCTGCTCATGAATCTCATTTTAATATTTTTATACAGTCTCTTATTGCTTCTTCAGTGATGATTATTTCCTATATCACCTATATTTATATATTCTTTTGCATGTTTTACAGTAGTGGTTGTTAAACATATTGGCCTATGGCATATTTGTGGTTATTTTCCCATCGGAAACTGGACCAATCACTGTTCTTTGATTTTTTTTTAAATGAATTGTTATAGCTGAAGAAGGCCTCATTATTTGATTTATTTGCATTCAAACCCCAGGAATCACTCAGTCTGCTTAACTAATGCAGTCAGCCTTCAGTGCTGAATTGCCACAGAGAGAATGGAATGTATGTACATGATGGAACTCTTATTGGCTCATGCCAATTTCAAACTGCTGCCCCTAGTAACTGCTACACTGTGAAGTGCTCAGATTCATTATGAAGCATAACAAAGTGAAGGTACCCTAACAAATTGCTTAACACTCAGCCCTATATGGGGGCCCCTAAAGAATGGTCCATGTAAGAACTGACAACAATAAAACACAACTGGTTTTAAAAAAAATGTTAACCATCAAGCTGAAAAAAGTAGTAGGACATATAGTGACCAGTAGGGATGTAAGACAAGAGATCCCCTTTTCCTTGTTCTGGTAGGGAGAGCAGGGCAATAACTTAAGCAGAATGAGTGATCCCCTGGAAGAAGCAAGATTACTATGGTGAGTAATTTTTTCTTCAAACCCCAGGAATCACCCTGTCTGCTTAACTAATGCAGACAACCAAGCAGTACCATTGAAGGTAGGTCAAATAACCCATTTGGGGAGAAAGGCTCCTGCAAAACTGCTGCACCAAACCTGGCATCACTTCTGGACTGTATGTCTAAGCAGTAGTGCTTGTTGAATGTGTGAACAGTTTTCCATGTAGCTGCTATGCAAATGTCCAGTAGAGCTATATTCCTTGCTGCAGCTACGGATGCAGCTGTGCCCAGGTAGAATGTGCCCTGAGGCCCAGGAGGGGGGTGCTTACCCACTTTGCTGCAACAGAACTGTGCTGCTATACAGTGTGCAATAGTCCTTCTAGATGCTGGTGAGTAATAATTGGGTAACCTCTGGTCTATAGGACTTGATCCTATCCAGATAGTGGCAAAGTGAACTCTTGACATCCAGGCTATGCAATATCTGCTCTCTGGAGCTAGAGTTGGCAGAGAAAAAGACTGACAATGTGATAGACTGGTTCAAATGGAGATCTGACACAACTTTAGGAAGGAATTTCCAAATAAATACTGCAAAATAATGAGGCCTTCTTCTGGTATATTAATCATTTAAAAATCAAAGAACAATGACTTGCCTAATTTCTGATGGCTACATAACCTCAAACAGACTGAGTGATCCCCTGGGAAGAAACATGATTACTATGGTGAGTAATTTTTTCTTTCTGGCTATGTTTACATCCATTTTTCTTTTGTGTTTTCAGTTGCGTACTTTGGCTTCTTGAGTAGGCATTTCTATTGTGAACATGGGCTCAATTTTCAAAGGGTGATGCATGGCTCATCTCAAGCCCTGTGTCCCACCCAAATTTTGGTGCAGTTGTGCAAAATCCCTTTGACATAACTACACCCAGTTTAGTATATCGGGTGCAGTTGCGACGGTTTCCCCAATTTACACCAGCTTGCACCAAAGATTTGGTGTAAGCCCCATAAATAGGTTCCCTGAAATGGTACACATTAGACCAGCTAAAAGCTGGTCTAAATTGTGGCATTTGGTGCTTGGGATGGAAAATCCCGATAGCTGTCAGGGTGAATGCTGCAAGCCCCATGCATCAAATGATTGATGCACCTGAGGCTTGCAGTATTCATGGGGCTTTGAAAATTGAGCTCCATGTGTCTTTATCTCTCTTTTCAGTTTTTTTCATAAGCTTCATTCTTTTTGTTTATGATGCATTGAACTTGTTTTTTAAGCAACTTTGGTCTTCTACCAATGTTGCTATTTTTTTTTTTACTTTAGGTATACAGTATGTGCAATACTCATGTCATGTATCATATTTCTGAAGGTCTCCCACATGTCTTTTGCTTCCTTATTAGACAGCAGTGCATACTAATTGATACTATTTAGATATGTTTTAATGTACTTATATCTGCCTTGTTATGTAAGAAAATCCACATAATGCCAGTTATAACTGGTCTTTGCATATTTATTTTAAATAATATGGTGTTATGCTCATTATTTCATAATGAGACTTCAATTTTACATTCTGTTATGTTTAGGCTTTCTGAAGTGAGTAGAATGTCTAATATTTTGTCTGCTCTAGTTGATTTTCTTGCATGTTATTTTAATTGAAGTTGTACCTGAAGAACTATGTCAAGTAAGCATTGCACACATTTCAAAGTCAGGAAACTTTATAAAGTATTTTGCAGGATTTTATTTAACTCTAAACATTGATTAGCGTTTTGCTCATAAAAGTGTTAAAACATTGTGAAAATGCATAGCACTTGCCTCACTGTGTTTAACAAACATAACACTTCTAGAAAATCTATATAAATACTTTCTGTACAGGTAGTATTGTCTCAAGAAAAAACTGCTAAACAATTATTTAAAACCCTGTTTTGTGAAGCAAAGTTTCCCAACTTTACACACCTTCAGATGTGATGTCGTACTTCTTCAAGGAGAGGGTGGTAGATACAGGGAACTCTCTACCAGGTTATGTGGTTTATGTGAAAATGATTAAAGGCTTCAAGAGAGGGTGGAATCAGTACATTGAATTGATTAAAATGAATGTGTTGGTGGGGAGGCAAGTGAGATTCATAGGTCATTCAAAACAGAGTTACAGGAGGGAGAAATGTCTATGCCCTACTAGAGATGTTGCGAAGTAAAACTTCATCTGTGAATTTCGTGTGAAGTGCTGAAAATTCATGCTTCATGAAATTCAAGAATTTCTGGCTGACCAGAAAAAAATTGCTTTGTGAGAATTGCATACATTTTGCAATGAAATCCACACATTTTGCTACAAAACACAAAATTAGCAGGCAAAGCGTGAAATTTGCTGGTGAAATTTTGTGTTCTGCATTTAAATTCATGTAATTTGTGGGCTGTGAACTGCATGAATTGCACAAAATTTGCTCCATGAATTCCATGAAATTCATGAATTAATTTGCAGAGCAAATTTTGCAGACTTCATACATCTCTATGCCCTAATATTGCTAGACCAAAGGCACTAAAGTAGGGACCAGGCAGACTTAATGGACTGCAGGTCTTTTTCATTCTTTAAAATTCTCTGTCTCTATGTTTCTTTAATTACTAGATGAATTTCTGGTGGAAGACTATGTTGTCATCTATAAACAGCCCCAAGGTTCTGTTGATTGGTTCATAGAAAGTTGCAATATGCTATTTATTTGTCAAAAAAAATTGGAATATTTCAGTTGAGCACAATGCAAATTAAAAGCATCACCATCATTGTCAAGATTTAATTGTTTTTGTTGTTTTCAGCTTGTTGTCTTTGATTCCACATCTGTGTTTTGATGGCTTCAAGCACTGACAAAGCTGTCATGCCACATATCATTGTATTTCATTAGGACACACAAAATGATTATACCTATGGTCTTTGTTTTATGCTTGTTATCCCAATTGACTTCATGTATTACATCTGATAATGTTTAATCTTGTAAAACATATTACCATTGGTTTGACTATATATATATATATATGTTCAGAACAGGTTTCAAATGCTATATTTTTTCCTTTATTAAACAGGTAAAGGTGCTGCTGTCCTCATCTCATACAGTGGAATAAGCTCCCTATTTTCCAGTGACATCAAATATGCTGATTGTAATGGCACTAACCAGACACATCCTGTCATGGAGGTTAACTCTGAGATTGTAACAGCAACCATAAGCAGTGATAACAAAGACACATTGAAGCAACCAGTCAACTTCACCTTCCAAAATCAACAGGTGGGGTCTCCCAAACGTGTTATAATGCATTATCATTATGCAAAGGTGATACATCAATGTATTAGGGACTCACTGGAAAACAGGGATGTGGGTTCAAAATTATGTTCCAGGTGATAAATCAGATGGCTTTCTTGATCTTAGCTCAGATTTCTTTATCACAGTACAGTATTACTTTATAAATGTGGTACTGTACCTGCACTTATGGGATAACAAAGGACATATAATTAAAGACACATCTCAGTTTATGTTTTAGAAATTGTCTGCATTTTACTTCCCGTGGTTGTTCAGTATTAGGTTAATTTTGCATGGAAACAGGGTCCTTGTCCTCTAGAGTTCCTCTCCTTATGCTGCATTCTCCTCTGTTTGTGATATCATGGTTTGTTGCTGGGGAAATTATTACATTGTCACACTCAGAAAACTCTGACTTCAGCAAAGGATTAGTGCTGTGCAGAAGCTTCAAATGCCAGTGGAACTGAGTTCCAAAGAACTTTGGAAAATTTTGACTAATTCCAAAGAATTCCATCAGAAGCAACATTTCAAAATTCCCAAAGCAGAATTTATACTGCAGATAAATAATTATCAGTTTACATAAACTGTGGGTTAGGTTTCTACAAACCATGGAAAATGAATCTGTCATTTTTGGAAACCATGGAAAACTTATTCATGGATTAAACAAAAAGGCTTTCAGAAGTCAATGAAATTTATTGAAAAATTCTGAAAGGCATTTCAGAAGTAGAATTGCCATTCTGCCTGAATTCTGCCATCATAATTTCACATTCCACACAACTTTATAAAAGATTAAGCAGCAGGGGTGGATTAAACTGTGGGAGGTATTGATACTCTTTCAGTATATATTGACATATTAATGAAGAAAAAGAGAAACAGAAATACAGGTGATTGATAAAATAAAGCAAAATTGTGCCTAAATGTGAAGTTTTTTAAAGTTATCCACAGGTGGCAAACCCACATTGTGAACCAGAGTAGAAATCATTTATTTATGTACCATAATTTATACAGAATGGGTGGTAAAACATCATTTTCAGGGTTGACCCGCTAGCTGAGCTAGCAAAATAAATGTTACAGAACCACATGGATTGCTGTACAAACAATAACTGGAACAAGATAACAAATAACTACTTGTTGTAAATATATTTAGCAAGTGCATGGTACTGTAATGAAGGCATTAATTATGCAACAGTAAAGGAACTGACATTTCACCAAACAGGATCTGAAATGTTCCAAATCAAAGTAAAAAAAGAAACAAAGTAGCACTAGCATAGTTAGCACAAAAGTTAAGACTCCCATGATGCCTTGCAAAGGCTAAAGGGCATAAGTTACAACTTTACCTTCTCAAAAATTAAGAAAATTCAATGCAAAACAATTACTGGCATACATACAGCAGTTTCCGGTTCATAGAGCTGGACTTTAGTACCCCGACTCCCCCATGCAGGCACAATCTTCACTAAAGTATGTGCATACCTGATGCCTCATAAAATCCTGGAAGCCTTACTTAGCAGGAGGGCATTTGCCACCATGCCTATGCTTACCCCCTGAGAGTGGGCTGCACGAAAGTGCTAACAAAATGAGATCATAATATGCCACTGCTCCTTCCTGTATCATGTCCTATGTACAGAGATTTAATTATCTCTGTACCTCCTATGCTGTGCTCTATTTTCAAAGATTATACCTAAACTTTATGTGTATGATATGTATACAAATGACACTTAGGCATAGTCTTTGAGAATAGAGGAGAGCACAGGAGATATGGAGATTATCAACTCTGCATACTTCAGGTATGATACAGAATGGGCAGTGATACGTCATGATCTCATATTGTTAGCACTCTCATTCAGTGCAATCTCCAGGGATAGCACAGGCATGGTGGTAAATGCCTTCCTGCTAAGTGCAGACTCCATGATTTTGTGAAGGATCAGGCATGCACATATTTTAATTTAATGAAGGTGGTGTTTACATGGGGATTGGGGTACTGAAGCCCAGACCTGTGCAGTAGTGGCTGCTTTATGAATGCCATTAGTTTTCTTTTAATGCAACTTTAGGGTTACAAAGGCACAAATGAAGAGAAATGTGGTGTTAGGGTGTTTTCAACCCTAACACCACACCCCATCCCTCAACCCCTTCCTCATGATCCAAGGTCAAGTTACAGGTCAGAGGCCATGCCCCATGAGTCTGTTGCCTCAAGCTACAGATCTAAAGCCATGCCCCATGGTTCTGCTGTTTCAAGTTACAGGTCCGGGACCATACCCAGGGGTCTATTGCCTCAAGCTACAGGTCTGGGGCACTGTATGAAGAAAGTTGTGACTTACGATTCATATAGGGCCCTGAAAAGAAAATTATAACTGCTCTCATGCTTGATGAAAGTTATAAATTAGGCAATACCAATGGTTTGTGAGGAATATCAGGAAAGTAATAAACTATTGTTGATTATTACTTAAACATTATTGTAAGGTGGAATTTCGATAAAATATATTACAAAATGAAATTAACAATAATGAGATGACGTGAGTTTCTTCGTTAATCACCATTCTTGGTAATGCCTTATACCTCACTTTCAGGGAAGTATTTATTTGCCAGGCAGATCACATTCCACTGAAACAAGGAGATTCAGGAATGCATACAATTTTGTGGGTTTCAAAGAGAAACTAACTGTCCAAGTCAGTAACAAAACATAAAATATCAAGATTTGAAGAGTCCACACACATGCATGTGTGAGGAGCATATCATCAATTATATTCAAATTTATTGATAAAATGAATATGTTCTTTATTTTCAAAGACACTCTGTTTCTGTGTACATCTGTTTATTTCTTATTTTCCAAAGACAATATTAACTCAGCATGTTCCTCATATAAATAAGGGTTCAACATCTGACCCAGAATGAGAAAAGAGTTGCAGGCAAGGAGTGTTTCCCAGATGGGTATGTAGTTGCCAGTGGGGTACCCCAGAGGATCAGGCTGGGACCCCGATTATTGTCCTTATACTGTAATATTAATGAATTGGATATAGACATAATGGGAGTGGTATCAAGGTTTGCTGATAACACTGAACTGGGTAATGTGCCAAATATTTAGAATGACTGCAGAATACAGGAACACATGCGTAATCAGTGCATAGATTTATTTATTTGTTTTTTTTTTCAAACGTTTCACCAGGACAGACATACTGAGCTGTTAACAGCTCATTTCTAGATGCTTCCTGGGGGTGAGGGGAAGTAGAGATAGATCAAGAGGTAGACAAACTAAACAGTATTAACAATATTACTTTACAAAAATAGAAGTCATATACAGTAACACAGTATATCAGGAGCATTATCACAAACATTGAAGGCAAATCAGTCCAAAACATACGTGAACTGTAGTAGATAAAACTGAGTTATGATAGGCAGGGGGAACTACTCATACAGGTATAACATGGGGATGAGGGGAACAAAATGACCAGGGCAAAACTAGTGGGGGGTTGGGGTGAAGACAAACAGTTAAGGGTTATGTACAGTTGCAGGTGGGAGAAGAAAACTTGTGAAGAAGATACTTTAGGGAGAAAGCAAAAGAGGCAGAGTGGATTGACCCGGGAAAGGAAGACCAGAGTTTAGGAAAGTGATATGAGAAAGCAGATTGATCAACAATAGATTTCCTAGAAGTAACAGAAAAGGAATGGGAAATATTACTCTGGAGAGTGTAGAAGAAAGAAGATGGAAATGACAGGGGGGAAGGGAACCAAACCAGAATTTGGATATAAAGGAGACACAATGGCAAAGGCACCTGGCATTGAGAGAAGGGAGTGAAAGGGTAGAGCAGGATGAGCAGTGGTGGGTACAAGTGGGACAGTCTAAAGCAAACTGATAGAAAGAGTGAAAGAGGGGGTCCAGTCTGGCAAGAGAGGATTCCACTATAGACTATATCACCATAGTCAAAATTATTTTATTTTTTTTTTTATTTTATTTAAACAACAGTTTGGAAAACCTTTGAGCCATAGGCTCATTTACAAAGGTACCTTGTCACAGTAAGACAAACCAAAATACACAGTATAGCAGTACAACACATAAGTATAACAGTAAATTAAGACATAGATACAAACAAGCTGGTACAGGTAGGATGGATGCAAACAATACCAGAGTTATGTTGTCCTTAGCAGCTTAGTAATAAGCTTTGTCATAAGTATTGAGTACGGCTTTGACTAGCGGCAGTTACAGCATCGGGTGTTAATAAGGTGGTTACGTAAGGAAGTTTTGAAGCACGATATAGTTGGAGCTTCGGAGATGGACGGGGGCAGTGTGTTGAACCAGGAGGGGGCCCTAAAGCTGAAGGCTCTTTGGCCGTGAGAGGTCCTAGCTCTAGGGATAAAAAGAGGTTTTCCCAGAGGTCCAGTATGAACTAGTGGGACAGAGCGGCATATGGTGGAGGTCAATCCTGGTGGGGAAAGCCAAGGAGGGTCTTTTGTAAGGGTACAGGTAAGATATTTGAGGCGCTCACGAGACTGCCACCAGCCTTTTAGCATACAGTAGACAGGTGTGTCATCCTGGTGCTCCAGTAATTAACCTGCAGGCCTTATTCAGAGAAAAGGAATTTTATGGAGTGCGGTCTGATCAGCAGCACCATACACCGCAGTCCATAGACCACTAGGGACAGGATAGAGGAGGTGATCATGAAGTCAAGAGCTCCGGGGAGGCAGTGTTTATACTGAAGGGTGATGCCCAATCGGATATTAAGTGGCAGTGGCTAGCAGCGATGTGTCCATGGAAGGAGAGGGAGGGGTCAAAATGGATCCCTAAGTATTTATAGGAGCAAACTTGTTCAAGTGGGAATGAGGACCCAGAGTGAATGAGGAGTTTGAAGTTGCAGGACTTGTTTTGGGGATGAGTGAAGAACATGGTTTTGTTTTTAAGATTTATCACCAATCTATGTTCTTGAACCAGCCCTCGGCTTCAGTGAAGGACTTCTGCAGCGAGTCCTGGAGGGCAATAGGGTTACGATTTGAGGCAAAGATGACTGCATCATCAGCGTGACAATAGAATGTTCCCGAGCAAGGCGTGGAAGGTGTTAAGGTAAAGGAGAATAGTAAGGGCCCAGAATGGAGCCCTGGGGAACCCAGAAAAGATGGGACAGATGTCTGAGTAGGTCCCATTAATTTTACACGCTGTGAGCGTCAACAGATAACTGGTGCACCAGGAGATAGGCCCAGCAGCAAAACCAGAGAGACTAAGGGCATCAAGAAGGGAGGGGTGGGAGACAGTGTCAAAGCTTTCGAGAGGTCAATGAGGACAGCACCAGCCAGAGAACCAGTGTCTAAGGAGGGTGGAAAGTTGGAGAACTCTAGGAGGGCTGTGTTGGTACTGTGGCCTGCTCAGACGCCATGCTGCTCAGGACAAAGGACATTGTGGGTGGAGAGGTAGTCAGAGATTTGAGAGCCACCACTTTTCCAAGGCCTTGGAGAGAGGAGAGAATAGAGATCGGTCGATAGTTTCCAGCCAGCCCTATCACCACCTTTAAAGATAGGGGTGACAGTGGCAACTTTCCAGGCAGTTGAAACCTTCCCAGGCAAAGAGAGTGGTTGATGAGGCATGTGATCGGGGTAAGGACTGTGTCTAAGACCAGCCGTAGGATACACGGATCCAGGGTGTCACTGCCTGTACTATTACTCTTGAGGGCAGTGACAAGGTGCCTAAGTTCTGGGCAGAAACACAGCGGAGGAGAAAATAAGGGTAGAAAGATTTACGGCAGGTGCTGGGGAGGAGGGTCAAAAAATTTGTAGGGAGGATAGGGCTAGGTCAGTGAATGAGGTGTTGAGGTGGTTGGCATGAGGACTGGGTCTGAGGAGACTGCCACCATTAATGTTGATCTGGGTGGGTGGGGGGAGTGCACCCCATTTAACTGTTTAATGTTATCCCAGAAGGTTCTGGGATTCCCCCATGAGGCAGTGAGTGAGGACCGATAGTGCTCAGACTTGGCCTTTCTGATGGCCGAGTGCACTTGTTTGACGGCAGCATATAACGCCTGTCATTAGGCGCCAGTCTCAATGGCACGGTGCCATAGGGTTGTCCCTATGTTTGAGCTGGTGGATCAAAGCTGGGGCAACCCAGGGCATTCTTCCTTTTAGAACGGCGTGGTCAACACTGGGGCAAAGATATCACAGGCATTATTAAAAGTTTGGGTAAAGAAGGAGAGAGCTGTGTCGATGTCAGGAGTTGCCTGTATAGGAGACCAGTCAATTTGGGACAGAAGTTCCTTAAGTTTTATCAGTCCACCAGGTATTAGATGCCGCTGCATGTGGACTGTGCTATGGGTTTGGGGACTGAGGTTGACCAGTGGAATAGAATGGGGGAGTGATCGCTGAGAGAGTCTGGGAGGACTTGTACATTGGGGATCCGATTAGGGTGGTTGGTGAGTACCACATCAAGCAGGGTACTGGAGCCTCTCTGGGGTTAGTCCTGGTAGGGTGGGTAACTAGTTGCGTTAGGTCTATTGCAGAAAAGGAGTCTCGGGTAGAGGAGGAGGAGGGGCTGAGCCAGTTGACATTTAAGTCACCCACCAGAATTTGATCAGCGGAAGGAGGTAGAGAGGTAAGGTATTCTGTAAGAGAGGCAATGGCCTGCGTTTGGTCCCTGGGACAATCATCTTTAAAACAGTCTCTCAGTGGACAGGAAATGGAATACGTGCTTTGTTCCTGTACAGTGCATCAAGCCTGAGGTGGAGCACATGGTGTATGGCATCAATATACACCAAGAATCAAGATGTCAGTCCAGCCAGACACTGAGGTACTTAAAAGAGGATACATCCTCAATCATAGCACTATCAAGGGTGTGAAATAAAGAGACAGTGGTGATTCTTGTAACCCTCTGTTGGGCACCAAAAGTCATGGAAACTGTTTGTTTTTGGCATTGAGGGACAGTTTGCTAGACTAGAACTGGCGCAAATAGATAAGTGCTACGTGCAGTTTAACACAGACAAAGATTAAGTAATACTGTTGATTGTGAGAACGAATAAAGAGACTTTTACTTTGGTTTTGACACATGGATCATGTTTAGGGCTGTGAGAACCTCTAAAAGTTCTACCTTGAAAATGTTAAGGGTCGAACCCAAAAAGTTCAATCAAGTTCTACCTGGGTCTACCAGATAGAACTGGTAGAACAAGCTTTTACTTGGTTCAAACTAAACAGTACAAGATACAAAAGTTCTACCAGGCTCTACCTAGTTCAAGCCACACTCTCCATCATAAACGTTTGTGCCATCCTACCCAGCCACTTCCCATGCCCCTTCCCTTACCAGAACGAAGTCTTCAAGGCACAGCCACATTGTGTGCCCCAGTCATCTGCCCCTTCTCTGCTCCATTCCCTGGTGGTGTTAGTGGTGGTAGTCGGGTGGGGGGTGCTCAACTTTCAACCATGTGTCTGTGGTGCAGCTACCACAGCCTTCTGGTTCCAAGAGTGGCTGCTGGTCTATCAAAAAAAAATCCTTTTGCCCAATCTTCAAGGGGCACAGCTGTGATGTATAGGGAAAGGCATCACCAGTAGAAAACAGGACGTTTTTATCCCTCTGTACAGACAGTTGGTGAGACCCCATCTGGAGTACTGTGTGCAGTTCTGGAGACCCCATCTCCACAAGGACATAGACAGGATGGAGGCAGTCCAGAGGAGGGCAACTGAAATGGTGCAGAGTCTACAACAGTAGCCATATGAAGAGAGACTAAAAGAGCTTAATATGTATACCCTTGAGGAAAGGAGGGAAGGGGGACAGGATAGAAACTTTTAAGTACCTCAAGGGAATCAACAAAGTCCAAGAGGGTAGCATCTTTCAGAAAAAGAGATGTGCAAGAACAAGGGGAGACAATTTGAAGATAGAGGGGGGACGGCTCTGGGGCAATGTGAGGAAGTATTTTTCACAGAGAGGATGGCGAATGCATGGAACAGCCTTCCTGTGGAGGTTGTGGGGTCAAAAACAGTTGGGGAATTCAAGAATGCATGGGACAGACATAAGGCAGTTCTTGTGGAGGGTAGGAAGAAGTAGGCTGTTGGTTAACTAGGATCTGCAGCTTATCCAATAGGTAGTGAAATGGGCAGACTAGGTGGGCCAAGTGGTCCTTATTTACCATCAAAATCTATGTTTCTATGTGTGTGTCCCATCCTTAGTTTCCCCAGCCTTGTTGTCTGAAAACTAGGCTAGCCAGGTGCTGCCACATTATATGGGGGGAAGTGAACATCACAGTAACCATTATACGAGACCGCAGTTCTTCCCATGCTGAGCATGACAACAGTGCAGGTTGGGGTGGGATTAGTGTTAGTGTGTCTAATTGCAAAAGTCACTCTGACACAAGTACTGCCTTAAATTATCTTGTTATCATTCAGCAAGCATGGCATATAGAAACTGTTGTCACACGCTGGATATTGTGCTTCTCCCCCCTGCCACCTAATGGCACACATTGGGCTGACCTCCTGGCAAGGACAGCATGAGTTACGGCTGGGTGAACAAATGATGGAGGCACACATACTGCAGTGACCCTGCAGTTGTGGACAACAGATTTTTTTATGGACCAGCAACTCCAGGAAGTGGGAAGGGAACCGTCAGGCACTGCCCCATACAGGACCACACCAAGCAAGTTACACCCCTTGATGTTCCAGGACTAGAGAGCATGGGATGAAGCTGGAGGGGGGATGATTCAGAGGAAACATGGGAAAGAATTTCTTCACAGAACGGGTGGTGGACAAGAGGAACACCCTGCCAGAGGAAGTGGTGGGGGCTGAAACAATCATGGGATTTAAGAATGCATGGGATAGACATAAAGGAATTCTGGAGGTCAGGGGTAAGGGGCAACAGACTTCTAGGAAAACATAAACTGAACTTACAAGCTCAAATGGGCAGACTGGGTGGGCCATAGGCCTGTATCTGCCGACACTGTCTATGTATCTATGTATCAAGTGTGTGGAAGTTCTATGTGCTGTTCATTAAGACACTACTGCTCCATCCCAGGCCTGAGCCACATCCCCATGCCATTGCTGCTCCCAACCCACCTGAAATGGTTTAGCACCCTATTGCTATGTGATGATAATAATTTAAAAAAAGAAAAGGAAAAGAGCAGCAGCCGTGGTACTGAAAGGATTTACTCAATCATTCTCACCTACACACAAACTCTACGCCTCATTGGACTCATTAATTTACAGAGCTAGCTAGCTCATACACAAAATACAGTATAGCTCAAAAAACATTGAAATAGTCCATGAAACCTAGCTGCAATGTTCTTCTTTTCCTGCTAGATTAAACTGTAAGCATGAAAAAGTAGTACACATTATATTGGTGGACTGTACCTGGCTGGGTTGGCCCCAGCAATGCCCTCTGCTTCATCCACATCCCAGTCCAGTACCCCTCCATTGTGACCGAGACCTCCTATGTCTCTGATCCAAGCAAAATCACTATCCTCATCAAACCTGCCATTGTGATCATTGACTCACTCTCTTCTCTGCAGTCTGACTGGGATAGCTACAGGTACAGTGGGGCAGGGTAGCAGCCTTCTACAGCCACAGGCTCCCCTGCATGTTTGACTAACTGACCATGACAGGGAGACCATCACACTCAGACTAATAAAAATGGCACGGGGTCATAATGTCATGGTCAAAACCATGCACTGCAACAATGTCGTATGCAAAGCAGCGTGTGGCAAAACAACACTGGCACAACATGCTGACCACCACAAGAACAGCGTACCCCAGAGGAATAACTTAATTTTTGCCTGCGGCTACAACCCCCGCTTCCTCTGATGTGGGGAGCTTCACCTCCCACATCCCCCAGACTAATTATAATCAACTCTGGAGCGTCGTGGACGTCGGGGGACTCAGGCCAGAAACATTTTGCTTTTTTAAGCATTTAAGCAAAAAAAAGCCACAGCAGAATGGGACCTGGGGAGACTCGAACCACAGCCCCAGATCCCTGACACCACCAGAGGCAGGTGCTCTAGTCACTCCACCTGGGGAGCAGCTCAGCCAGGCACTGCCCTGGCAGCATCCTTCACTTTCCTTACTGGCAGCCTACAGCAACAGGGGTAGCAGTTCTTACCACATGCTCTAAAAACCCCCTGTTGCTGTAGAACCATTAGCACTTCTTACAGTGTTGCTTTTTATTCATGGTTTAATCTGTGCTATACTCACCCCGTACCATACAAATGGTGGTTATCACCAAGCTACAAGTGCTGGCTCCCATGTTCATGCTTTGGGTAACCGGAAACTGGAAAAAAAAAATAACAGAGGAGGGGACATGGATGCTGGGCAGACCAATGCACAAATCAACTCCTCAGTATTCCTGATCTGGCTGATTTGCTCTGCTCTGCCCTTTATGCCCCCACAAGTAGTTGTACATACTCACATTCCAGTGGGACTTGAGCTGGCTCCAGCTTAGCTAATTGCATTAAGTGAATCAAAGTGTATATAGTACATGCTCAGTGACAGCTCAGTTCGCAGCTGGCCATGTTGGAGAGAGGAGGGCTGTGCCTGTCTCTGACTCAGGTTCAGAATGGGCAGCGGGGTGGTGTGGCACTACTTGCTGAGGATGGGGGTCTACTGGACCATGAGGGAATGCATGTTCATTCTTTTACTGGGGATAGGGAGGAGTCTACTAGAGCACCAGGGATTGGTGCCATTTTCAAATACAAGGGATTGGGTAGGGGGAGGGACCACTTGACACCAGGGGAATTGAACATGGATATCAGGTGTGTAATCTGGTTGGGGGGACCACTGTCCACCAGGGAATGTATAAATACATTTGCATATTTGTTCAGGGTGGTGATCGGCAGGGGGATGGACAACTAGCCATCAGGGAGGATATAAATAAATGTATATCTTTGATGCTGATCAGTGAGGGGTGACACTAGCACCAGAGCAGGTGCTCTGTCAGTATCAGGCTAATAATCAGTTAGGAGAGGTGCCACAGTACTTCCACTAGCCATTAGGATTGCAGGGGAAGCAAGGTCTTGGTCAACAGTATTTGCTCCATGCAAGGGGACCCCACAAAATGCCCTTGTATGGAGCAAATACTTTGTGAATGGGACAGTGCTGATATTCATGTACTCTATTCTGCATTTGCATTGAGGCCATCTTCACATTTTGCCCAAGCGCAAACCCATTTTGGGCATGCAAACCAGGCTTTTGTGAATACCAGCTCTGTGCAAAACAGGGTTTGCGCTGGGGCAAGGTTTGTGAATCTAGCCCCTGGTTTTCTGGAGGGAATGAGAACACAGTAAAATAATTTTGTTTTTCAGTTATAATGGAATACAGTACATAACCTAGATATGGGCCGCCCTCAAGGCAGTAATTGGCAGCTTTGCAATATATTTCCAAATTAAATATCAGAAACAACTTAATAACAAGTTGAAGGTTCTTAAATAGACAAATTGGATTATATATATTTGACTTTGGACATAACTAAAGACAAAAAAAAAACTGATTCAGTATTTGGGACTGTCACTTTCAAATAATATTCAATTAATGGGCCCTATATACGATGCCAACATGCCATGGAAACTGGGCGCATTGGAATCAATGCCACGGAGTGGGGTCCTGTGGACCCTGTGTGGCATTAACAAACTTGGCACGAGACAGTTATGCACCCAATCCCCTGGCCACGTGAACAGCAAACATGCCAGGGGCAGGTGGGAGGGGTGCTGGGGGCAGGCTGGAACTACACACTAATCACAAAGGCACATAATGCTGTCCACAGGGGGCATAGTGCGGAGCAGGGTATGGCAGCCAGGACCGTGCCATAACCCATTGCATGCCCCCAAAGTCTTCACCCACCAGACATGGCGGGACTGGGAGGCAACCCTCCATGCTGCCCTAGCCCACATGGTAGATGGGGAGGGCTGGGGAAGCTATTCAGGCGCGTGCCCTCTAAACACAGCATTGTGGTCCCTCAATGCAGATCCGCACCCAAGCAGTGCACCTGTCCTCCCAGTTCTTGACCTCCCAACCCCCCCACCAACACATGTCAGTCCTGCCCTGTATGGTCAGGGACTCCTGCCCCAACAGATGATACCCCCACAAGATCCGCATCACGGGACCCCCAGTGGAGCCCTGGCCCAGGTCAGACAGTCTTTTTGCCGCCCCCACTGTCCAAGGAAGCCAGGAGCAAAACAAAACCCAACATGGCAAGGATAACCATTGTTGTGTGTGAAGTACCCACATCCTGCACTGCACAGCATGTGCACCCCTACCTCAGCCCTGTGCGCCGGCCCCCTCAGTGATGGTCAGTGTCTCCCTCACCCCCACAGCACTGACACCCCTCATACCTGGTAGTTGGTGCCGTGGCTGGGACAACCAGTGGCACAGCCCACCTCACACCTCCTCGGGTGCCAGTCATTCAAGTGATGCTGGGAGTGCACCCTTATATATACAGTAGGTAGCACAGTCCTAGCAACAGTTGGACATCTGGTGGCCAAGGAGGTGTCAGGAGGAATGTGCCGCTGGCTGTCCAGAGTAGAGGTATGGGGGCTGGGGGGTAGTGTTGTCAGTGGTGCTGGGGGGTGAGGGACCACTGAATACTAATGTGGGGGTACCAGTGTCAGGACTCTGGGTGTTGTGGATGGGTCACCTGTGTGTGCTAGGGGGATGTACAATGTTGGGACTGGGCACCTCAGTGTTTGTTTGTCATCAGGGGCATGCTTCATGCATATGGATTGGGCTGCCTTGTGGTGGGGTGGGTGTGTGTATACCGCCATGGGAGCACCGACCATCTTGTGTTGGGAGGGTTATGATGGCATTACTGGCATGAGACAACACTGTGTTGAAGGCATGTGCATGGCCACACGGGGATGAGACAGACATGTGCAGGGGGTGGGGGCAGTCAGGCATGGGGTGGTGGGTCATCAGTGCGATGTGTTGGTGCTGTTGGCTTCAGGGGCATTGCTGCATGGATCTAGGTGCCTACAGGGCTATTCACACACCTGGATCCGTGCCATGCAAGTGTTCCACGCAGGGACCCAAACAGGCATCCGATTGGATGCCTGCCTGGATTTGCATCCCCACCCCCGGCCACCCTGCAAAGTCCTGCATGCCGTGGAAATGGAGCCATAGACAGGTGGTGGACATTAGTGAATAACAGCCAGCACATGAGCAGGATATGCACCTCTGGCATGTACTTCCCACCTGTTCATGCATAGGGCCCATTGTCCTTTTGAACAACCCATTATCTCACATGTATGTTTGGTGTTTTTTAACCTTTTTTATCATACATGCATTAATTTTACTTAATTATACTGGTGTTAGTGCCGGTATATCTAGGGTTGAGTGCAAACTTCGGTGTTAAATGTTTGAACTTTAATAACTTGGGAACTATTCAATGGATTTGCATGAAATTTGGCATGCATAATCTCCAGGGTAGGTCTCCTGATGTGGAATATTTCATGTGAATCCTATGTGTAGTTTCTGAGATTCAGAATGTCAAAAAGCCATATATTTACCAGATTTTTGCCATTTCTTTGTCCACCCATATTTCAGAAATGGTTTTAGGTTGGGGTCTGCAATTTTCAGGGTAGAAAGCCTTTGCCTCACAGATGTGCCTTTGAAAATTGGGTGAAAAAAATCTTAATCCGTTCAAGTTATTTAATTTTGAAATTTACCATTATTTGCTATGGGAAAAGTTAGACCTTCTGCAGGAAAATGTTTTTGTTTTTGCAGGAAGTACTCCATTTTTGCATGTAGCCTATTTTGTTTTCACAGAGCTCGGCTGTGTTCGCAGGAGCTACTGTCATTTCGCATGTAGGATCACATAGAGCCTACTGTATTTTTGGAGAGCTCTGTTGTGTGCGCCATCTTGTTTTCCCATTAGCAAGAGACTCAAAATAAACTGCCACGTTCTCTGTATGAGAACAGCAGCATTTTCTTGACTTCTGCAGCCACAGCTGGAACCTATGCTGCTGGCTGCAGGATTATGTTTCAGCCGCCATTTTCTATGGTGTCTACTGGCACCCCCCAGCCACTGATCACTGTGCCCTATCCATGGTGTCTAGTGACATCCCCTCCTCATTTTGCCCTGGTGTCTAGTGGCACCCCCTCTTCCAATGTTTATTTATTAATATAGTCTGACACTGGGATGCCCACCCCTGGTGTCAGATGTCCCCCTGCAGTCACTTGTCTTATTATTTTTACCAATATTGAGCAGCCCAATCCCTGTGTTGGCAGTAGAAGCCCCCCCTTCCCAGCAGTGTAGGATACTGGGAGCCCAGTCTCAGTATCCCAAAATACTTCTATTTTATCTGTAAGAAAGAAAACCATCCCCCCAATGCCTTTTTTTTGTTTCACCTTAAAAAAAGAAAATGGTCCCTCATTGTCCCCCTTCCCCATCCTGAGCCTCCCACTGAGCACCCACCGCCCCTTACTCTATATTACCTCCGGAGGTCTTCTGCTGTCATCTTCTGTGGACCCAGACACATCCGTATTCTTCAAAGCTGAACTGCAAACTGAGGAATCATGGTAAGTGCTGTATAATGTACAGTATTTCAATAGCGTTTTGAACATATGTTCATAACTATGTCATTATCAGGTATTTTTTTCACCAAATTTTCAACATGGGCTTTTTTGGACCCCACCTCATGAACACTGTCACTGTCATTTCTTTAATTGTGAAAGCAAAAAAGCAGAGCCCCATCCACTGTGTATAATCCCGGTACAGCAACAGGCAAGAGGCAAGGATATGAGCAAAAAGAAATTTAATGACCAAAATGCAGGGCACAAAATCCCAAACTGCAGTAGTGCCACACAGGTGCGTGACCCCCAAACTCACAAGACCCAACCAGTTTCGTTCATGCACGCTTCCTCAGGGACGGCCTTAGCCCACTACGTGCCTGTAATAAATACAGGTCATTTTAAAGACACAGTGACCAAAAAAATTTTTACTTAGTGTGATATAGTGATAAAAAGGTTAAGGAAAAAACTATTGCTGAGCTGGAAAATGTTAGACAGTTACAGGCTACATTTATGTCACAATATCAAATGTCACTAGCATCTCTTCCTAACTCAAAAAACTCAAAAACTGACAGTAATAACAGGGGACATTCAGTGGCAATTAGATGGGGCCATGTTAAATTAATTTGAGTATAATATACTGGTTGTTAACATACCATACCTAATACTTAATTAGTAAAGTGCTCCATACAAACACATATTAGATAATAAATTATTATTAACATACAAATGAGGCCAGATAGAAAATAGAAAATTACTATTTTGAAAAAAATAAGAATGTGAACAATGCAGTCATCATCCAGAGACTACAAAATCATCAGAAAGTCCTATTTCTTCTTTTCAGAAAAGGCGTAATATCGAACGAATCATTCAAGCCAGGGTGGACTACAGAGCCTAGTTGGACAATCCAAAAGGCTTCTCTGCACAACAATAGGTTGTCCAAATCCCCCCACGCACTCCAGCACTCATCTTTTCAATACCACAAAATGCAAACACATGTGCAGTATCATCCCCAGAGTTCAAAATATATTTAGCCAAAGCATTCCTCTCATCCCTACACCTGATATCACTAAGGTGTTCACATGTCTTAGTCCTTAAGGGGCGTGTCATTTTACCTACATAAAATGCTGCACAACTACACAAAGCCACGGATACTGTACCTGTAGTAGCACAACTGATGAATTTCCTAATGTTAAATGTATTCTGGGAGTTGACAGAGGAAAACTGTTTGGTCCTAGTGATACTGCACAAAATTTGCAGTGTCCACAGTTGTAGCACCCAATGGGTGATGGTGGCAACCAACGAGAGCTACAGTAGGTCTTGCTGTAGGTTGGAGAGAATGTACTTTGCCTCACTTATAAACAATCCTGGGGGTGGCCACAGTATCATGTAATGCAGGGTCCAAGGAAAGAATATGCCAGTGTTTTTCCAACACTGACTGATTCTTACCTCAACTGGTACCTGAATTGGTACCATACCAAAACTTTGTTAATGCATCAGTTAGGGTTGTTTCTAAAGCAACAAAAGCAGGGAAATGCAGTATTAGGGTTTCCAACCATAACATCCCACCCCCACCCTGCAGACACTGACAGGCATCGGGAGGGTGTTCCTTAGGGTTGCCAGCCCTTATGCTCACCCCATTCTCCTATACTGTGTCCATCTCAGCTTATTTACTTATGCAATGGGGTGAGCATTCGGGCTGACAACCCTAAGGCACCCCCCGATGCCTGTCAGTGTCTGCAGGGTGGGGGTTGGGTGTTAGGGTCGGAAACCCTAACATCACATTTTTCTGCTTTTGTTGCTTTAGTAGCAACCCTATCTGAGGCATTAATGATGTTTTTTGCAATGAATAATCATGTACACAAGGGCCATTGTTTGTTACATGTTATTTATTAAACGTAGATTCATGTCCTACCTGCAGACATTCTAGCCAGTTATAGCTTTTGTCAAGGTTATATAGTTACCATTTGTTTGGTGTTTCTACTAAAGCTTTGTAAATAATGTTCTCATCTACTCATAATGTTCTAAAAAGTCAAAGTCTAGGTTGAGAATTCATACTGAGGCTAGTCAGTCAAGATATTATTGAATTCACAACACGATTACATAATAATGTTTCATGTATTCCATTAGTAAATTAATTATACATACTGTACATATCAGAGTGAATGCTTTCTAGGTACTGTAATGGCAAACACAATATTTATTCCAAGTGTCAACATTCTTAGTATACAATGATAAAAATGTCTGATGTAAAGTATTTAGTGTAATGTTCCACATATGTAGATAGCGGTTCACACCAGGGGCTTGATATTCAGAAGTTTGCATGGGAGCTAACTGGTGTTTGCCCATGCAAACAGGACTTTGCACTGGAGCCCAATATTCAAAGGGCTCTTTTGCACTGGCAAATAGGGGTAGCACCTGCACAAATTGAATGGGGGGTATTCAAATAGTAGGGCGGGGACAGGAATATTGGTGAAAACTGATACTTAGTATATTTGCACAGTACAAGAGGGGTTTGTGTGGTCCTTTTGTGTCATGCAAATACTGCAGATGAAAGCCTCCTCATATGCCGTGCAACCCCAATGGCTGCCAGAGGTACTGCAGCCAACCTACAGGCTGGCCATTGTTCCATGTCATAATAGCAATTGCAAAACAGCGACCACTATTATGGCATGTGTATATCGCTGAAATGCTTTTTGGCAATATACAATTCTCGGTGACCCCACTTTGGTAACACTTAGTGTTTCTGAGGTGGGGCTAAACCCCCCTGCTTTTATATTGTCAAATACAGAGGGGTACATATCGAGGAGGAGGCAAAATGCAGTGGGGTTGGGAAACAAAGGCAGGTACAAGCAGTGGCAAAATACTCACCCCTGGTTCATTCTGAACCCAGTGCATACTGTACCACAGCCAGCCACCCTTACCACCATACCACAGGGTTGGCTTGGCTGCAGCAGGCTCTCCTTCCTATCTAAACCCTCCTTCCTATCCCTCCCCTACACCTCTGCATCTCTCCCCCTTACCGGTTGCTTTCCTTGCTATTCCATTGCTACCTTTGCCAGGTAGCTGATGATGATCGCGCTATAAATGAGTCACTGTTTTTACAGTCTCTCATTTATTATCGCAATCATCACTGGAGGACACTGGCCACTGGGGAGCATACCCACCCTTGTGATCTGTTGCACCCCACCTCTGACTGCCAGCCCCGCCATTAAAATAAAAATCCCTGTTGCCAGTGGTCTCCCCTTACTCCAATCCCCAGCCCCATATGAAAACTTATCATCCCTGGTGCTAGTGGTTTCCCCCACTTTTCCCCATCATCAGCCACAAAGTGACATATAGAATCCCTTGTGCTAGTGGTCTCCCTTCCTCTGATCTGCAGCCACATATTAAAAAATTAACATCTGTGGTGCTAGTGGTCCCCCGCACTCTCCGATCACCAGCCCCAAATCACATTAAGAATCACTGGTGCTAGTGATGTCCCCCAATGACTATCCTGGAATTAAAACAAAACAAATCTCCCTGGTGTCTAGTGATCCCCCCACCACAGCATAGGGAACTGCCCTACTCATCATATCCTTATTGGCAGTGCCGCTAGTGCATATGGTGACTGGCATTGTCCTCCTCATATGTCATTGGCTGGTCACCATATGTACAGGCAGGGAGCATACCTGTTAATTATAGGGCAGAGTGACATGCCCTGCCCTACAAATAAGAGGCATGCTCTTGCCTGTATATATGGCAGCCAGCCAAAGAGGTGTGAGAAGGACTGTGCTGGTTGCTGTATGCACCTGCAGCACTACTGATAAGGATACCATGAGTGGGGATCCCTGGTGCCATGGAGGGGAGGGGGGACACTGGATGCCAGGGAGGGTTTTTGTTTTAATTTCAAACTGCCAATTGGAGGACAGGAAATCACTAATATCAGGGATTCTACATGTCACTTCGAGGCTGGGGATTGGACAGTGGGGGGGGCACTAGCAGCAGGGTTTCTAAATGAAACTTTGAGGCTGACAATTGGATGGTCAAGGGGACCACTAGCACCAGGGATTCTGTATGTCACTTTGGGGCTGGCGATCGTTGGGGTGGGGCACTAGCACTAGGGATAGCTACAGGAATCATGGACCTTGGGGGGGCAGAGCCATGCTACCTGCCTCTGGAACCAATGCAAATGGGTCCATAATGGGCATGAAAATGAACCCTTAGTGCCTTGCATGCCCAATGGGCTCATTTTCATGGATACCTTTGAAAACTGCTAATAGCACTCTGGTGCTATCAACTCCTGAGCTCAGCTTTGGAAGCCATGTCGGGGTGGTGCTACCTGACTTAGCACTGTGCCGGCGTGGCCCTGTATTCAGTTGGTACTGCCTTACTGAATATAGCATCATCAGACCCTAGGGCAATAGCACAGCACAACGCAAACATTTGCGCTACACTTTGCACCTTTCTGAGTATCGGGCCCCAGGAGTTAATTACTGAACTAATACAGTGGCCAGGGGTGTAAGTAGATGTTTGTGAATATTAGATCTTTTCTATATACAGGAAGAACAAAACAGTCCTAAGATTCGTATTTCAGAAAATGCTGTATGTGTCCTATAAGAAGGCAGGGCATTACATACCTTAGCAGACCTCTTTCTGAATTTTACAAATTATTTTAGTCAACTGTCCTGTTCAGTCATTGAAAAAGTTAAAAGGAGTGTTAGATGAAGTGATAGGATAGTATTGCAACAGGAAAGTTGTTGGATCCACAGAGAGACATAAATCTGTGGGCCCATTTGTTTTGAATAAAGATCTAAATTGCAAAGCTTTTTGTAATTGGATACTGGAACCTAAAAGGTGTGATTAGCATATTCTTAAATTGATTAAACTGATTTAAAAAATAGTATGCTAAAGCACAGCTCAAGGAAAGGTAATAGTGCTCAAACTTCAAATGTGTGGGCTTTCTAATGTACAGTTAAGATTCAACACCTTCTGATACCACCTTCTGTTAGTAGAAGGAAGCAGCTTCTTGCCTGAATTTTTTTTAAATTTTAAATGTGTTCAAAAATCGACAGATTAACGTACTGAGGAAATATAACACATAAGCAGATATTCTTCCATTCTAATTCAGTAATGTGAAAGATGAGTCCCCCATAATTAAACACATTGTTCCTATAGAAACTATTAGAAGCTGACCCAGTGGTGCTGAGGGCTGGGGCACTGGATGCCTTACCTCGCACTATGCCAGTGACCCATGTTTGGGAATGAGCACGGGCCACTGGGGGTTGGCAGGGGTGGAGAAGGATCGAGCATCTGAAGGACTGCTCTCCTTCTCTAGGGAGGGGGGATGCCAGTGGTCGGTTCCAGACTGGCCCCTAGTGGAGGCTAGGGGGCAGCGTGCCGACACTGTAGACAAGGGGTGAAGATGGGCCGACGCCTCGAGGGAGTGCAGGCAGATGCATGTGCGCTCCCTCATCAGTGTCATTGCATGCCTGCTCTGGGGGGGATCCAATCAGAAAGCCAGGAAAATGGTCCCAGTCACTGCAGAGTGAACAGCTGCCCACTGCAGGCCCTGGCCCTGAATGGTGCATCCCCGGACGCTGGATCCTGTTCGAGGTGAGTTGAGTTGGGGCTCCTCACAGCTCTGCCATGGAGGGAAATCTGTGGGGGAAGATGGGGATGCAGCCTGGTGTTGGGGTGCGGGGCTGGGTTGGTAGCCGCAGATATGAGCCAACTAGGACCGAGGGAGAAAAAGTTACACGTAAAAAAAAGAAACTATTAGAAAAGGAATGAACAGTTACAAAGATAAATAACTAAATAAATTACTCACAGGCCTGCACCCCATGGCATACCAATTAAATACGTTGGAAACAATGAAAGACTATGTCAAGGGTCTTAAGGCACAATGTCAGCTGAGATATATTTAGTGCATGCATCACTAAAAAAAGAGGAGTAAGTAACTCTGTGTATTCTAATTTATAACTCTGGCGTACACCATGCATTTCTACTAAAGAAACTGGCTCCAAAAGTGTTGGAAGGGCACCACTGGTGCCAGGGCTGCCACAGTTCTGGGAATTTGGGTGACTGGAGTCTAAGCACTGCAGTAATACATTCCATGGATTTGATATCACAGACTTTCTGTTTCCATTGGGCAGATGTCAGTGGCTGAGGTGATAACCAGTGTAGTACTAAACATTTGAGGGCTGCAACCATAAGAATTTTGCTTAGCTTAATTGTATTGAGGGGCCACGGAGGAGACCAGGGAAGCTAAGCACAAAATTGGTAAAAATAAAAGGGATTTGATGCCCTAAAACTGCCTGCATGGCAGCATGGCTAGTTTGCCAATAAGAGCATATGATCAGGCAAGCCCCAAAAATTTGAATGTATGAGCCAATTACCCCACACCATAGTGCTTAGTAATCACTGGTGTATGGAAAAAACACACAAAGATCTTCCAATTATAGTCTTTCCACAATGGACAGGCAGTGATCACCCAACCCCTCTGCAACCTTCTCTTCCAAAGCTCTGGAGAGATGGGCAATCCAGACTTCTCCTCCCACTTATATCTTAAGAAGTCTGTAGGTGGACTCTGTATTTTGACAAGTAAAGCATATAAACCAGATATTGGGTGGGACCTGTCTTTCAGTTACTAACCAGTTTTTGTTTGGAGTAAATGTTGGTGTTGCATGAGGAAATGTCGAGCCTGCAGGAACCTATAATGGTCCTCTCATTTTAAATGAAATTTAGCTTGGAGTTCTTGAAAAGACAAACAATGTTGTCCCCGGACCAACTGACTAAATCTAGTGAGACCCTTGATCTCCTAATATTTGAAGCCCATATCAAATGATAGTGAGGTAAAATCATCATGATATCTGATAAGGGTCAAGGGGCCCAATGTGTTTGGGGTTCTCGTGGCCCATCTTAATTTAAGCAATATTTTGATTATATACTTAGTCCAAGGGTTATGAGCATCTCACAGAATACCATTCAGGAACACCCATGTTGGTATGGTCTATAGAGGGTAACGTGAGAGTTCAGATATCTCCATAAAGTACCATCCAGCTTCCACACATTGTTTAGTCCTCAAAGTCAAATAACCCCCCTGAACAGCATAGTGGTATTTATGAAGGTCTGGCAAATCCAACCCATCCTGATCCTTAGGGAGATATAATAACTTTTTAGTTAGTCTAGGTTACCTGCCCAGCCATACAAAACTAGTTAATTCAGTTAGTAGATTATTCCAATAAATTTGGGGTATGGAAATTGGAAGGGTTTGAAAAAAAAACAAAAGTTGGAGGAGGATATTCACCTTGCTAGACTTCATGCGACTGTATAGAGTTAAAAGAACGAGTTTCCATCTAGCTATGTCTTGGCGAAGGGAATCCAGTAATTTATGATAACTGTCCTGTAAAAGACGTGATATATAAGGTGAAATTATAATTCCAAAATAACAAAAATGGTTATGAGTGGCCCAGGAGAAGGGAAAGGTATGCTTGAATCCCACAGGGGTGAACCGCTGAGTATCATCACCTCTGATTTATTTATTTATTTTTTGTACACTTTGTTTATGCTCCTACAGTCACTATCCCTGGACACTCTCTGGTGTGGCCACTCGATCTCCTGCTTTCTCCCGCCCTGTCTGAAGTCCTCTCTCCTTGCTCTGGTGGGCCAGGCCCTTGATGCCCAGACTGCTCAACCCCCCCCAGCTCTGAGTCCCCTAGGGTGGGGCCACCAACTTCTTTCTGGTGCTCTATCTAGAATCTGATAGAGCGGCCAGATGACAGGGCACCAGAGGAGGTGAGAGACCTGACGGTGGTCCTGGGTGAAGAGTCCTGGGACCCAACTTTGCCTACAAGGGATAGAGCCTTTTTTTTTCCATTTTCTCCCCTTGGGATGCAGTGCGTAATGGCATCCTGTGCAGCTGACACCGCTGAAGCCTGCCGACATCCTGCCCCCTTCTGCGGTATGACATCTGAGGCACCCCTGGTCTCCACCAGAGGCCACTACTGTGCCAGGCGCTCCCAACAACTCACCCCAGGAGAGGAGAGCAATCCTCTGAATATTTGATCCTCTCCTTCCCCTGCTGACCCACGATGGTCCAGGTCCATTCCTGAAGCCGGGTCACCGGCGTGGCTTGAGGTGTGGCGTCCAGGGCCTCAACCCTCAGTGCCACTGGGCCATCACCTCTGATTTAGACAAATTAATTTTGTAACCTGCCAGGGAGCCAAATTGAACCAGTACCGCAAATAAAGGGAAAAGGATGATTCCAGCTCTCCCATGAATTTTTTCAAGTGTCATGTAATTTTATGCATCGATACAAGAAAAAGTAGCATTCACACGTATTATCGGTACAATAAAATACATTTTTTTGTGTATGTCACAACTAAGTTTTGATAATGTACTGAAAAAGCTGGTACCCATACCAGTAGAATATTACTGACACATACAAACAGTACCATCTGAACTAATTCTTAATGGCTGGACTGTAAGCTTTCATTAAAAAAAAAACATTCCAGCCCCAACAGGTCCACAGTTAGACTTTTTAAAGAAGAATTTCTTTACAATGTAATAACTTTGGAACCATTAGCGTTAGAGACTTAATTTTTTAAATGGAAGCTTTGAGTCAGCTAAGTAGATAGACTGGTAGTATATTCCTATAGTGATCATATATCAATATAAAAACATATAAAACATTTCATATCAATCTAAACAAACATACAATAGTTCACTAAATCTTTAAAGTTCTGTTCGTTTTAACAACATTTTATTTTGACGTATAGACATGTAGTCATGTAGCAACACTGGTGAACTGTATTGTTAGGATCTATACATGTTAATTGGACTCCAATATTTCATTTAAAAGAACTTATGCAGTGGGTTAAGGCTCTGAGCTGCAGATCTGGAGATCTGGGTTTGAATCCCACAGCCGCCTAGGTGCATACTGTGTGATTCTGAGCAAGTCACTTAACTTCCTTGTGCTCCAAGGTCGCATCTGGAAACAAGCTTTGGCTTAGTGTGCTACTCCTGGTTAAACAATGTTCCCTCTCCCTGATTAGCAGTTCAAGTGTTACAGCTTCCAATATATCATTTCAAGCATTATAAAATATCATTAAAGATCATTTTTGGAAATTGTCAGAAGATACCAGTGGGGGTTCTCTTTAAGAATAAACCCATTCTTTTTTAGTTTCACTCTTTTGTCAACTACTCAAAAAAGAGCACTCCTAAGGTGGTGATATAAAGCAACTTTTTATCTTTATAAAGGACACAACCTTCTATTATTTTCATCAAATATGTAAGACCTTTGCAGTGGTGTAGTCTGAGCAAATACATATGAAGAGTTGAACATCTTTGTTGAAGAAATGAGTGTCTCTCATAATATCATGGGTCTTTTATTTAGCTAAGGGCTTGATTTTGCACTAAAATGAACATTTTGCAACTTATTTTGTAGCTTTCTTTATGTATTTGGTGGCATCATTTCTACAGCAGCTTCTACACGTTATTCCTAGAATGGAGGTAAATTGAGAATTTCACCCTTGGAATGATGCTTTTACATGTTCGCTATAATTGCAATACCGGATTACTGTGACCTAGAGTGTTTTGTGATTTAATACAAAACATTATGGGTGCTGGGGGGAAGAGGGTGGAATTGGGGTGCTGACAGTGGATGGAAAGTGGGGGTTGCATTATTTACTGGGGTTGGGCTGGGGAAGATGGATGGGACACTGGGAAATAAGTAAGGGTGGGGAGAGGTTTTATTTTCAATTTTTACATAAATAACAAACACCTAAATATCGAATAGGTGATCATTTGGGTGACAAATGGCAAACATTCAACAAAATATTTGGGATAAGATATTCCCATGGCTCTAGGGCATGATCAAATTAGATATCTTAATATCAAATCATCTGTATACAGTATAACAGCTTAAATTAGTTAATGTGGAACAAAACACCCATGTTGCATTGTTCTGTTTTCTAGTCAAGAAGCATCAAAAGCAGAAGGCTCTGTGTGTTTTTGGATACACAAGGCAATGAAAGTTTCTGGTCTTCGGAAGGTTGCGATGTGCAGGATTCTACTGAAAGATACACCGTGTGTGCCTGTTCCCAATTGAGTACATTTGCTGTTCTAATGGGACTGGACTTGACTGATTTAGAGGTATGTAACTACATAAATGCTAGGGAAGGTTTGCACATAAATCAAAGATACTATATGTAAGACAGCATCACTATGTATGTGGACATTGTGAAACTGAATCATTTTGTTTGATGAAATATTCCGTTGACACATCAATGACTAAAAACAGAAGAAGACTATTGGTGACATTTTCAGAGTCATGTCCATTTTTCAGTCTTGGCTGCTGAAATTCATCCAGGGAGTCGGACCTCAAAAAGTTGGTCTAACTCCCATGATTGAATTCTGCAGTTGTGTCCAAAAAATGGACGTGATTCTCACAGTTGTGGCAGAAAGTGCCATAAACTGGAAATTGTCACAAATGCGTCCAGCTGTCTGTGAATAGGGCATAAACATGTGGACGCATTTACATGGATGAAAGTACAACACCAGCTCATTGAAAGATCCCACCCCATGAGCCCATTAAACTTACCCTGATGCCCCACTTTAAATTATTCTACCCTTCCAGAGCTCCCCCTGCCTTCTAACTCCCTTTTGCTCATAATAACCCAATTGAAGATGTCTCATTGTGTTTTGAACCCTAAATAATCCTAACACTGATCACATTACTCTGCAGACTGTTCTTCACCATTCACTCTGTAAAGAAATACTTTCTGAGGTCTCTTCTGAAATTTCCCCCTGTCCACCTTGAAATTGTGCCTCTTGGCAATTGTGTAGTTCTTCAACTTAAACAAATCAGTGACATCCTCCCTGTTATATACCTATATGTGTTTGTACATTTCTGTTACAGTCCTTTTTTCCTCCTGTCCTCCAGAGAGATCATGTTGATACTGTCCAGTCGCTCCTCACAGGTCTGACCCTGTTGTCCCTGAATTGTTTTTGTAGCCCTCCACCAGGTAGTCACTAACCTCTCCCTGTCCTTCCATAGATACAGATTCTAAAATTGTACACAAAACTCCAGGTGTGATTTATTTATTTTTTAATTTTTTATTTATTAAAATCTTGGCTGACACCTGTGAGCGGATGCTCATTGAGAGGTTCCACGTCAGATACATTAACACAAGAAGATACAATATAGTTACAGTGGTAGCCACAGACATTGCCAGCTATTTCCAGATTTTATGCAAACTTTCTAAAGAGTTTCTCTCTGCTGCCCCTACTGTTTAAATGCAAAAAGCATCAGATATTTCTGGAAATATCACAGAAATTTTGGGAAATAGTTGGCAGTGTCTGTGACTACTACTGTACAGTAGATTTTACATACAGAGTACAAAAAAATTCAACAGTACATGGGTTGCAATGACAAGCAGTTCACAAATTGCACTAAGACATTGTACATGGTATGTCAGCATCCTGCGGAAGAGAGAGAGGCACAGACAGACTGTTAGGGTGAGGTGGAGAGGGTCAGGGAGGGACAGTAGGAGCTGGGATAAGAGGGCAGAGGGAAAGAAAAGAGCAAGAGGTAGGGGGTGGGAGGCAACTACTAGGGCAAAGGGGGTGGGAGGCAAATGCTTGGGTGAAGACTTAACTTGGTTGGCCAGGAGTTGGAAGTGCTTAGGTAGACTAAAGCTGTGGGCACAGACTAGCGGGGGCACCTATGGGTACTATTGTCGGTGAGGTGCTGATGGAGATTACGCTTAAAGAAACCAAGGGCTGTGGCTCCAGCGATGTCAGGTGGTAGACCATCTGTCCACAGAGGGGCCCAGTGAGCAAAGGATCACTAGGCCATAGTTGTGTGGCACCTGGACACATGGAATACTTGTGTAGTTGAACTCCTGGTGTGCCTGGCATGTATAGGTGGTGACAGAAGGCTCAGAGCTCCTTGAGGAAAAAAGTTTAGTGAGACCTTTTTTGTGAGTAGGCAGGTTTAATAAAGTATTCTGTCCTTCAATTGAAGTCAGCCTGATTGTGCATAAAGCTCACAGGTGTGGGTGAGTTTTGGGGTATTAGTGAGCAGGTGGCAGGCTTTGTTTAAGGCTGTTGAGAGGTGTTGGAGTGCTGTGTCAGTAGCAGAGACATAGACAGCTAGGCCATAGTCAATCAAGGTGATAAGTGAACTATTAATTGTCAAGTTCAGAGCTTCTTAGCTCAGGCAATGTCTGTGCCTGTAGAGGATACTGATCTTGGTGTTGAAGGCTTTGGCCATGATGTCAATGTGCTGTGTGTAAGACAGGGCAGTGTCCAGTGTGATTCCCAGGTACTTGAAATAGGGGACTAGTTCCAGGGTGTTACTGGAGTCATTCTGAATTGCCAGGGGATAGCCTTTTAACTTATTTTGGGCAGTGGCGAAGGGCATGGTCTTGGTCTTTTTATAGTTCATGACCAGTTTTTGCACTCTGAACCATTTTTCAGCCACTGTGAAGCTGCTCTGGAGGTCGTTTTCCAGAATTGCGGGGTTGAGTTTGCTAGTAAAGATCACTGCATCATCTGCATACAGAAGCATGCGGCTATTGCAAACAGCTGGGAGGTTGTTTAGGAAGACACTGAAGAGTAACAGACCGAGTGTGGATCCTTGTGGTACCACTGATCTGACCGGTCGACTTTCTGATAGGATGTCCCCGGTCTTTACTTTCTGTGATCACAGGCTAAGGTAGCTACAAAACCATGCTATGGTTTCTAGGGCTATCCCTATATCTGAAAGCTGTTCAAGGAGGAGGACATGATGGACCATGTCAAGTGCCTTTGATAGGTCAACAAAGGCCGCCCCTACAGTGTGCTCTTTGTCAAGAGCACTGTGTATGAATCCAGTAAATTCCAGGAGAGCTGTGATGGTGCTATGGCCAGCTCGGAAACCATGCTGTTCTGGGCATAGGAGCTGATATTGATTGAAGCACTCCACTAGCTGGTCAGCCACAATCCTTTCATTGGCCTTGGAGAGTGGGGGAAGTATAGAGATCAGCCTATAGTTGTTTTGAAGAGATCGGTCACCACTTTTGTGTACCGGGGTGACTGTGGCAGCTTTCCAGATCTGGGGGAATTTGGAGTGGCAGAGGGATAGATTAATTATCATTGTCAGTGGACCAAGTACTTCATCTAGTGTTAGTTGAACAAATTTTAGGTCCAGAGAATACCCACTGTGCCTTGATTTGCCAAGGGCTTTTTCAAGGTATTTTCTAGAAGTGGCTTCAGAGACTAGTTTAAAATGGAAGAGTGGCCAGTTTGGTTGTGCTGGGGTCTTCTCACTGACCCCTGGAGCAGGGGTATTGAAGAAGTTCATTGAGAGCACACTACTGAGATCCAAGAAGGTGAGGTTCAGAGAGTTAGCGATGAACAGAAGGTCCAAGGTAGGGATGATCTCAACATTTAGCATGGCTGGGGCTATTTTAGGGTCCTTCCCAGTGATATTGTTTAGATTTGCCCAGAATGATTTGTTACTACTCCAGGTGTTAGTGAGCGCTTCTTTGTAGAATTTGCTTTTTGCCTTATGAACTGCCTCTGTGCACTCATTGCAGGCCTTTTTATACCTTTGGATGTTAGTTAGTGTGCCATGTGCCCGCACTGTTTGCCAGAGTTGTTCTCTTGCATTTAGTTGTGCCAGTAATTCTGGGGTAATCCAGGGATTTATAGGTCCTCTGGTTTTTCTGTCTGTGACAGGAGTGTGTTTGTCACAGGCCACATTGAATTTTGAGATAAAGAGATCTAGTGCAGTGTCCACATCCGTGGTGCCATACAGGTCTGACCAGTCCTGCTGCTTTGGGTCGTCCTTTAGCTGTGGAAGGTGGCCCTTTAGGAGTAGACTTTTTTTACGGTTCTGGTGGGGGGGGTTGGTAGTTGTTGTTCCAGAGGAAACTGACAGGAGAGTGGTCACTCAATGAGTCAGGGAGCATGGTGAGATCTGTGATGTGGGAATAGCAATTCGAGAGAACCCAGTCCAGAAGTGTGCTGGTGTCTGTCTTGTAATTGGTTCGAGTTGGCACGTCCACCAGTTGGGAAAAGTGGATTGTGGCAAGGGTATCTTTGATGGCGTTAGCAGCAGGTGAGACCCAGTTGATATTGAAGTCTCCCAGCAGCATTGTTTCAGTGTTTAGGCTCAGCGTGCTGATGTATTCCAGTAGGTTGTTGATGCCAGGTATGGTCTGCTTAGGTGGGATGTATATGGACAGTAGGGTGAGCACTCTGTTGTGTGCTCCTAGCATTAGTTTGATGGCTAGTACCTGGGGATTGTCATTGCTGGGTGGTGGGGGTATGCCATATCCCTGGAGTGTATTTCTGGTGTAAATGACACATCCTCCACCTCTTTTTGAGTGCTGGTCCTGTCGGTACAGGGTGTAGCTGGGCAGGGATATGGCAGTATCTGGTATTTTCAGGGAAAGCCATGTTTTCACAACAGATATCACATCAGGGTGGTGTTGAGAGACTCAAGCCTTGACACTGTCCATTTTTGGGAGGAGGCTACAGATGTTTAGGGATGAGAACACGAGACCTGAAGTTTTACACTGTCTAGCATTGTGGGTCATTGGAGGGCCAGGGTTGGGATGCACATTGCCAGACATCAGAAGGAGAAGTAAGAGTAGTCTTAGGAGCTGTTCCAGCATTAGTCTTTTCTGTCGTTGCCTTACTCATTTGTTGGGTGCCTGCATTTTCATTTTGTGAATATTGCCTGAAAGTAGGAGTAGTAGTAGCAGTGGTAACAGCTAAGGACATGTATAGCAACAGTATCACCAGCTTTCTGTGATTAGTTAAACCCAGCCTGATGCACTCCAGCATCCTGTTTGTCTTTCAATTTGGCTTATTGCATTGGGAAGAGGCTTTCAAACTATTGTTTATTATCACCCCCAGGGTACTTTTCTCCTTAGAGCACTCTACCTTGACACCAGAGATACAATGTACCATATGTTGATTTTTGCTACCAGTGTGCAACTATTAACATTTTTTTTGGCATTTAATTTCAATTGTCAAATTCTAGACTACTACTGCAGCCTTTCCACATTAAAAACTCACAATGCTTTTCAGAATTTGCCATCTTTGTTTCCTGGTGCCATAGAGTGACCCAACAGTACCTCTTGGCTACAGTGTTATACTGCCAGCCATATAATATACAGAAAATAATCCCTGTGCAGGTGTGTGTTAGGAGGATTTTTCACATACCGAGGGTGTGTGAAAAATCCTCCTAACATACATCTTGCACAGGCATTATTTTTTACACCACGCACACACACATACACACACACTCTCACTCTCCTCTCCTGTACAAACTTTTTAAGACTTAGACTGCTGAACCGTGCACACCCACCTCTGCAGGCTGTTAGCCACAGCACCATCCTGGATCGCACTCGCTGTCTCACAATCCGGATGTGTAGCGAGATCAACAAGATATTTGTTTCACATTGAAAAGGCAGGATCAACCAGATAATGAATAAAAACATTTAAAAAAATGTAAATAATGAAGAATAGGTTGGGCATGAACAGTAGCAGTTCATCGGTAACTGGGGAACGGAGCCACCACGTTTGTAGCACTGTTTAGCACGCTCACACATGAAACACAAGCCAGTGAGGTGGTGCACAAACAAAGACTGACACAAACCACCGTAATAACCCATTCTACCAGTTACTATGGTGTTTGAAAACTACAGTGGCTCCGTACATTAAAGGGGGTCACCAGTAATTATACTAGTATTAGGATACATATTATAGGGGCACAGTAGCATCCTTATAGTTAGGGTTCAGTGAGAGTTTCAATGTTAAATCCTTAACTTGGCACCTTAATAGCTGTGGCAGTGTTTGACAAAAGCAGCTAAAATGTTGCATGCATTGTCTAGGAGGTGTGGTCTAATTCAATGGAAAGTTTTGTGCTGGCAGCTTGTGCGGTTTCTGAGATCCACATGTCATTTTCCTGTAGATGTCTATTTTTTTTCCTATACTTAGCATGGAATTTGGGTTTGTGCTCAAGTACAGTCTACACAGAATGGAATTTTTTTCCAAAACTTTCAGGGTAGAAGCATGCTGTGCCAAGGTAGTGCATTTGGAAGGTTTGGTGAAATAAATCCAGTATTTAAATAGTTCCAGAGTTATAAGGATTTAAAGTTTTGTTTTTTTTCTGTTCTGAGCATGCTCAGTAGGGGTTTTGGGATAATATTCTGATATGACATCAAATATTCAGTGTCACAAGACTGTTTTTGGTTTCTCACTGCTTGCCTCTCACAACTCCAATTGTTTTTGTGCTGTTAGAGCCAATCCTGTTTTCCCCCCTCAAACTAAAAAATATGGAAAATACATAAAAGTGCTGTAATAATAAAACAAACAAACAAACAATCAAACAAAATAACAAACAAACAAAAAACAGAAGAACCTCAATGGGAATGGTTTAGCTAGATTCAGGTGTTAGTTTTATTTTTTGGTCTCAGCCCCCCCCTTAGGGGATCGGCCCCTGCCCTGCATGCCACCCCCATGGGCAGGGCCACCGGGTGGTCACCCCTTCCCAGTGGAAAAATGGTCTCAAGCCCTGGCTTTCCCACTGGGGTGGGGCCATGGGAGTAGGACCCCTTCCCCTGGTGGACATGGATCACAGCGGGAGTGATGGTGGGCAGGGCATCAAGGACAGGGGAAGGATTTTCTGTGGCTGCTGTGGAGATTCCTGGGAGTGGGGATGTGCAGTGATGGCCAGTGTCCATCCTGTCACCCCTTACATGAAGCACTGGCAGCAGCGGTACTCCCAGCCTCCACCAGAGGTCAGCAGAGAGCCAGATACTCTACGCCCATCCCCCTGGAGAAGGATAGCAGTCCCTGGGACTCTCAGTCCTTCTCCCTCTGGCCGGTCCTTGTTTTAAAAATATGGCCAGAAATACTGTTTTTGGGAACCCTAAAATCCAGGATGCCCAGATTAGTGAGAGGATCAGTTCAATGCATTGTCTGTATGAGAACAACAGGTGTTTCTTGACATCCTCAGCCACAGATGAAGACATGCTGCCAGCACTGTGCTGATAATCTCTCTCTCTCTCTCTTTCTCTCTCTTTCATATATATTTATTTGCTTGTTTGTCTATCTATATCTATCTATCTATCTATCTATCTATCTATCTATCTATCTATCTATCTATCTATCTAGCGATCTATAGCTATTCATCTATATCTTTTGCCCAGCTTAGCGAGAGCAGCTGTTTTCATGCTGTAGCTGGATTGCCCATGTACAGTA
Organism: Neoceratodus forsteri; assembly: GCA_016271365.2. Taxonomy (NCBI): domain Eukaryota; kingdom Metazoa; phylum Chordata; order Ceratodontiformes; family Ceratodontidae; genus Neoceratodus; species Neoceratodus forsteri. The sequence continues at coordinate 106,538,632 of JADMNL010000035.1, forward strand.
TGGCTGATCCAACCTCCTATCTGGAGGAAGACCAGTGCTGTTTCATTGGACATACTGCTGGATATTGGAGGAACAAAGAAGTAATTGGTTCACCTCACCTCTTTGAACCTGCAAAACAAACATGCCTTTCAACACCAGAGTCTGTGTGTATTTTAATTCAGCGTTATCTCTCCTCCCCCTTTTGGACAATAATATACTGCTGAAGCATAATTTTAACAAACTCTCTCCGAGGCAATGTGACCCTCCATAAGTGGCATCATGCCTACAGGGCACAGAGTGGTGTGTGATCTCCCCTCCCTAATTCATTAATTCATTCCCCTGCAACCTAATACTGTTTATTTTAAACAAACATATTTTATTAACAGGCTTACAGTGAATTTCATTCAAGACAGGTCTACCATTTCTTCAAATGCTGTACATATTTCCCAGACACTGATATGGCCACAAGAGGAGGGTCAGTTTAAAACATTGTTAACAACAGTATTTGCTGCTTCTGGTAGCTACTGCTTCATGTTATTGGCAAAGTGTGTCTAGCCTCTATTTAATTATTTGGTAAACACAGCTGCTATTTCAGCACCCCTTCGATACTTATTTATAACAACAATTTATAGCACCTTATCTGACACATGATCTGTCCACTCTGGGGTTCCCCAGGGCCTCATTTCAGGTCCACTCCTCTTCAGTCTCTACCTCAGCTCCTTCCCCTGGGCCTGCCCAAGTAAGATCCTCCTCTACGCGGATGACGCTCTACTCTTTGCCTCTGACCCCAACCCCAACACACTCCAGGCCACCCTCCAACAAGCTTTTGATAGAGCTGAGCACTGGTTCACATCATGAAGGCTAGTCCTGAACCTAAGAAATACCAAAGCCATGCTCTTTTTGCATTGCCTAAGCAAAGCCAGTAGTGCCCCTCTCATGATACTGCCTAGCACACTAAACCCCATTGAGCAGGTTTCCTCCTACAAGTATCTGGGTATTACCTTTGATTCAGCACTCTCCTTCCATTCCCATATCAATGCCCTTTCTGCTGCCACCAATGTCAGAACTGGACTGTTATACCACCATAGGGACTGCCTACCACAAGAGGCCCTTAGATTGGCAATCACCTCCTCTGTCCTGTTGCTAACTTGACTATGGGCTGCCCATCTATGCTGCAGCTAACAACACTGCACTTGCAAGAATCCAGCTCTCTATAAACAAGGCCTGCAGGCTAATGCTGGGAGCCCCTAGGTGCACCCATACGTGCCTGCTGTACTCCACCACCAACTTGCTCAACTTTGAAGAAAGACTCTGCTTCCAAACCTGCCTTCTTGTAAAAAAGATCCTGCTAGGGCTCTCCCCCCCCAGGGTCACCACCTCCATGCAGCGTGCCTCCCCCTCAGTCTCCACCCACAGCACTGTCAAAACCTCCCCTATTGTCTCCATGGTAAGGACCTCTATGGCCCAGAGATCCTTTTTCTATCGGGCTCCCTCCTGGTTCTATTCCCTCCCAGGCAACATAGCTGACTCCACTAAGCTTAGTCCTTTCAAGGTCTCCCTCAGAAGTCAAATGACAAGCACTCGCTGCTGCAACTGCACATAATCCCCCATTTGCCCTTTACCCTCACTCTTAGGCTGGGTTTGCCCTGTCTACTTTTGCTGTATATGCCTGGGGTCTCAGGCAACATCTGCTGACTAATGTAATAAAATATCTCTGGTTGCTACCTGATATGGTACTCGTATACCTATATTATGACTACTGTGATCTATCTATTACCAAGCTTGTACCACCAGTGAATTCCTGTAACACTGGTTGCTTCATTAATCTAAGCATTATGTACTGTACTGTACTGTTTTGCTTGCTGTGATGTATTGCTGTCTTGATGAGGTGCCTTTGTAAATGAGTCTTTGACTCAAAGGTCTGTAAACTGATGATCTAATAAATAAATACATAAATAAAATCTTTTGCAATCATATGCTCAATGCAGTGACAAACTATCACTAGCCTCACAAACCTATGGCAAACCTCTGTCTCCCTTTTTGTCTGTGCCTCTGTGTGTGTGTGTGTGTATATGTGTGTGTGTGTGTGTGTGTGTCTATCTATCTGTCTGTCTGTCTGTCTATCTATCTATCTATCTATCTATCTATCTATCTATCTATCTATCTATCTATCTATCTATCTATCTAGCACATTAGTTGTTAAGCAGACCAGGGTGCCCACCACTTCTTTCTTTCCTCTCCCCTCCAGGTGTTCCGCCTGTCCACCCTTCCCAGTGTTTGTTACACTTTTATATGTGGACTGAGGTGCCCACTCTGGTACTGCCTCACTTGATCCCCTCACCCCTCCAGGTTGCCTGCCCCCATTCCTACTAATATATGTGGCAGTACTGGGGTGCCCACCCCTGGTGCCACTGAACAGTAATAGCCCATCACCAAGGTCACAATCCCAGTGTTGGAATGTCAAGGTCATGTCCCCTGAAAAGAAGAAAACTGCCCTTTTTTCCTGCAAAAAAAAAGAAAAAGAAAATGGTTCTTTGCTGATCTGATTCCCCCTAACCTCTCACTCAACAACCACCACCCTACACCCGCACACCCCCACACACTCTCACTCACCCGAACATATTCCATGGCTTAGAGCCACTCAGCGATCAAAGACATGTCTTGCTACTGAAAATGGCAACTGTGATATGAGAAAATCAGGCAAGTGTGGCTCAATGTATTTCAATGAGGTTTTTGAACTTTGATTCATAACTTTGTCATTTTCATATATATTGACCCCAAATTTTGAACATGACCTTTTGGGACCCCACCTGATGACCAATGTCACTGGCATTATGCAAAATTGTTCTGAATGTGGTTTTGTGATCACTTAGCAAAATCACCTTTTAGGCAGGATTTTACCATTTTCAACACCCTTGTTCATGAGGAGGGGTCATAAGAAGGCTACATTGAAAATGTGGGGTCAACATATGTAAAAATGGCAAATTTATGAGTGTACTTTGACATTTTTCTATGCTCACTCTTAATTTTGATACATTGAAATATTTTGACCCCAAATTTTCAACATAGCCATTTTTTAACACCACCTCATGAATGTCACACCCTGTCAGTTTTCAAATCCTGTCTAAAATAAGTTTTTGCACCAGTGGTGCAGAATGACATATTGGTGGCATGGAATGACATTTTAATGGGGATTTCACATACTAGGTTCGTGATGTGGGGCAATAAGAAGGCTACGATGAAAATTTGGTGTACAAATACAGTAAAATGCAAAGGTTATGAGTGAGCATTGCAGTATTTCAAAGTTTATGCATAACTTAGCTAATTTTCAATAGTTTGACTCCAAACTTTCAACATGGCCATTCTTCTACACTACCACGTGAATGTAACAGGTGAAATTTTTTAAATCTTGGCCAAAACATGCTTTTGTACTTCTAGGCCTGGATATTCAAAAGGGTTGCGCCATGCGCAACAAGAGTTCTTGCGTCTTAACTCCAAAAATGCGCCATTCTGCGATATTGAGAAGGGGCCAGTTGCGCCACCGAAAACACGCTGAGCCACAGCGCAATGGAAATGAAGGCATGCGCAACCGAAGGGGGCGGGTCCATGCATAAAGTGCGCAATGCGATATTTGAACACTTGCGCAATGCGCAAGAGTGGCTCAGCCGGAGGATGCGCTGTACCGGATGTGAGCCAAAATAAAATGGCTCAAGGGAGCGGCGCAAGAACTCGAGCAGGCCGCAAACTGGGGAGAGAGACAGAGAGAGAGAGAGACAGAGACAGGAGCAGGAAGGACAGAGAGGGACAGTGGGTCCTGGAGGACAGAGAGGCCAGTGGGGGGTGCCTGGTGCAGTGGAAGCAGCAGTGGGGGCAGTGGGGGTAACACAGGAACAGCAGCTGGGGGAGGGCAGAAGCCAGGGAGATGGACAGTGTCAGCTTCCACATGGAAGCTGTAATGAGGGGGGTGAGACAGCATGCTGCAGGGGGACGTGGCCGTGGAGGGGCCCATCGGTGGTACGCCCCCGACAGGCGGTATCATGCCCGCATCAGCTAGGAGCTGTACAGCGATGTCGAGATCGTGGCCCGGTACCACCTGAACAGGGCAATACTGAGACAGCTCAGTGAGCTGTGCAGTGATGTGATGCAGGCACCCTCACGACGGAGTCATGCTCTGTCCGTGGAGACCAAGGTGACAGCCTGCATGTGCCTGCTCACCACGGGCACCTTCCAGAGGCCGACAGGGGACACCACAGGCATTACGCGATGGGCCACATCCGCATCCTCACCCAATTCCTCAGCGCACTGCTGCCTCATGCTGCGGAGTACATCCATTTCCCCAGCACTGCGGCAGAGCGTACAGAAAACATGCAGGAGTTCCACAGGGTAGCACAAATGCCTGGCGTGCTAGGTGCCATAGACTGCACCCATGTGGCCATTCGCACGCCACCTGGCCCCGGCGGCCAAGCGTATCGCAACCGAAAGGGCTTCTCGAGTGTCAACTGCCAGGTGGTGTGTGATGCCACTGGGCGCATCATCAATGTCTGTGCACACACCCTGGCGGAGCACCTGATGCCTTCATATGGCACCAATCTGCACTGTGCCATCGATTGAGAGTGGGAACATCCCCATGGGTCATCTAGTGGGTGAGTACACATGTATGGAATGCAAACTCTGTGCAGGGTGGGAATGACACAGGTGCCATGGTAGTGGCACACAAGGATATGGGCAACATGGACCTGACCTAACACTGATCTCCACTATCTCCACACAGGTGACTGTGGATACCCTCCGTCCCTGGCTGCTCACACCATACCGGTGCCCCACGTCCCCAGCGCCTTGCACGGTTTCAATAGAGGCACATGCCACAACATGGAACATCATAGGCGGGTGTTCAGGATACTCAAGGCACGCTTCCGATGCCTGGACACCTCCAGCGGAGCCCTACAGTACAGCCCCCAAAAGGCCTGTGGGATATTCCTGGCCTGTTGCATCCTGCACAACATGGCCAAAGACCATGGGATAGCCATACAGGTCCAAGAGGGGGACAGCGATGGGGACGCCAGTGGCACCGGTGATATGGGTGATGAGCCGCTCCCCCCAGGACGGAGGGACCCCCGACTGACACGGCAGGCCCAGCTGCACGGGACACCATTGCAGAAAACACTACGCCCAACACAGGTAAGTCAGGGGACATGTGCGGCAACACTGTCTGTCGCAAACCACAGGCACACAGGGACACACCGTGCATGAAGGTCAGGGAGTTGAAGGTCTAGGCATACCAACACATCATCAGAGGAGGTGAGCACTCAAATGAACACACACACACACAGGCAGCATACAGGGGCAGCAGCACAGCACTGCAGAGTGCATATCACACAGCACCACCAACCACCTCACCACCTGAACTGTCCCACGTGGCATGTCAGGACCTGGGCAACCTTGCACCTTGGTGTACAGTGCAATGCAGGCATCATCATCCACACGCACCTGTGGACAGCAGTTGGGAGAGTGTGCAGGTGGTCCGTGTGTCAGTTTGGTGAGCAGAGCACCCAGCAGTGCACTGCCCACCATGACACACATTGCACACAGGGCAGCACCAGACAGGGCCTGCATTGGGAGACAGCTCAGTCAGGGAGCACTGTCCCATGGCCACCATGGATGCGTGGGCGGCCCCGCCGTGGCCTAGCAGCACTGGCAGGCTGCGCAGGGGCCACATCGGGTGGTGCTAGTGCACCATCAGGGGTCCCAGTGTGTGACCGCGACCTTGCCCGCAGGGGGGTCTGCATCCCGCCAAACAAACTTGCACCAGGGGTGCTTGAGATGCCCACAGCAGAACCCGGCGTCGACAGGCCTGGTGTCGCACGGCGCCGGGAGCAGAGGGTGGAGTGCGCACTGTGTGGGTGCATGGTACAGGGTCACCAGACAGTGTGGTCAATGCAGTCGCCACAGAGACCACAGCCTGGGTCAGCCTGTCGATGGCAGCGGTCACATCCGTCCGCATATGGACCATCTCGGCCGGTCCTGAGCACACTCCCTGCTATGCCACTCCACGAACACAGTCAGTGCCTCCCGGACCTTGCAACCCACCCTGCAGCTGTACCGACTCCTGCAGCAGGCGGGTGTGCTGCGTCCAAAGGGTACTGTGCCCCAATGTCAATCGTGACCCCCAGGGTGTGGATGGTCCTGGTGCACAGCACCCTTGAGGGTGGCTGCTGCTTCGCCAGGACCAGGTATGGGCTGATCTAAGGGGCGGTGGACAAGTGCCACTGCCCTGCCTGTCCCCCAGGCCTGGTGTGCAACTGCTGCTGCCGCCCCTCCAACTGCTGAGGCCCAGGTCCACCTGTTCCACCCTTGTGCTGTCAACAGTGTCAGACACCTGCTCAGCCACCGATGCTGCCCACCGGTGCTGACAGGCCCAGCCTGTGACTGTGCCAGCATGCTGGTACACAGGTGTGAGCTGGATGGCCAGGGGCGCGTGCTGGCCTGCCATGTGTCCTGGTGGGACAACACTCTCACTGGCCATTGCAGGCCTGCCATCATCAATAGTGCCGGTGTGTGCCACTGCCATAGGCAGCTTGCTGGCACACCTGCATGCCAGACTGCTGTGACACAGGCTGTGCACCCCTGCACCCGTATCACTGCGGTGGAGTTGTCGGCCCAGCCGGCCTGCTGCAGTGCGTGCAGGCTGCTGGCGGAGGTGGAAGGTCCTCCTCCTGGTCCAGCAGGTCTGCCGCCACTGTCAGCCCACCACCCGTCTCCTGCAGGCGAACAGGATCTGTAACAGAAGAGAGTACATGTAGTGCATGTGAACAACAGCCGCCCCCCCACAACATCACCATGACATACCGTGCAGTGATGGGCTTCCACCTGTCTGTAATCCTCCACCAGGAACACCCGCAATGGCACTCGGCTGCATGGCCGCGACCAGTGTCTCCTCAGTCAGGGTCAGCTGCAACACCACTGGTGGTCCCCCACCAGTGGCAGCACGTGCCACACTGAAGGCTGCCACCTTCTCCTTCAGCCTCCTGCGGTCAGTCCCCATCTTCTTGTGGCACTCCTGCATGGAGCGCTGGTGGCTTCCGTGCAGGTTGACGGCCAGAGCTACCCCTCCATGCAGCTGCATGCTGCTGAGGGTGCCCGTCCGCCCACTCAAAGCGGCTCATCCTCCAGGTAGGCCTGGAAGAGGCCTCGGTCTCTGCTGTGGTGAAGTTCGGCTCCTCCTCGCCCCCGTCCACCCCTCGGCCTGGTTCTCATCAGTCATGCTGATCTGTATGGGTGGAAGTGGACACCTGTCACTGTGCAGTCCACAGCATTTCCCCATGAGCATAGCTGCAGGCGGGGGCAAGAGCCCCCTTTCCTCGCCGCATGGCAGATACTGATGGAAAGGGTGCCCTCTGCCCTTTCTAAGTGCCCTCATCATGCTCAGCCCCCTCAACCTGTGACATCCTCCAGCACCCCTGCCCATGAGCATTGTCCTGAGCATCACACAGCATGTAACTCACCTCTCAGCTGCAACAACCAAATCTGGCCACCACAACCCAGTGTCGCATTTTTATAGCGCAACACATACAAATGAGGTGTGGCGCAACTTTAATGACATGCTAATCACGCCACTGTGCCTTTGCATGGCTGATCGACTGATTTGCATATGTCAGCTGAATATCACGTATTTGCGCTTAGCGCAATAGGGAAGGTCCGGCTGAGCCGATGGCGCATGTTTGTGGCTGTGTGCTACACTGCATTGCACATGCGCAGACAGGTTATGCAGGCATCGATCGCGCTGCAGACCTGCTGAGCGCGATAGGCGATTCTGGCCATAGCCACCATTGTGCCAGTGGCGCTACAGCACTGGGCACTATATGGCGCTGTGGCACTTCTGCGTGATAGTCCACTGTGGCACTGGTGCTCTGCTTAGCAGTCGTGCGGGATGCCCTATACATCCTATGGCGCTATGCGTAGCCTTCGTCATTCCGTGACCTTGTGTATGCCCTCTGACCCCTGGCGCTGTGGGCATGCCATGTGTCGTCCTATTGTGCTGTCTGGTTACAGCGCCATGTAAGTGATGGCGCTGTGCGAACAGCGCGATTGGAACCTAATGCTGGTCTGTTGTGCAACAACTCCGCGTGGGTCACAGCGCGGCGGGCGTATATTGCCTGCTGTAAAGTTGGGGCCATGGCTCGGAGAGGTCGGTGTCCTGGACTGCAGTTGAAGTGGCCAACCTGGTGGCTAGTGGAGCCCCACTATGAGGGGCCTATGGTGAGGCCCCTCACGGACCTAGGACACATGTGTGGCAGCAAGTGGCCACTGACCTGGTGGGGTCACTGGCCGGGGCGGTCTGCAGAGCAGTGCGGCACCGGTTCGTGATCTCCGCGGAGGAGGAGCTGGAACTATAGCTTGGCTGCGTTCCGTGCAGCGGGCCTGGTGCCTAAACCACGTGGTGTACCATCTATTCACCTATATCCTCTGTGCGGGTGTGTGTGTGCCTGGGTGGCTGTGCATCGGTGTGTCAGTGTGTGCAGCTGTGCGATGGATGGTTATGGCTGTGTGGGCAGGCAGTCTTACTGGGGCAGGGGGCACTCTGCTTTTGCGTCACACTGATGTTTGTCTCACCATAAGTCTCCCACAGGCCGGATGGTGAGGGCGCCGGACGAGACTGATGTGGGCCATGCCAGGGCCCCAGTGCCACAGGCCGTCAGGCCAGAGCAGCAGCAGCATCAGCAGCAGCAACAGCAGCAGCAGCAGTGGCAGACACAGCTGCTGGAGGAGTGTGAGTATCATTACGTCATGGATGCGATTGCATGCTGGGGGGGCAGGACCACCAACCATGATGGACACAACCAAATGGGAGGTTGTAGTTCCACTAGATGAAACACTAGTGACTCCCACACTGGAGTACAGTGTACAGTTCGGAAACATACCTGCGTATGGACAGGGACTGGGTGGAGAGCGTTCTCGGGAGGCGACATGGATGGTGCATGGATTGCATCACAAGTCCTATGCAGACAGGTTGACAGAACTGAACATGTACTCCCTGGAGGAGGAGGCTGTGGGGATATGATGGGGACATACAAGTATTGTACAGGGGAACAGGTGCAGGAAACAATATTTGTCAGCGTAAAGGATGTTCCAGGACTAGAGGGCATGGGATGCAGTTGGAGGGGGCTCGTTTAAGAGGAACATGCGAAAGTGTTTCTTCACATAATGGGTGGTGGACGAGTGGAACACCCTGCAAGAGGATGTGGTGGGGGCTGACTTGGTCACGGGATATCTGTATGTGTGGGTTCACCATGAGGGACTTCTGGAGGTCAGGGGTGAGGGCGAACGGACTTATAGGACAAGAGAGTGATCGTACAAGGCCAAATGGCCAGACTGGGTGTCCCATAGGCCCTTATCTGCCGACACTGTTCTATGTATCCATGTATGTAGGCGTGACACAGGTGACCTGCATCACAGTGCAGCATCACGACACGTCTGTGTATGCATCACAGGTGGTCCAGGCATGCACTGGGCACATAGCTGTGTAACTGGCATCGCACCACGTTGCAACATCACATGACAGCCTAGTTTGTACTGTGATTGACGTGGGCAGTGTGTGTGGTGGTGGTGCACATAGCTGGTGCCGCCTGTTTGTGATAGCCATGTGCATGTTCACTGTGGGTGGGTGCATGCCATCAAGGTGTGGGACATTGGGCTATGTGGCTTGCAGGTTGGGTGGTGTTCAGGGTTGTGGTCAGTCACAGCCATTGACTGTGTTCCCATTTTCCTGGGCCTCAAGGTTCTCCGGAGCATTGGGAGGATGTCCGGAGCATGAGACAGCTGCTGCAGGATGACCAAGCCATCCTGCAGTCCATCCCTGAGCATGGCCTTCGGAGGAGGCGGCATGGGACTGGCCAACAGCAGCCAGGAGACAGGCGGCCGGCAGGACCATAAATTTTTGTTACCCTTCCCACTTCTCCCATCCCTACCACCCTGCCTTCCCTCTCCAAGTTTGTAATCCCTACCCCTTGAACAACCTGACCTTGTACCCATCCCCCCTTGTAAATAGTTCTGGTTGATTGTTTTGTACTTTACTCTTTGAGAATACATTTATATTTTGATATGAATGCTGTGTTGATCTCTGATTTGCAGCTGGCTATGGTTGTTCAGTTGCAGTGGTGTACAAGCCATCTGGGGTGGTATGGTCCTGGGTACATATGTGTGTGTGTGTGTGTGTGTGTGTGTGTGCGTGTGTGTGCATGGGGAGGTATCACCAGCATGGCATTGACTTTCTGTTGGTCTTGCTGTCTGCTGCCACCCACTGCTGGGTGCACAGGGTGGGTCTGGCTTGTATGCTTCTCTGCAGCACGGGGTTGACGTGTGCCAGGGGGGATGCATGGTGTTTCCTGCAGTGCCAGTCACTGCACATGGGTGGTGTCTTGGGGTCACGGTGCAGGGTGTGCTGTGCGTATGGGGGGCTGATGTGCACTGTGGTTGTCAACCCCCTGTGTGTGGCACTCTCCGCCTGCCAGTGGTTGTGCCTGGGGTGTCATGGCTCTGCTATGCTTTGTTGGCTTGTCCCCATGGGCACGTGGATCATCCGTCCCACCCCAGTGATGCTGTGCTAGGGGTGTGCAGGTGTGGTGTGGGTTCTGCAGTGTGTTCCTGTGCCCATGTGTGGGCATGGCTGGCGGTGGCCCCAGCCTGCCTCCCTGGATGTGCAGTTCCATTGCTCTGGGGGGCTGTGCTTGCGCTATGGCAGCTCTGGAATGCTCAGCTGAGCTTCCCTGGTTGCTCCATAGCAGCAGCATTTGGCTCAGCCTCTCCCTACCTGGTTGCTCCATGAAGCGTAGTATGTGCGATATTGAGACGTTGGTTGCTTGCGCAATTTGCTGTGCTCCATGTTTGAATATCGCACCTGTTGCGCATTTGCGCAACGGGTTTGTGCTTGCTCCTGCTGTTGCGCTACTTTTGAGCGCTGTTTGAATATCTGGGCCCTAGTGTGAAATAATGTTCTGGTCAACATACTATCAATGCCATGTGTCATGTTTGTAAGGGGAGTCATAAAACAACTTACTTGAAAATTTGGGGTCAAAACTAACAAAATATATCATTATTAACAAACTTTGTGTGTAGTACCACTCTTGACCCCAGTGGGTATGCTGTGGTATCCAATCCCAGTGATCTGAATTCAGGGGTGAGTTCAGTGACCCCCTGGCCAGAGAATGAAAGATGCAGGGTTGTCTGCAAGAGGTCAGGTATCATATTCTGAAGACAACTCCTCTTTTTGTATAGGGCCCTGCACATCTGCACCACAGGGTGGCAGAGTGCCCTGTGCATTGGCTGACAGATGCATGTTTTGCCCTGTGCATCTGTATCTGGGCCACATGGAAGTACAGGGAGCAGACCAGATGGCCTTGTGATTTTTTGGCATCTGTCACAACACTTCCATAAGTGGACTGAGTCTTCCCTTTTTCCCTTGGTCCTTGTGTATTTGCATCTCTCTTAAATGAGGATATGACTCCACTATCTCAAAAAGGAAGGAAATTATTTGCAAAAAACTATGTTAATTCACTAGTTAGGGTAACTTAGCCCAAAAGTAAAGAAATATGGCATTAGGGTTTCTAACCCTAACTCCACCCACCCCCCCAAGCAGCAAAAGGAAAACACATTAGGGGGTTGTGTCTCTGAAGTCTTGGCAAATCAGTGGTGGGGTCTTCCTTGGTTTGTCAACAGTAAAAAGTCCAAAAGAAACCAGCACTCAAGCCTGATAAAGAGTCCAAAATACAGATCAAAACAAAAGTAAATGGCTTTAAAACACCATTTTAATGCAGTGCAAAATACATAGTGACCAGCAGGCAATCCAACACTCGATTCACGACACCCAGCACTTCGACTCAAACCAGAGTCTTCATAAGACTTTTCTTTTGGACTTTCTACGTTTGTGGGTTAGCAACCCTAAATACAGCACCTTTCAAATTTCTGCAAGCCGGTCACAGCACGTTTCTGTGGTTCTTTGTCAACAGTAATGCTCATCCCTCTCCCCTGGCTGTAGACTCTTGGCTGAAGCACAAGGTATAGCTCCTAGTCAGTGCCTCATAGTTATACACTCTTCAAAAGTAGAGAAGTATGTCTAGCTACAAGATGCCAACACAATCCATTGTACATTAGGACTCTGCATGAAAAGAGATTATGTCTGATGTTATTTGCTCAGGAGACAGGTTGGGCATTAGGGTAGATAATCCCAAGGAAGACCCACCACATTTTACCATCACCTGTGTGGAGGCAGGACTTTTGTAACTAATTAGTGACTCTGCCACTTGTGAGTTATGGCTCTGTTCATCATGTATGAAGATAGAGTGCATATTTTGAGTCAGCTACTTGCATATACCATAGATAGATAGACATATATATATATATATATATATATATATACACACACACACACACACACACACACACACACAGACATAGATCTATATGTATTCTTTGCATAAAACGTTGTTAATGCATCAGTTAGGGTTCCAGTGACAAAGGTTTGGAAAGTTAGGGTTCCAGCATGACAAAAGTTTGGAAACATGGTGTTAGACTTTCCAACCTTAACACCCCACCCCCACCCTGCACACACCAACAAGTGTTGGGGATGTGTGCCTTGGGGCCATCAGCCGTAACAATCACCCCATTCCATAAGTAAATAAGCTGAGCTGGGTACAGTATAGGAGAATGGGGTGAGTGTTAGGGCTGACGACCCCAAGGCAAACCCGACACCTATTGGTGTGTGCAGGGTGGGGGTGGGGTGTTAGGGTTTGAAACCCTAACACCACATTTTCAAACTATTGTCACTGGAGCCCAAACTGATGCATTAACAAAGTTTTTTGCAAAGAATGTCCTTACTTTTTGAGATAGTATAATCATAACCTTATTTGCTTGTGGGAGCACGGGGCCCTCTGGGACCTGTGCTCCTATGTATCTATCTATCTATCTATGTATCTGTGTATCTATCTATCTTTGTATCTATCTATCTATTTATCTATCTATCTATAATTTTTGAAAGATTGTAATTGTAAGTTGCTTTCCCTGTGGGTAATGCATGTATACTATACAGTACAGCTCTCATAATGACAATTCAGTTGGTGCTGGCTACAGAGATGAGAGGAGGGCTATGCAGGTGTTGGATCTAATATTGGATGGGGGAGCTGGGTGGTGGGCACTACCTGCTGGGGTGGAGGTCCACTAGATCACCAGGTTAAGGGGCTCTTTGATTCTATAGTAACAATGGCAGCATCGTGGATCGGGGCATGATAATGTTTATTCAATACTGGCAAAGGCACAATTGGGGATTAGGGAAGGGGCTGCTTGCCCAACAGGGACTAGAGTGGCACACAGCCCCCCCATGGCTTGTGACACACACTGCTGATGCGCTGTCTGTTTGGTGCCCAGCCCCAGCTGCTGCAAGCTGCAGCACTTAGTCACCATGACCCTGCCCAATTGAGAATGGGGCACAGGGTCCCTGGCACAGGGGCATCAGCGTAAGTTGCTTTATTGCCACAGCTTGCACCACACCAAGCTCCATTTGAGAATTTGGCCCATGGTCTTATAGAAGAAGAAGAATCTGTATTTATATAGCACTTTTCATACATCCAAAGCACTTTACAAGCAACGCTAGACTGGTAGTGAAGTGACTGAATGTGTGGTGGTGGCCATATCGCACATTATCACCCACACACAGCCTGGATAATTGCATGAACCGGTTTATGGAAAGGGAAAAGTTGGCCAGGACACCGGGAATGTTCCCTACTCTTTGCAAAGAGTGCCCTGGGTTCTTTTACTTCCACCTGGACACCCACCAGGACAACACCAGGATGGGCAGAAGGGACCTCGGTTTAACTTCTCATCCTAAGGATGGCACACCCCAGCAGTACAGCACCCACCAATACTGCACTCAGATGCCAGCGATTTTTAGGTGCAAGTCCAATCCCGGTGTGGGACAAGAACCCACGACCTTCTGGTCCAGAGGCAGATGTGCTACCAACTGAGCCACACTGACACCTTATAGTCTGACAACACTTATAAAATTGGTACAAAAAATCCTGCATCCTGATTTGCAGATGCCTTTTCTTTCCCACTGGATTGAGACAGCACAACCATTGGGTAGGAAAAAGTCTCAGTACCAATGTTGCTCAATTACAGGAAATATCAGTGAGTGGCTCCTCAGTGTTGCAGTCCTCATCCTGGTTTCACTTATGTGTATGCTGACACCTTACTGGTACACCCAAGTTACTGAATTAAAGCTCATGAAGCCAATTATTTCTAATTCAAATCTATAAAGTAAAACAATATCAATTTTTTTTAAGATAAAGAAAAGACAGGGGGTTAACTTCAAGAATGAGTTCACACAAAAGGCACACACACCACAGTGGTTTACACACTACATCATAGGCTAGCACCTTATAGTGACTATTTCACAAAAAAACTACTGATTTTTAAAAACTTTTTGCAGTTTTTGTTTTAAATTTTCTCATATTCTTAGCACAAATACATTTTATAAATGCAGTAAGACACTTGGGAGTGTTGGGTGTGCTGCTACTGCCACACTTCCAGGGACTGAAGACACTCAGCCTGTGGTCTCTTGTCTTACTATGTCCCTGGGTGTGTGATTATGGAAGTACAACCAACACCTCATTGTGTCTGATTGCTTACATGTATAGTACACCAAGCAGTAAATATTCATCAGTGCTACTGGAAGAGTCACACATGTTGGACATACATTGTTAAACAGTACTATTACTGCACCCTATTAGCACATCTGTTATTGCATACATGTAGTATTGAAATTACACTTTATTGGCTTAGTAAGCTGTGAGAGCTTTACTGTTAAATCCAGCTCTACCTTTCTACATAAATAGTAATGTTGCTTTAGCTACAAGGGATCACTTCAGAGTTACATAAAAATAAACAATACTGGCAGAAAATTATCAGTGTTCCATCGAGTCTGCCCAACTCCTAGTTTATTTTTTTTTAATTTAGTTTCTGTTGACCAGGTAAGTGCACTAGACAAATCCTGCCTATTTTAAGGCACGACCCGGGGGAGGGGGATACAGATGAATGCCAACTGACCATGAACCAGATTAAGCTGTTGGTGGTATTTTTAGTGATTGAGGGGAAACTCGGCCAGGACACTGGGTAAATTCCCCTACTCGCCTGTAGGTGGACGGCCATCTCTGTGATGAGATAGCCACTCTGGGGGAGCTGTCGGAGGAGCTGGATGCGAGTCTAGTGGTGAGGAAGACCTCACTATTAGCAGAGGAAAAGTTTTTGGAAAGTTCTTTGATCACACTGGATTATGAAGGAGATGAGATTTTTCATGAAGCTATGTTGGTAGCAGAGCAATTGGTAACTGTGAAAACTACTGTGGATAGAAAGGAGTTAAAAGGACTAAAAAGCTCACAAAGCGGTGAAAAAGAGCTGATCGAGGTAATTTCAAGTATAGCGCCACTCTCTCTGCAATGCTCTACGTCATCTGCTGTGTCAGCTGAGTGGTCTGACAAGCCACCCGCAGGTGTTGACAGAAGGAATGAGGAAGTCGAGAGTTGGTTACTGCTGAATGAGAAGGGTGAGTGCACTAAGAATATCCTTAATGCTCTGGCAACTGAAACCTTTCTACTGGCTGGCAGTTTAGTCACTGGGCGTAGCGAGTGCCGAAAGCCGAGTAAACCTCCTGTTACAGAAGTCTGTTGTGAGCAGGTATCTGTTAGTTCAGAAGATTTTCAACACCCTACCATAGTTACCTTGCAAAAGCAATCTGACTCACAGTTCAAAGAAGCGATTACCCTGACTAAAGAGTCTGGGTTTGTGTTTTATCCACAGCCGACTTCTGGTACGGCGCAGACTGAGCCCGTTTTGATAAAATATCAAATGGGGGCTACTGACCAGAAAGGAGTCACTGAATTTAGTTTTTCAAAGCCTGTAACCCCAAAACCCCAGGTTCCATCTCTGAAGGGGGCTGAAACTTTATTGCATGACAGCAAGCAGTCAAAGGCATGTGCTATTATTTCAGAGGCTGTTTCAAATAACCAGGGGTTAGGGGATACTGATATGCATGATGATTCTTGGTCTCCCCAAAAAGAGCTGCAGGGAACAGGATGGGAGAAGGGGCCATCAGGTGTTTGGACCCCGGACTCAGCCTGGGACTCTTCATTCAATTTTCAATCTGCTTCTCCTGAGTGGCGGCCTAAGTCTGATTTGAATGTTATCCATACTGCTGCCAAAATGAATTTGGCTGGGGGGAATACAGGTATGACTAAACAATCATCAGAACCTGAGCCAAAAACTTCCAGGGGTGGACATTACTCCTGGGCCACAGTTGATAGAAGAGAGACAGAGTTTGGAGGCTCCAGGGCCTACAAATAAGCCCCTATTATCTGAACTTTTTTTCAAAATCCAGAAGGGAAGCTGCTCCATGGCGGAACGCAGTGAGAATACGCTACAAAGGAGGGCTGGAAGTGAGACCCGAAAGACATTATGTGGGAAAATATTTAATTAAGGACTCATTGAAGTTCTTACCAAGGGATGTGTTTGCATTCATTAATATTTCTGGGGAAGATAATTTCCACATTAGTTTTTGCTCAGCTTATAATTTAGACCTTTTCTGGGAATGCTATGGGCAAGTTACATTTTCTCCCATATGGACCCCCTTCTTGGTGACTCCACTCACTAAACCTTTAATTAAAAATGTTATGGTTATGTTGTGAAATGAGGGGGTCCATGAGGAAGATATTACCTACTGGCTTTCCCAAAAATGTGACATTCAAAGTGATCCAGAACCTGTTTTGGACTCTGAGCAGTTTTGAACAGGGGGGGTGGAAATACAAGGTAAAGCTCAGGCAATCAGATTCAGTGATTGAACATATTCCTAATGCTTTTTTGTTGAGGAGGGACCGTGGGTTATGTTTTTATAGTGGGCAGCCCAGGGCATGATATAAGTGTGGGGCAAATTCTTATCTTTCTAGTGTGTGCGACCAGCCTAGTTGCGATAATTGTGGTGAAGTGGGCCATATAACCATGCAGTGTGCGAATCACACTAAGTGTGACTTATGTGACGATTTTGGCCATGCCTTCAGAGATTGTCCATGGGCAGCTAGGAACAAGGCCTCTTGTTGAAGTACAGACTTAATCATTCAGCAAGCCCAGGACGCTGTTTCTAAACAAGTGGGGACTAAGGTAGATGCTCCACTACCTCTTCATCAGCAGGAGTCATCTAACTCTGCTTCCTCTTTAGGCCCCCCCACCTCTCACCCTTCCCCCCTTCCATATTACCTCCCTCTTCTGAGGTTCCTGTAAGTATTGTCAAAATTGAAGCAGAGATGGCAAACCTTTTGGAACCAGTCTGCTACAGTGATCCCACAGATTTAGAAAAGGCAAGGATGGATAGCTCAGGAGTGTTTCCCCTTCCTCCACGATGGTCTAATAGGCACGTGAAGGCTGTGGTTGCACCGAAGAGTGAGTCTACCTAATCTTCTAACTCCTATGCCTCTCTGTTTACCTCTTGGGGTGATCCAGAAATGGATGTTGGAGACTCAGACTCCCAAAAATCCACACAAGGTAGTATGGGTACTCCAATAGAAGAATATAAGGAGAAAAAGAAAAAACGGAGGAAAAAATAGGTTAAGGTTTTACTTGTTCCTTCTTGTTAACCTTAATGGCCGGTTTGTTATGGGGTTCACTTAATGCACATAGCTTACTAAATTCTGTTAAGAGACAAGCTGTCTTTCAGTTTTTTAGGGACCAGACCTTAGGTGTAAGTTTTCTTTGAGAAACCTGGATGTTTGCCCAAGAACAAATAACTTCATTTCAACGGGATTGGCCATGGGGGCCATCTTATTGGTCTTTTGGTAGTGACAGCGTGGATGAGATAGGTATTTTGTTTAATTCTTTTCATTTTGTTTTACTCAAACTAATTGAACTAATTCCGGGGAGAATTCTAATTATTGATGGCCTATGGAATTCTAGATCTTGTAGATTTATTAATACTTACAATCCTCAGATGAAAGCTCTTAGAACTGAGTATATGAAACATATTCAGCCCTTTTTGATTTCTTCCCTTAATATTTTTTGGGGAGGGGATTTTAATTGTAGTCTCAACATAAGAGGTGGGTCAAATAAAAAAATCTACTGCGATTCAAATTGTTTGGCATTGATTAGAAAGACAGGGGATTTGGTTAATTGTAATTGTTCAGCAAAATTAGATTCTAGTTTCACTTTTTTTTAAAGGGAAAGTGGGTTCCACAATTGACTATTTATTTCTTTCAAAAAAATATTACAATGGGAAAGTTTAATATCGTCCCTGTGGAATTCTCAGAGCACCTATTAGTGCTGTTAGAAGCTGGAACATCCCTGTCTGCTGGGAGGAAATCGACGAGATATAAATTAAATGCCTCCATCCTGAAAGAAGCTGGGGTAATGAATTCCATCCATTTCCCTTATATTATGGGCTAGATTATCAGTAGCATTTTTATATTCTGACTTAGGCCTTTGGTGGTTGGAAACAAAGCAAGATTGTTGCACCTGGTTTAAAAAATATGGCATAAAAAAAGGAATTTAGGTTTTCTTTCATATTTAAAATTAAGGTCCCAATTGCAATATTTGATTTCTCTAGCTAACACATCCAGGTATGATTATTCTGCTCAAATTGAATGCATTAAAAATCAAATGGAATCTTATCAATATAATAGATCTCCGACCTCGCAAGCCATTTTAACTAACCATTCTTCTAAAACAGTAGTTGGGGATCCTTTCCAACTATGTAAAAAACTAAAAGATTCTATAGCTTCGGAATACCTTATGTGGAATCAGATTAAGGTGGAGGACGAAAGGAGCATCAACTCTATGATAAAGGACCATTTTGGTGATTTAAAACCACATTTTGAGCCATCTGTTTCTGATATTTCAAGTTACTTAGGGGTGTCTCCTGATCTGCTAGATCCCCAGGAGATTAACAAATTGGTAGCACCATTTTCTAGTTTAGAAATAGGAAAGGTTATTCAAAAATTAAAAGATAATGTTACACCAGGTTTGGATGGTCTTCCTAATTCTTTTTATAAATCTTTTCAAGCAGACATTACTGCATGTTTACTTCTAGTTTTTCAATTTTTTGTGTCTAGAGTAGGGTTTCCAGACGTTTTTACAGAGGGGCTATTGATTTACATATTTAAATCAGGGGATAAAGGGGATATTAGGAACTGGAGGCCCATCACCATTTTAAATTCAGATTATAACATTTTTACTTCATTATTAAACAATAGGTTATGATTAATGGCTAGTAAAGTCTTATCTCCACTGCAATATTGTGGAGTTCCAGATAGGCATATCCAGTCGGCCTTAATAATAATTAGAGAGGTAATAGAGTATGTATCTTTAGAAGGGAAATCAGGTTATCTGTTATCAATAGATTTGGAGAAAGCCTTTGACAGGGTTGACCATGTTTTTTTTATTTCAGGTATTAGAATTTTTCAGGATTCCTACTTCATTTATAGGGATTATAAGGATTTTATATAAATCACCTAAAGTCTATCCAGTGAACAAAGGGAACATGACAAAAGGAATAGTAATTAACACAGGGGTTCATCAAGGGTGCCCGCTTAGCCCCTTGTTATATGTTTTTTCGCTAGAATCTTTACTACGAGCTTTAACTCTACCTCCTAGATGGGAAGGATTACATAAACCACTATCCAATAATCAATTACTGGTGCAGGCTTATGCAGATGATGTTTGACTTTTTTTTAATTCTCAGGAGCAGAGAGCGGAATTTTTTAAAGAATTCGCTCTCTTTTCTATTGTCCAATGCTAAAATTAATCATAAGAAATCCGGAGGTTTACTGATGGGGAGCATTAATCATACATCTTTTTATGCAAATAATATCAATTTCTCAAATGAGCCATTAACTATTCTGAGTATTCTTTTGGGCCCCAAAACCTACCAGTAGAAAATTGGGATTTGGTATGTAAAAAGGTTGAAACAAAAATTGCGAGGTGGAAGCAGTTTAAATTTTCAAAACTCAAAAGAATCCAGGTTCTTAAACAATTCATTTTATCCTGTTTTCAATATATTGCTCAAATCTTTCCTGTGCCCTCCCATTATGAAGCTAGACTATATAGTTGCTGCTTTCAACTACTGTGGGAGAATAGACTGACTCCAGTGAAGAGATGTTATACATATTTGGCTAAAGAAAAGGGGGGTTTAGGTATGTTGGATCCGGTTATTTTTTGCCATGTGCTGTTTATTTTGCATAATTTAAGAAAATGTTTATTATATCCAGAAAGTCAAGATGGGTATTGAATTAAGCAGTCCCTAGAGCGGTATATGAAGGCCTGGATTAATTTTGCTCCAAAAATTCATCCACATATTCATTTTCCAGCATATTTTAGACCAACAGCTCAGAAGTTATATTAATGGCAAGTGTTAAAAGAGCAAATTACTTCTAATGTTACGAAACATCTTTATAAGATTATGATGTCTAGTGTTTATCCTTAGGACCAGTGTTTTAAAAATAGTCCCTCAGCTTGTAATAATAATATTTTAGCCCAATTAAATAACCCCATACTCCCTATACATATGTGGGAAACTCAGTGGCTCATCATGTATGGCCATTTAAATGTTAGGGGTATGGCTAAATATAAAGCTAGAGAAGAGAGGAACTGCCTTTTTCCTGATTGTATAAACCAGGAAGAAACAATGGAGCATTTGTTCTTGTATTGTTCATTTTTGAAATCAATATGGAGCTATGCTGCTAACAGATGGACTATGTCTTGGTTGTCTGTTATTAATTATGAAACTTTAATTATTGGAGTAGTGTCACCCTGCCTACGGATCTATGATAAAAACACTTTGCTGATCTTATTTGCATGTTTAAGATTTTGTTTATGGCAATTAATATGTCAATGGGTCATTTATCAGAAAATGAGTAAGGCTGAAGGGTTTTGTTGCTATGTCAAGAATGAATTGCTGAAAGTTTATTTAAAAGATATAAATGTATAATGTAGATAAAGTCAAATTCTGGTGGAAGGGATTTTCTCATATCATTAAATATGAATAACTTGGATATTAAGCCCCCTTTGGTGGGGTGACCTTTTTGGGAGTGATACTGTTTTGATCTGTGGGATTTCTGGCTCTTTTTCCTTTAACGGTTACAGTCATTCTTTGTTTAGTATGTTGATTATATGATTTCTCTGTATGCACTATTGTAAATAAAAACACCCCTACTCTTTTTGATAAGTGCCATGGGATCTTTAACATCCACCTGAACTACCACCAATCCAGGCAGATGGGACCTCGGTTTAACGTCTCATCCGAAAGGTGGCACCTCAGAAGTGCAGCATCCCTCTCATACTGCACTATAGTGTCAGTACTGGGATAGTAACCCAAGTGCCAGATGTGAGAACTGAACCCACAGCCCTCTGATCTCCTGGCCTCAGAGATGAGTGTGCCACCTACTGAGCTACTGACACTGCAAACTTAGTGGGCTCAACCCCCTGTGGGCCATCCTGTACTTCCTAGCCTCAGGTTGTGACAGGTTAACACACACATGTGAGCTCTATAAATACACTGGCTCGCTAAATTTCCAAGGCAGACTTAAGTACTTTACCTGCCTCCTCACCAAACAGATACAACTTAAACAAACCCCCATTGACCTCCACCCACTTATCCACACAGCCCTCCACAGATGGACCCAAAGGCACACAGCTAACACTACCCTTCTAGTTCCCCTCTGTAGAACCTTGCTTGGACAAAGATGCTTTCTATACCGGGTCCCCCACTGGCTGAATAGTCTTCTGTCCACCTTCTCCTCGACCCACAGTCTCACCCTCTTTAAATCTAGTCTCAAAGCCCTGATCCTTGATGCAGCTACCTGTGACTGTAATTAGGTCCTCTCTCTTACTATTTCCACCTCCTTTCCCACTCCCTCCCTGTACATTGTCCTATAGCGAATGGCTAGGCTACTACAGACCCCCCTCTCCCATGTCCCCTTTGCCTGCTTACTATGACTCTGGGTCCCTAAGGATCCTATGATACTGTACCCTGTCATAGCCCTGGTGCAGGCCTGCTGATGTATTTTCTCTTTATAAGCTAAATCTTAATCTACTCGGACCTTGTATTAGTGCATTGAAATTGTACAGTTGTAACTCCTGTTTATGTAGTTTTCATGTATGTTCTCTGTATATTTTACTTTTCTTGACGTGGAGCCTTTGCAAATGAGCCTATGACTCGAAGGTTTATAATTCTGATTCTATTCGATAAACAATAAACAAACTTCCAACACTGCATACATGAATAACAGCACATTGCTGATGACATCATGAGTACAATAGCATCAACGCTGTCTAACAGCTCAGAACATCCATGTCCAATATACATACCGTTATGCTTTCAAACATGCTGAGTGGCTCAGATTAAGGGTCTGCAGGTCTGTTGTGTGACTTTCAGCACCACTAGCCAACCTACATCTACTATGTAACTCAATGTTAGCTAATACACAAACAAATCATAAACTCAGATTGCATAACATGTGTAGAGCACTATATAACCCTAAATGAATGCCTGTGATGGTTATCATTATGGTTTGCCTATTGGTCTACACATTTTAGGCATCATAAAAAGGATTGCATTCACAGCATATAAAATGATGCATTTCCATGTGAATGTAGCATCAGCTTTGGAATTTTGTAGCACCAAGTTAGTAGATTACTTATATAATGGCATGCTAATGACAAACACTACTATGCTAATTAGTTGTAATAGAGATGTCAATGAGGGCTAAGGTCAGTGATGATTCTTGCTTGCACCTAAGGGTTTGTGAGTCAGTCTGAATGTCTGGTCTATGTATACCACATATTGTCCATGTGCAAACAGTTACCAGGTACTCAAGGCATTTTGCCATGGCTAGCATTATGAAGTCTGTGACTTTTTGTAAATGCTATATGTTTTTGATACATCTTGTTAGTGCTACACACAGTCATTTTTAAACACTTCTGCCGTGTTTCACAAATGGCAATGTGCAGCAATCACATGGCATAGTTACACAGTTGAAATCACAATCGTTACTTTGTGACACTTTGAACATTGTGACTGTCTATAGGGCCCCAGATTTGGAACAAACAGTTGCCACAATAATTACTGTCACAAACGCACTCTGCTCCCACAGTGCCCAACCATGAAGTGCAATATGTGAACAAGAGACAAACTGGGTAACCTTTTTGACTGTTTTGGGTCTGAAACACCAACTAGTCTCAAGTCTTGAGGTAAAATATGAACCCTTGTTCGCTAGCATGCCTAGTAAACAGGATCAAATATCACACCCTCTTCGGGGAAATGCAGTGCAGTACTTAACCCAGTGAGCAGCCAGCAAGATTCACAATTCTCCCCTTTTTGACTCAGTTGAGACCCAGGTATTTTCTTGTCTAAGCTAAATAGTAACACACTTTAAGCCGTTAACAGTTCTATCAGCTATATCAATACTCTCTTAGTATTCAATGCAAAAATGAGAAAAGACTCAGGCAGAATTAAGGAAATGAAAATATTTACTAAAATTAGAATTTTTTTTAAATAATTACAAAACACAAAACATAGATACATAAGTGTTTTACAGTCCAAAAGAAATAGAGATTTCAGAAACAAAAACGCCTTGTACTTGAATTTCTGGTTCTACCTCAGGTTCATTTTGGTGTTACCAATTTTGAAAGAAGTGCCTTTTAGTCCAGCAGAGTGTGTGTGTGTGTGTGTGTGTGTGTGTGTGTGTTCTCTTAGGAGTCCAAAGATAGAAGAACTCAGCTCCTTCCAGCCAGACTGATAATAAGCCAGAATGTCCCTCCTATCGTGTGAGGCCACAACTCACGAGGTCACTGTTAGTCCTGTAATTAATTTGTAACCTGACCAAGAATATCCAAAAGGGTGTCATTTTACTGCTTGCTGGAAATCTGCAAAGATAGCAATATTATTTTATACAGTCTCTTTCCTCCTCAGAGCATTCCCTTTGATGTTCAGAAACACATCCATTTCTCTTACAGGTGTGAATTGTCACTTTCATTCAACAAACTTGGCTTCCCTCGTAATGTTGCAAAATTCATCCTGATTCCTGGACCTCAAAGTAAATGAATGGTTAACAATGTGTGATAACCTGGTGTCCTTATAGTCCCAGGAAGTCTTGCAACTCTGTATCGACACAGAACAGGAAACTAGCTATTTAGCTATAGTAAACAACTGCTTTGGGGTCAAAAGGTCAGGCCTCTTTAAAAGCTAGTCTTCCAGATGAGCCTGCTGACTGCCATTTCTCCTAAGCAGACATTCAAATAAACATAGATTTATATCACAAGTATGAGCAGATGCTATCCGTCACACCCCATTAGTTGACAGCATATTTGCCATGTGTTAGAGGAATTTTGGAAATCCACCAGCCTGTTTCATACATCACCTGTAGTGGGAACTTCATTATAATACAGTATACTGTTATGTAGTAGGAGCTGAACATGGCCCCTGTTAGTTTACTATAGAGTTCAGCGTAACTCTACAGTGGCAGATTTTGATTTGGTGGCAATTTGGGGCTGCTTTCTTTGTCCCCACTTGTAAAGTTAGCCAGATGACTTCAGCTCACAAGTAAGTAACTAACAAGGAGTTCAATCAGGTTGAAAAAGGGGGTGTATGATACTTCCTCCTGTACCCCAATACTTTTCCCCCTCCATCCCCCCATTCTCTGAAATTTTTATTTTAGTAGTGCCAGTTCCTGGCATTGAGCCAGGAACCAACCATATATTTTAAATCACCCACCTCTTCCTAATAAATTCACCTCCTGTCCCCAAATACTCATATTTAAATGATGGTCCCTCCTCCTCCTGACCACAATCAATGATTTTGGGGTGAGGACTCTTAGTATTTTAAATCCTGGCTAACTCACTCACTCACCCCCCCCCCCACATTGCACAGCACATTCACTCCCTTGTAAGTACAGTAATGAACTAGATTGAGCATGTGCATGACCAGGAAGGGGGGGGGGCAGAACAGTTTGTATCACTGATGATGCTCAGTAAACTGATTGGTCACAGGTTTTGAAATTAATTGATTAAAGGATCAAAGAGATTTTGAATTTCCCCCAAAAATGTTGACACTCCCTTCCAAAAAGGATAGTGCTTGTTTTCAGCTCTTCTACAGAATGCCACTTCGACCTCAGTTCACCCCTAATTTATTGTGAGGTACTGTAGTCTCATCTAGTAAGTGACATATATAGATGACTGTATTCTAATCAATTGCTTATCTGCTTTATTTCAGGAGCATGAATTTTCCCTTACTGTGATCACTTACGTTAGTGTCATCTTGTCACTGGTGTGCCTTGCCCTGTGTATTCTCACCTTCACTATATGCCGTTCTATTACAAATGTAACAACAACCCTACAGCTAAATCTGTGCATCACCATGTTCCTGGCAGATCTGCTCTTTATAACTGGCATTGAACAAACCTCCAACAAGGTAAGGGCATGATCAAGTTGCTCGTTGCATGTGGTACTAACCTGATAACCCTGATATGTTAAAGGGAGACAAGTCTTCTTCTATACTGATTAAATTCATTGGGAAAAACACACTTGTTAAAAAGATTTTGCTAGATGTCAGGCATGACAGACACTGAGTGGGGAAATTCAAAAGGGTTTGGCACAGATGCAAAGTCATACAGCAACTACATCTGTGTTCACTCACTTGTGTCCTGACAGAGGCAGGCCTGCCACTATTTTTATGTTGCTTGCACGCATGTGCAAGAAACATAGTGCCATCATCCGAGTTTTCGGAGGTGTGTCAGACCCTCTTCCAATGCAGTCAGTGTGTTTGCAGGCACGGCCCCAGTTCCCCAATGAGAGCTGCAGCTGTCTATGACAGCTCCAAAATGCAATGGCATACAGTTGAAAGGGAGTGCTCTGCTTCGGTGAGCAGAGCTCCCCTACTTTACACACACACGCAAGCCACGCATATTGTGTGCTGATACCCCCCACGCATACACTGTATGGCCAATGGGGTGCACAATCCCCTGTCAGCTCCACATCCCCAACAGCTGTCCAGGTGCCACGCTGGAAGCCCACCCCAGCGTGGCAATAACTGTTATAGCCAACAGGTGCCCAATCCCCGTCAGCTCCAAGGCTGCATGCCCCCAAAAGCCTTCCGGTGCCACACTGGGAGCCCACCCCAACATCGTCTTCTTAAAAAAAAAAAAACTGTGATTAAAAAATGGTCCCTCATAGTCTCCTGCCCCTCACAACCCGCACCCTCCTCGCATCCTGCCTCCCCACACCCCTTCACCCCATACTTACCTCGGACTCAGTGCGATGATCATCGGTGGACCGGGAACACGTCTGCACTCTTCAAAGCCAACCGCGAACTGAGGAAATGCTGGTAAGCTGTATAATGGGATAGATAGGGTTTTTTAACTTTGTTGCATATCTCAGGCATTTTTGGGAATTTTGGCCTCAAATTTTCAACATGGGGTTTTTGGGACCCCTCCTCATGAATTCTTGCACTGTTATGGTGTTACTCGGGCCCAAAGGGTGATTTCGCAGTCACTGTGTGAAATCACCTTTCCGCACTGATTAACAAAACGACACTGCCAGTGTTCATAAGGTGGGCTCTCAAAAAGCCTATGTTGACAATTTTGTGAAAAAATTCCTAAAAATGACTGTTTTACAAGTGTGCATTGCGCAGTTCCTACGCACGCTCATAAGTTCGCAAATTTTCAATATTTTCACTCCAGATTTTCTACATTGCCATTTTACCACACCTCCTTATGAGCAGTACAGCTGTCATTTTTCACATCCTGCCCAAAACGTGTTTCCGCCCATGTAGCGCACAATGGTGCATTCGGTGTGCGAACTCAATGTATGGGACACATTAAGAAAATCACAGTGACACTGTTCATGAGCAGAGGTCTTAAAATGACTATGTTGAAAATTTGGTGAAAAAATTCCTTAAAATGACTGTTTTACGAGCGTGCGTTGCGCAGTTCCTACGGACGCGCGTAAGTTTGTGAATTTTCAATCTTTGCACTCCAATGACTTCCAGATACCTAAACAGCACATAGAAGCAAGCAACATTCAGCATTGACAAATGCTTGTTAAAAGTTGTATCCATTTATGACAAAAAGTCACAATTTGTAGCAGAAAATGTACACAGCTGCAAGTTGTGCTAACCTTGGATGCTCTTGGGTCTCTTTTTTTGATGCAAAATGTGGACGCTGTTAGACTATCTTATAGATGGCCTAGCAGGTTTGGATTCATTCTTGCTTTGAGAATAGGGACAGGCACATAGGCCTTTCACGCTGAGGCTCTTAAAACATTATAATGGCCTTGATCCATTTTAACAGCCCCCTAACTCATTTTGCATTGGCACATAACATGGACTCAGAACCGTTTTACAAAACCGTGTTTAAACCCTGATGTGACCTAGGCTTAAACATTGTTTTGAAAATGTTTCAAAAGTTAAATCAGGCTTACATGCAGAGCGGATGGTCAGGCATGGTTCCCCTTCATGAGGCTGGATGTACCCGCTTGGGAACCGGTTGCTAGTTAATTAGATCCTGAGGCAGTAGTTCAGATTCTGTAAACCATTTTTAATAACGGTTTACAACACACTGGTGGCAATATGGATGCTACAACACAGATGCTACAGTATATTAATTAATCAGTTTTCACTGTGCTGTAATGTTAACAGGGCCATACTGGGCGGATCCTTTTGAAAATCCTGTCCACTACCATCAGCTCATTTCACAAGTTTTGCAGCCCTCTCTGTGATGCTTGACAGCAATGAGTCCTACTTGTATTGTCTAATTGATTGTGTAACTACAATGTCTCGTTCTCTGCTACATCCATTGTTTACTGTTGAATGATGTAATTCTCCTGGGTTGTGCCTTAAAAATAGGCCTTAATTTGTCTAGTGCACCTACCCGGTTAACAAAAACTAAATAAATAAATGTCTCAATACAGCAGTAAAAGGGGCTAATGTAAACAGAGATTATTTTGTGAATGATGAATGGTGATTGCATCTCTCATATCTAAGTACATCACTGCTCTAGTGCCTAGCAGCTGTACCACCATGTGGCTGTTAGTATTTATTTATTTAGTTTTTATTTACCTGGTGGGTACACTGGTCCCTCAAAAATTGCCTACTTCAGGCATGACCTGGGAGAGTATAACAGAGATGGTCAACAGTAAAGGAAACAGGACTGACAAAATATTCAATAAGAAACAGGGTACAGTACAAAATATATAAAAAGTGCTGGGAAAAAAATAGTGTTGGAAGTTACACAAAACAATATTCAAGTTCATGGATTCAACGCAAATTACATTTCCATGCGCAACAGTTGTCATAAAGAACAGGGCTCGGGGTATAGCATGTCAGCCTATAGGAAGTTTATGATGAGGGCACTAGGTGAACAAATTGAAAATGGTTATAGTGCGGTCAAAAACTATGCACAAAAAATTGTGAAATCAAATGTAGCACTCATTAAAAATACCAAGCGCTACTATAAAAGAAAAGCTGGATTGGAATCCTTCGCACACACCTTTACAGGGGCGTTTCCCCACCAACACTCCCAACTATTAATAATCAGCTCGGGGAGGGGAGGCAATTCAGGGATGGGGAGGAAACTCAGGGAAGAGTCATGGAAGAGGGGAAGGGGAACCCCAGCAGGACAATCAGTGGTGAGGGCAAAAAGTGCAGGGTGGGGGGTGAACACACTGAAATCATAAGTTGGGAGTAGGGAGAAAAGACCCCCAAAAAGAAGCAAATGTCCCTAGACCAGGAATTGAACCCCAGTGCACCGACATTCCTCTGCCCTTCACTGCCTGTGGCTCCATCCTCTGTGATATAGCAGTTGCTTAGCAGAACACCACCCAGTGGAGGCTTTAACCTGTGCTATACTATCCCTGTAGCTGTATTACCAGTCACTATTTTTCCAGTGCAGATTTCCTGTGCTGTAATCCCCACAATATACTGATCTGGTACCTATAATAAATGGTTAATAAAATATTCTTTGTTTGTAGGCTATTAACCTTTTTAATAGGAGATTGTATGGGGTGGGTTAAAGGTTGGCTCTTGATATTTAGAGATTGATCCTTATTAGTGAATGATTTCCTTTATTCCAGTTATTACTAGAAGATTTCTCCTTTGGTTAGCTGGAGATTGACTTTTGTTATTGGAAAAAGTACATCTGTTAGTATGTATTGTATAAATTAAAACACAGTCTGACCATAACAGAAGCATCAAGATAAATCCAGGATGCAGTAATAATAAAGTCCTATAGTGTTTCCATTATTTGACATTTTTGCCCAGGAAGAACATAAGCTATGAGCAGCTCATTTCCAGCTGTGTCCTGGGGTTAAGGTACTATTTTGGTTAAAGGAACATTTTGTTCATTTCTACATTTTTTAATACAATCAGAAATTTGTGATGCAGTATGTTTAATACCCTTAATATATGTTCTTATGTGTTTGTTTTAAAAAAATGTTATTTTTTTACATTTGTTTAAAATCTGTTGTCAATGGCTGCCTTTTTCCTGCCCTGTGTTCATTTTTATGGCTGTGGGCAGAGCCTACAGCCACTTTGCTATCTGTAGCTGGAAAATGGAGTATCGTGGAACACATTTTGGACTTTTCAATGTATCCTTCCATGCCAACTGAAATAAAATACTCCCTTTTTTCTGTTAAGAATGTTGGTGACATAACTCCAAGCTGCTTATCAGATGCCATTAGGAAACTGAAGCAGCTTGTTAAATATTTGTTAAATATTGGATGCCTATTAAACTGGAGATTTGGTTACCCCCTTCAGAATGCAACAACTTACACATTTAAATACTTAGCATTTAAACAGCTTCTTCCTACTAGTTTCACTTGGGAATGTATTGTCTTTCAAGAAAGATTCATACCTCATAAATGTCATCCCTTTCCCAGCAACTCTATAATTTACACTCTTTTTAACCTCTAAAGACACTATCAGATAAGCACTGTCTCAGACATATGCCAGGTCTTCAGTGAACTACCCATACTAAATATGTTGCAGTCAGCAGGCATTTTCTACTATGCTTTTTGGGAAAAAATATATTGAGCTACAGCAAACACACACACACACACACACACACACACACACACACACACTCTGTATACACCATCCTCATGGCCACAACATTCGAAATAAATACTGCATTCTAATACGTTATAAAACAAGAAACTGTTTATGTCAGTGAACACAGTGAAGTTCAGTTTAGAGTGCATTTCCTTTAAATATTTCTTATCCTATATTTTGTATCCTGGATAGCGCAGGGGAGATGCTACATTTCATTGTCATAGGGATCTTCATTTACACATTTCTGCACTGTATTTACTCAAGCTGTCCCAGATTAGATGCAATATCTTGTTTTCAGTGGGGTCATGATTTTACCATTTTGATAATGTGTTTCTTCAGGGTAGCCTAGTCCAGGGCTCCCATATTCAAAGGAGATGCATGGCGCATCCCAGTGGAAAAGGGAGATGTGCCATGCAACTACAACAATGTGCCACAGCATGATAGTCAAACATGCGGGATGCGCTGGCCGCAAGGGAATGGGCCAGGTTGCACACAGATAGTATGCCATGCAAGTTCAGGGTGTGTTCCCATGCATATGCTGTGTTGTGGCATACTCAGTGTGCATGCAACCCTCGCATTCCAGAGCAGCGCTGCCCACAGTTAGACCATGAATAGCTGGCCTAGCCAGGTGAGCTGTGGAAGTGCACCCAGATACACAGTAGCCTGGCAGCCCTGGTGGACTAGAGATACCCCCTCCCATCCCCAATTGATCCAACTCTATCCCTGAAGAGCCCCATAGTGAAGGACCCCCCCTGGACCCAGTCACACCAGAGGAAACCATGGTCCATATCCATAGCATACAGGATGCCCACCCACCACCTTGGTAGGTAGACATCCCCGCTCCCCCCATACTCAACCTGTTGCGGAGACTGGCACTGCCCTCCACACTATGCTACAGCTTGCTGCTGACTGCACTGGTCCCGGGCCAGGGACCCACAGTCTGGAATGACCCAAGTGGCTGTATCGTGCATTGGGGCTGTACATAAGCTTTGGACCCACCAGTGTATGTAGCCGTGTGTATGTCCCTGGCAAACCGTAAGAGGGAATTGACATACCTCCAATGCTTGCCTTGTTGATGCTTTATCTTCCTGTTGTCATACACTGCCACAGGCCCACACTC
This sequence comes from Neoceratodus forsteri, assembly GCA_016271365.2. Lineage (NCBI taxonomy): Eukaryota > Metazoa > Chordata > Ceratodontiformes > Ceratodontidae > Neoceratodus > Neoceratodus forsteri. The sequence continues at coordinate 106,569,852 of JADMNL010000035.1, forward strand.
TCCCCAATTCCCTTGTGTAACATGCCACCCTCCAGACTGCTGAGGTATCCTGGGTGCCATGCGGTGCGGTATCCTGCAATGCCATTTGCAGTGTATACTCCAGGCTATGGATAGTGCATCCATGGTTCCATGATTGTACAAATGAATGGGAGGTTGACTGTAACATGCCTGTTCTGGGATCTGTGTGAGTGGGTACAGCATCAGCTGTCACCCACACTTAACAGTGCAATCTCACCGGAATGATGGATCTGCATGCGAGTGCCTGAGGTGTACGGCCACTGGGTGTTATCACATTCTAGCATCCTACTGCCAGTGCTCCACCACCCGGAAATAAGATGCCATTTCTTCTGTGAACTGTCCAGGCTAAATATATAGCAATCAGCAGGCATATTCTAGGAAAATACATGGTAAAAGTAGGTAAAAGGAAGACCGCATTGAAACTGCCTCTCAGCAGGTCTGCATTATGACAATTCAATAGAAATAATGGGTAAAAGCATCCCAAAAACTCTCCACAGCCATATGGGCTCTGACCAGAATTTGTTATTGATTACTGTGGTAACCATCGAAAAGTCCCAGAATATGAAGATGGATCTAGGTTCATATAATTGGTATGGACACATATACCATGTGATATTTTTTTTAGTTTGAGTCATTATGTGTATAAATGTTCAGGCTAACACTTGTACCCATAGTGGTCCTTCCCCAAGGCCTTGATGGGGAATGGGGGATTGGTGTCCGGCCTCCCTCCCAACCAGAGAAATCCTGTGATGACATGAATGGGATCACCATGTCTCGTTCAGCCCTTCCAATGCCCTGCTTAAACGATGGGGCCAGGGGGGTCGGAGACCCCATGGGTGGGGGGCCAATCGGGGGGTGGTCTTAGTGGCCACTTGAGGGGATTGGATGGCCAGGGGCCATGGACGGAGTGGTGGCAAGCAGCATAAGGAACCACAGACAAGCTGCAGTCTTTTTTCCCTTCCACCCTCTGAGGCAGGAACACCATGCAGCAGGTGGTGCAGTAAATGGCTGGAGCCACGCAATGTGCGGTGGGCCTAGCAACAGTCAGGTAAGTGGGGGACCAGGTGGAGAGGAGCTCAAGCAGGAGATGGATCATGGAAGTACAAATTTAAATAAGGAAATTCTTACTGGGGCTACATGGATTTGGTAGTGGGCTGTAGTGCAGGCTCCTCCAGATGTCTTGAGTTCAGGAAGCACAGGACCACAGAGCAACTGAGGTATAAATAGAGGGGAAGGAATGATATAAGAGAGTTGTGAGCAATGGGGTTGCACTTGCAGGATGGACCACACACCAGGAGTACTGTAAATTGAGTTGGGCCAGGTGCAGGGGGGCCTTGAGGTAAAGAAAGGCCTCAGGAGTGGCGTCCAATACAGTGCCTGGGGATAAGGGAGGGGATTTCCCATAGAGTGCCAGCAAAGGAAACTAATAATAGTGAATGAATGAATGAATGAATGAATGAATGAATGAATGACCAAACGGGGGGAGATAAATAAAAAAGAGACCAGGCTAAAGAGGAGGCAGCATAGTGCAGTTTTAGGGCTCTGAAGCTCTAAACCTGGAGACCAGTGTTTGAATCCCACAGTGCCCACTTGCATACTGGAGGGCCCTGTGCAAGTCATTTAATGTCCTTGTGCTACCAAGTTGCACCTGGAAACAAGCTTGGCAAGGCCTGGGGGATTTGCAGAATATGATTTGGACTACCAATTAAAAAAAAAAAAAGTTGAGAGGTTAAGCAGGCCTAGGGAAAGAATTAGCCCAGCTGGGCTGGGAAGGCAGAGGAACTAAAAGGGGTGCCAGTGAGGCCATACATATATATATAAAAAAAAAAAACACCAGCCAGAAAAGACAATGGCAGGGAGGGGGAGTGGATCAAGCCGAAGCTGTGCAGCACTACTGGTCCAGCTGGAGAGGATGGTGGAAAGAAGGGGAACAGCATGGCTCGAGGCATGCTTGGCCACATCAGCAGACCGTTGGAGAGGTCGGGCAGACAGGAGACCTTGTCTGAGGGTGCAGCCGAAAGGCAAGAAAAATATGTCACTTCAAGGGATTTGGGCCTGGTTGAGGGTACTGGTAGGGCATCCCCTGATCCCCAGTGGTGGGGGGGGACAGTAGCTCTGAGGGGGATGGACACTGGAGGATCTGGAGGGGTAAACCCAAGGGGACTTGGCCAGGAAAAAAGCTGAACATGGCAGGGCAGGGCAAAAAGGGGAGACCTCAGCCCCCTACAAGAGCAGACAGCGAGACTGATGTCTCCCTCCCATCTGTGGGCCCCGGTAGGACACGGCACCCTAGGCGCCCATTGCTGAAGAAACCGAGGGGATGGTACAACACATCCTCGGAAGAGGAGGGCAGGGAGTCCTGAGGGCAAGACAAAGGGAAGAGGCCAAGAGGCCAATTGGCACCCTGCAGACCCTGGTTGGGTCCTTCCAGACCTTGGGGGGACTGGCCACGGCCAGGGCCTCCTTTGCTGAAGAGGCCCAAAAAGGGGCGTAAATCATCCTTGGATGAAGAACAGGATACATCACTGATGCTGGGGAGATGGAAGAAGCCCAGAGGCAGAGGGCCTCACCCAGCCCCCTCAAGGTTTGGAAGACTCCGGCTGCCAACAGGGTTTTGTAGTGAATCAGAGAACGAGCCCAGTGGAGGGCAAGGCCTGTGACCAAGGAGGCCAGTAGTGATTTCTGGTTCAGAGGAAGAGGGGAATACAAGAGTAACAGGTCAGGGAAGGAATAGGATGGAGGAGGTATTGGGGAATTGAAGAATCTCGCCACTATATTGGCAGGTTCAGGAAAAGGGGGTAGCACAGGAGAGGGTGGGGAAAAGGGGTGGTGCTGAAACATCCATACTCTAGAGTGGAGGAGGAGGAGGAGGTGGGGGCACAATTACTGGACAAGACTAGAGCAGCAATTTGCAGAAGAGAATTTGTGAATATTTTCACCCTATTGCATAGGGGAGAGGAAGAGGAGGATAAAAAAGAGTGGGAACAGAAAGAAAAGAACAAAGAAAAGAAACTGCAGGTGGAAAAGAACTTTGAGACTTGATCGGTAGAGTACTTGATAGACATGTACGTCCTGTGTCGGGAGAAGCTGGAGCTTAGCTGCGGCCTTCTTAGTCATTGGGCAAGGGTCATGAGAGTGCATGCGGCCTGGGGGGGTTCCGCTTTGCTCCATTATGATGAGGTCTTCTGTCTTCGATTACATAAGAATCCAGGATGGGAATGGGATCAGGTAGACATGCCTCTGTGGGTAGACATCATCACAGACAAGGCATATGTGCAACAAACAGATTGCGGCCTTCTGGTAAAAGGGAACCCAGATGGGGAGGGAGTAAAGATCCAGGGAGGCCAAACAAGGGAGGTAATCAATGTTACCGCTTTAACAGGGGGACATGCTCGCAAACAAGGTGCAAGTTTACCCATGAGTGACTGGCCTTCGGGAGGCCTCATCCATTCAAGCAGTGCCCCAGAGGAAAGCAGAGTGGGGGTTATATGGGACAAAAAAGAGGATTTCATAAAAATGGGAATCCTGGAGTGGGTGGTAACACCGATAAGGATATGTGAATTGAAGGGGTGGTTAGAGAGGTACCCCAGCAGGGTGGATGCACTTGTGTTATTGGAGGTATTTACGGAAAGGTTTAGGATACCTTACATGGGGCCTCACCATAGCTTTGAAGCCCCCAGTTTGAAACCAGCAAAGCAGAACATGGGGTTCATAAGGGAAAAGGTTAAGAAGGAGAGACTCCTGAGTCAGATCACCGGTCCATTTCGGGAGCCGTCATATGACAACCTGAGGGTTTCCCCAGTGGGGGTGGTACCAAAAAGCACCCTGAGGGAATTCTGAATGATCACTCACTTGTCATTTGCAGAGGGAAGGTCAGTGAATAATTTCATAGATCCGGCACTGACCTCAGTGCACTGTGCGTCATTCGATAGGGCGGTGTGTGAGGTGGTGATGTTTGGTCAGGGAGCATGCATGGCAAAGGTGGATATCGAATCCGCCTACTGGTTGCTCCCAGTCCACCCAACAGACTACAGTATGCTGGGGCTAAAGGTGGATGGGGAATATTATGTAGACAAATGGATGCTGATGGGGTGTGCTATCTCATGTGCATATTTTGAGAAGTTCAGAACGTTTTTACATTGGGAAGTGGAACAGATGACCTCGGAAGGGGGTATCATCCATTACTTGGACAATTTATTGGTGATTAGCACCCAGGGTAGTGTAATCTGCAAGAAGATGCTGCAGGGATTGCAAGAGGTTTGCCAAACCTTTGGAGTTCCCCTGGTGGAAGAAAAGACCATAGGCCCAACTTCAGTGCTGTCCTTCTGGGGATAGAAATTGGCTTGGAAAGAATGGAGTGCAGGTTGCCCAGGGACAAGGTAGAAGCACTGTGAAGGATGGTGGGGGATGCTAGGCAGGCAAGGAAGATGACGCTGTGACAGGTGCAACAGTTGTTGGGTCATTTGAATTTTGCATGCAGGACCATACCAATGGGCTAAGCCTTTGTATGAAGGCTGTCTAAGGTGACCGGGGGGGGTCTGCTGGCCCCACCACAGGATCAGGATTCTTCGATTTAGTGAAAGAGGATTTGGCTGTCTGGGTCACTTTACTGGAGGACTTTAAAGGGGTGACAGCATGGCCAGAGGAGGAGGTGTCCAACACAGACCTGGAACTCTTCACAGATGCATCTGGGGGTCTGGGGTTTGGGGCATATTTGCAAGGGGCATGGGTAGTGGAGACATGGCTGGCATCATGGGTGAAATAAAGATTAACCAAGAATATCACGTACTTGGAATTCTTTCCGATAGTGGTGTCCTTGGTAGTGTGGGGAAGGAAACTGCAGGATAGGAAGGTGCTGTTTAGATCAGACAACACAGGAGTGGTATGTATTATTAATCAACAGCTGGTGGTGGTTGGGCTGATAGCGGACCTGCTTTTGGTTTTTGTGTTAAGGTGTTTACTGAACAATATACAGTTTAGGGGGTATTCAGAGTCTTGGAGGTCATGGCAGCCCGTAGACAGGATTCCTCTAAGAGGGGCCTGGAGATGGGGGATGTGCTGTTGTCAGGGAATGGGGTACTAGTGCAGATCTGGAGGTCAAAATCTGACCAATGGGCACTGGGTACCTGGGCGATACTTCAGGATTGGGGGGGATGGAAGTGGAAGATTAGGAGGGTATTACCAAAGTATGAGGTGGGGACACGGAATAAGGGGTGGGCATACTTTAGGCATAGAAATGGGACACCACTGACACAGTTCCAATTTACTAGGATGTTTAAGAAAGCTCTGCAGGCAGTGGGAAAGGAATCAGGGGAGTATGGGATCCATTCCCTGCAGATAGGTGCAGTAACTTGGGCGGAAAGCAAGGGCATGAATCAGTCCAAGATCAAGGGATTGGGGAGGTGGAAATCGCAGGCTTTCAAAAGATATGTACGGCTGCATGTGCTTTAACTTGTTTTTCATTTATTAAACAGATTGGAGGGGAGCTAGGAGATGGGTGTGGATATGTAGGCACTCTTTCATACATAGGGCAGCTGTCCAGAAGCAATCCTGATCTGGGGGACCAGTTCTGACCTTCAGTGATATCCCTATTGAGGTGCACTGGATGGGGCACAGGGGTATGCACTGAGATCAGCTGGTTCCCTGGTTGTGGGAGGAGTTTCAGAAGGATACACAGATGGATATTCTAGTCATCCACCTGGGAGGTAATGACTTGGGTGCAAAGAAGTCCATAGCACTGCTGCACACCATCAAGAAAGGCATTGCCACCATCCAGCGCAGCATGCCAGAGACTAGAATAATATGGTCACACATAGTCCAGAGATGACACTGGTGAGGAGAGCCGATGCGCAAGGGTCTGGACAGAACTTGGATGAAGATGAATGGAGAAATGGGGACATTCATGGACCGACTGCTGGGAGGCATCACTAAGCAAAACCACATTACAGTTAGAGCTCAGGAACTGTATCGGAAAGATGGAATACACCTGTTTGATGAAGGCATTGACTTATTTTGCAGGGACATTGGACTGGTTTTGACTCCAGTATTTAGAAGAATGGGTAAGGGGATACCTTGGGGAGAACCTGAGGGGGAGTCAGGGAGATAAGGTAAGGGGATAATTTATGCTGTGGGGGACCTGATGAGGATCAGGTTGATGGCAGATAGGGAGTGTCTCCAAGGTAACCTAAGGGTGAGTCAGGTTAGCCCGACTCGGAAGTGGGGAAAAGGGGGGCCTCCAGCACCCAGCATGGAATGGGGGCTTCTCTCTTTCGGGTAATTTCAGGGGGAACCCGGCCTGCACCCATTATTGATGGGCCGAGGTCTCAGGATAATGCCCCTGGGTCATGCCAGGCCCACGGGGGGTCCCACCGCATTAGGCCCCGAGGTGAGTTTCCCATAGTGGAGGTCTGCACTCTCCGGGGCCAGACAGAGGGAAGAAGGCAGAGGGCCACGCCCAGCATGGATGGCACTAGGCCTCTGGCCCTAATGGTCTGACCCCCTTTTAAGAGCCCAGCAGCCTGCAGCCTTCTTGAGGGGGACAGGCAGTGGGCGGATTGACCCCCTCCCTTCACGGAAGGGAAGGGAGCAGAGGGTGGGACATGAACCTTGGAGAGACTCCATTCAGCACACGTGTAGTCTGTATTAGGAATTGAATTTAATAAACATATGGCTGTGGCCATTCAAATCCCAAACTGGTGTGTTTATTGTTTCCAAGGGAAGATCGTGGGGGGGGGAGGTGAGAACTGGACAACCAATGGTCCTTCCCCGAGGCCTCGATGGAGAATGGGGGATTGGTGTCTGGCCCCCCCGACTGAAGAAATCCTGCGGTGATGTGAATGGGATCGCCATGTCCCATTTGGCCCCATGGGCAAGGGGAAACTGATTGGGGGGGCGGTCTTAGTGGCCACTTGAGGGGATTGGATGGCCAGGGGCCATGGGTGGAGTGGTGGCAATAAGGAGCCACAGACAAGCTGTGATCTCTTTTCCCTTCCACCCTCTGAGGCAGGAACCACCCACCCACCCAAAAGCATAGCGTGAGAACACTGCCCTCTAATGGGGGAACCACCAGAAGGGATTGCAGAGGATTCTCACAGTTTTTCCTGCTAAACAGGTTTTTTCCTGGGTTTTCACCTCTGCCAGACAGGTTCTTGGATTTGGCCACCTGGTGGGGGACTGCAATATTGTCACAGCCTTTGTAAGAAGATAGGGTGTGTCTCCAGGTTAGCCCAATTTAGAAGAGGGGGAAAAAGGGGGGCATCCAGCACACAGCATGGAATGGGGCCTATCTCTTTTCAGCAATCTCAGGGGGAACCCGGACTGCACCCAGCATGGATGGGCTGAGGTCACCGGATAATGCCCCTGGGTATTGCCGGGCCAATGGGGGGTGTTCTGACATATTGGGCCCCTGAGGGCGGGTTTCCCATGGTGGAGGTTCGTGACCTCCAGGGTCAGACAAAGGGAAGAAGGCAGAGAGCTATGCCCAGCATGGATGGCACTAGGCCTCCGGCCCTGATGGTCTGACCCCCTTTAAGAGCCCAGCAGCCTGCAGCCTTGCTGGGGGGGGGCAGGCAGTGGGCAGGATTGACCCCCTCCCTTCATGGAGGAGAAGGGAGTGGGGAGTGGGACATGAACCTTGGAGAGACTCCCTCCAGTGCATGTCTATTCTGTATTAGGAATTGAATTTAATAAACATTGCTGTGGCCATTCAAATCCCAAACTGGTGTGTTTATTGTCTCCAAGGGAGGATCAGGGGGATAGGTGAGAACTGGACAACCAATAGACATTAAAGATGTTGCAAAGTTGTACTTCAGTGGTGAAGTTCTGACAAAGTTGTGAAAATTTCACAAATTGCCCACTTTGCGACTTTACAATGAACGTTGTTAGGAAAATTGCATCTTTTTAGGTGAAGTCCAGTGAAGTCATGGTAAAGTCATGAAGCAATTGCAACCTCATTGGGGAAATTGCGTGATGCTTGAAAAAGTGCCACTTCACCTGCTGAAAACTTCCCAAAGTCAGCATGTTGTGAATTTGGGAAACTTCATGAATTAATTCATGAAGCAAAGTTTGTCAGCTTTGCACATCTCGAGTAGACATGTCATCACCCATTTATACATACAGTCTGTATGTCATCAGCTCCTACCACTGGGACTATAGTAGTTACAGCTGGTTTCACTTTATCATCTGCTCCACCTCAGAACCCTGTTTCTTCTAATAACATTCCCTGTACTGAACAGATCTTAAACCCAGATACTACCTTACATTGCACACATGCTTTTAAAAAAGACACTTTCTTCAGGGGAAAAAACATACCTTCCATTTGAAATTCAGTTTGTCTCACTCACCACCCATCCTGTCTGCCCTGAAGAGCCACCCGCTCGCTAACCAGCCAAACCATGGCAACAAAAACAATCAAACTGTGCGTTTTTTTATTTTGCAAAGGACAATAAATAAATGAGAATGCACCCACGCTTTTAAACACTGGCCACCATCACATTCAGTCCACAATGCTGCTCACAACATGCTGCCCATCATACTGTACACAGCATACCCTCTGATACCTACCAGCTGCTGATAAACTAGTTCCCACAGGATGTTGGGGTGTTTTTGTCCCTAGCAACCTCCCTGGCAATCTCATTACAGTGCAGAAAAGGAACAGCAACTAGAAACAAATTCTGATCAGAGCCACTACAGCTGCTAATGCATTAACTTGATAAGGGTGCTTCATGGGCATAAACATACAGATGAATTGCCATAGCTCTGTGTGTAAATTTCACTTTTGGTAAAGTTAGATCATGTATATGGTTGATCCTGTGTTTCCCGTGTGTTTAAAATGCTAGCAGCCACTGCGTGTTGTACTATATGGGGCTGGAGAGGGAGCTCCGAACCAAGGCCTTCAAGTAATGGTAGAAGGAATGGTGCAGAGGAAAGGTATGGCTACACTGGGGACTGTGGGCCAACCCCGGAAAGATAACAGCCTATACTGAGGTGATAGCCTGCTTTCATCCAGGAGTGAACCAAAGCCCTCAGTGGATGGTTTAAATGTTACTTTGATGGACATTTAAAGTAGCCAAGGGGGGGTGACAGAAGAAATAGGAGAGGGACAAAGTGGGCCCCCCACAGGCTGAGATAGAAAGTAGTGAGATCCTGAAGGGGGAGCGTCCCACCAGGATGTAAGTTATTCAAGGAATCAGGGGGTTAGCAAAGGAGGAAGGGGTAAAGGGGCAGTCAAAGGAGAAAGGTGAGGAAGGGGGAACAATTGGAGAAAAGAGAAAGTGACAAGAAAAAAGCTGAGGGCTGTCAAAATGGTGCAAGGTTTGCATCAGAAGCACTATGAGGAGAGACTGAAACAGTTCGGTATGTACACCCTGGAGGAGAGGATGGAGAGTGTGATGTGATGGAGACTTTTAAATACCTCACAGGGGTTAATAAGGTTCAGGAGGGAGATATGTTATGGAGAAAAATGTGCTGTAGAACAAGGGGTCATGATCTGAGGCTGGAAGGAGGTAGATTCAGGAGAGATGTGACGATGTAGGGCGGTGGATTCCTGGAACAGCCTTTCATGCGAGGCAGTGGGGGTGACATCAGTGATGGGTTTCAAAAATGCCTGGGATAGGCACAAAGGAATCCTAGGAGGAAGGAAGGGGGTGGAAGAGACAGTGCTGTAGATCAAGTAGGGTCTGCAGCAAAAGTGATCATCATTTAAAAATGGGCAGACTAGATGGGCCCAGTGGTCATTATCTGCTGTCAGTTTCTATGTTTCCATGTATGACAGATTATGTGATTCAACTGGATAAAGTGTAAGATTATTAATATGTGCAATGTTGATACTGTAAACTGTGTGGCACACATAATTCATGTTGTACCATGCTGCACAGACACAATAATCAAATGGACAATAATAAACACATTCAGCAAGGGAGAAAAAAATCAAAGGGGACATGTGTGAAGCAATATACTGCTCATAGAGTGGTGACACCATGATAGATACATACTGTATGAAGTTACTGTATTACAATGGTGCCCAAGCATATACCAATGTTGAGTTAGCTACAATATGGGATTTTATTTATTTATTTATTTTTTTAATAATCCAGACATTGGGCCTGATTTTAAAAGGGCTTAGCGGGACATAAGGGGTTTGCATCAAAAGATGTTTAACGTAAGTTATAATTTGCATCACAAGTTGCATCAAATGCAATTTTACAATGCGGGCTGCATCTGTTTTGGACACTACTGCGCAAAAGCCCACTTGTGCCTGGGTTGCATCCAGCAACCCAGTTTGCAAGGTTGCAAGTGGGCTTGTGCCATGGCGGGGCTGCCACATCCCCTTTTTGGGGATTTTGGAAGCCCTACCATGAATGCAGGAGGGGCTGCCACTTAGACCAGACTGCAGCTGGTTTATGTGGCTTGTGACAGGCAGATCCCAGGAGCAGTTGTCCCTTTGTGGAGCAGCAGACTCATAGGGGGCCAATACTGTAGGGAGGGAAGCAAGGGCTGTGACCCCATAAGGTTGTAGCAGGGGGCATCTTTCCCCCTTAGGGCACTGTGCCACACCTGCCTGGGCACCTGTGTGCCAATAGGATGGAATGCCTGCTGTAGCAGGGTTGTTGCCAACACCCAGCTATCCACAAGCTAGGCACAATGCATGTTTGTATAATTCCACCCAATGCACAATTAGTCCTGATCCCCATTGCAGTCCACCCCCCCAACACACAGCCCTGATCCCCCTTGTTCATAATAAAAAGGGCAGCTCCAGTCCCAGTCCACTCCTCCAATACACAGCTGCAATCCTGGTTGTTCATAATAAAAAAGGCAATTCCGGTCCCAGTCCGTTCCCCCCAACACACAGTTAGCCCGGATCCCTGTTGTACATGATGAAAAAGGAAACACCAGTCACAGTCCATCCCTCACAACACACAATTAGTCCCGATCCCCATTGTATATGATGAAAAAAGAAACACCAATCTCAGTCTGCCCCCCCGTGCTCCTGTTATGCCTGCATTCAAGTCCCAAGTCCTATCCTGGTGGCCTAATGGCCCCCATCCTCCACCCTGACAGCCATTACTCAAGCACCTAGCTCCCCCTGTTACTGACCTGCTGCTGTGACTGGCACTTTCCTCCACACACTACCATGGTCAGCTGCAGAATGCGATCACACGTGGAGGGGAGTGAGGTGTTGAGTATTGGCTATCAGGGTGGGGGAGGGTGGGGCTACTAGATCACCAAGTTAGGACTTAGGTGCAGGCATAGCAGGGGCACAGGGGGGCAAACTGGGACTGGTGTTTCTTTTTTCATCATGTACAATGGGGATCGGGGCTAGTTGCGTGTTGGGGGGGATGGACTGTGACTAGTGTTTCTTTTTTTGTCATCCAGCATGTCCCTGATGACTAGCTGCACCCCCACCCTCAATCTACCCATAAAGTAAAATGTACAAATAAGTCATTCCCTGGTGATCTAGCAGACCCCTCAAGTCCCAGTATGCCCCATATTAAAATAAACCATTTCCTGGTGATCTAGTGGACCCCTCCCAGCCCTGATCTGCCCTTAATGTACATATAAATCATTCCCTGATGATCTAGCGGACCCCCTCAGCCCTGATCTGCTTGTAAAGTAAAATGTACTAATAAATAATTCCCTGGTGACCTAGCAGCCCCCCTAGCCCCCATCTGCCCATATATTACAATGTTGCAAAAGATCATTCTCTGGTGATCTAGTGGAACCCCCCCAGCCCTAATCTGCTCGTAAATTTAACTGGTTCAGAAAATTGCAAATACTGGATTAGCAAAATGTTTTTGGAAGTTAGAAGCGACTTCTTCTCCTCCACAGGACCAATCCATGAAAACAGTGGACATGAAGATTGTACAGACCTTCAAGGTAAGCCTTGAAGATATTTGCACAGTAGATTTATAAATCCCTGCTTATGGGTGGCGCAGATGAACCTAGAGTCCTTTCTGACCTTAAATTACATTGTTATTGTGTTACTATGTCAGCCCTAGCTGGTGGTTGGAAATTAAATTCCTTTAAGGATTTCCTCTGCTGCTTTCAAGCACTGCCTATATAATACGACTATATTGGCTCAGATTAATGTTAATTCCTTGTGGTTTAGGTTTGGTGCGCCATGGTCGCAGGATTCCTGCATTACTTCTTTCTGGCTTGTTTTGCTTGGATGTTTCTGGGGGCATTGCAACTCTACTTCATGGTGTCAAACTTGAAGTCAGTGAAGTTCTTCCGGGCTCATGTCATTCAGAGGAGATACATGTTCCCCTTGGGCTATGGCGTTCCTGCTATCATAGTGGGCATTTCTGCACTCATTTTTCACGAAGGATATGGGACAGACAAAAAGTAAGTTTGCTGATTTCTTTCTTGTGCTCTGTTTAGTTTCATGTAACTTGTTATCCACTATTATTCATGGTGCTGAGTTTGAGCAAAAGGGCCATTCCCAGACTAGGATTAAACAAATTATATCTCAGTTTTTCTGGATCTTCATGTCAGAATTCAAAAAGCTGTTAGTCAATTAACTGGCCAAGCTGAAGCCAGAAAGTAACAGGAGCTTCCTGATAGTAGCTCTCAAACTCTGAAATATTCTCATTGACAGATTCTGACAAGCCCTTCCTTGCTCAAGTTTAATTGTATGTTTAGTCTGTTTTAGAAATCATTTGTTTTTTGAATCATCTTTTATGAATCATTATTAGACATGAATGTTGTATTTTATTATTTTGTTTTTTTATGAGGTACTGTATGTATCATTAGCAGTAATGCAGCTTGAGTACTGGGCAGAAGGCCACCATGAAAATCAATCATTCATTCATTCTGTTAAATTGATCTTTACACAGTGGCACCACCTGGGGAAATAAGGCTATAACTAAACATAGAAACATAGACAATGATTGCAGAAAAAGGCCAATGTCCCTGTTAGTCACCCGGTGCCCATGGTTAATGACAAAACAACTGCTAAGATATCTAAAAATGTTTTACAAGTTGCCTCCCATAGATTATAATGGAGCATGTCACTGGGCCCTTGCCATTACATGTCTAAGCACGGGGGCATACCTTTAGTCAGCTCCCAGAACCAGGGAGTAGAAGGGATTGACTCTGCATAAATTTAAGATCCCATCCACTTTTAATATGGATTTTTTTTGCAAAATATAGCCAGATGGAGTGCCGCTCAGGTAAGGCACCACACCATGTGGTGCAAAGCTTTATCTTGAGGGATCTCTTTAAATTGGATACTGGAGCCCAGGCAAATGTTCTGCCACAAACAGTCTATAATAAATTGGCCCAGTGTGGTTCTGTAGAGAAAATCAGAATGGTTTTGATAGTTTATGGTGACTTGAGGATAAAGCCGCTAGGGAGGGTAAGCCTTGGATGTGGAGCACAGACTGCAAAAGGAAGCTTTCCTTTCTTTGCCACAGATGTCTCAACTACACCACTATTGGGAAAATCCATCTCTGAGAAATTACATTTGATCAGATGAGTAGATGAAGTCAGCACATCTGTGACAAGAGTCGCTGGTGAAAGACTACGCTGATGTATGCACTGGCATAGGCCTGATGAAGGGATAATACAGTATAAAGGTGGAAAAGAGTGCAACACCAGTTATGCACTCTAGCTGGAAAACATTTTTGGCTGACAGGAAAAACTCAGTAACACCCTGGATCACCTGGTAAAAATGGAAATCATTGCCAAAGTTGATGAGCCCACAGACTGGGTTAATAGAAGGGAGTAGATATTTCTGGATGTGTTGCAGGACAACTTCCTAATGCAAATGGTCTGTGAGCCAACCAGGTTAAAGAACACCCTAGACCTTGTGCTGGCAAATGGTATGTTTGTGAGAGAGTTGGGGGTAGAAGAACTGCTGGCAGGGAGGTACCACCACTCAGTGTGGTTCACGTTGAAAATTGGTAAGGAGGGAGTAGAAACAGGTACAAGAGTGTTGGACTTCAGGAAGGCCAACTTTGGGCAGATGGATGAGGTACTTAATGGGTATCTGGCCAGAATCCAAATTGAAATGGACACTAACCAGAGGTGGGAGGTCATAAAACTGAGGATTGAGGAGGCAACCAAAGCCTGCATCAGGGTCCAGAGTAAGAGAGCTGGGGCCAAGAAACCCAGCTGGTTGAGCAAGGGGGTCATGGAGAAAGTAAGAAATAAAAGAGCTGCCTTTAAGAGTTAAAAAAAAAACAGGGAGGGTGAGGGGAGGACAGAGAGGATTACCTGAAGGAATCAATTGAGGTGACAAAGGCATTAAGGGTAGCGAAGGTCTCTAAGGAGCTCAGGCTGGTGCAAGGCATCAAGAAGGGGGAGAAAGAATTCTTCAGGTACATCAGAGAGAAAAGGAGTTGTAGGGACAAAATAGTAAGGATTAAGAGGGATGGGGGTGGAAGCAGGGGCAGAGCAGGCAGAAGCACTTAATGAATACTTCCACTCAGTGTTTACTAAGGAGAAAGGATGAGCATTACCAAGGGGGGGGTGGGAGGTCAGGCTCAGGGGAGGAGGTGACAGATGGGTGGAATCACAGAGGGCAGGGTACTGGAGGGCCTGAGAGCACTGAGGGTGGACAATGCTCCAGGGCTGGATGGCATTCACCGCAGGGTACTCAGGGAGTTGGCAGAAATACTAGCGGGGCCCTTGGCAGACCTGTTCAATGCCTTCCTGGTCTCAGGAAGTGTACCTTAGGACTAGAGGATGGCTCACATAGTACCCCTACATAACAGCGGTCCCAAAGATAAACCTGGAAACTACAGGCCAGTAAGCCTCACATCCATCTTGGGAAAACTGTTGAAAACAATCCTGAAGGAGAGGATGGTGTCCTTTCTGGAGGCCAGTGGGCTGCAGAATGTTAAGCAGCATGGGTTTGTCATGGGCAGATCCTGTCAGATCAACCTGGTGGATTACTATGACTGGGTAACTAGACAGTTGGACAAGGGCCATGCAGTGGATGTCCTGTTTCTGGACTTCAGTAAGGCATTCGACTTAGTGCTGCATTGGAGGCTGGGTAATAAGCTGGCAGGTACAGGTGCAGGGGCGAAAATGGTGGGATGAGTAGTAAACTGGTTACAGGGAAGGCAGCAGAGGGTGGTGGTGGGAGGGGAGCTCTCATCTCTGAGGGTAGTGACAAGCAGAGTACCGCAGGACTCAGTACTCGGACTGGTGTTGTTTGGGTTGTCATATCAGACATCTCAATGGGCATCAAGAGCAAGATCAGTTTGTTTGCAGATGACACCAAGAAAGGAGCAGTAGTGGATGACCTAGGCGGTTGGGCATCTAGCAGTTGGGGTTCAATGCCAAAAAGTACAAGGTGCTACATTTTGGGGCAAAAAACCAAGAAGGTTCTTCCAGCTGGGGGGAGGAGTGGTCAAGTAGCCATGAGGAGGAGAAGGCTCTGGGGTGATTATAATGGGCTCAATGAACAACTCAGCAAAATGCAGGAAGGCAGCTACAAAGGCCAACAAAATGCTGGGTTGTATTGCCAGAGGTATATCTTCAAAGAGAGGGGAGGTGATCCTGCCATTATATAGGTCACTGGTTAGGTCACACCTGGAGTACTGCGTGCAGTACTGGTGCCAATACCTGAAAAGTAACATTAAGTTACTGGAGGGCATGCAGTGCAGGGCAAAAAAGATGATCCAGGGACTAGGGGACATAATCTGCATGAGCGGGCTGAGGGAGTTGAACATGTACTCACTGGAGGAGAGCAGAGGTGAGACGGAGGGATATGATTGAAACCTTCAAGTGCATGAAGGGAATAAACAAGACAGACACAGAGGGACTATTCAAGTTAAGGGTGGTAGGGACACTCAAGGTCAGGGTCTCAGATTGGAGGGGGGAAGGTTCAGGAGAGAAATGGGAAGACACTTTTTCACGGAGAGAGCGGTGTCTGGGTGGAATGCATTGCCTGCAGAAGTGGTATCCTGTAGAACAGTGGACTTCTTCAAAAGAGGATGTGATTGGGTAAGAGAGAGGGTCAGGGGAGGGGAGGGAGGGGCAGCTGGAGTATAAGGGTTGCTAGCTGCACACTTGAGCATGCTCAATAGACCATAAGGCCTTTATCTGCCAGAAAATTCATATGTACGTATGTAATAGCTTACTGATCACTGAGAGGAAGAATGGATCACTAAGGCTATGGTTAGACCCCCATGATCAGAATGTAGCTATCAAGTGGAAACACTTCCACATTCCTACACCCAAGGAAGTTCAGAGCTGCTTAACTGGTAAAAAGTGCTCATTATTCTGGATGAAAAAATAGATATTGGCAGGTGAAACTTGATGAGCAGTCATCATACCTCTGCAGTTTCAATACTCCATGGGAGCAACATAGATTCTTGTGAATGCCTTTTGGTATCAAATCTGTTGGTGAGGTGTTCCAGAAAAAGAAGCAGCAGATCTTTCTGTGCAGATCACTTCATCGCAAAATACTGGTTTGAGTCTTTGCCTTCTTTTCTTTCTTCCCTGCTGTCCCCTGTTCCAGTTCCTCCTACTTACTTCAGACCAGGGATTCCTGCACCTTCTGAAGGCCCCACCCTGATTCTTCTGCTGGACAAGCAGCCTTCTTCTCTCACCTCCCCTCCTTCTGGAACCTACTCCCTTCTCATCTCTGCCTTTCCCACTCTTCTCTCTACCTTTAGACTTCACCTAAGACAACTACCAGTGCCCTCCTGCTTTCCACCCTAACTCTATACACCTTTTCCTGTTTCAGTCCCCTAACTGCTGCCATTTAGTTACTATGCACTCTCACCTGCTGCAGAAATGTTTCCTACGCTTGCTGTGGTCTACCAATTGCATTTTCACCTTTACTGCTATGTTTCCACTACAGCGTAACATGTCTTCACTGTTTCTTACTGTTTTATTTACTTTACCCATGGCTACTATAGTAATGCATTTTGTTTGTATCTATGACTCCTGCTATTTCCTCAGAGTGTACCAACTGTCATGTACTCGAAATTTGCTGACATTTGACTTGTATTCCTGAATACTGCTTTGCACTTGTAAAATGTTTCTCCGTTTACCCCTTCCCCAGGTCACACTTGAAAATGAGCCCGGACTCAGGGTGCCTTTCACAGTTATTAACTTTAAAATAAATAAATAAAATCTTTGGAGATAACAATAGAGTGCATATCATAGCAGATTTTATGATCACAGCTGCCAAGGATGATAGTGAGCATGACATATTATGCCAGGCTATGGACAGAGCACGGTCTGAGAGCATCAGTGCAACAAAGATAAAATTGAGTTCAAAATCAGTCAGATAAACTACATGGGCAATGTGGTGACTGCAGAAGGATTGAGACCAGATGACTCAAAGATACAGGTGATTATGCATATGCCGAAACCAGAATGCAAGCAAGATTTGTAACATCTCCTTGGTGTGGTGAAATACCTCTCTCAGTACATACCAGAAGAGTATGACATCACAGCCTCTCTCAGAGTGCTGCTAAAGCAGGATGCAATGCTGCAATGGCACCCTAAACATGACCAAGCCTTGAGATAGCTCTGGGGTATTCTCAACTCAAGACCAGTCCTCAAATTCCATGATGTAGTGAAGCTTGTTACAATTCAGTTGGATGCATCACATTTTGGACTGAGAACCTGCTTGATACAAGAGGGTCAGTCCACTGCATATGCATCAAGAGCCCTCACATCAGCCAAACAATAATCTGCTCAAATTGAAAGAGTTACTGTCAGTTGTTTTTGCATCCAACAAGTTTCTTCAAAGTAGATATGTCAAAGAGGTGGAGGTACACACAGATCACAAACCTCTAGAGATACTAATAAAGAAGCCACTGTGCAAGGCATTCCTTGGTTACAACATGTGATGATGAAGCTTCAGCATTACTGCCTGCATGTGAAATATGTACCAAGGAAGTACATGCACATAGCAGACATGTTATCCAGAGCAGTGGCAGAAACAGCTACAAGAAAACTCTGGGGATGATACAATTGAAGACAATGAGGAGATCATTCATGACACTGTGGAAAATATACCAGTGAGTGATAAACCGGAAGAGATAAGAAAAGCCACAGCTACCAACTTGATATTGCAAGCCACTGCAAAAGTAACTAAGGCTGGCTGGCCAAGGCACAAGGAGAGTGTGAAAGACTGTATGAAACCCTTTTGGTCCATGGATGATGAGATTCGCACTGAAGAAGGTTTAGCCTTTCATGGAGACAAACTGATCATTCTAATAGAGATTAGGAATGACATACTCTTTACACTACATGAGAGCCACCTGGGGGCAGAGAAATGCAAGACTAGAGTTAGAACTGTAGAGTACTGGCTGGGCAATGCCCAAGACATTGATTGACTGCTTGGACCATGTTCAACAAGTACAAAGTTTCGAAGGGACAGCAAAAATGAACCACTTACACCTCATGCTGTTCCTGATTTGCCATGGAAAAAGGTTGCAGCAGACATATCTCAGTTTAGGGCACAGGATTGCCTGATTGGTGGTGGCAGTCTGACCAGGTGGGGTTAAGGAGTTTAAATTCAGTACTGGCTAGATGTGGCTGTGTCTTCAGTGGTAGTGAAGTGCGGTTAAGTGTGTCAGGAGTCGGTGGGTGAGTAGCAGACCCCACTGACCCCATTACATCTATATCCTGATCAAGTCAGCAGCTGGGGATCAAAGTCGCTGAGGGTGAAGCATTGCAAGATGCTGGAATCCTGTGGAGTTTTGGGCCGTGAGTGACTCTGTTTGCAAGCCTGAGAACTATAAACTAATATTGCTGGGGGCTGAAAGTGAAGCATTTAAAGTGGAAGCTGGGCTAAATATGTGACTGGTGCAATAAGAGAGCTGTATTACTGCTGTTGCTATTGAAAGTATTCATGCACATCTGCACACATGTGGTTGTTTTATAAAAATTTAAAGTCTTTTGAAGTCTGAGTATATTGATGAAGCTTGAATGACTGTGAATTACATTTTGCTGCCTGAAGTCTGTTATTAATTGTAATAGTGCCCCATTTAACTGAAGCTTGATTTTGTTAGCTATGTGCCCTATTGCTCCTCGTAGGTTGCCATAGCAACTGTACACATATTTCAGCTGACCCTCTAATTCCTTTGCCATACCCCTTCCCCCCAATTGGTGGTGGCAGCCTGACCAGGTGGGGTTAAGGAGTTTAAATTCAGTGCTGGCTAGACGTGGCGGCGTCTTCAGCAGCAGTGAAGTGTGGTTAAGTGTGTCAGGAGTCCTTGGGAGAATGGGGGAGTAGGGGCTCATAATAAGGAATAATTTAAGTTTGATTACGTATTTGGTGCTATTAATTTAGCTGTTGGGCATGATAAGATGGCTACTGTAAGTGCCTGTATTTTGATTGTATTGTGTTTACTGGGTGGGCTGATAGTGAGCAACCTGGACCTTGGTTGTGAAGGATATGAGGGTTTTCAATCAATGTATGATTTTGAAATGTCTAATTTGCTAATTAATTATGACAGACCATTGCATGTAACTTCACTGCTAATGCCTAGGAAGTATGATCTGAGAGTTTGTGGTCACATATTGAGATCTCAGATGTTTTATATTTGTAAAGTAGGAACGTGTAAAGTTTTGGAGATCAATGAAATGTTGATATTATTATGGGGTGATACTGAACCTAATCCTGCCCCCTCTTTTGGTGACAGGTCTATGGGTGAAGATGGATGGTACAAATTGCATGGCTTTAAAATTATACATCTTAATTAAAGGAGTTTGATACCAAAGTTGGCTGAAATTGAACAGATTGCTGCTGATGTTAACCTGGATGTTATAGCAATCTCCGAAACATGGTTAAATAAGACAATACCCTAGGGTATAATTTGTTAAGAGCAGATTGGAAAGGGAAAAAACAGGATGGGAGATGTTGCAGTTTACTTTAGAGAAGATCTTCAGGTGACAATTTTAAAATCTAGTATTGACTATGATTTTGTGACTGATTGGCTGTTACTTAAAATAGTATTGGGAGGGAAGAAGCAAATTATGTTTGGGTGTATTTATAATCCTCCTTCCTCTGGGGTTTGTGATCTTAAAGACTACCTGGAATATGTTGCACCCAGTATGGAAGGTCATGACTCAGTACTGGTGGGAGATATAAATTTAAATTGGTTGTATAAAGATGAGTTGCAATTGGAAACCTTATTATATCCATATGGCCTCTCACAGATAATAACAGAGCCTACTTGGTACAATCTTAGAACATATAATCATATTGTTCTGGATTGGGTTATGGCGAGTAGGTTAGATACGTTAGGGTTTTCTGGGGTAATGTCTGAATCTGTGAGTGACCATATGTCAGTTTTTTGTGTGCTAAATTTCAAATGTCCAAAAATGTCACCTTGCACTGTGACATTTCACAATTTTAAGAATGTAGATCAGGAAGCTTTGATTGCACAGGTATCCCAGTTGGACTGGTCTTATCTGGAGTGTATTCCTGATGTGAATTTGGTTTTTGATTATTTTTGTAAGGTTCTAGTGCCAATTCAAAATTGTTTCTGTCCTTAGAGGACTCTGAGAGTGTGATGTGTTAGAAATCATTGTTTTCTACCTGAGCTAAAGCAATTAATTAGGCAAAGAAATAAGGCTCAGGATTCTTATAAAACACATATGTCTATCACTTTGTTGAATACATATAGACAGTTGTGATCTAGGGTATCTAATGCAGTAAGGGCAACAAAAAATAAATTTTATCAAGAACAATGTGAGGAGAATTTGACTAATCCTAAAACATTCTGGAATAGGGTTCATTCATTATTAACCCCCAAAACTTCTGGTTCTGTCCAAAAGTTGAGGGTAGGTGACAAAGAAGTTACTTCAGTTGAAGAGACAGTTGATATCTTAAACAGGAAATTTACTGACCTGTCTGATTATAGAGGGGCTATACCTCAAGGGGGTAAACAGATGACTTCAGAATTTCTGGTAGCTACAAAGCAGGATACGTTTTTCTTTAAAAGTGTGGAGAGGAGTAAAGTTTTTAGTTTACTACATACATTACTGAAGAAGTTTAGTGATTGTGGGGGTGGGGAGTTGGATGGTCATTTTCTTAGATTAATCATTCCGTTCATAACTGACCCTTTATGTTATATCTTTAATTTATCTTTGTTGTCAGAACAATATCCATCATGTGGGAAGCGTGCTAGGGTTGTGCCGGGTACCAAAAAAGCCAAATGCTGACCTACTGAAAGACTTTAGGCCAATATCTACATTAAATCCACAAAGTAAAATTCTAGAAAAACTGATGGCTAACCAGATAAATGGGTATTTAGAGAGCCAGAGCTTGTTGTGTTCACAGCAGCATGGCTTTAGGCAATATCATGGTATGGGAACGGCCTTGGTCAGGTTCACAGACACCGTCTTCAGAGGGTTTTGAGTCTGGTTTAATGACGGGAGCGGTGTTTGTGGATCTGACCAAGGCATTTGACCTAATTGCTCATGACCTGGCATGTCAAAAATTGTTGAATATGGGTTTACTGATGGATCTGTTGAGGGGGTGAGGGGATTATTTATCCAATTGGTCCCAAGTGGTACATATGGGCATTGTTGAATCATCTGAGGTCCCTGTGGTTTGTGGGGTTCCACAGGGGTCAGTATTAGGCCCTTTATTATTTACCCTATGTGTAAATAACTTACTGTCACAATGTACTGCATGTGATACAATTCTCTATGCAGACGATTTGATTCTGTTTAACCAAGATAAATCAGTAGGTGGTATTACCTCTAGCCTTCAACAAGATTTTGATGTAGTGAGTAGTTGGTTACTGGATAATTTAATGGTTTTGAATTTAAAGAAAACCATGGTAATGTTGTTTGGTACCTCCCATATGTTAAAAGATTGTTCAAAATTGTTAATTTGTGATTCAACAGGGACCGAAATTGAGCAGGTACAATGTTTTAAGTACCTGGGGATGTTACTCGACCCAGTGTTAAGTGTCTCTCCTCAGATTACTGCTTTATGCAGAATGGTAGATCAAAAAATAGGTTTATTGTACCGATTTAGAAGCTATTTTTCAGAAAACACTAGGAAAGATATTGCTGTAGGGACTTTACTCCCTCATTTGGAGTATGGGGCCTGCTTATATTACAATTTGGGGAAAAAGAACTGGCAAACATTAACTGTATCCTATAACAATGTTTGCCATTTTGTTTTATCAGCTACTTATAAAACTCATCATTGTGATTTGTATTCAGGGTTGGGTTGGTTGCCTGTTGCTTCTAGAATTCAATATTTAGTGGGTTGCTTAATAGAAAAAGCTATTTATTATGAATCTATGTTCCCTTTAGCTGATTTAATCTCTACAAGGAATATATCATCAAAGCTCAGATCATCAAATGGTCTTATATTAGAGGTCCCTATGTGTAAACAAAAGTTTGAATCTCGGGCCTTTTCAATTTCAGCTCCCCTATTATGGAATTCTTTTCCTCCTCAAATTCAAAATGCAAGGTATTTGTGGTCCTTTAAGGTACAATTAAAACAATATTTATTGACTAAAGCTGTCTGTGATTGTATTAAGTAATATGTCAGTCTGTATTGTATGATTATTGATTGTTGTGTTATGTATTTATGTATTGTACTTTGGGTCAGACCTGAAAAAGGATCTTTGGTCCACTGTCCTAACCCAGTTAAATTGAAAATAAAAAATAAAATTGTGGTGGGCTATTTTTTAAAGTATCCTGATGTGGTACTGATGAAGGTCAAAACTGCCCCAACCACCTGCTGCAACACATTAACGGTATTCCTGTGGAGATTGTCAGTGACAACATGTCATTTGGAAGTAAGGAATTCCAAAAATTTGCACATGACTGGGGAATCAAGCTTACAACCTCCAGTCCCAACTTATCCATACTCCAATGGCATGCAGACCGTGCCACACAAACCATCAAGCAGCTTCTCAGGAAGGCAGACAATGGTGGAAAGGACCCCTATGTAGCTCTGCTAGAATACAGAAATTTCCCATTGGCTGGCATTACATATCCTACTGCCCAGTTACTAGTGAGCATGTTCCTGTGCTCCAAGATTCCTACAACCCACAATTCGCTCAAGCCACGAGTAGTCTTAGATGCAGTTGATCAGTTGAAGAAACATGAGGTACATCAAAAATACTATTATGGGAAACCAGAAAGAGAGGGGGAAATGTGCAGACTGGATAGGCCAACTTTCTACATTTCTATGACCAGACTGCTAAATTGTGTCCTACAATAAGTCAAGGAGATACAGTTAAAATCAAATGTGGATACACATGGAAGCCTGCCATAGTAACTAGAACCACCCCTCTTCCATGGTCATACCTTGGGACTAACACAGAAGGATGACAGTACCAAAGAAATCATTGACATCTGTTGAAAACAGATGAACCACCTCTCACCATCATGGATTCACACTGTGATGACCCGTTTTACCCAACACCACATGTTCACACAACTGTGATGCGGCACAGTCCTACTGTTCATTTGTCTGGCACCACATCTGATCAACAAGGTGCTGAATGTATTGCTACAGAAGACAGCAAAACCAGCAAGGTAGCATTGAAAGGGAGGGAGGTGAGAATGTCCTCCAGATACAAGGACTATGTGTTATGAACTGGTGGTAAAAATCATACTCCAACAGTGGACCATGTGCTAGCAACATCTGGTCCCTACACTAACTTGTTAAGTCTGGGACTCTTGGTGCCAGTAAAATTACTGTGTACTGCATTTCAACACAAGTATGTTGACTGAGTAGTTATTGGTCAACACCTAATTCATGTTAAAATATTTCCATATTCTCTACTTGATTACATTATAGGCAGCTGATTCTGATGATGGATGAAGCGATCGGAGCAGAGAAAGTCTTTAATAAGCCAGGGACGGTCAATCTCTAGTGATGTGCGTTTCCTCACTAGTTACGTTTTAAGTGGTACAATTTTCTTTTTTTTTTCCAAAAGGAAGATGTAACAGAAAGTATACATACAGGAATGGGGTGTAGAGGGATGTGTCCTATGTCCAGTCCTATACAGGATTAAAGTACATTCATGCTGTAGTTATAGTGCCACCCTGTGGTTCTCAGTGTGCATTGCATCTCAATAACATGTTGATAGTGTTAACCAATCAGAGTGGGTTTTATAATAAAATGCATTCCTAGCTCCCTAAAGTGTGTGTGCTAACTCATGAATCCATTACACTATAGGCCTTATTACACTGGATTGGTTGATTGAGGGACTCACTAATGATGACTCCTAGATCCCTTTCTTCTGCTGTAGTGCTCAGTTTAACCCCTTCCATACAGTACTCTGCCCTGTTTTTCCTCCAGGTGCATAACCTTGCATTTTTTTCATTGAATTTCCACTGCCAAACTGTAGACCACCTCTGATACCTTTGTAGATCCCTCTGCACCTCCCTGATCCCTTTGTTGCTATTTACCCTACCGCAGAGCTTCGTGTCATCTATGAAGAGACACAAATTGCCTGGGATGCACTCTTCAATGTTGCTGATGAACATATTGAGGAGGACAGGACACAGGACACATCCCTCTGCACCCCATTCCTGACTTCCTTCTCCTTTGATTCAACCCTATTTACCACCACCTTCTTCTGTCTCTCCTTCAACAAGTTTCATACCTATTTAACTACATGTCCCTAGCTGAGCTCAGGTCCTCCAGCTTCTTCAGCAATCTTCTGTATGGCACTGAGTCAAAAGCCTTACTGAAATTGAAGTAGAGTAAATCCACTGTGTGGCCCTTATCTACTACCTTTGTTGCCCAGTCAAAGAAAACTATTAGGTTTGTTTGACAACACCTACCTGCCACAAATCCATGCTGTTTACTATCATGTAGACTGTTGCCCTCTAGAAACACAAAATCACACATACCCCCATAATGCAAAGCATCATGGGCTGTATATGCAAATCACCACAGAATATTATGCTGGTTCTACTTTAAGCAGAAATGCATGGTGCCGAAAGGCTTCTCACATACAGTAGTTTGCAAAGAGTGCCAACAGAAAGACACAGACACGTGTTTCATCCTACCAGGCCTCATCAATGTGCCTCATCTCTATGACACTCCAGTGGAATGAACCAGCTACCGTAAGATGGTCTATCTGGGCTGTGTTGTGGTGAACCCGTTAAAAACCAAAAACAAGCTAAAAGACAAAGAACCTCAATGCACAAGCACTGAGGCAATGGCTACCTTAAAGGGTAACCATTGCCCAAGTGCTTGGTAGTCTAGTAGGCCCTCTTTAATCAGTAACTCCGTCACCTAAACCACTACAGAGGTATGGCTGACAGGACTGGAATGCCGTGATTGCTCCTTACTAACCCCCTTGTGTAGCGAGACTATGTCTGCTACCTTCCAGTCTTTCAGACCTACCCCTGTTTGAACTGAGTGACTGAATACATTTTTTGCTGCCCCTCATTTTTATTTGGAATCTATTTTAACTCTGTACCTGAGTGGGAAATGTCTAACAGTACACAACGTAATTCAGTCCATCAACTTTACCACAAGAAGAAGGCACTATCCACACTGTCACAGTGGGATTCAGTCCCTCAGCTGTTCCACATGTAGATAGCAATATTTTACATTACACAGTGGGATTTGCATCTTTTGTGTCCTACAGGTAGAGGATAAAGTCCTACATAACATAATGGGATTCACTCTCTGTGCTGTGCCACAAGAAGAGGGCTGATCCCACATTAAATAGAATGGTTATGTCCCTCAGTAGTCCCACAAAGAGAAGACAATGTTCCACTTTACCTCTTGGGACTCACTTCTTAGCTGTCCTACAAGAAGAGGAGGATAAAGACCTCAAATATGCAGTATGATTCACTTTTTCCTGTTGTCCCACAAGAAGAGGGAATGGGTCTTCATTACACAACTAGATTAACTCACCATGGTAGTGAATAAGATGAATCCTCTATCTGAACAAAAAATATGGCAGCAACACACTTCTGTTAATTGGTGCTTTCTTCCACCATTACATCCCCAGTCTAATATCCTTTTCTTGCAGAACCTCCCCATAATAGTCATTATCTTTGTAGTGGCATTTATGAGAGGTCCTCCTCTCCTACCGCTTAGAGCGCTGCCATTGTTTCAGTCCATCTGTGGGAACCCCTGGCTCAAGGGACACAAGAGGGAGATTACATCCATCATTGTCAGCAGGAGAACTGTGATTTGAAGCCTATGTATGAAACCAGCAAGAAGGGTCAGATACAAATTACATCTGGAAACCAAAATATTACTCTACTGAATGACAAGGCAATGTTGGAAAGGAGATTCTACTGCATATAGCTCCCCATATATCCCTAGAGAGCAGTCATTCAGCTCTCCAAAGTACTGCAAGTCTGATAGGGGCTGTACTCAGCTTTTGCTGACCAACTGGGATCATGGATGGGTACATAACGTTACATGGTCAATGTGCGGACTCCTCACTACACCATAGATTTGGCCCAGTGGGGGGCTGATAGTCAAACAAAGACTTACTTTTTATGGAACCCCATGTTGCATATGCACAAGATGGAGAGTGGACAGGGTTTGATATACTGAGCTCGATTTTTAAAGCCCCTGTGAATGCTTCAAGCCCCTGGTGCACCAATCCTACAGTGCATGGGGCTTGCGCCATTCTCCCTGCACCGATCAGGATTTTCACTCCCATGCGCCAAGTGCCACAAGTCAGACTAGCTCCCCCTTGGTCTAACTTGTGGCATTCAGGGGACCAGTTTTACAGGGCTTGTGCCAAATATTTGGTGCAAGCTTCTGTAAACTGAGGATAGTGCTGCAACTATGCATGATGTAATAAAACCAGACACAGTTTGGCATTGTAGTTTGGCACAGCTGCACCAGGTAACGGGTTCGACACAGGGCTTGATGCAAGCCCTGCATCACTTTTCGGAAATGAAGCTCTCAGTTTTTAGCCTTTCTTCCACACTGAGTGCGGAGAGGTGTCACTTTTACTATGATGCCATGCACATGTTTTAATCCATTATTTTATCTCAGTACAATTGACCAAATTTATATTTGACAGATGTATTTGTAAATTCCTTATTTGACTTCTGTATCAACTTGAAGACAGTCACACAATTATTGTAGTAAAAATAGCACTGAATGCATTGTGCAAGGTTTAACTCTATTGGCTAATGTGTGCTCCCTCCCATGTAAGGAGTTTTGGACAGAAAAATATATATTTTTTAATATTCAGTTTAATTTCCACCATCCATGGTGATCCCATCCACTGTATTGGGTGACCTCTTTGCCCACTCATGCCTTCAGTGGTACTTACTATGGGGCTTCCACTTCCCTCTGACTTCCCCTTCTGGGATGGGGTCATTGGAGAGCTGGCCAGACTCTGAGCAACATGGTTGTGGGAGATGTTGGGCAGTCAGCACATCAAGACCCAAGAGTGCCCTCAGCTTCATCTTGTGTGCCTGTGGTGCGTTTTCTGGTGTTCAACCTGTCCCATGGGATGTCAAGCCAGGGCTGTATGATGTATGTACACATTGATGTGTGGCAGCACCCAGAGGTAATTGGCACCCCCCTTTCAGTGTACAGCTCTGTCATGCACTGACACCTGTGGTCATCCAGGTGGTAGTGTTGCAGCACAGTTTGTAACCACCCACTCCGAGAAGGAGAGCATCCTGTGTGATGCTAGACCCTCCTCTCTGACTGCCTCTTTGATGGCTCAGGCTTGATCCTGCACCTGGGTCACTGGTGCCACAAGTGGGTAACCTTACCTCTGTGCTGGTGGGCCAGATTAAGGACCTCTTGTAAGGATGTCATAATATCAGACATACAAGTGCATGATTGCACAAATGACTTACAAACATGTCTTAAATTTACTGTAGGAAAGTCTCCTTGTGTAAATTATTTCTACAGTTTTTTCTACCCTAAATGTGGCTATACTTTCTCATCATATATTTTAATGCCCCATATTTAAAGGTTAGAAATCTTAGAAGACTCATGGCTTTGATCTTGGCACAAAAGTGTTCTGCATGGCTGACTCATTAGCAAAGTAGTAGCACTATAATGCATGATGCCAGCAACCTGAGTTTGGGAACAAGCTTATGTCCTGAGAGGCCAGCCAGGGAAAGAGGATTGACAATCCTAGGAGATGTTCTCCTTCAATGGATTGATTCACATATCTGGACTGTGTAGTATGGTACGGGCTGCACGCTGATTTGCTCAAGCGGGTGGGGAGTTGCTGCCCACCGCTGACCGGAGGAGCAGGGCAGTGGGGCTCCAGTGGGCGGGTGGGAGGGGTACTGCTGGACCTCCAGGGTTGGATTGGTTTGTCATAATTTATTACTGACACCCGCGATCGGGCTGCGAGTGGTCCACTGGACCACCAGGGATATAGGACTACTATTTGTAACATATGCCCGTGATTGGGCTGCAAGTGGTCCACTGGACAGCCAGGGATATGGGAGGGTGTATTTTCATGTACTTCTGCCCGTGATCAGGCTGCGAGCAGTCCACTGGACCACCAGGGATATGGGATGTTTACATTCTATTCATATGCCTGAGATCGGGTGTTGGAGCGTGTTGTCGCTTGTACAGGGGGCATCAGTCCCCGCCGGCTGCAGCCTGGCAGGGCGCCAGGTGCAAGATGCCGGGGATCGGCACACCTGCATGCAAATGGGGCCATAATGACTTGCAAATGGCCCCATTTGCACCTTGCATACATTTTGGCCCGATTTGCATGTGCACTTTTGAATATCGCGGTAGTTGCACCTATTGCAATGGCACTTGCCCTAGCGCATCCCCCTGCTCCACTCTGGCCACTTGCGCTGGCGCAGTGCCACTGCACCATGCACACTGCAGGTGGCCAAGGAGCGATATTCAACTATGCTGTGTCATGGTGCAGCTCCGTTGAATATCACCCTGTCAATGCCCCTGCGCATCCAAGTTGCGCTGCACCCCAGCTTGCACCACAGCCTGGCACAGTCTGAATATCCCGCCCTTAGTGTAGCTTCTTTGTAGTCTCTCAAGGGCTTTCCTTTCACTCATTTTGTATGGGTACCACAACTGTGAGGCGTACTTTAGGTGCAGACAGACGTAAGCTCTAAATAGTGGCATTAAAAGTTTGTCTCTTGAAGCTACAGGTATATTCTTTTTAATTGCTCCTATAATGGTTCTTGTTTTATTTGACTATTTGGTTGTGTTTATTTTAAAATTCATTGGATATACTAATCCCTAGGTCCTGTTCACAACTGGATGCATCAGTTCTCTCTCACATAACCTATATACAATCTGTGGATTTCTATGCCCGAGATGTATTACTTGATACTTATCCATGTTCAGTCTCATACCCCATTGATCAACCCATTCATTGATTTTTATCCAGGTCCCTTTGAAAATAATCTATTTTTGCTTCAGTGTCACATGGGGCCCTCTCATCAGCAAACTTCACAGTCCAATTCAATATATTTAAAACATTACCTTTTCAGCTGAAAAAGGGACCTTTGGGGCTCAGTGGGCCTACCCGGTCATCAAAATTAATAAATAAATAAATATTAGCTGTTATATCAGAGATGAATATTTGGAATAGAGCTGGGCACAAAGCGGAGCCCTGATGGACTCCACTTGTCACCCCACCCACACTGGACATATCTTTGTTAATGACAACTCTCTATTTACTGTCTGTTAACCATGTATCAATCCATCTTATTATAGAACTGTGAAATCTTAAATCAATTAGTTTCTTAATGATGATCCAGAGTGGCATTAGATCAAAGGCCTTACTGAAGACCAAGAAGATGACATCCCATGGCACTGATTTATCAAATAAGGCACTTATTTTGTCATAGAAACGAATCAAATTGGTTGTTGTGCTTTTACCTTTTGTAAAACTGTGTTGATCAAAATCTATATTTGTAATTGTTTCAAGTAAATTATCTTTTATTAATGTTTCTAATATTTTATATGTTGTTGAAGTTAAGGCTAATAGGTTGATAGTTCTTCACATCTTGTTTTGAGCTTTTTTATGTTTTGGAATAACACATGTATTTCACCATTCTTTTGATACCTTTCCACTGTTTACTGACTTTTCAAAAAAGATTTTTAATGGATAACATATCTCCATTGAGGTACTTCTCTTTCTGCAATGTATGAACCCGGACTCCTGTCTGGGACATGACCTGCTTGAACCTAGACTCCTGCAGGCTGCAGTTCTGGCTATCTCCTGCCCAGTTGCCCTGCTTATACACTGGTTCCTCCTTGAAGGAAAGGTCTCGGATAAATGGAAGATGGCAACCATTGTCCCCATTCACAAAAAAGGGCCCCAGGACAATGTGTTGAACTACAGGCCAATCTCCATTCTCTGCCCACTAGCAAAGGTGCAGGTGAGATTGGTCTACAATCAAATACGGGACTACCTTGAAAGGCACCTGCTTCTAGCTGACATCCAACACAGCTTTAAGAAAGGCCATGGCACTGATACAGCCCTTATTCAGCTCACATTGGACATCCTTGATGCAATGGACCAAGGTTCCCCAATGGGGGCTCTATTCATTGATTTATCCAAGGCATTTGACTTGGTCAGCCATGAAATTCTCCTCACTAAACTTCACCTACTTGGACTAGACAGGCTCTCTGCTACATGGTTCCAGAGCTATTTGCTCAACCAAACCCCAAAAATCCTATGGAAAGGATCCCAGTCTAGTGCTAAACCGGTACTCTCCGGGGTACTCCAGGGCTCGATCCTTGGTGCCCTGTTATTTACTCTTTGTCAGTGATATAGATGGGGTTGGTGGGAGGAACAACCTTATCCTCTATGCAGATGACACTGTCATCTACTGCAGTGATCTGCTTCCTAGTGTAATCAGTACCAACCTCCAGGCCAGTCTAGCCACACTGGAAGCCTGGTTCTCCTCAAACTCACTTGTAATGAATGAAGACAGTCCTGTTCGGGTTCAGGTGCCTTGTCTCAGACTGTCGTGGCATCTTTCAGCTTCATACTGACCAAGGGAAGAGAATAGAGGTCACAGGCAAGATCAAGTACCTCGGAGTCCTGCTTGATCAGGTGATGACCTTCTAGCTTCATATTGACTCTGTTGTTAAATCCACCCATCAGAAGTTAGGACTTCTGTATAGGCTGGGTGACTCTCTTTCTCTCGAGGCTCGTTGTGCCATATCTAACTGCACCCTACCCCCCTTCCTCCTCTATGGGGCTCCCCTGCTGCATTCCCTAAGGGAGGGTGTACAAAGAAAGCTTACTACGCTTTACTACAGGGTGGCTTGTTTCACTACCAACTCTCCCCCTAGAAGGCACAACTGTGAGGTCCTCTCTGATCTCCACTGGCCTTCCGTGCGACAAGAACTAGCCTATTCCTCTTTGAGCCTGACCTTCAAATTTACCACTGTTGGCCCTCCCCCTCACCTGTGTGGCCTGCTAAATACCAAAGTTTGGGGCCAGGGCCTGAGATCCTCCACTGGCCATCCCCTAGACATCCCTCATGTCCAAACTAACTATGGCAAGCGCTCCTTTAGGTACACTGCTCCACATTTATGGAACCTTCTCCCTGTTGACTTGGCTAACTGTTGTACTATTCAGGGTTTTAAGTCAGGCCTGAAAGTATACCTGCTAAAGCTCAGTCTCTGTGGCTGTAACCACTAGCCCAGAACTTAGTCTTGGTGGCTGAAACTTGCTTGTCCCACGGCAGTCAGATACTCTGTGGCAATATATCCTGCATATTGCTGTTACCACCTCTCCCCTAAAACATTGTTGGTTCAGATGTCATATGTCTGATTTAGTTGCTGTGTTATTATGTGTATGTAACTGACATGCTCAGTAACGTACTCTATATCCTATCCAATGTATGCTCCAGCTAGTGTGTACTCATACCAATGTATGTAATACTGTGTACTCCTGCCAATATATGTAATTATTGTCTGTAACTAATCCGGGTCGCTCCTGAAAAAGGGACCTCAGGTCTCAGTGGGCTTACCCAGTTATCAAAATCTAAATAAATAAATATACCCTGATATGTGATCCGAACCAGTCAATGCTTTTCCATTTTGTAAATGTAAGATCTTTTTGATTCTTTCAGCTGAATAGGTAATGTTTTTACACATGTTATCATCTAGGATAGTCTTATCTTTTTTTAAGGCCATATTCCTCACAAAAATATGTATTTAACACTTCAGCCATCTCATAATTATCATGATATAATGCATCTCTATACTATTTCCTTTACTTGCCTTTAAAGCTAAATTTAGCTCGAAAATACAGTACATTTAGCTCATCTGATTTCCCTTTGACATATTTTCTGGATTTTCATAAAGGTATCCCATTTTTTTCCTCTGTTTTTGTTTACATGTATTTTTTTATTTATTTTGTTCTTCTTTTTCATAATCTTCTTGTTTTATTATTGAACCACAGTAGTTTATGTTTTTTTATTTATATTTATTTTTCTGGGGTATATACCTATTAACAAGTTCCAGTATTTTTCTTTAATAGTTTTCCACTTGTCTTCAGTGGTCAGATTTTGTAATTTTCTGTACCAGTTTATTGCAGAGAGCTCCTCTGTAATTTTCTCAATATTTGCCCAGCCATACTGAAAGATAGTTGTTTTGCCATGACATTCCCTAAGATCATGTTTTACTGTAAATGAAATTGTTTTATGATCACTGTTACTAATAGGAGGCTTTATCATGCAGTTCTCAACTTCTAAGTAATCCGTGCCTGAAACTATACCCAGAATGTTATTACCTCTAGTAGGCTCGCTTACAAACTGTACTAATTGTGTTCTTTCACAGGCTGATATTAACCTTTTATTACATACAATATCTGCATATTCAGTATCCCAAAGATGTTAGGCAACTTGAAGTTACCCATTATTAGTAAACCCCCCTGTTCACCTGGTATTTAAATTCCAACAAGTAGCCCATCATATATATCTTTTGTGCAATTTGGTAGGCGATAACAGACAGCTATTATTAATGAGTTAGTAGTATTTCTAAGTGATTTTATTCATATACTCTTGGTAGTAAAGTTATGTGTTTTAAGACGATCAGTAATATCGACTGATTTAAAACAATTCTTCACAAATAAAGCAACTCCTCCGCCTTTTTATGTATTGTATTATATGCATATTTATTAAATACATTCATATTAAATTCCCATGTCTGATTTTCACCCTCCCATGTCTTAGAGATGGCTACTAAATCTGTATCACTGATACTGACTGAAGATGTTATTTTATCCATTATTTCATCCATTTTACTTGACACACTTCTTGCATTAAACAGCATGAACTTAAGATGATTTTTATTACAAATGTCAGACTTCTTTTATATACTTTGGTTGATGCTAGTGTTGAAATTTCTGGGTCCCCCCTTTTTGTTCATAGGAATCATAGAAACAAATATTACA
Organism: Neoceratodus forsteri; assembly: GCA_016271365.2. Classification (NCBI taxonomy): domain Eukaryota; kingdom Metazoa; phylum Chordata; order Ceratodontiformes; family Ceratodontidae; genus Neoceratodus; species Neoceratodus forsteri. Next base: position 106,603,172 of record JADMNL010000035.1, read on the forward strand.
AGTCATAACCCTAGTGGCCATGATGATCTGACCTTAATGTCTAATCCAACTCGAACCCCACTGTTCCTTGAGCCTTCATGTGTTTATCAAAGAAGCTGTTAAACTGTTCCATGCTATTAATTAACATGATTTCTGTTGGAAGGTTGTTCCATTCTGATACCACTCTCTGGTTAAACTACTGCCTTCCATTGTTTCCCTTAAATGTATCTCTAAGTTTCAAGTGGTGTCTAGTTTAAATCCTTGTTCAAAATTTAGGGTCAGTGTTTTTGCCCCAAATCAATTAAGATGGAGACCATCCCTTGAGAAAAGCTCCTTTTTTGGTAAAAACAAGTTCCGTTATCTATAAACTAAAAAGTTCTGTCTTTGCACCAATTTTCTAGTCTGCAGTTAATTCTTCTGATAGTCAAAGTTATTTTCTGAGTGGGCCTCTAGGATTGGGAGGATACATGAGATGGCTTCACTACATTCCTTAGATTTAATTTTGTTCCCCAAATTAATGATGTGCTCACATATATCTTTTTCATGGCTTTTGCTCATGTCATTACAACCCACATGTAGTATAGCAGAAGTATTAGGGAGTACACGCAGTTTGTATAAACATTTGTCTATTTCTGCCATTTTGGCTTCCAGTAGATACATCACCATTGTATTTAATTTATCTTTGAAACATTGTTAATAAAATCTTTAAAACAGTGATCTCATTCATAAAGTTTAGTAAATCAAATATAGGAGTTCATTAGAATTTCCAGGCTTCATTATACAATTTACAGTATACCACTGTGTGATGCAAATCCTCCCTAGAGCTGTTGCCACATTTGCAAAAGTCATCTCCCTGTTTGGAAGATTTACTAAATCTGGCACACAGCACATCTGGCGTAAACATTTCCACTCTATATTTTGCATAGATTTTCCTCTGAACAGGATACTGCAAAATGTCCAAATAGTACCTGGAAGTATGCCAACAGTCATTCTCACTGTACCATTTTGCAAATCTGGACTGCTTGATGGCATTCATGTCATTTCTCCTGTGGATCTCCTTAATTTTCCTAGCAGTCAAGGCTTTAGATTGATTACTTATTGCAATGCCTTTATTTGCATATCTTTCTAAATAGTCACATCCAATAGAGTGTAAACGTTTGTCAACATGACCCATCCAGTTGGAAGAAATAAGCAGGCGGTCTTTAAATTGTGCCTTCTCATTAAGACATTTTTTTTCAAGCCTATCCTCTGATGGCCTACATCTATTTATCCAGTAATTAATTATTCTGCTATCAGCAAGAGTATGTATGCCAATTAAACCCCGCTCTGCTCTAACAAAAGTACCTGGGGTGGATTTATTAAACCCCAGCACCTCATGCACAATTTGTATAATTGATTTTTCCAGTTTTTCAATGGGCTACATAGCCCAGACCTCTGCACCATAGAGTACTTGTGAATTATATTCTGCTTTAATGGCCTTGACCAATGGTCAGACAGAACAACCACCATAGGGACAGTTCAATCATCTTAGTCCCAAGACACCTATTTTTGCTTTCAGCAGGATATAATCCAGAAGGCTTTTCTAGGAGAGATTCCAGGGAAAGGTTATGCCCAGGCAGCACTATATTTTAACTGTATCAATCATTATGGAGTTCAGATTCCAGTGATATTTATTCCTGGTAATCCCAAATGTGATAATCTTGCTTTTAGCTATATTTACCTTAAGGGACAAGGCATTATACTCTTTAGCTAGGATATCTAGTTTCTTTTGTAATCCACACGATGGAAGTGAGAACAGGTGGATGCAACATGATTTGTACCATTTCATGGCACTGGGCTGACAACTATGTCTAGCTTCAGCAATGATGCAAATCTCTCCATCCTCTACCTCCTGGCCATACATAGTGAGTGCTCAGTCATATGAGTGACTGAACTGAAGGGCACACTGAGATTTAGGGTGGGGAACAACTGGACTAGCCATACATTTTAATAGATGGCATCACAAAACATGAATTGAAGACAGAAGGGGGGCACACTATGAAAAAAATTATATTTGGGTGGGTGGATGCCTGGGCTTGGGAGGGGGATGGGTTATGAAGATATTGTTTCCTGGCTCTGTGCATGAATCAAGCTAATTTTGTTGTAATTAAAATAATATTTATGGGGAAATGGGTGGCAGTGGAGGGCACAAGATGACTGAGGGAGGATGGGGTGGCCACAGGGCTAACCCAAGCCACCTGGATAGGGCTAAAGGATTTTAAATTGTTTTTATATTTTCTTTAATTTTGGTCAAGTACTGAGAACTGAATATCAAGTTTCCAGGGAGGGTTTAAGTATTAATACTTGCTGAATATTCAAAAAAGGTACTTGCACTTCCCTATAATGTAATAAGTATTTATTTTAAGTTGCTTAAAATGGTGTCAGTGTTGTAGCCTACTGTACTTAAACATTTGAGGATTGTTCAGTTACACTCATGGTTGGTTTTAAACATCACAATTAGATGCTTTGTCAAAATGTTCCAAAAACATTATCTTAAAGATTAAACACACAATTTACTGTTATGCATAAGGAATACTTAGTTCACTGTTTTACCTCATCAGGGCTTATCAGCATCTTTTGTTAAAATACTGTTGCCTATTTTCCCATGGTGTACTTGAAGGAGATTTTACACCAAATGATTATGCTTTCTGCTTTCTCCCATCTCAGTTGTTGGTTGAAGATGGAACATGGCTTTCTGTGGAGCTTTTTGGGACCAGTTGGCCTAATTATTTTTGTAAGTTACAGTACATAAATTTATTATTTTCTGTTTCAGTAAATTTTCATGGGTTTCCTCATAAGCATTTGGCATGCTATACACAATGACATCTACATTCAAGGAGCATATCTCTGTAGACTCCACATATGCTTGTCTCTGATCTGTTGTATACCTTACCTTTGTATTCTTTACCTGCCTTTATACCCTTCTTATTCTCCTCTTTTTACCATCTGAGGAACATTGCCCAGGTGAAGCACCTGGTTCCTCCAGACAATCTCCCTACTTTGGTCCACACTTTCGTTGCCTCCCGCCTTGACTACTGCAATGCCCTTTACCTTGAGCTACCGGGGGTTGAGATTTGCCGCCCGCAGCTAGTGCAGAATGCGGCAGCCAGGCTGTTGACTGGTTGTTCTTCTAAGTCATATATTGCCTGTGCTCTGCGGACTGCACTGCCAGTTTGTGGGTGAATCACCTTCAAGGTCAGTCTGCTGAACTATAAGGCCCTACATGATCAGGGACCTGCTTACCTGAAAGATCTCCTTTGTCCCTACTGTCCCCCCCCCACTCTCTCCGATCCACTGATGAGGGATTGCTAGAGATTCCCAGGGTTCGTTTAAAAACTTCAGGGGCCAGATCTTTTAGTTTCATGGCCCCAACCCTGTGGAATTCTCTACCTTGTCAAGTGCGAGACTGCCCAACTGTCCAAAGTTTTAAAGGAGCTTTAAAAACCTATCTTTTTAGTAAAGCTTATAATGATTTTTGAATATTGTTGTTTAGTTTAATTTTAATGGTGTTTTAACTATTTATTGTTTTATCTTGTATTGTACATGTGCCTTGGTTTCAGAAAGGCGCCTTATATAAATAAAGATTGAATTGAATTGAATTGAATTATATTGTTATGTTACAGTGTGTCTGCCTTCCAGTTACTTCTGTAAAAGGGACTCTGTCCCAGTTAGCTTACCCAGTCAACAAAATAACTAACTAACCAACCAACAAACTCAAGCCAACACACTGCAATGAGCTGAGTTTAAGATCAAGCATCAGATCTTAGTTTTGTGATTAGAAATAGTTCACCCGGGATATAGAAAGACAACATTAACAAATTTTCCACACATTCACCCAGTACAATTGGAAAACTGGGCAGTTTTATCTGCTTTAATATTGTATGTCCTGGACTGCCAAACTATGATGCAGCATCTCATAACAGACAGTCTGCCTCTACAAAATGTTACACCTTGAGTAGACTGTAGCATGGAGAGGTAAAGGGACTTGCAGAATTTCCCAGTATAAGTCAATGTCAGGGGTGGTGGAAGGAGGGGAAGGGTTGGTTGGGGAAGCAGGAAGGGTCAGTAGCTGATATTGAGGACCCTGTAATACAAACAGATTTGATAGGCTAATGGCCTTATTCAGCTGGCTTCATTGTATGTTCATATCACTAAACCATCAGCAAAACTTCTATAAACATTGCTCTAAAAGTTAATAAAATATCCACTTATCTATCTGGAATGCAGAAACAAACACAGGGCAGACTCAGACTCTGGTTCCACTACATTAATTACACTTCAGTGTAACTGGGATATATCACATGACATCTAATCAACAGCCTAGGCTTTCAGATGTGACTCAGATCACATGGAAAATAGAGGAAGTCTTGCAGGCCTGGGAACCCAACACACCTCCTGGTACTTTGGCACAGCATAATCCCCATTTGTCATGCCTTATTCCTTACATACGGTACCAGTTGTAATTATAGTGTGTAACTTATCAAGCATTAGATCACATATTGACATCCAACTCAGTGGGCCTATGGTCTTCCTTCTTTCCTAAACTCATGCAATACAGAAGACATTATTTGCATTGTGTGTATTTTCTAGGCATTTTCCTGAATTTGAATGATAAAACTGAGTACTGGAACATTTAGCTTGACAAATGTGATGCCAAATATCAGTAGTATTCACCAAAATTTGGTATAACTACTTCAAGATCATAAGTATTCGTTAAACATTATTTGTCCATGTTTCCCACTGCTAAATATCTCCTTACCTTCTGCTCCTCAACATGCACTGCTGACATTAGAACTTACCACCTGTACCCTTACCACTTGTAAATCCTACCAGTCCCCCAAGAAAACACTCACGCAAAGTATCTTTTGGCAGCTAGCAGGATTTAGAGTTATGGTACTTGTGGTAAAGGAGTGAGTCAGGAAGTATAGACAGACCATGGAAAAAGGTACAGGGTGCAATTAGTGTGACGTTATTCAAAACTCAGCAATAATAATATATATTTTGTCAGATGACTTCTGAATGGTAATCAGATTTGAAGAACTGATTTGACAGCTGCTTTACATCAGCTATAAACAGAAAATTCAGAAAGTCTTTTGCATTCCATGTCTGCTCTACAAGTTCTTGCATGTCTTAAAATTTTAGACCTTCTTTCTAAGCAGTAAAAAGCAAAATCTTGCAGCTTCAAATTAACCTGTTTGACTAGGTTAGGTCTTCATTCCTCTCCGTTTCTTAGGCAGTCTTCCCCTTTTTCCTCAGAGTTCAGAGTGTCCAGAAATCCTCCTCAGCCTTATGTAGCTTTTTATTGATTTTATAATTTTACCTTCCTGACATTTTGTTCTCAGAGTATCACCCGCTATTAGCTGCCCTTACTGAATGTCCTGAGATAAACAAACAAGTAAGAAAAACAACTGTTGCTAAGGCTGGAAAACATTCATCTCCTTCTATATTCAATGTTGATTTATCCTTTAAGAAACTCCTAGTTTTTAGAAAATGGATTTTTCCATCTAAAAATGGGACAGAGTTCTGATCCTGTTACAGTACTGACTCCAGTCTAAGTTTTAAAAAATATGGTTCACTCATGTTAGGGTGAAAACAATGCCAGCATGGTAAATGAGAGTGCAGTCAAAAGGCTACCAGGAAAAACACCGCAGTCAATACTGGTGGTTGGCACACATTGCACATATGCATGGACCTTCACAGTCCACCTTGCACCTGTGGGGGGGAAGCCTCCGCACCCACCAACCCTGTCATGAGGGGCTGTACCCCCGCACCACCCCTAAAATATATATAATTGCCTCCATCTGCCCTGTATCAGGGAGGTGACGCACACAGTACACCATGCCCCAAACTCCCAATCGCTCAAATGAGTTGCGCACTGTTTCGGGCACCCACAATATGGAGCCCTCCTTCCTGTGCCATGTCGATGGGATACCAAAAATATACTAGAGGCACTTCCACCAGAGTGGGGATCTGCACACCTCTTTTGATGTAGCATGTGGGTGCCGAACCATGATCACCAGTATGAGGTGCCCAGGTAGAATATAGGATTAAACTTTATGGGATATCTATGCTACTGGCAAGAAAATCCTAGTTACCCAAACTTCATTCATTTAGTATTTCAATACAGATGTGATCATTCTAACAGATGCAAAAAATAATATCCATGCAATGGTGATCAATGATAGATTGTGCCATGTCCCACCCCATCAATCAGTAATGGTCAGTAACTCCAGCAAAAAGGGAACAGTCATGCAGAGTGACCATCACTGAGTGTACAGCCCATGTAAAACACTTTCAAACAAGGCAATAGCTTGCCTGTAGCTGCAAGCACTCCAGAGATATATATTACTAACTCTGTTTAATATTGATAGCGTGTTATTCATGGAATACTGTGATGTCATAGAGGAACAATTTGTGCTTAAAAATATGTAGTTGAGCACAGGCTGTTCTTTCATTACATCACAGGACCCATATAATGGTAGCAATATACGATCAATATTGAACAGGATTTGTCCTCTGTATCATTTCCCACTAGCTCTGACATCACTTAAGGGTCTGTCCTGGGTCCTATTCTCTTTTCAATATCCCTAAATGACCTGCCCGCTGTCTTTTCCTTTGCGTCCATTCATATGTACACTGATGACACAGTTTTTTTTCATCTGACTCCTCTCCCTGTGACCTTACCTCAGATTGGATTTTGACAACATTCAGTGCTGGTTCAAAGATAACCAGCTGTCTCTTAATGCCAAAAAAAAGTCTTAATGACTTTTTGGTACCCATCAGAGGCTTGCAAAATTTACTTCTCCTCCACTATTTAATACCCTTGATGGTGCTAAAATTGAAGATGTCTCTTCCTTTAAGTACCTTGAGGCCTGCCTTGACCAGCATCTTGATTTCTCTGTGCAGATTGTTGCAGTTCACCATAAGCTTTACCCTAAGCTTGGTGCTTTGTACATGAATAAAGCGAATATACAACTTCCTGCCCGCTGAGAAATTGTAGTAAAAATTATCCTTCCAATCTTTGACCACAGTGATTTAGTCTACAGTAGTGCCCCTAAAGACCCTCTTGCCAGACTGAACCCCCTTTTTCATTTTTTCTGCCGCTTTACTTTAGATTGCCCCTGTCCTACTCACCACTGCTCTCTTTACTCGACTCTTTCTTTCCCCCTCTCTTGATTGTAGGCGTCATTCCCATTGTGTCTCTTTTTTATCCAAATTCTGGTTTGGCACCCTTCCCTCTTATCTCAATGTCCTTTTTCCCCCTCCTTCTTCTTCTTCCTCCTCCTACCCTCTCTGCAACAATACTTTCCATTCTTTCACTATTCCTTCTAGAAAATCTGTTGTTGGCCAATCTGCTTTTTCTTACCACTTTCCAAAACTCTGGTCCTCCCTTCCCTTTTCTATATATTCTGCCTCCTCTCCTTCCTCCCGAAAGTCTCTTCTTTCTGACGTTTGCCATCCTACCTGTAATTGCCTTTGACCCCTTCACTTTTTCTCCATTCTCTAGTCTTGCTCTCTTCTTGCTATTCTGTTTTTTTTTCTTTCTGTATATACTATTAGTTTTATTTTCCAGTTGTCTTCATCTACTATTCTGTTATTAATATTTATGATTCTCTTGTAATTACTATATAATAACTGGGAAGTGTTTTCTCCCATAGGGAAGCCTGGTTATAATTCACTGTTATAACCTATGGATTATAATAGCGAATATGCGCTGGATTTCCAATGTTCCATGCATGTGCCTGCCTCTGCTTTCTCCTCTCCACTTACGGGGCACCGGAAACTTTGCCAATGTCGACTGGTCACCACCAGTATCACTTGGCAGTAAGTGAATAAAAAAAAAGAAAATGTTATTTATTATATTTATTGAAATGTTTCACCAGGAAGGCACACTGAACAACAAGTTGCTCATCTCCTGGTGCAACCTTGTGCCTCTCAGCTGTTGACTTTACTCATATAAATATATAATCCTCATTTGGCTAACCTAAAAAAAAGGAAAAGAAAAAAGGTTTCGGCAGCTGCTTAGCCACAGACCGTGGACTACGCTTTATCCATACTGGATCGTGGCCATTTTATTTTATATAATTCCTCTGGTGAGAAAATGCTCCCCAGAAATTATGTAAAATAAAACATGGGGTGGTGTGTTTAACTCAAGATTTTACACACACCCCTCAGTGTTGGATGCTTAAATAAACCGTAGAATCCAACACTTCAGGGTGGGTGTAAACTCTTGTTAAACACACTACCCCATGCATTACTCTATATATTGCTGTATTTTAGAGTGTTATTTTTTTATTGTTAGCTGTCTCCTTCTTCCCTTTCCCTAGAACATGTCTGGAAATGAGCTGTTTTCAGCTCAGTATATACTTTCTGGTTAAACTTCTAAATAAATACATAAAATAAATTTCAGGCCTGCTTCCAGCTACAGGTAACCCCAATACCTAATTTAAAAGAGCTTTTCACAGGATTTCTAGCTGTGATGACCACTCTGCATGAATGCTCACCTTTAAAGTGATTTTATGATCTTTTACAGATGCCTTTTTCACATAGTATCTCATTGCCACCCATGCTTCAGGTGCTGAAGCTGCAATTTGTTTTATAAAAAAAAATGTTATTGACATTTTTATTTATGTTTTATCAGCACTGTGTTCTCCAGTTTTCTGTGTACAGTCACACCCCCAGAATGATGTCATGCAAGGGAACTGTCAATGTTTTACATACAGCACCAAGGAATTCTGGGTAAATTATCATGTTGATATAAATGTTAGTACCTCTAAGGCGTAGTCACTTATTTTGGTGGTGGTGACTGCACCTAATATGTAGATATCCATAGCGAGGAATGGTGGGTACAATCGGACATTGTTTTCCATTTCCCTTACTGTAAGGTGCAGTCTCAAATCTCTGTAGTGGCTTCAACAATAAAAGCTTGCATATGTTTATTTTCCAAACAAGGCATTGTGCATATAATATTTATCTGACAGGATTTCTATACTGAGAGATGTAGTCTCGTATGTCGGTAGTGTAAATGTCTGCAATATCAAGACTGACCAACAGAGGTCTCTGTTTCAAAACAGTGATTATAAACTTTTTTTCCCCTTGCATGATGTCACGCATGGGGGTTGCAGCACTGAGAAAAAAAAGGGGCGGGCTATGCAAATGAAGCAGAGCACAAAAATAAAATCATTTATTTAATGGAAAACAGCTCTTTTTGGCAGTTTGAATGGTAGCAGATTGAATCACAACTCCTACAGGTTATTAATCCCATTTTCTATGGCAAAGTTCACAAAATCACTTTAACAATAGTTATTCTTATGAATGTGATGCTTTTTAAACAATTGCAATTACTAGTGTAATCCAGGTCAGTGTCTGCAGAGTGTAATATTAGAAGAATCACTGGGGTACCTGAATTGGGAAAGGAATTGGTATCTGGTGTGAAACTGTAGTGGTAACACAAAAAACATTAACCAATTGACTTTTGCATTTGATCCGTTTATGTAGATTTACCATTGTAATTCCGCACTGCCTTGTATCACCTATCTTATAGTTACATATCTTGCAGCTTATATCTTATAGATAGCTGAAGGAATTAAGAAGGGGAGAAGGCTTTCTTTCACTATATAAGTGAGAAAAGGGAAAAGAAGGAAGGGATTGTTAGGTTTAAGAACGGGGTGGAGTGGGTGGAGAATAATGGGGGAAAGTAGCGATACTAAATGAATACTTCTGTTCTGCCTTCACCAGGGAGAAGGACGGACCAGTGCATTCAGGAGGGAGAAGAGGAGTAGGGAGGGAGGGGAACACAGATGTAGTAATAGAGAAGGATAGAGTGAGGGAAGGTCTGCTGGCATTAAACATGGACAAATCACCAGGCCAGGACAGAGTACATCTGAGGGTACTAAAGGAACTGGATGAGGAGCTGGCAGGGCCACTGGTAGACCTATTTAAAAGTTCACTAGAGTCAGGCGTGGTACTGCAGGACTAGAGAACAGCACATGTAGTGCCCCTTCACAAACATGGTCCTAAGGAAGATCCAGGGAATTACAGACCAGTCAGTCTGACCTCCATTGTGGGAAACCTCATGGAGATCATACTAAAGGAAAGGTTGGTGGACTATCTAGAGGAGCATGGTCTTCAGGATGCAAGGCAGCATGGGTTCATGGGGGGAGATCATGTCAAACAAATCTGATTGACTTCTTTGACTGTGTCACTAAGACAGTAGACGGGCCAAGTGGTAGACATCCTCTATCTTGATTTTATTTCAGGCAAGGCCTTTGACTCTGTGCCCCACAAAAGGTTGATCAGGAAGTTGGTGGATCTTGGGGTTGGGGAAAAGATGGCCAGAAGGATGGAAAACTGGCTGAGGGACAGACCCTGGGGGTGGTTGTGGGGGGAGAGTTATCTGGTACCAGAGAGGTAACCACTGGGGTCCCACAGGGCTCTGTACTGGGGCCGGCATTGTTCAATGTCTTCAGTGTCTTCATCAATGACATTGGGGATGGCATTAAGGGTAAAATGTGCCTATTCGCAGATGACACCAAGCTTTGCGGGAGAGTGGACACAGCTGAAGGGATACAGGACCTACAGGAAGATCTGGAAAAGCTGGGGAGGTGGCCCAGGATCTGGCAGCTTGGCTTCAATGCCAAAAAATGCAAAGTTATGCATATTGGAGCCAAGAATCCCAGGACAGAGTACTACCCGGGTGGAGTCCAAGTATCTGCAACAGAGGAGGAGAAAGACCTGGGAGTGATGATCACTAGTGACCTGAAGCACTCCACGCAGTGCAAGAAAGCAGCAGCAAAGGCAAGCAAGATGCTGGGATGCATATCTAGGGGAATCAGTAGTACGGGAGAGGAAGTAATACTGCCCTTATACAGGTCACTGGTAAGGCCACATCTAGAGTATGGAGTTCAGTACTGGTGCCCACACCTCAAAAAGGACATTAACCTGCTGGAGTTGGTCCAGAGGAGGGCTACAAAGATAACAGTGGGTCAGCCAGGTAGGGCATATGAGGAGAGGATGAGGGAACTGAACATGTACTCCCTGGAAGGCAAGAGAGAGGGGACATGATTGCGACCTTCAGGTACTTGAACGGGATAAATAAGGTTGATAAGGAGAGTCTTTTTAAGCTGAGTAGTGACCATAACACTAGGGGGCACAGTCTTAAACTGGAGGGTGAGCGGTTTAGGAGGGAGGTCAGGTAGCACTTCTTCACTGAAATGGTGGTGGACACTTGGAATGCACTGCCAGAAGAGGTCATCTCATTGAAGACAGTGGGCAGCTTTAAGAGATGCTGGGATAGGCATAGGGGGAAAGTAAGGATCATGGGTAGGGAGGATGGGAGGAGTGGGGAGGGAGGGCAGAGACATTAGCTCAAGCTGTGTACCCTGCAATATGAGCAGACTTGACAGATCAAATGGCCTTCCTCTGCTGGTTTCTTCATATGTTCGTATGTATCTTGTGAAATCAGAAGTTGAGATAACGTGCTAAGCAAAACAAACTATCACTTAAAGCAACCCATCTTACCTTCACGACTACATCGACAGATAACTAAATCTGTTCTCTGAAGGTATAGGTCTGAATTTTCAGTGTTGTTTTGGGGACACATGGCATAATAGTGCTGCATCTCTGCTGCTTATGCCGTTAAGTCAGACCTCCTAAAAGTCGGTATACAGTAAGTATCATGCACATCTGTCATGACATGCTGCATCACAGGAGCCCTATAACGGTGCATGCATCACTCTTTGACGTATGCATCATTCATTTGCCATAAAGTAGCAGCAACTGTCATAGATGCGGCATAATGTTTGAAAACAGCATTCAAACATGTTGCCGCATTTACCCTTCCACAGATATGCACCAAAACTGGGACCATAGTGTGGCAGAGTTTCTAAAAACCCCAGTCCCTGCTATTTGAACCTTTTATCACTATGAAATACTTCTCTGGTGAAATTGATCATTAAAATCAAATTTATAGACACATTCTGAATTAAGAATGGCATGAGTCCGCTCCATACACATTACTTCCTCCCATTCCAGTAACTGCAGAATTCAAAATGTTGTGAAATACCCTGAACCATTGTATAATGGAGTGTGCTATAAATGTATTGTGTGGGTTTTGTTGCAATGGAGATGAAATTTGCCTGTGACAGTAACCTCTGAGAAACCAAAACCAAGTGATCCACCAGTTCCTCCTAGGCATAGTACAGTTTTCATTTATACCTTTAATTAGACAATCACATTTATTTTACCCAAAACCATTTAAGATCCCAAGGGTCTCTTCTGTTACAGTACTGGCATACTAATACTTTTACGAGGTATGCTATTAAAGGCCCCCCTTTCCTCTAAGGATTGTATGCTGCTTACATCAGTGTTATTCTTTATGAGTAACTGATTCAACATGAGTTTCAAAGATTTAGCACTCCACACTAGTACTACTTCCACTGGATGTATATTTTATAGGCCCCCCTTAAGAATAGATTATGGCATCTAGCTCCAGTGCCCTGAAACAAACTGAGAAAGTTTCCCCTGATCCACCATATCATAGTCCCCAAATTTTAAAAACTGAAATAGAAACACAGAAACATAGAAGATGATAGCAGATAAGGACAACAAGGCCCATCCAGTCTGCCCATGTTTTCTACCTTATGAATGTGCCATAGGCCGTTACTCTGTCAATGGCCTATCTATTCATACTCATCTGTATTGCTCCCTTTATGCCTATCCCATGCCTGTTTGAAGCCCTGCACTGTATTCATATCCACCACTTCATGAGGTAGGCCATTGCATGCATCCACCACCCTTTCTGTGAAAAAGAACTTCCTCACATTACCCCTTAATCAGCCTCCCTCTAATCTCATGCTGTGTCCTCTTGTCCTTCTATTTTTCTTATAGTGAAACATGTTAGATTCTTTCACCTTGTTAATTCCCTTAAGATGTCTGAATGTTTCGATCATATCACCTCTCTCCCTCCTTTGCTGTAGGGTATACATATTGAGCTTTGTTAATCTGTCCTCATATGTTTTCTGATGCAGTCTCTGCACAATTTTGGTTGCTCTTCTCTGGACTGGCTCTATTTTGTTAATGTCCTTGTGCAGGTGTGGCCTCCAGTACTGCATGCAGTACTCCAGATGGGGCCTAACCAATGTCTTGTAAAGAGGGATTATTACCTTCTTCTTACAACTTGTGATACCCCTACTAATACACATCAACATCCCTCTAGCCTTACCTACTGCTTTAGTGGTCTGCTTGGATGAGTTCAGGTTATCTGAGATGATGATGCCCAAGTCTCTTTCTTCCCTTGTGATTGCCAGCTATTCCAAACTATAGGTAGCTTCACAGTTTCTCTTCCCTATGTGCATGATTTTGCACTTCTTTGCATTAAACCCCAGAGGCCACTCTTCCGACCATCTTGCCAGTTTATCCAGATCTCTTCTCATTCTGCCCACCCCATCTGGATAATCTACTCTGTTGCAGATCTTGGTGTCATCTACAAACAGGCAAACCTTACTCTCCAATCCATCTGCAATTTCACTGATGAAGATATTGAAGAGGACTGGCCCCAAGACTGATCCCTGAGGTACCCCACTTGTGACCTGCATCTCTTCTGACTATATACTGTTTACCACCACTCTCTGTTTTCTGCCCACCAACCAGTTTGCCACCCAGTTGACCAACCTCTGACCCACCCCAATCCTACCTAGTTTATTAATCAATCTTCTATGTGGAACAGTACCGAAAGCTTTGCTGAAGTCAAGGTAGGTGACATCAACTGCACCCCTTGGTCCACCACTCTGGTTACCAAGTCAAAGAAATCTATGAGATTAGTTTGACAGGACCATCCTGCTGTAAACCCATGCTGTCTTGGATCCTGTGTTCCTATGGATTCTAGGTGTTGCACTATCCTTTCCTGAAGAAGTTCTTCCATAATCTTGCCCACTACTGAGGTAAGACTGACTGGTCTGTAGTTCCCTGCCTCCTCCCTGCAGCCACTTTTATGGAGCAGGATCATATGAGCCCTTCTCCAGTCTTCTGGGACCTCTCCTGTGCTCGGAGACTCATTAAACAGTTCTGGTAATGGCTCTGCTAGTTCTACCCTTAGCTCCTTTAGTACCTTGGATTAATGCCATCAGGTCCTATTGCCTTGTCCATCCTGAGCTCAGCGAGCACTTGTAGGACCCTTTCTTTTGTGAAGGGACTTGTGCACGCCTCCCTCTCCCCCAAATCCATGGTGCTGAGCTGTGGGCCCTGCCCTATCTTTTCCTCAGTAAATACTGAGCAGAAGTATCTATTTAGGAAAGATGCTTTTCTTTGGTCCTCCTTCACACACACTCCCACTTACCCCTTTGATCTTAGCAATACCCCCACTGGACTTTCTCCTTTCACTAATATATGTATAGAAAGACTTGTCCCCTTGTTTTACTGTTTGTGCTACTGTTTCCTCAGTTTGGACCTTTGCATGCCTTACTGCCTTCCCTGCTTCGCTTAGGGAAGTTTGGTATGCCTCCCTATCTTCACCCCACTGCATTCCCTTATATTTCCTGAAGGCCAACCTTTTGACTCTGATCTTTTCTTCTACTGTTTTTGAGAACCAAAGTGTTTTTCTCCTTTTGCTCTTGCTTTTCTCCCTAACACAATGGGATATTGCTTCAAGTATTGCATCCTTAATGCTTGCCCACTTTGCCTGTACCCCTTCACCTGTATTTTTTCTTGCCAGGGCTAGCTTTACTCTGCTGGCCATCTTATCAAAGTCAGCTCCTCTGACGTTCCATATTTTTGCCTTGGAATGGGATGATTTAGTTCTAGTGGCCAAATTGAACCATACTATGTGATGGTTACTTGCCCCCAGGTGACCTTCTACCTAGAGATATGTGATCCTTTCCCCATTAGTCAGTACTAGGACCCAGGATAGCCCTGTCTATTGTGGGTTGTTGTGCCAATTGTTTGAGGCCCCCCCCCGCAGGGAATCCACCATGTGTCTAGTTCTGGCAGATATTCCTGCTGGTATTGACCAATCTGTATCTGGCATGTTGAAGCCTCCCATTAGCAGAACCTCCCCTTTAGCTGTCATGTTTTGTATATCTTCTAATAGTAGTGTGTCTATGCCCTCCCCCTGGTCTGGAGGCCTGTGGACAACCCCAATTCATATGGCTGTCCCATTTCCTGTTTCCAGGGTGACCCACAGTTCTTCTGGCTTCTTATGTGTATTCTGAATTTCTGTAGCTTTGATATTTTCATTGACATAAAGGGCCATCCCTCCCCTTTTTGCAACTTGGTCTCTTCTGAACAGTACATAGCCAGGTACTGAAGTCTCCCAAGTGTGGTTACTGGTGACTCATGTCTCGCTAATAGCTACTATGTTCAGTTTAGCCTCTGTCATTGTTGCTTCCAGGACTGTCTTCTCTCCTTCTTTTCACAGGGACATCCACTGTAAACTCAATATGTCCATCTCTTTAATAAGTTCAGTTCTTCTTGATGCACTATTTCAAAAACTGCAAGTCCGAGTTGTTGGAATAGTGCCTTAAGCACTCAATGCATGCTTCACTGGGCCCCGTTCTTATTTGATGGTTCACCTTTTCCAGGGTGCATCCTTTTTGGGTCAAATTTGTGGGATCATTTTCCCATATCCATGGTTCACTAAAGATTCAGTCTGGTATTACACTGTAGGCAAGGAGCATAATACCTATAGCCCCTACTCCAGCATCAAACAGCACAATTCACATAGCCTTCCTTTCACACTTCCAAAAGCATGTAACATGGTTAATCAACTGCCTCTTTCCTGACCCTTCATAGTAGGTAGTAAGTTGATGCCCTTCCAAAGCTCAGCCCACCAAAAATGCAATTAAGCAATAATACGGAACAGGGTGTGGTATATTATGAGATATCATCACACCTTGAGTGTGTTGTGAGACATGTGGCAATGGCAAGTGCCTTTAACCACCCAAGAAGAGATGATATCCCATATGACATACCACAACCTGGAGTGTGTTATTACAATTATAAAATGACCCCAAAGTGTTAGGAAATGACTAATCTTAGGAATCAATTTTGAACCATGATGATATACTGAGATCAACTTCCAGGATATTTCTGATCCATTTTTATAATAACAAATACAGGCAAGACAGAAACTGTCGAAGCAAACAAGGAAACCTTATCCTTCCACATGTTTGTTTTTTTTCAACTTTATTGTAATCCTCCTTCTCACTGGCCCCTTAGGACTCTCTCTCTCTCCAGCTCAGGTTTGACTGGATCCAGTATGCTGTCCCACTCTGCCTGAGACCCCCACCAGCTGTACCTTGATCCCAGGATACTCCATCTCCACACCTCTGGCCAAGCTGATCCCCCAGCTCTGACCCCCTGAGGTGGGGCCGCCAACTTCTCTGGTGCTCTATCTTATAATCTAGTGGACTGCCAGAGTGAGGAAAGCAGCTGGAGGTCAAGTGGGGTGGGTCTGGTGATGAGAGTGGGGTGTCATCCAGGGCCTGGCCTTCTCCTACCCAGGTGGCAGCATTTGTCCTGGTTTTCTAGAGCCCTGGGGGAGGCGGACATGCAATGACATTCAATGCATGATGGGTGCGATCCTGCACCCACCCACAGAACATCCGCTGTGGCTCCCATATGCTGCTACTAGGCTCTCGCTGCTTGCAGTACCCACAGTCATCACTGGGAGTCGCTGTACTATGGGAGATAAAATCCACCCACCCCAGGAGAGGAGAGCAGTCCTCCAGATGCTCAATCCTCTCCTGCCCCTGCCAGCCCCCGATGATATGAGATCATTCCCATACCCGAGTCGCCATCGTGGCACGAGGTGTGGCGTCCAGTGCCTCAACCCTCAGCACCACTAGGCCGGCTCCACACATTGTTTTAAAAGATCAGCCAAGACACTCTACACAGTTAATGATCATAAGGATTGTGAAATTAACAAATTCATCAACTTTAATACCAAGGGTGTCATTTATTTGGCCACATACATCTGCAGGTCTTTTTATGCAGTACGCACCAAGTGTTCATTCAAAGTCTGCATGGATGAGCATCTCAGCTCGATCAGAAATTGAGACATATATAATGCCCTATATAGTCATTTGGAGATGGTCAGTGGTGGAGATGAACATCATTTCAATTTTTGAAGAAAAGAAAAGGTTGAGTTGAGCCCCAGGGGAGGAGACACAGAATAAAATATGCACTCTGGAATCCTTCTGGATTTTCAACTTAGGTGCACTCTCCAAACCTGGCTTGAATGATAATATTGAGCTGCAGGCCTTTTTGTGATGTTTCATGCCAAATAATATCGCCATAATATGCATTTTGATTAACTGACATGAATTGTAGCTTTTGTGATCAGCATATTCTGTCCTTTTTCCTACATATTTTTCCTATATTTGTTGCATGGATCTATGTTCCTCGTTTCAGGTTTGAATATGTTAATAATTGTCAAGTACACCTGACAAGCATAGTGTTATGAAACTTATGCTATTTGTAAACTTTCATTTAAAGGTATTACCAATTGCCTTAGTGGCTGTGTCAAGTTAGGATCTGTCACAAACATTTTTCTGCACTTTGGGGTTTATTTATTCACTATTTTTTCAATTTGTTATCCATTTGTTTTGTTATGTACTGTTTATACACATGGTATTGTGTGAAGTTTCTGATGGCCCATTGTTGTAAAATATTCCAAAAACATATTTTGGGTATTTTTTATGGTGTTTATCTATGTCAGCAACCCAACCTACTGGATCACACACACACACACAAAAAATGTCTTTCCCCTCTCTAGCCTAAGCTTCCACCCTCCTCCCCCTACCTATTTTTACTCACATAACCTACCCATATGTTCAGTGGCTATTATCAGGCATTATTTGGAGTGTGCTAAGAAGGAGTTCATTTTTGTCTTGGGGAAGGCTGCACAATCAGTGGCGCTATAGCACAATATATATAAAATAATAGCTTGTGCTATGTGATAATGTACCCATTAAATAGAATACTCCTTTTAGGGAGGTTATTAACTTAGCTTGTTTCACATCCTTATATGTGTTCATATTTCTGTGTTCATAACCTTGGTTGCTGCTGGGTTTTTTTATTTAGCTGTTTGGTCCCTGTCACCTCCTCCCACCTACTAGTGATGGGGGCACATAGACATTTTTACAGTTTTCTCCCCTTGCCCCCCTGAGGCCCCGGTACAAGGGTGTGCGACTGTGTGGAGGCATGCTACACCCCTGTGGTGCTAGCTCAGCCCCTTCCACCTCCTGTAAATTTTGCTGTGCCCTCTCCACCTACACCACCCACTGGGCCTCCACCCAGTGGGAGTGGAACTATGGGGGGTGCCAACCCACCCTTGCCACCCTTGGGAGAGGAGAGCTGTCCATCGGCATGCTAATTCTGCTCTGCCCCCCCCACGCTGGCACCCTGATGACCCGAGGTAGTTCCTGAACCCGGGTTGCTGGTGTAGCGTGAGCTAAGGTGTCCAGCACCAACCCTCATCGCCACCCAGCAAGCTGGTTGCTGCTGTTTTTATGTTAAATGATATTTATTGCACTCTGTCACTTTAATTCCTTTCATAAATATGCATGTCTCTAGTATGGCTGCACTCCCTGATGGCATTTTAATGGCTGAAACCGGTTGACAATTTGTGTTCATCTTGCCAGCGTGTGTGTGTGTGTGTGTGTGACCACATTTGTGGGCTAATGGTATGTTTTTTTAATAAAATTAAGCTGTTTCACTTCTAGCTAGTTTTGTAGCCCATCTGTTCTTTTTCATAGGCTTGGTGGTGCTCTCTGTTTCTGCTTTGCCACTTTGCAGCCAGTGTTGGTATGTTCTTCTATCACCTGCATGTACACTAATTGCATCTCTGTGTTTGTGCTGGTTGGACAGTTATTTAGGCAATAAGGCATGCCAGGGCATGTGCTGTATTGGGATAATGTCACCTCTCAGGTACACTATGAAGCATAGGACTACAGGTTGAGTGCCTTCAGCCACCTGAGAAGTGATGTTATCCTAGTGACACATGCCCTGAAGTACCTTAGTGGTATTATACAATTAATACATGTATGTCTTTATGGTCAAATGTAATCTGTTTTGTGAGCACTTGTTTCACTTGTGAGGTTGTGCTAAGAGAACATTGCCAGCGAAACTGGCTCACCGCCAGCAGATCTCAGCTTATTCTACCCATTTTATGACTGTGACTTTATACCTTTAGAGGTCTCTTCCCTAACCTATTGCCAGTTCCCCATTCTTCAGCAGCACACTGCTTTCCAATATTATCTCATGCCATCTTCATGATCGTGAGAGATGATGGGAATGGAAAATGACAACTGAACTTACTCAGTGCTTCTGGGGTGTCTGTGACTGGTGATTCTGGGAGGATATTCATTTAAATGTTTAACTTGTATGCAGGAACATAGTATTTTGAAGGGAACAGCTTGGACAGTGTAGCAAAGTGTGTCCTTTCTAGAAATTCATACCAGTGACCATTTTCTCTGCATGAAGTAAAAGCAAGTGTAACAGTTTCCACCAGTTATAGAAAAAAAATAATGTTGGAAAAGAAAAATGTAACTGGCCTAGCTAAAAAAGACATGACTGGTAATCTCCCTCCATTCTTCCAGCCCCCCTCTGGATAACCAAGTTGTCAGCAGTTAGTTCCTTTTACCTTGACCAATGAGGTTTCCCCTTTGTAACTTGAGTGTTTGTGACTGAAGAGGATTGTTGGCTGTTTTTGCAGGTTGTTAGTGCTTTTTGATCAAAGAGTGACAGCAGCATAGCAAACGGCATATGGACTACTAATACAATGCTGAGCACTGGTCTTCCTCACAGCACAAAAGAGACGAGCAGCAGAGTATATGCTCTTGCTAGGCCCCACAGCCACCTGTCTGTTCATGGGCAGTGAACACAGGACTGCAGGGTGAGGCAGATTTGGGCTGTGGTTGACAATGCCAATGTAGGGTGTGTGTGTGTGTGTGTGTGTGTGTGTGTGTGTGTGTGCAAATTCATAAATGGAAAGAGACCAGGGGATTGGGAAGTGATATTCGGCTAGTCATTGCTAAATATTCCTGAATATTGATCCACACCAATATGAACATTCTCTCAATTGCACACGCTGGGATAAGCTACATCACTGGTCATTTTTATTTCTTGTTTTATAGATTTTGACACATTTATTTACTTTGCATCCTTGCAGATTAACATTGTTCTGTTTGCTATTACGATCTGGATACTGAGGAAACACCTTGTACAGATGGACAAAGATGTGTCGACCATCAAAGATACAAAGTAGGTCTAAGTGATTCAAATCAGTTATATATTCTGTCTTTCTGGTTGGCAGGACAGCTCATCTGCAGATTAACCTTCCTCCATTGTTCTCTCTACATTCCTGTTTATTCAGGGCTTACTGATATACAGACTATTCCGATTGTAAGAGACCTCAATAACGACAGAATTCTTTTTTTAAGTTCAGAACCTGACTTTTTATGTCTACCTGTATGGAAATAGCCGCATTTTACTACAGATTGTATGTTTTTAGGACTCGGTCCCTGGGAAGGGCACACTGAGCCAAGGCTCGTTTACAGGTACAGCCCTGGGGAAAAGTGCATGGGAGAAATACATCATATAGATAAAAGTAAAATAACAGTATAAATCTAGTGCAAACAAATACAGGTTAGTGCAGTGGAATCAGTATTGACCTAAAAGATAACAACCAACAATGTAATCATGGCATGAACAATAACTCACGTGATAAACAAGGCACAAAATAACTAGAGTACGTAATATAGGCACAGACCAGAAAGATGCCACAGGGCATAGTGGAGTAGAGTTGCAGGCAAGGACATTGTCAGATATTGCCTGAAATTTCTGTTATATCTCCAGAGACATTCCCTGCCTTCCTGAAGTTTCACAGTAGGAGAACCAGAGAGACTCTCTTCTGAAATATCACAAAATATATGGAAATATTCTGCCTGTGTCTTTGGCAGCAACTGTAATGAAACCACTATAATATGTGAAGGAAGGTACAAAAAAATTTCAAGTAAAATTCTCAGAATGCATACTGACCCACTTCATGGGTAACATAGATAATACAGACAAGAGGAAGTGTGAGCCTGTCTTGCTTGTCTGCTTCTGTTAGCAGAAAAGCCACTGAGGCCTCTCCCTAATAAGTATTTATCCAGTCTGTTCTTAAAGATATTCAGGTTCTTACTATCAACCACATCTTCCGGGAGGGTATTCTATTCTCCCACTACTTGCTGGGTAAACCATTTTTCCTTTTCTCTGTTCTTTTTTTTTATTTACATTTATTCAGTTTGACAAAATGAATACATACAGAAACAATCTCTTGGTTCGGAGTATAGTAATACATAAAGCAGTACCACAGCAGGACAAATCCACTCCTCATCCTTTGTTACATCATATTGGGAGTCTTACAAGATGTTTTAGATTAAACCCACAACATTCTAAAAAGAGGAGCCTATTGCAGCAATATCTGTGGACTACTACTGAAAATACAGCTCTTATCATGTCAATATTGGTGTGCAATACACCAAAACACCTTAGCTAGGTGGCCATAAGTCCATAAGCTAAAAATTAGTATAACCATTCATAACAGTTTGGGATGTGTATTTCAAACTCTAACAAAACATAAATGTTTGGAACCAAGGTGGTGTCAATATAGGGACACTAGTAACCATAGCAACTTACTGATGAGAGGCTGCATGAGCAGGAGGAGCTCCACACTGGCAGGAGTCAACACCGCGTGGGAAGTGCCATCTTGTCTTCTAGCTTCCCCCCTAGACAGGATGTTCAGGCCATAAAGAAACAGTTTAATCAAAGAAAATCCCCATCTGCGTCATATATTTCTGATAAGGCCTATGTTTGCCCCCTTGCTAATTCCCAGTTGACACATTACATTAAATTACTCAACTATGATGACATTAAGAATGGGCTACAACATAAAATGTTGATGGCAGAACACATCTCCCTTTCTCTGTTCTTAAAAGGCTACCTCTCAGTTGTTTGTTATGGCCCTTAGTTACTTTTTCCATTGTCTTGTATTCTAGATGCAGACACTACACAATATCTTTACAAACTAATGCCTTGCAGTCAGTTATGAGGTCTCCTATCTAACTAATTTCTAAACTAAACAGCCCTAGGTTATTCATTCTTTCTTCATATATATACATATACATACATACATACATACATACCATCCAGGTCTTTGATCATCTTTGTTGTTCTCCAAACTCTCTCCATGTTTGATATACTTTGGTAAATTAGGAATGTAAGTGCACTATAGGAACTTCAAGTCTATGCCATAATCCAGTTGTCCTTCCAGGAATCCATAAGGGCATCCAGATATTTTTTAGAACAATCCAGACTTGGGGTATCTACAATGTATTGGGGCAAGTTATTCCAATGTTTTAGCATCCTTTGAGTAAAGTAAGAACCCCTTTTTGCAGTTCGGAAAAGCTTGCCATGTAGTTGTTTAGTATGTTTCCTAGAACTGTATATTGCTTCTTTAAATTCCAGACCCACATCTGCCTTTAGCTTATTGTTCCTTATTATATTGAAAACAAGAATGAAATCACCCCTCAGCTATCTCCTTTCTAAGCTATGCAATCCCAGCAATTCCAACCCATCTTTATAATTAAAGCCATCTATACCATAGATAGATTTGGTGAATCTCCTTTTCACCTTCTCTAACTCAATTATGTAACTTTCCAGCTGTGGATGCCAACATTGAGAACAATAGCCCAAATGCGGCTACACCAAACTTCAAGTACAAGGGCAGGATGACATCTTTTTGCCCACTAATCATATTTCTTTTTATACGCTCTGTGATTCTCCTAGCCTTTGAGATGGAAAATGAGCTGTTTAATCTAAAGGATAAATTCTGTTGGATATACCCCCACAACGAGAGCCCTGTCCTGGTGGCCCCTGTCCAGTATTGCACTGCCTTCCTCCTGACCCCCAATCCTGGCCTCCTGCCCCATCAGTGGTGGTTAGTTGCCCACCTGTGGCACCAGCAACACCATCCCTATTCCCCATACCTGCACATCAGTGCAATGGCAATAGATGGGGCGTGGCTTGTCCTCTGCACACCACCTTGGTCACCCACTGCCCGACTAATGCTAGAAGCGTGTTGCCTATTTATAGGGATGTTTGCCCTATAAATAGGTTGTGCATTCCCAGAATCAGTTGGATGGCAGGTGGCTGAGGTGATGTGCAGAGGGATGTGCAGCTCACCATCCATTGCTCCAGCACCAATGTGCAAGTACAAGGGGGGCACTAACCACCACTGAGGGGGCAGGGAGCCCAGGATTGTGGGTCGGGGGGGCAAGCAGTGCAATACTGTACAGGGGCCACTGGGACAGGGCTCTGGTTGGGGGGGTTGTCACTGACTTGCAGACTGGGGCTAGGGCACTGATGTGAGGGGACGTGAGAACTGTCTTATGGCATTTATTTATAAATTCACAAAGGTATCAAATTCACAAAGATATCAATGTGTTGTACATAAATAAATACATAAATACATAAATTATGGGACCGGGCAGAGGTTCTGAGGGGGATGGGGTGAGAACTGTTTTACGGCATTTATTTATAAATTCAGAAAGGTATCAAATCCACAAAGGTGTCAGTATGCTGTACATAAACTCATAAATAAGTAAATTACGGGACCAGGCAGGGGTTCTGATGTGGGGAGGTGAGGACTGTCTTACGGGAACTGGGCAGGGAGTCTGATGTGGGCGGGGGAGAGAGAACTGGCTTGTGGGACCAGGGTGAGGGTTCTGTGTGCACAGGGCTAGTCATGTACCGCAGTTGTGGCAGGGTCCCCCTGCTGTATCCCGCGCCCTCCTGTACCCCCCTGTGTGCAGCACTATGTGCTTGTGAATAACGCATAGTGTGGGCATGTCCCCTGCATTCCCCTGGACCACCCTGGCACAAAGCTACTCATGTGGCTGGGGAATCAGGTGCACATCTGGCCTACACACTGCCAGTGAATGCTGCCAGGCCCCGCTGCCTGGCATTCACGAGTGCTGTTGCCTATGTGCCTCAGATACTCAGCATATAGGCAGTCCTTTTTTGTGTGTGCATAGGCCTCATTAATCTTAAAAAGGGTTCAGTGGTAATAAGATATTTGCAAAAGTTAAATTTACACTAGTGCAATTCTAATTGCATTACTCATTATGCTTCCATGAATGTTTGAGCAAATTGTGCTAATTAATAATTATTTGTAGTAGTTCCTATGTAACATTTTAGCTACAAAACCAGCTTTGCCCACCTTTGTTAGATTCCAGGACCACTTTGGATTTGGCATACATGTCAAATTGCAGGTGTATACCTACATTAGCTAATGTAAACACACCCACGTTTATGGAAACATTTGACAACATTTCACAAATTGATTTATGTAATTATAAATACCTGTAACTTATGTTTTACTTAATCAAATCTTGTCATCGTTATCAGTCTCTAAGATCCTTCCAAGAAGTTTATGCATACAAGTATTTAGTTATTTAGGCCCAAAAGTGTCTGAGTTGTTAGCAAAAAAATATTTTTAGAAAAGTTCTAAGAAAATATATTACCAGGTTTTGAACACCCGTAAATTCAAAGCAACTCTTCTAAATGTCACCAAATTTTACATTCCCCTATGGCTCTTTACAACAAGTAAGCATGTCATTTTATATATCTGTAGATCAAAGAATAGCTGAGTTATGATCAAATATAAAAGTTCACAAAAGTCAATAAAATTCCATGAAATTTCATGAAATTTGCTTAGTTAATTTTGCCCAGCCCTATATATGTGAGTATCCTGACAAGAGAACAGAAGGTTTAGGGCAAGGAGATGTGAGCGTGGGAAGGAGGGAAAAGCAATGTGCGTGGCCAGGGACTTTGGAGAATGCTGGTCAGAGTAGTCTGATCGGGAGGACTTTGGAGTGTGCTGCTCAGACTACTTTGAGTGGTATGTGGATGAACAGGTCAGTGTTGCCTGTGGAAGATGTTGTGTGCTGTGGTTCCATGAGGTACAATGCTTGTGGCTCTGACTACACTACATGTCCGTATACACTTTCTCTGCTCTCCTCCAGTATTGCTGCCAACTGGAGGTATTTATATACTATTTAGGGGGTGAGGTGTGCACAGCACCCCATGATGGGGGGGGTGAGGAGCCCCTCACATCCTACCTATTCTCTATGATGTTTTAATGTGGTTGTTGACTGCTGCCTTCCTTACTGCTCCCCATATGGTTACATTTCTGACAGGTGCTCTGTCACTGTGTTTTCCTTCTGAATAGTTCTTAATGTAATTGCTGCTCACTCCATGTCATTCTGACTTGTTGCTTTCACCCTGATGATGTTCAGTGACTTTGTTTTTGCTGTCATGTGGGCGACCTACTTTTTTTTATTCTTTTTGTAACCAGGTAAGGCTCACCAGCCACAAGTGCCTGTTTTCAGGAGCAACCTGGGAGCACTGGGGTGGTTAAGTGACTTGCTCAGAGTCACACAGTATGCAAGTGGAGGTTGTGGGAATCAAACTCAGGTCTGCTGGATGGAGCAATCCCATTCATAACTCATTAACCTCTAGGCTATACCGCCAGTCGCCTGTACTGTATATATGTCTAGTCTCAGACAATGTATTAGAAATGTTTGCAATTTGCTTTCTGTTTTCCAAATAAGAAATACAGCAAGTAAATGCTTCTGATGAAATCCATACCCCTAAAAGCCTGTTAAACACAATAGTGTGACCCACCATGTCATGTGGCTTGGATACATCTAGGAACATGATCTCTATCTTCTGCTTCTGTTTCAAAGATGTTGATGTGGTGTTAGCAAGGTCTAAGAGGGCACTAAATGTATATCCCCATTATTATTGGATATACTGCAATATTATATGTTCTTTTCATTATGTCATGTATATATGTATATTGTTTTTATGTCCTTTTTATTAACGTTTCAAGATTATTTTTATGTATTTTGTATTTTAATCTTCCTTTCATATTTTGTATGTTTATGTTGAGTGTTTGTATTATGTAACCCTCTGGGCCACACCTGAAAATAAGCCCTATGTCTAGTATGCTTACCTGGTTATCAAAACTTAACAAAGCACATACATAACTAACTAACTAACTAACTAAAGAACTACATTTTTGTCTAGGATTGATATTAAGGTAAATAAATAAATGTTGTTTAGGCTTGATAGTAAGGTAATAGTTCTATATAGCTAGATAGACATACAGCCACATAGACAGACATACAGGCAGGCAGACAGACAGACAGACATATAGATAGACTGATAGATTTTTTTTACATCAGATAGGTCTACACTCTCCCTTTGGTATTGGGACTATTTTTGATACCTTCTATAATGATAGAAAGTAACCCTGTAAAAGATTAACATTTAATTAGTAAATTAAACATTTTCATTAATTAATTTGTATTGATTGACAAATAAAAGTCATTAAAATCTTGTCGAAAATGTAATTATATTAAGACATATACATAATTTTTAAAAACATGATTGCAGAGGCAGTTAGGTAAAATAATTGTAAACATATATTATTTTTTCATTTTAATTTTCCTAATTTTCACATTACAATTAAGGAAGCTTACTACCTGTTTTGCCTTCTCTTTATCAGGATTAATCATACACAAAACCAGTTTCCTGTCCAAGATAGTATTAATGTTAAGAAAGGTCATTAGATATTGTAACCTGATTTTATAGTACCATGGACATCTTAACAATATGTGAACAATATCCACCAGTTTAGTAAATTAACATATATTAACTCTAATTGTTCCAAAGTTATACCTTTTGAAACATTATTTTTTTGTTAAGAGCTGCCTTTGGATTTGTTGAGGCTAAAAACTTAATTGTGCTTTAAATGAAGGTTTGGAGTTAGTGCAACATGTGTAAGGCAAGTCTATGCACTTTTCAGGTATTGCAATGCACAAAGAAAGTTGATATATGTTAATAAGCATCACTACATCTACTGAGACAATTAAACAAATATCAATACACAGGAGGTTTCATTATCAGAAAACTGTATGTCAATATTATTACCTGTCTTTTGATAAATATTGATAGGCTGAAAAATGCAGCACTGGCTTCGAGCTTTTATTTTACCAAAAAACAAAATTTCTAGCCTTAGCATATCTAAAGTTAACTCCTATCAAAAAATGTACACATCTTTGAATAAACAGAACTTTGGAACTTAGGACTAGAGATTCAGCTAAACTTATTTTCGCCATCGAAATACTGGCAAAACTGTGAATTTTACCACGTGAAATATTTTGTGAAATTCATGCATTCTACAAAATGTTTTGTGGGTGCGAAATGCAGAATTACACTGTGAAATGAGGAATTTCACCTGTGGATGATGGAATTTCACTCCATGTGTGATGAAATTCCTCCGTCTGTGGGCACAATTCCGCATTTTGCCAATGAAATTTCACATTTTGCTGGCAGCATTTCGCATTTTGCACCTGTAAAATATTTCACAAAATGCATGAATTTTGTGAAATATTTTGCAGAATGAAATTTGCAGATTTCACCTATCTCTAGTTAGGGCTAAAATTGTAATTTTTTTAATGAAAGCTTGGAGTCAGTAATACTTGTATCAGCATATCAGTATGTAAATATGTGGCATTTTTCTTCTTCCAGCAAATGCCTGGCAAAATTCTGATTTTGCTTCCATGTAATTGCATGAAATTTCCATGAAAAGTTTGTAAAATTTTACCAAAATTGTGATTTCAGTTATTTCCATATCATTCCAAACGTGTTAAAGCCAAACGTTTGCCACATTTGGCATGCAAAATGTAACTAGGCCCATATACACATGCACAATGTTTCCAATCTCTGTCTTTAAAGGTGACTAAGTGATAAGCCTCCAAACTTTCTAGAATTTTAAAATTACATGTTGCAATTATGTGAACTGTAGAATTTCTTAAGTATAAGTCTAAACTGCAATACATTTATTATACTGACTTTAATGAGGCCTGTACATAAGTATTCCACGTTTCAGATCTATAGCTTTAAAGGTGACTGAGTTATAAATCTTCAAACTTAAGGAAATTTTAAAATTACATTTTGCAATTATGTAAACTGTAGTTTACAATTTACATAACCAATTACCTCTCTGTTTAGCAGTTTCTATGATTCTTCCAAGAAAGTATGAATATCAATTTTCAATTATCTAACTCCAAAGGTGGCTAAGTTGTAAGCACAGAAATATTTTCCAAAATTTCCCCACAAATAATATAGTGCCAGATTTGAACCCTAATAACTTTCCCTCCCCATGCAAATGTCATCCTTCTAGATCCTCTCACAAACAATATGAATACCAAATTTCAGATCTCTAACTATAAAACTGGCCAATCTGTGAGCAATTAAATAATTTAGGAAAATTCCAAAAATGGTTGCAAAATGTTGTGACATTTCATGGAATTTCATGAAAATTCCACAAAATCAGAATTTGATAATTTTACCCAGCTCTAGTATCAACATGTGTGGAAATGTAGGTATATATGTTTTTCCAAAACAGTTTTAAGAAAAATAAATTAAAATATATATTTCTTTAATTTTGTGATATTTGTTTCTAAATAAGAATGGCATATTATTCAAGGATATAGACCTTTTCTAAAGTAGTGTAATTATTTTACAAAAATACAAACCAGCTTATAATCTTCCTATGCTTTGCCTGGGAAAGCACTGGTAGATAATGAGCATTGGAAGATAATATCAGTGTCCGTTGCCAGCACATTACACTTTTGACTCTGAGGTCAGAAGATCAAAAGGTTGGAGGTTCTAGGAACATGGGGCAAATCATAATTCTGACAATATAGTGCAGAATTGGGGAGGGAGGACTGCTCTCCTGAAGTGCCATATTTTTGTATGCCACATTAAACTGAGATCCCTTCTGCCTGCTGTGGTGCATGTTGAGGTGGACATTAAAAAACCCATGGCACTTCTCAAAAAGAGTAAGGAATTTTGCTGGTGGCCAGGCCAAATTCTACCATTCACTAAAAACATCACCAACAGCCTTATCTGATTTAGGATGTCAGTTTGCATCTGCATTCCCTCTTCCTCAAGAGACAAGGCTGAAAATACACAAAATTGCTTGTCTCTCCACGTAGCCCTCCTTTCTCAGTAAACAAAAATTTACTAATTAAACAAATGCCTAAGACCTTATTTAAAATAGACAGACATTATTAAATTTCTAATCTTTTCAGCCACTTATGTAGAAACAATTATTAAAAACCTCTGAGTTCTGTTGTATTAACAAATGCATTTATTTTTATACAGAATGCTGTTATTTAAGGCTGTTGTTCAGTTTTTGGTCCTGGGCTGTACATGGGCTGTAGGCTACCTTCAGTTGAAGCCATTGACAGTGGTAACTGCATATTGTTTTGCAGTCATTAACAGCTGCCATGGAATCTACATCTTTCTGGCCTACTGCCTTCTTAACAGACAGGTAAGCAGAAAGTGTAATATAGCTTATGCATTTTGTGATATTAATCTTAATGACTGGTGCAATTCAATATTATTTCAGGGATGCCATGATATGACTTGAACTTTGCCACTCCTGTGTTACGGTGAGCCAATGCCAAATTGCTGAAATCTTGGGGTTTTAACACTGGTGAAGCCGTTCCAAAGTTTCTAGGCTCCTCTTTGTGCAGTTTGTCACTTTGTCTAATTCTAAAAATTAAAAACTCCATCACTTCCCAGGTGCCTAGGTCTCGTACTGTGGCCACCCCCTATCCCATTCCCTTGCCATGCTACACTTCCAGCCCCCTTCCTTCAAACAGCTTTTCAAGTTCTAATTAAATGCTAGCTCCTGACCCTGTGCCAGAAACCAGCAGCATCTTTTTGGAGAACTCCCCTAACATGCCCTCCCAGTCCCCAATACTGTCATGTTTAGTCAGTGCCTCCCTTCCTGAACTCCAGTCCTTGATTTTGGGGTGGGCAGTAGTGAATAAATTCAGGCTATTTCAGCAAACATCCCTTCCAGAGTGCACCAACTCCATGGAGGTCTGTAGTATGCAATGGAGTGATCAGGGGTATAATTAGGAGGGAGGGGACTGAGCAATTGAGGCATCAGTGAGGTTCAGCAGAATGAGCAAATCAATTTGCTTAGTGTCAATAACAATGCAATTATTCCATTATCTCTTTCATCATTGTGTCCTCATTTATGCCATTGCACACAAGAGCTTTACAAAGTGGGTGCAATGTGGGGTCCACTGGGCTAGACTGGATTTATCTACCACAGGGCCCATCCTCCAAAATCAAGGACTGAGGTTCGGGGGGGGGTAACTTCTTTAACGCAGTTCAAATGAAGGACTCTGAGGTTGACATAAACATAAACTTCAGTTTAAATGCAATTATTTGAAGCAGAAACTCCCAGTGAGTTACCTAAAACATCAGTAATGATGGAACAATCTCATAATTGGAATCAGTGCATGTAAAACAGCTTCTACAAGAGATCATTGTGGACTTTAATGGATGTCCATGATTTCTAGCAATTCTGTTGTAATTCCCCATTCCAAGGAATTCTGATATAAAACCTTCAATTAATCATTGTTGATTTCCACGGATCTGTCATAGAAAAATGTTGAGATCTCATTGCTACTCTGGTCATGGAGATGTTGAATCGTACTTTAATTTGTGTTCTCCATGAGGATCCCCTGGAAGTGTTGGTGTTCTGCATGAGGCTCCCTGGGAAGTGAGGGTGCTTGCTGGGAGGGCCCACGGCATCGGAGTAGACATGATGTAGCCTGCAGCCATTCCAACTGCCATGGTAGCTGACTTCCTGGCACAGATCAAGCTATAAAAGTCTAGAGCGGCTAACAGAATACACCCTGGGATTATAGTGATGATAAGTGGACAATTGGTGGGGCTGTTTACAACAATCTTTCAGGTGGTTGTCCAAATAGGAGGACTGGTAAGTAATCAGTGTGGTACCCATCTTCCAGAAAGGGGCAAGGTTGAACTCTGGCAAGTACAGGCCAGTCAGTCTGACATCAGTAGCAAAAAGTGGAGCACACACCATTATCAGTTACCACTTGCTATTTTATCGCCTTGCCATTAAGTGCAAAAAATGAGCTCAGTGCTGAACTCTCCTATGTATCGCCCAGATTATGGGACTTCTTCAGGGGGGGGGTGGGGTTCATGTGCAAGAGGCAGTGCTTAAATATGTGAACACGTAAATATTCATTATTAATTAACATACACATATTTAACCCTTTAGCTGCCTAACAGTCATAGATTATGAAAAATAATAATGCAAGTATGAAAACCATATGTGATCTATTCTGTAGAAGTGCCCACACAATTCATTTATATTTATTGTTATGAAAAATAAAGTTCAAAATGTATAGGCACTATACAAGGATTATCCTTTTCCCATTTATATTGTAGTTCTTTTTTTATTTGCTTTACTTTATCTCCAAAGGAATTGGCCCCAATTGGCCCTACCTGGTGCCCAGCCCTGACATCCACTGCCCTGGCACTTACCTGACCCAAAGTTACATCCTGAACTTCCCCCAGGACATGGCCTTCAGGAGGGGACCCCTTCCTCCCATTGGATGATGGGATATGGCCCTGGGGGT
Source organism: Neoceratodus forsteri (assembly GCA_016271365.2). Lineage (NCBI taxonomy): Eukaryota > Metazoa > Chordata > Ceratodontiformes > Ceratodontidae > Neoceratodus > Neoceratodus forsteri. The sequence continues at coordinate 106,634,770 of JADMNL010000035.1, forward strand.
GCCACGGATCAGTGGTGAGGGATCTGTGGCACAAGGCAAGTGGCATTCTGTATGGCTCCAAGTTTTCCTGTTTTCTCCCCTGGAGGTGGGACATGCAATGATGTCAGAGGCACATATGCAGGACATCTGCCCCACCTCCAACAACTGCTTGTGCCAGCTGTCAGACTCCTGGCCTCCACCAGGGGTCAGGCAAGTGCCAGGAGCGTCTCCCCTCCCCCCCAGAGGAGGAGGAGAGCAGTCCATGGGATGCTCTACTCTTTTCCCTCCAGCCAGCCCTCTGACACTCAGGTTCACTTCCAAACTCAGGTTGTTGGCATCGCAAGCCATAGCGCTACTACTGCATCAGCGGGGTGTCCCATATTATAGTTTTAATTTTAATAGGCAAAAGCCTTAAACAGCTGGGGTGGGGGTTAAAATATTCCAAAAGGAAAAATTGCCATCTCTGATCCTTGCCAGTAATTGGAAACTTGCAAATTCTGAGAAACCCCAACCTGGAGAAGCAGCTTAAACTAAACAGTGCAGTATCCTCTCATTAGCAAAGGAGAGGTGAACTAGATAACAAAGAATCAGAGCAATAACGTAATAATTTAGATACTAAGAAACAAGTCTTTATAAAGAATAAAAGTTAAAACACCAATAGCAGAATGACACAAGCATATAAATTAATAAATATACTAACTAGAGATATCTCTAAATTTTATTTTAAGTGTCTTGATGTTTAAGACACTTTAGGGACACAAGGTGAAATAAATATCTGTTTAATAAACCAGGAGTTTTTGTTGCTCTCGGTGCATTTGCTCCCCAAACAAACCACAGGGAAGACTACTGCTAGCATCACTTAATAATTGTAGTCTTCCTAAAAAACACACCCTACTACAAGGTTGGATTGCCCAACATGTCCCAGACATCCTAGCCCTCTTTGAAACCTGGCTATCCAAAAAAATCCCCAATGATGCAGTTTCTCTAAGTAACTATAACATCTATAGGATGGATAGATCTGGTAAGCGAGGTGGAGGCTGCGCAATATTTATTAAATCAACATTCTGCGCCACCATCGTTGACACCCCCCGAACATGGGGCCCAGACTCTCGCAGTCAAAATTAATCTGGGCTCTAAAACAATCAGCATCATCTCAGCCTATATCCCTCCGAGAAACCAGAAACTTGCATTTGAATCCATCCTTCATGCTATCTCACACCTCCCTAATACTAATGAAACCATATTAATGGGTGACTTCAACATCGATTGGTTATCCCCATCCTCCTCCGTCTTCAGAGAAGCTGCCCAGGCTATGGATCTCACCCAAATAATTACTTCCCCAACAAGGTGCGACACAAGAACTGGGACATCCACACTATTAGACCTCATTTTTACCAACAGGCCACGAAATATTACCCAGGCCACAGTGCTCCCTGACTCTATCAGTGACCACTCCCCGGTTATCTGCTGGTGGTCGGGAAAACTGCCCCCAGTACCTCCGAAAACCACATGGCATGGAAAGCTCAAAAAAGGAGGCATTAATCACCTCAAAGAATACCTAGCCAATAGCAACTGGCTACCATTATATAACACACAGTTGGTGGATACCGCTCTCACCCACTTTATAGCTACTTTTAACAAAGCCTGTGATATATTTGCTCCCCTGACTAGGCAGGTAGTGAAAACCAGGTCTACACCCTGGATCACACCCTCCCTCCTAAAACTTATGCAACACAGGGACAACCTTTGGCACAGGGCCATAGACTCCCAATGCACCCAGGACAGACAGCTATATAGGGAGGTGCGAAATAAATGCACCTGGGCCACACGTCGGGCCAAGACTGATTACTATCAGCACACCCTCTCCTCCTCCTGGGGAGATGGGAAAAAGTTCTGGAGCAACATACAAGAAATCAGTGACAAATCACGTTCCTCCACCCGTACCCAACTCAGTTTGAATGGGGACATTACCCAAGATCTTACTAAAATCGCTGAAGCCCTCAACGAATCCTTCTCAGACCTCTCATATATCCTCCCGCCTAATTTCTTCCACCCTCCCAAACCCCCTACTTCTCTTATGGTGAGTACAGACCCCCCCTTTCCGGCTCCGTACCATTCCCTGCACCCTGGCCAAATGCTATATCTCCAAAGCTATCGCTAACATTCGCTACAGCAATGACTCCCTTGACCTAAAACTCATTAAGCTTACCCTCGATGTCACACTACCCCATCTCACAAAAATTCTAAACCTTTCACTTTGCCTCGGCCAGTTTCCCGCTACCTGGAATAAAGCCTTGATCACTCCTATCTTAAAGAGCGGTGACCCCACCCACCCCGGTAATTATAGGCCAATCTCAATACTCCCTCCTCTCTCCAAAGCTCTGGAAAAAATAGTCTCAGACCAGCTAGCAGAGCATCTAATGAAACACAACCTACTTAGTAAGGATCAGCATGGGTTCAGAGCTGGCCACAGCACCATCACGGCTCTCGCTGAACTCACAACGTTCATCCATGAGGCACTTGACCAAGGGTCAATTGCAGGGGCCATCTATGTAGACTTTACTAAGGCTTTCAACATGGTCAGTCATGATCTAATCCTTCAAGTCCTGCCGCAACTAAATGTGGTCCCCGAGGCCTCAGCCTGGTTCAAGGACTACCTCTCAGGATGCTTGCAGCAAGTAAGAATAAACTCCACCATCTCCACCCCCCAAGCCTGTTCGCTCTGGTGTTCCGCAGGGGTCAATTTTGGGCCCGCTGCTTTTCACTCTCTTCCTTAATTCACTCACCAAAGCATGCAGTGGTCATCTCTTACTCTATGCTGATGATGCGGTTCTCTACTGGCAACACCCCCAACTGTACACCCTCCAGCTCACCCTCCAGGGGTTCTTCAGGGAGCTGGAGAATTGGTTCGCTGATCACCGCCTGATCATTAACTATTCCAAAACCAAGTCCATGACCTTTGCTCATCGCCAAAGCCCCCAAAGTCAGATGGCACTTCATATTTCCAACTCGGATGGTTCCCAACTGGAACACATCACTCACTTCAAATACCTGGGTGTCACCTTAGATACCTCCCTCTCCTACTACAGACATGTCACGCCTCCTCTCGTCAGCGATCAACTCTAGAGTTGGTACCCTCTACAGGATCAAAAACAGCCTGCCTGCCCAAGCCATGCAGATAGCTGTCACATCCTCCATCCTCTCCCTTATCGATTACGGGATTGTTATCTACAGCACCGCTGATAACACCACCCTAAGCTGCATAATCACTGCGCTAAACAAAGCCTGTCACCTTGTCTCGGGATGTGACAGACTCACTCACACCTGCGATCTGTACAAGCTGACTGGCTGGCTTAATTTCCATCAAAGACTCAAATACCACACCTGCATTCTAGCAAAAAAGATCCACCTCCAGCTTGCGCCAACCGGTCTACTCCACATCATCAGACCGGCCCCTCTCAGGTGTATTACCAGACTCTCGGCTACCACATCCTTCATGGTTCCCCCATGTCAAATATCCCTTAAGAGAGATCCGCCACTGCCCCCAAAATGGCTTAACACTCTTCCCCCTTCCCTCTCCCAGTCCCACAGCATCCAACTCTTCAAAACAGGCCTTAGAACCCACCTATTGGAAAGCTCTAAATGTGAATACTAATTCAGCCTGACCTCTCTCCTCCCTCCCCCCCTAGCACTCACACTGGGGCCCCCTAGGCCTGATGAAACACCCTCCCTAAAGCTCAGTCTAGGGGTCACATGTATGTCTCCTAATTGCTCTAACCAGATAAATAAGTCTCTCTGCTATCATGCCAGTAAAGTAATCAATAAATTATTTATTGTGTATATAAAATTGGTTCCTTTTGTCATATACTGTCTTATGTCTCTCCACCCACTGTAACCACCGTGGAGCAACTGTATAACTAAAATCTGTATATAATTTCCTTGTTCCATCTGTCTTCCCTGATTCTTGTTTCCCCCTCCACCCTCTGTAACCGATGTGGAGCCTTTGCAAAAGAGTCTGTGACTCAAAGGTTTGTAATTCCGATTATACAGTAAATAAAATAAAAATAAATAAAGTGTGTGTGAGGGCCTTTTGAGGTGAAAGTGATTGACATCAGTGCTGGGCAAGGTCTTGGAAGCCATTTGCTAAGACAGAATAATGGAGCACTTAGCTGTTGCCAACTTTCCTTCCCCCTCTCAGCATGATTTCATAAGGGGTTGATTATGTCAAATTAACCCAATCACCTTCTTCAAGGAAATGACCAGGGTGGTTGAGAGGGGCCTGACCACAGATGTAGTACATTCAGGAAGTCCTTTGACACTGGGGCACATGATAAGCCTCTGGGAAGAGTACACTAGTGTGGTAGACATGATGGATTGCTAACTAGCTTGGGGGCAGGAGCTGTTGTTAATGGGCACTACTCTCAGTGGACAAGGGTACTCAGTGGTGTACATCAGTGAACTGTGCTGGGGCCACTGCAGTTAAACGTTTCCATAAATGATCTGGAATCTTCAATCTTGGGTCTCTAGAAGGTTACTTATGTTTGCAGATGACACAAAGCTGGCCAGGATGTTGGGCTCTCTTGGGCATGGACACAGACTTTAGTTGAACCTGTACAAGCTGTGTGATTGATCAGACTCCTGGAGTCTCAGCTTTATTGTAGGTAAATGCATTGTGCTACACTTGGGGAAGTAAAAACAGATGTAGGGCCCACTGTACACAATGTGTGGTGGTCCCCCTGCTGCAGTGGAGGAAAATGACTTGGAGGTCATAACAGACAAAGAGATGACTAGTGACAAACAGTGTGTGGCTATTGTCCAGAGGGATAGCAGAATGCTGGTCTGCATCAAATGGTGGTGACCAGCAGGGTGGCAGGGTCGAATAAGTTATCCTTCCTCTTAACAAGGCCCTGGTCAGACCTTTCTAGAGCACTGCATGCAGTTCTGAGCTCCTCACTACAAAACAGACATTGAAGAAGTAGAGAGGGTACTGTGAAGGGTAATACAAATGAAAAACCATGAGTAGAAGCTGGTGGTCCTTATCATTAGTGGTCGGCAAAGTGGTCAAAATTCACTCTGCGGAGTGATTCGTGGAGTGACATGGAATCCGTGAAGCACTCCGCAACGTGAAGCAGAGTACTTTACGTTATAATGGGGAACGTGAAGTCAATTGAAACCAATGACTTTGTGTTCTTCTACCTTCCCCAAACCACTTCTCCACCAATTTTAAGGTGAAGTACATTGAAATCAATGTACTTTGCATCACTTCGCCTTGTTATTGAGCTCCAAGGCGAATTTGCAGTGCTTCATGGGATTGCAGGTCACATGGGCTCTAGATTATTCTGCATAGCCTCAGTTCTGTGTAGTGTGTGCATAATGGAAGACAGAGACAGTTTCCTCTCAGAGCTCTGCAATTCAAATCCTCTAAAAGCTGTTAAAAAAGCATTTTTGAGCCATTTTGTTTGCTCAAAATTTAGTGCATAGATCGTAGGAAACCCTTCTTTGCTCATATCATCGAGTATTTATTGTTTGTGTGTGGATTCTGAATGTTAATTTAGAATAGTCGGTCTGTGTACTGTGAAATGTGCTTTGGGGGAGGGGCGTATCTGTGGTGTAGGTAGATTAACTGGGAGAAAAAGGCAGTCTTTCTGTTTTGGTTATATTTTTCTTGTATAGCTGTGTTAATGTGCACACAGTAATATTTTCAGTAATTCTTGACATTTTTTTGGTGATTGTAGTGGTGCAGCAGTGTATTATTTCAGTTTGTTTAAAACATTCGGTTATATTGCTAAAGGTTTTCAATTTGCTATGTAATACTTGTAGTGTGTGTGTGAGTGTGCATGTGATGCATACCATTAAATCAGACTTTTATTGTGCCAGAGTAATTGCAGCAGTGTGAACCTGTTATCCACTGCACCTGCATGAATTTTGTATACTGCCTTGTGGTATCTTTACTGGTAGTGGACTGTTACTGCCGTGCACTACCCCCCCCCCAAACTGGCAAAAGGTATTCTTTTCCAGATTTGGATTTGTGACTTGTGAGCACTGGTTAGATGTTGTTGTGCCTTTGTGTTTGACTCTACACCTCTTGAGTGTGCAGCACAGTCCTAATCTGTCTGTGTATTTGCAGCACACCATTAATTCTGGGAGACTTTGCATTTCTTGTTACACTCTCATTTCACTTTGTCAGCACTGGAGAATTTTCTGAACACAAGACAGCAGCATTTTGGGGATGCACAATAATTCTGGTGACTGTGTGTAGCCACTGCTCGAATGACGGTGTGCACCATTAATTCTGGGAGACTTTACATTTTTTGTTACCCTCTCATTTCACTTCGCCAGCACTGGAAAATTTTCTGGACACAAGACAGTAGCATTCTGGGTATGCACATTAATTCTGGCATCTGCGTGTGATGTGACCACATCCAGTGCACGCATGACTGAGTGTGCCATTAATTCTGGGAGACTTTGTATTTCTTGTGCTCTCATTTCACTTCATCAGCACTGGGGAGTTTTGTGGAAACAAGACAGTAGCATTTTGGGGATGCACATTAATTCTGGTGACTGTGTGTGTAGGGGAGGGCACTAGGGGGCTGCCAATATTGTTGTCACTCAACCTTACTTCACGTTAAGGTGGCATGACAATGTGAAGTAATAATTACAAGGTGGAGTGAGTCTTTCCTATTGGCCACTCCGCATAGTGGAGTGACAACGTGAAGTGGCCACTTCACATTCACTTCGCCAGCAGAATTTAATTTAGCTGCATCTCTACTTATCATGTTCACACTGGAGAAAAGGAGGCTGAGGTGAGATAATCTCAAAGTTCCGCATACTCAAGGCTATTGACAAGATGGAACACACAGAGCTGTTTAAACTGGTGTCCTCCAGCAGGAGGCAGAAAAACGTCCTGATGCTTAGTGGTGGTCAATTCAGGGGTATGGTTAGAAAGCACTTGCTCTTCCAGAAAGGGCGTGAATCTATTGAACAGCCTATTAGTGGTGACAGTGGACATGAAGACGGAACACACCTTTAAGGCAAGCATGGACAATTTTTGCTTACCAAAGGACTCACTGGATACCTTGGATAGTGCAGTGGATGAGGAACTCCATTTAAATTAATATGTGCTTGCGCAGCATCCAGCACTTAGTCATGCCTGCTTACGAAGCAAGTGGGGACAAACATTATGGTCCTAAAGGATCTTCTGACCTTATGATACTATGTTCTGTCAATGCAAAAGGACAACTCTTCCAGCATTTTACCCACTGAGTTTTACATTTCATGCACTGCTAGAACCTTATTATGTTCAAATAACATTATAGAAACAGTAGCTTCATGGTTGACCATTTGCCACTTTTTAATTTCTTTTCAGGTCTTGATTTCTTGATTTTGTTGGATCTCTTTTTCAGGTCAGACAGGAATATAAGAAGATTTTCTCTGTCAGGAAGAAACACAAGACAGAACCTGAAATTACTACTTCTGGTCTCCAAATGATTTCGGCAACAGTGAGTTTCACCCTGGCATTGCTACCTTTTTTTTATAACCCGGGTTTATTAAGCAATGTTCTTGAATTATACATTACATGACATCCAGGTGGACACATAGATTGCTCCATATGTCTGCAACTTCATACTAAACCTCACTGGGGCAAACAGAACCCCACTTAAAAGGTCATCTGGACCTGTACCTGAACAATGGAGCAATGCCATATTCATACAGACTGCTAGTTGATTGTTTTGTTTGAGATGTTATTAAACAAAATACATGACTAAAAATATTCCAGTGAGTAATTTCAAATCATTCCATAACAGAGAAATGAGGAGGTATGAACTGGTGGAACTGCACTCTGTGGGGTGCTTCTCAGCTTTTGGCAAAACAGCAATCCGGAACTATCTGGGATGAATAGCGTTTGTACCATTCTGCCAGCAGACCATCAGGGCAGGAGTGTAGCCAGAAATTTCCATTTTGTACACAATCTCCAACAGTTACACCCCGCCAATTAAAAAATGTACACATCCTTTCCAAATGGCACCCCCTTCCAAACAAGTTATATTGTTGTCAGATGACTTCTCTACTCTCTAAAGAAGTTATACATGTATTGGACACTCCTCAGTGGCCTACACTAACCCAAATACTACAGATTAGAATGATAATATTAACAGAATGGCTTAAGGTTTGTGACAGGCACTCAACAAAACTGTACACAAATGTGTACAGTGAGTATGCCTGTCTACACCCTTGCATCAGGGCCCACAGATTTCATATTTTTAAGACTCTTGATGCTATCTTGAACCTCTTCTGCTATGAAGCTGTCATTTTCTGAGACTACTGCATCCGACAGCTTTGGTACTGTGATGTAGTGGAAAAAAAGAGGCTGGATATCACTTCCCTAGACACATAAACTGTTTGGTAGAAGGTAGCAAATGTCTTTAGGATCAATCTGGGTAACCCGTGTATCCCCCCACCTCTTCTAGGTGCTGCAGTTTATGACTGCTCTATTAGTGGCCTGCTTTCTGGGTTGTAGAGCCAACAGACAGCCTGTCCTGTTGCCGTGCTTGTGGTACCTTTGGCTAACAAAGTGCAGGTTCCACTCCATTTTATCAAGCATTTTGTTAATCATGGACATTTTTTCCTCCAAGTGTGTCTTTACCCCTTCATTTAGAGTAATCTGGCGTTCTGCCTCCAAATCAAACATTTCCAATTTCAAATCTAGGTGTTTCTGAGTCTTTTCTGTTTTTAGTTTAGAGGTGTATTTGACAGTTACCTACCTAGCCAAAGCCTTAAAGTAGTCCCAGGTCATAAAGTTGACAATTCCACTGATTAGTGGCCACTGCAGTATGCAGAGGGGGCCTGTTCCATATGGTCCTTGTAGCCCTGACCATTTAAGCGGCTGGCACTAAACCACCAGCTTGTGTTTCAGGGCATGGGAGCCATCTCCAGCTCCAGTGTCACTGGAGAATGGCCCGACAGAACTGAGCTTCCTCTTTTACAGGAAATAATCCTATGAAGCCAATTAAATTAGTGGAAATAAAAAAAGTGGTCTACCCTAGAGTATGAGTTATTTCATGAGGAATAACAAGTGTACCCTCTCTCTGTGGAGTTCAGATGTCACAAAACATCAGCAAGGGCCAATTCCCTAGCCAGTCTGTTTAAGAATTTACTAGAGAGGGCATCTCAGTACCTGCCACTACCTGACACTCTAATTCCTGAGCTCTACCCTCTATTTCCCCCACTTGCCCCAGCCGGAATTTGAACTCTGGACTTTCTACACTGTAGGCAAGCACCCAACCAATTTGCCATCTATTAGGCCTGGAGCTGTTTGATAAGTTCTCTGCTAATCTTTTCTCTGCATAACCTGTAGCTAGCCCCAACCCGCACCCACCTGTCCCACCCCCACACCTTTCTCCACCATCCTAGTACTGATGTAATTTCACCACTTTACACCCACTCTGCCACTTCTCCCCTTTCTGTTATCACTCCAACCCTTCAGACAATCATAGGTCCTAATATGCTGGTCACCAAACACCTACTCCCATTGGTTCTTCTTCTTACACTTGCTGACTACCTGTCCCCTGTTTGCTTCCAACCACTCCTACTCTATGCAACGCCATCATCAGGCACCCTATACTCTCCCACAGTCCACCACCCCACACATGCCCTGATGGATGGACTCATCATAGGCCCAATGCCTGCTCCTTCCCTCCTACTGCTTATGCACCTTGCCTCACTTCCAGTGCCCGTGGCACCTGCAACTGTCCCAAAATACCCAGTTATTCCCAACCCCAAATTATACAAACGTATGCTTTTGTGCAACGCTCTTCTACTTCTACTGCTCTCAGGAAATGTTCACATTCTCTTTAAGTTGAGTGGCAACCATGACACAAGGGGGCACAGTTTTAAGCTGGAAGGTGGGAAGGAGGTCAGGAAGCACTTGTTCACAGAGCGGGTGGTGGACACTTGGAATGCACTGCTGGAAGAGGTCATCTCATTGAAGACAGTGGGCAGCTTTAAGAGAGGCTGGGAAAGGCATAGGGGGAAGGTAAGGATCATAGTTAGAGAGGATGGTAGGAGTGGGGAGGGAAGGAGGGCAGGGACATTAGCTCAAGCTGTGGACCCTGCAATATGAACAGACTTGAAAGACCAAATGGCCTTCTGCTGTCTTCTTCGTATGTTCGTATGTTCACCCCAAACCTGGGCCCCTGCAGCAGCCTCAACCTAAAGTCATTAAATCCAGTGGCCTTAAGTTGGCCTTTCTCAAGATCCGCAGTCTGCTACCAAAGCTTGACCAGCTACAAGTCTGGGTGCCCAAGCTGGACGTCCTAGCTGTTGGTGAAGCCTGGCTGTCCACTAAAACTCCCGACAGCGCTGTTGTCCTTGATGGATATACACTCTTCAGAGCTGATCATCTTGGAAAGAAAGGGGGAGGATGTGCTATCTACCTTCTAGACACCTTACAGGGACATGCCCTCCAACTCTGTCTGCTGAGTATAGCGCTCAGGCACTGGCCATCAAACTAGCCCTGGGTCAGAATGGGAAATCCCTAGAGGGCTTGTTGCTTTACATCCCACCTAGGAACACAGTTTATGGACTTGATGCAGTCCTGTACTACATCTCCAAACTGCCCTACCACCCCAATATCTTCGCACTTGGTGACTTTCACATTAATTGGTATGCCAATGATGCTAGCCCATTCAAGGATGCTGTAGCTACCATGGACCTCACTCAATTGGTTCACACCCCAGTGAGGATCAATTATAGAACTGGAACCTGCACTCTCATTGACCTCATTCTCACCAACTGCCCTGATAAGATTGTGAACACTGGGGTATTACCTGACTCCCTCAGTGACCACTCCCCTATCACATGTCACTAGTTAGGCAAGCATCCCAAGCACTCCTCTAAACTGTCCTACCTACGTGTGCTAAGCTGTGGGCAACTTAAGCAATTTCAGAACTACCTCCACCACTGCGACTGGTTGCAAATCGACACAGCCACAAGTGTCAACCTTGCCTTAGGGCACTTTATCTCCCTTTTTAACAATGCCTGTGACCTTTTTGCCCCTTATAGAAAGCTAACATGCAAATGGGAAAACAACCCCTAGATCACTGCACCCCTCCTTAACCTCATGGCCACTCACGACCACCTTTGGCACTTTGCGCATGCCACAAATAAGCCTAGGGATTGGCAATGCTACAAGGAGGCCAGGAATGCCTGTACCCGTGCAGTTCACCTCACTAAAACTACCCACTTTCAAGACTCGTTCTCCAACTACTGGGGCAACAGCAAAAAATTCTGGGAGGACATAAAAACCTTACCGTTAAACACAACAAATCCCCCCCCACCACCTCGATGCTTAATGTAAATGGCAATACTTCCCATGATCCAAAAGAAATAGCAGACATATTCAGTATCACATTCACTGACCTAAGCGGGGTGCTACCTCCCAACTTCTTTAATGACCCTCTCGCTCTTGACAGCCACCACTACACTTACCCTGCATCCAGCGTTCCCTCCTTCTACTTCAAAGCAGTCACTACAGTGACTGCCAAAAAGTACCTGCAGCGGGTACTTGGTAAATCTAGACACAGTAGCAACACACTTGATCTTAAATTGCTCCACCCCACCCTGGACGCAGTCCTGATGCCCCTCACCAAGATCCTCAACCTATCCCTCTATCTTGGCCAATTTCCCCTTGTCTGTAAATCTGCAGTGCTGACTTCAAGTCACAAGAATGTGGACAGGGCCTCACACTCTAACTACTACCCAGTCTCCATCCTGCCACCCCTCTCCAAAGCTTTAGAGCATATTGTTGCAAATCAGTTGACAGAGTACCTTGCCACCTATAACATGCACTGCTCCCAACAGCATGGCTTTCGTAAGGGCCATAACACCACTACTGCCTTGCTTGAGTACACTGACTATATTCACAAATCATTGGATTCTGGTCACCTTGTGGGGTCGATTTATACTGACCTCACTAAGGCTTTAAATACTGTCAATCACACCCTATTACTTACATTCATACCAACCCTTGGGCTCTCACAGGAGGTCATAGCATGGCTTAAGAGCTACATTTTTGACAGAACACAAAGGCCCAGATATTCAGAAGGGTTGCGCATGGCACAACACTGTTGCACCATGTGCAACCCACTGATGTGCCCTGGCATGATATTCAAATGGGGATTGTGCCTGGCACCAATCCCGATGCGCTGGAGCGCATCAGTAATGTATGCGGCACAGGTAGGGGAGCATGCCCATGCATACTCCACACATCCCGATATTCAGCCTGGGATGTGCTGAGCCCATGCATGCACAACCCCTACTTGTGCTGCACACAGGTGAGCCAAAAAAATTAGGAACAACGGCTGGCCACCCACAGGTGAGCTGCCATATTGCAGGGTGCAACACGGCAGCTGCCACCTGTGGGTGGTCACCTGAGTTCCAGTTGCACCTGGAGGCGCCCCCCCCATGCTTGATCATGGGCATATGTAGAAAAAGGATTCCCCTAAATCTCTGGTGGTCCAGTGGACCGCTCGCAGCCGATTGCGGACATAAGTGACAATAGAAGAAGTCCAGTATCCTGGTGGTCCAGTGGACTGCTTGCAGCCGAGTCAGAGGGCGTATGTTATGGCGTGGGTCCAGCGCCTGGTGGTCCAGTCAGCACCCCTCCCTCCTGCCCACTGAGCCTGCTGCCCTCTCCCTCAGTCAGTGGCGGGCGGGGACCCCACCCGCCTGCCGTCCTACCGCCCCACCGACAGACACTGGCGGGAAGGGCTGTTGCTCATTGTCCACAGCATGAGCCAATGGGCATACGGCTGCTGTATTGTTACAGTCCAGATATGTGAACGGGTCCATTCACATATCTGGACTGTGTAGTATGGTATGGCTGCATGCCCATTGGCTCATGCTGGGACCAATGGGCGACAGCCCTTCCGTGATGGTGTCAGTCAGCGGGCGGCAGGCGGCAGGCGTGGTGCTGCCACCCACCGCTGACTGGGGAGCGGTGGTGGGGCCCAGTGGTGGGTGGAAGGGGGTACCGCTGGACCATCAGGGTTATTTGGACTCTCACGCTTTTACAACATACGCCCACGATCGATGCGAGCGGTCCACTGGACCACCAGGGATATTGGGTTTGTTTTATTTTCACTTATGCCCGCGATCGGGCTGCGAGCGGTCCACTGGACCACCAGGGATGTCCGACGGTTATTTAAATCAACATATGCCTGTGATCGGACAGTGGTTGCCATGCTGTGCAGGGGGCATCAGTCCCTGATGCCTGCTGCCTGGCAGGGCACCAGGCCCAAGTTGCCAGGGATCGGCGCACCTGCATGCAAATGGGGCTGTAATGACATGCTAATGGCCCCATTTGCGCCTTGCATGCATTATGGCCCCATTTGCATGTGCACTTTTGAATATCGCGGTGGCTGCACCTAGCGCAATGGAACTTGCTCTAGCGCATCCCACTGCTCCGCTCTGGCCACTTGCACTGGTACAGTGCCTCTGCGCCATGTGCACTGCGGGTGGCCAGGGTGTGATATTCAATGCTGCTGTGCCATGGCACAGCTGTGTTGAATATTACCCTGTCAATGCCCTTGTGCAGCCAAGTTGCGCTGTACCCAGGCTTGCGCCACAGCCTGGCGCAGTCTGACTATCTGGGCCAAAGAGTAAAAATACATGACACTCTCTCTAGCAGTCAACCTGTTAGCTCTGGTGTTCTCCAAGGATCAGTCTTGGACCCATTCTCATTTACCCCTTCCTTAACACCCTTCCTCAAGTCTGCTCCACCAACCTGCTCCTATACGCTTATGACACTGTGCTTTTCACCAGCCAGCCTAGTCCTTCGACACTCGTCAGCTCCCTACAACAAAATTTCAATGCAGTGGAGGCCTGGTTCACAAATTACAAACTAATCATGAACTATAAAAAAAGCTAAAGCGATACTCTTTGCTAATCCACACAATAGAAACAAAAACACCCAATTACTGTTCACTAACAATTTTGGCTCACCACTTCAACAAGTCCACAATTTTAAATACCAAGGCATTACCTTGGACAGTAACCTATCTTTTAATGGGTACATGAATATTTTATCCAGTTCTGTCAGCATCAGTATGGGCTTCTTTACAGACACAGATGCATCATGTCCCAGGAAGCCCTCTGCCTGACTGTCTCCAGTTCCATCCTTTCAATTGTCAATTTGGGGCTCATAATCTATGGGTCAGCTACCAACACCACACTCCGAAGGCTAAGTGTTGCTCTGAACAAAGCCTGCCATCTAGTCACTGATGCCCACTTTCTCACTCACACCTGTGACTTCTATGCCTCGGCAAACTGGTTAAACCTCCAAGACAGAATCTCCCACCAAACTTGCCTGTTGGTAAAAAAGATTAGTCTGGGTCTGGCCCCTACCTCAGTACTGCACCTCCTAAATTGGACTCACAATCTTCACCACACCAGAAGTACAACCAATTCCACCTTCCAGGTCCCTTTCCCCCTGAATTAAGGAAAGCAACTAAACTATCCCAGTTTAAATTAGGATTGAGCACTGTATTTTATGATGAATGTACTTGTTTTTAAAATGTGGATAAATGTGTTAGTTGTTGGTCTGATTGAAGATTTTTGTCTTGTATAATGTCAAAAATTATTTATTAGTTGTTTTATGTAGTCTAAATTTTTGTATGTTACACTGAAAACTTGCTATTGCCAGGGGTATCCTATTACCCACTCTGTCTTATTGTGCACCTATCCTCACCATGGCAAATAAAACCGTTCTACAGAAATGGGACACCACCTACAATAATGTCTGTAGATATGCAGCTAAAGCACCACGCCTGACGCACCATTGCCAACTTTACAAAGGGTTAGGTTGGCTATCCCCTTCCTCCACGAGGCTATACTACCTTTGCAGCCTATCAGACTCCATAATCAGAGTGTCGAAACCTGCCACATTGTCCGAACTACTCCAACCTGTAATACCATCGCGTGACCTGAGGTCGTCAGACAAGTCTTTTTATCAGTTCCCCACTGCTGTACCTCCAAGGGTGCTGGTGCCTTCAGGTGCGCTGCCCCTCTCGCCTGGAACTTACTGCCTATGGATCTGAGAAGTGCTCCATCACACCTAGCCTTCAAGCGGGGACTTCGCTCGTACTTCTACTCTATGGACCATTGCACTTGTTTTGATCCCACTTAAGCTTTGTAACCTGTCTAAATCAATCCTCCCTTGCCATATACTCAATAGCCTACCTCCCCTTGATTGTTCTGTCCCCTGGTTTGTCTGATTGCACTTTAATGAACTGTCTACAAGACTGCCTGCACTTACAATGTAATGCTTACAAACCTCTCATATGGACACTCTATTCCAATCATGTTTGCTGCCTAATTGCCTTAACGTTGTAATATGTATATTATTCTGACCTTTTACACTGCATATCCAACATTGTTTATTCTCTTCTGACTTTGTGTATAATTATGACATAATCCTTCTTTTGTTTTATCCTTCGTCAGTTCTACTGTGTAGTATTAAACCATAAGATGTATCTAATTGTTAATTGGTACTGGTCCCTCTTGCTTTCCTCTCCCTCCCTCTCACTCTCTCCCCTCAGTCCTACCTGGTCTCAGTTCCATAACCCCTTTGCGCCTTCCTGCCAACCCGTATCTAGCAGCACTTTGCCGTGAGTGCCTCTATGCCCAGCCGAGTTCCAGGTTCCATAGCCCCGATCCTTTTCAGCGCCTTTTTCCCACAAAAGCCGTAATCAGCATACTACTGCTGCATGAGTCCCTGAGCCCAGCCGAGTTTAGTTCCACAGCCCGGGTCTTTAGTCTTTTCCCGCTAAGCTATAATCGCGTTGTTCTTGCCATATGTGCCTTCAGCCTAGCCGCCACCTGATCCAGCCCGTTGCTTTTGATCCCTTGTGCCTTCCCACTAAATGCTGCACCTTGAAATTGTGTTCCCTCAGCTCCTCCTTGCCCCTTACCCCTGGTTTCATCCTCTTGCTTTCTGCAACACTCTTCCCCCACCTGACGTTATTCAGCCGTGATTTTTCCGAGCACGCCTCTATGCCCAGCCGAGTTCCAGTTCCATAGCCCGGTCCTTTTTCAGCTGCCTTTTTCCCACAAAAGCCGTAATTCAGCCATACCGGCCAAGATGAGTCCCTGAGCCCAGCCGGTTTTAGTTCCACAGCTCCCGGGTCTTCTTAGTGCCTTTTCCCTAAAGTCGTAATTATGCCACCTCTGTCAGACGTGTTACAACCCAGCCGCCTCCTGATCCGGCCCGCTGTTATTGATCCTTTGTGCTTCCCACTAAATGCTGCACTTTGAAACTGTGTCCTCAGCTCCTCCTTGCCCTTACCCTCTGGTTTCATCCTCTTGCTTTGCTGCAACACCCTTCCCTCTACTTGCCGTTCATCCCCCCCCGCTCTGCCGTCCCTTGGTTCCGCGAGCCCGGCTCTGTGTCCCTGCCCAGCACTGCAAGGCCGTTAGCTGCTATCTTCCATCCTTTCGATCATTGCCCTCCACCTCTCAGCAGTTTCACACCCTCCCTTGTCATCCTAAAATCCCCCTTACCTTCCCTTTCCTCTCACTCTCCCCCCCTAAATTTGATCTCCCGCCAGTACCCTCTGCCTGTTGAAACCGTATGCCTGCCTTTGAAAATCATATGTCTGTACTTGTACCATTGTACCTTTGCCTGTATTATGTTAACTAAACTGACCTATTTTGTACTGTAATTGTGTCTCCTGGGTCGTGCCTGAAAATAGTCACCTGTTGGCTAGTGCACCTACCCGGTTAACAAAAAATAAATAAATAAATAAATAAATGTAACTTGTTCTTGACACAGGACAACTTTGAAAATAGGTCTATGACCTAAAGTTTGCTATCCTGTATAAAAATAAACATTTTTACTACTACTACTATTACACCGCATAAGCCCAACAAACTTTTATGTATAGAGCATCCAGTTGGCTTAACACCCTCCCACCTGACTGCCTGGCAGGCTCCAAAACTGGGTCCTATAAAGCCAAACTTCGTGAACACATATTGAAACTCAATAGTTGTGACTGCCCCCCTTAGCGTTATCCTGTACTCTCTCCCTAAGATCCCTCCCAGCTCACTCTTCTCCCTTTTACCCCTCTACCAGCCTTCTTCCATGCCTCCTCCCCTCCACAACTCTATCCCCCCGTCTTTACTCATATTGTTACATCCTCACCTCCTAGCTCTTACATCATCTCCTTTCAGGTACACCTCTCCCTTCCCACCGTTTACCTCATGCCCACTCTCACTCCCCAAAACACTAGCCTTCACCACCCCTTTCTCCCTTGCACTCATCCCTGCCTTACCCATTCTCCTCCCCCATCTCTACACCTGTTTCCCCCTCCCACCTCTGCACTAATTCCCACCTCGGTCTGCCTGCACCCTCTCCTTTTTGGTTTCCCCAATACTCTGTCTCCCCCTCTCTAAATCCCATCAGCTCGTGGTTCTTGACAAGGTCCACTATCTGACCGCTATTGATAATTTGTGTTATGAAACTGTTACCTTGTAATCTCATAATACTTTTTCTGCACTTAGTGTATATTTTTTTTGTACTCTGTGTATTTGGTTTTCTCACTCAGCCTTTGTACTAAGTTTACGAGTCTGTTTGTTACACTGTTTCTTCCTTTTGATGTGGAGCCTTTGTAAATGAGTCTCGTCTCAAAAGTGTTGTAAAATCTGAGACTTCAATAATAAATAAAATAAATAAATCCCCATATGTCCCCTTCCCTTGGCAATCAACTGTGGAGTTAAAGTCCCCACCAATTATATATAAATGATCAGGGCTTGTAACCATATCCAAAACAATTTATTTGAGGAATGTCACGCAGTCTGTTTGCACATTAGGGACATATATATACATATATATAAATATATATATGCGTGTGTGTATATATATATATATATACAGTATATATATGCGTGTATGTATGTATGTATATATATATATATATATATATATATAGTAAAGTCAATGGTGTATCTCGATATATGCAGTTCAGTTTACTATATCTCCCTTCTGGATCCTGAGTGTCCTCCAACTCCTGCAGGGGTACATCTTTGTGAAATAAGATAGCCACCCCCTCTTATGAGGTGCTGTTCAAAGGCGGAGGTGTAAACTTCTCCCATCCATTGCAGTTTCAGCTTTTGATGCTGAGCCTGGGTCAGATGTGATCCCTGAATGAATGCCAGGTGAACCTTTTCACTATTGAGATCTCTAAAGAACAATTTTATCATAATACAAAGCTTAAAAACACTAGGTTTATAATAATTATATTTTAACTTTATTATTTTCTAGTTACTAACATAGAAACATAGAAGCTGACGGCAGATAAGGACCACAAGACCCATCCAGTCTGCCCATTATTTCTACCTTATTAATGTGCCATAGGCCTTTACTCTGTCAATGGACTATTTATTCATACTCATCTGTATTGCTCCCTTTTGCCTGTCCCATGCCTACACTGTATTCGTATCCACCACTTCCTGAGGTAGGCCGTTGCATTCATCCATCTCCCTTTCTGTGAAAAAGAACTTCCTCACATTACCCCTTAATCAGCATTCCCTCTAATCTTATGCTGTGTCCTCTTGTCCTGCTATTTTTCTTATATTGAAACAATGCCCTTAAGATATTTGAATGTTTCAATTGCATCACCTCTCTCCCTCCATTGTGCTAGGGTATACATATTGAGCTCCATTAATCTGTCCTCATATGTTTTCTGATGCAGTCCCTGCACAATTTTGGTTGCCCTTCTCTGGACTGCCTCCATTTCGTTAATGTTCTTTTGCAGGTGTGGCCTCCAGTACTGCACACAGTACTCCAGATGGGGCCTAACCAGCGTCTTGTAAAGAGGGATTATTACTTCCCTCTTACAACTTGTGATACCCTTACTAATACACATCAACATCCCTCTAGCCTTACCTACTACTTTAGTGGTCTGCTTGGATGATTTCAGGTCATCTGTGATGATGATGCCCAAGTCTCTTTCTTCCCTTGTGATTGCCAGAAACTCCTCTCCTAACTTATAGGTAGCTTCAGGGTTTCTCTTCCCTAAGTGCACAGTCTTGCACTTCTTTGCGTTAAACCTCAGTTGCCACTCTTCTGACCATTTTGACAGTTTTTCCCGATCTCTTCTCATTCTGTCCACCCCATCTGGATCACCTACTCTGTTGAAGAGCTTAGTGTCATCTGCAAACAGGCAAACCTTATCTTCCAGTCCATCTGTAATGTCACTGATGAAGATCTTGAAGAGGACTGGCCCCAGGACTGTTCCCTGAGGTACCCCACTTGTGACCTACATCTCTTCTGACTGTATACCATTTACCACCACTCTGTTTTCTGCCTGCCAAACAGTTTGCCACCCAGCTGACGATCTTCTGACCTACCACAAGCCTGCCTTGCTTATTAATCAATCTTCTATGTGGAACAGTATTGAAAGCTTTGCTGAAGTCAAGGTAGGTGACATCAACTGCACCCCCTTGGTCCACCACTCTGGTTACCCAGTCAAAGAAATCTATGAGATTAGTTTGACAGGACCTTCCTGTTGTAAGCCCATGCTGTCTTGGATCCTGTGCTCCTATGAATTCCAGGTGTTGCACTATCCTTTCCTTAAGGAGTGCCTCCATAATCTTGCCCCCTACTGAGGTAAAACTGACTGGTATGTAGTTCCCTGCCTCCTCCTTTTGCCACTCATGTGGGGCGGGATCACATGAACCCTTCTCCAGTCTTCTGGGACCTCTTCTGTGCTTAGAGACTCACCAAACAGTTCTGTTAATGGCTCTGCTAGTTCCATCCTTAGCTCCTTTAGTAACTGAAATAGAGCTGTGCAAAAAAACTTCTACTAGCGTAATTTCCATGAAAGTCAAACTTTTGCTTCCATGAAAGTGCAGAATTAAAATTAGCAACTTTTATTGAAATTCTGACTTAGAATGGTGGAATAAATGTATGAACTGCAGATTACTGTATTAAGCTGCAGAGAAAAAAAATCAGCAGAACTGATCACTGAACTGTGGAATAATCACATTTATTGCAGAATAATCCATTAAACCACAGAATAAATTCCTCAGAGCTGTCATTCCATAATTCGTGTATATTAGTCTGCACCTCAGCCAAAAAATTCAATGGAAGAGGGAAGAAATTCGCCAGATACATGTGGAAGATTTCAGTCTCGACAATGGCAGAAGTTCAGAAAAGATTACACAGTTTCTGAAATTTCCCAAAAGTTCCATAAAACTGGAATTCGCAACTTTCGCCCAGCTTTACTCTGCAACAGCCCACATCCCTGCTCCCTCTGCAACATGTCCATGCCCACCATCATCTCTCTCCAGCACCCACAGTTTTACCTTTTATTAAAGGACACTCCCACAATGGGCAACCAGCACAACACATATGCCTCCATGGTGGCTGCCATCTTGTCTTGCCATTTTTTATTTAATAAATCATCCTTTGATCCCCCCGGCCCAGAAGCAGCTCCCAAGTACCACCCTCCTCCCCCAACATGCACATTGCACAAAAGTAACTGTCCCCCAGGTGCTGCAAGAAAGTGACTGACACAACACGCTTTCCTCCATGGCCATCTGCCTTCTTCTGAATGGCACTCCTGCACTTGCTTGCATATTAAATTAGAAACTCATTGCCAAAAAAAGACTTCACAAAGTGGCACTTCACTGGCAATGCATATTTTATACAGGGCAAAGCAATACACAAAGAGGCACTTCACTGGTGATGTGCCTCTTATACCAGGCAAAGTAAAACACAAAGAGACACTTCGCCGGCAATGTGCCTCTTACACTAGGTAAAGCTATACACAATGAGGCACTTCACCAGCAAAGTGCTTCTTACACTGGTTTGCCAAGAGGCAAATTCACTGGCAAAGTGCCACTTACACCAGACAAAGCTGTACACAAAGAGGTACCTCACTGGCAAAGGGCATCTTACACTGAGTGAAGCTATGCACAAAGAGGCATTTCACCGATGATGTGCCTCTTACACCGGGCAAAGCTATACATAAAGAGGTACTTCACTGGTGACGTGTCTCTTACACTAGGCAATGCTATACACAAAGAGGCACTTCACTGGTGAAGTGCCTCTTACACCAAGCAAAGCTATACACAAAGAGACACTTCACTTGTGACATGCCTCTTAGACTGGAAAAAAGTTATACACAAAGAGAAACTTGGCTGGCATTGTGCCTCTTACACCAGGCAAAGCTATACACAGAGAGGTGCTTCACCAGTGACATGCCTCTTACACTAGGAAAAGCCATACACAAAGAGACACTTCACCGCTGGGGAAAGCTATACATAAAGAGGCATTTCAGAGGCACTTTGCTGGTGAAGCTCCTCTTCATGAACTCTTGTAAAGCTTTCTTCTGTGGACATGCACACTTCATCAGGTAAAGAACTATGTGAAGGGTCACTTTGTGCTACATGACCGTTGGCTCTTATTTTTGCCACCACTCGGGGTCAAAGTGGCTGGTGATTTGTGCCCCCCCCATAGATGTTGAAATCAATGGGCTAAAGAACTGATGAATGAAAGATGATGGAGTTGTGCATTAGCTACCAATTGAATGACTTTCTTACTCTTCTTCTCTACCTGGTCTTCCAATGCTCTCCTGCCCCTGCCCATCATCATTATTATCTTGAGCTTCATTGCTTGGTGTTGCTGCTGCTGACACCATGAGGTGACATACCTTCACATACTGAGATCTGTGGGACTTCAGCAAATGCCTTTTCATGTTAGATGTTCCCAGCCTTGTTCCCTCCTTACCCTGACTAAGCCTGTCTTTACATAAAAGACACAGCGCATGTGTCTGTGAGTCTTCGTCCACTCAAATTAAATCCTACACCACTGATGTCACCAGTATGATCTTTTCTCCTGGCATATTCTGCTGTTGCCTAATGGGTGGGCTACCATGTTCTGCTTCCACATCACCCTCCTCATCTTCCTCCACTAGTTCTTCCAGGTCAGAGAATGGCTCTTCTTCCTCTACCTTGTGTTCTAGGCTACCAGTCTCACCTGTATTTTGATCAGCACTCTTTTCAGATGAAGACAAAAAGCAAGCTGAGCTACAAATGTCCTTGAAGGTCAAAAACATCTCCACACTTTTGGTGTAATTCAAATGCTTATGCTTTATTTAGCATAATGGAATAAAGAGTAGCACCCCCCCCTCACTGGTGCCTGACATTTCATGCCATTACCTCACATTTGATAAAGTGTGATGTAGTGATACAAAATGTCAGGTGCCAGTAAGGGGGCCGTACTCTTTATTTCTTTGTGGTAAATAAAACATTTGAATTACTCCAAGACTGGGGATTTTTTTGAGCTTCAAGGACATTTGTAGCCCAATTTATTTGTCTTGAACTCAAAATATGGTATGTTGCAACTCCAGCCTTGTTTTTGGGCCATATCTCTACTGCCTTATTTGTCTTTTCAGTTGCTTGTTTTTCCTTTTTCATTTTTTGACATCTTTTCTTTTTTTACCACCACTTTTGGTTTTGCCCCAAGTCCAGCTATCACCTGTTTCATATCCTCTTCCTCCTCTTTCCCAAAACTGCTGCTGCTGATGCCATCATGTTAACTGGGTATACAATCAGGATCTGTATCTCAGTCCTGAAGCGCTGTCAAATCACTTTGCTTCTCCTCCTCTGCCTGTGCCACTTCCTGGGACCCTCCTTTCTATTTCCTTTTTTCTACTATTGTTCATGTTGCAACTGCTGTACAGTACAGCTGCTCAGATAGTATCCTAGAAATCAGGATACCAACAGATACCTCCACTTTGGCCAGATAGTTGCTGTGGTAGGATGGTAGTGCTATCTGACCATGGATCCTATCAGCTAGGATACCCAGATCCTAACCAGGATCCATCACTATCTTGCCCCAGATCCTAATTATCTGCCATAGGATCCTTGGATCCCAACTAGGATACCTGGATCCTTACCAAGATCCATCACTATCTGGCCCTGGATCCTAACTATTTGCCCTAGGATCCATGGATCCTAGCTAGAATACCTGGATCCTAACCAGGATCCATCACTATCTGGCCCTGGATCCTATCTGCCCTAGGATCCGTGGACCCTAACCAGGATACCTAGATCCTAACTAGGATCCATCACTATCTGACCCTGGGTCCTGCATCTGTGTTTGGCAGGATATCTGGTAGGATCCAAGTCAGAATACCAGCACTATCTGACAGATAGTGGTAGGATTCACAATAGCACTACCTGAGCGACACTAGTTGTAACCCTTGCGTTGCCACTGCGAGTGGTTCCTACAATGTGTGATACTTTAAGGACTCTTTGACTACTGCCATCTTCCTCTGCATTTGTAGCTCTCACAAGGCAGAGGGTGTATCACCAAGTCCAATCCACTTTGGCTTTTCTTTGATGCAACTGGATGGTCCCATGCCATCACCTCCTTGGCCTCTCTGTTATACCATTTCCTATTGTTTGCTATAGGACTCAGTTACATGGGTGATGAAGACTTTTTTATTGTTTTTTTATTTCAATGTATGTTTTATTTTTATTTTGTGGCATGCAACCAAAAACCACCAGTTGCTAGGCACTGACTTGCTGCCAGCTGACACATTTGCTTCCCACTGCCCAGATCACACTACCCAACAAATTCTGTCATTGTCACTGTCTCGATGGAAGTAGAAGATTCCATGGCACTTATTGACAAAGAGTATGGAAGCTTCTCCAGTGTCATGGCCAACATCTCCCTGTCAATAAAACAGGTCCATGCAACCCACCCCCTTAGAATGCAGTTGGAAACAAGCTATAGTAGTTCAGTGTGCCCTTCCTGGTTAAAAAAGTATAAATTAAGCAATCAATCAATCAATAGAAAAATAAATAAATGAATGCATTGCAATAGCACAGCTCGGGATCACACACGCACACACACACACGCAACTTCAGGACAAAAGAGGAGGAGAAGGAGGCAGAGGAAGGAATTTCAGCAACTTGAGGGAATGTGGAGTTTTTTTATTTGTTGTTTTATTTTATATGGGATGCCACCAAGGTACCAACTACCAATGACCAGACACCAACATGCTGCCATCTGGCTTACACTTGCTGCCCACTGCCCAGATCACACAGCAACAGCACAGTTCAGGACTACTCCTCCCCACCCCCCCACACACACTGGTTGCTTCAGGACTCTGGAGGAGGAGGAAGGAACTACAGCAACTTGGTGAATGTGAAAACTACCACAATTAAAACAAAAGCTGTATTTTACCATTTTCAGGGGATGCCACCAAGGTGCCATCTACCAGTAACATGCATAGAAATGAGGTGGTAGTGGTGGAGGAAGGAGCTTGAGCAACTTCAGGGAATGTGGAGCTTCTTTATTTTATTTTTTTATTTTTTATGTAATGCCACCAAGGTGACAACTATCAGAGGTGGGGAACTGGCATGCTGTCAGCTGACACAAACTTGCTGCCAATGCTCAAATCACACTGCAACAGCACAGCTCAGGATGCCCCCCCACAAACGCACACACATGCCAGCTGACACACCTTCCTTCTCCTGAGTCTTGAAACATGCTGTGTGTGTGTGTGTGTGTGTGTGTGTGTGTGTTTTGTCCTAAGCTGTGTTGTTACAGGGTGATATGGACTGTTGGCAGCTAGTGTGCCCACAACTTGCAATGAGTCATAGCCTAGCCATAGGTAGTCTTTGGTGGCATTTCATAAAATTAAAATAAAACAAAAATAAAAAAATAAATAAAAAGGAAAACAAGGAAAGAAAGATAGGTGCCAACTGTCACAAATGCACTCAGCAGGTCAGGCCCACTGCTCCCACAGTGCCAAGCCTCGAAGTGCAATATGTGAACAGGAGACAAACAGGGTAACCCTCCTGTCTGTTTTGGGTCTGAAACACCTACTAGACTCGAGTCCTGAGGTCAGATATGAACCCTTTTTCGCTAGCACACCCAGTTAACAGGATCAGATATCTCACACTCTTTGGGGAAATGCAGTACAATACTTCACCCAGTGGGCACCCAGCCTGATTCACAGTTTTACCCTGTTGACTCAATTTGAGACCTAGGTAGTTTCTTAACTTAGCAAGACAGTAACATACTTAAGCCCTTAACAGTTGTCAGAATTATCCAATACTGTTTCAGCATCCACATGCAAAAGAAAAGACTTAAGAAGGATTAAGGAAACCAAACTGTTTCCTAGAATTAAAAAAAAGTAGTAAATACATACAAAACATAGAACATATAACATAAATACTTACAGTCAAAAGAAATTGGAAATTACAAAATTTCAAAATAAGCCTGGTACTTGAATTTATAGTTCTAACTCAGTTTCTAGTTGGAATTACCTATTTGTGACAGAACTGCCTTTTTTCCAGAACACAATTTGTGTGTTCTCTTAGAGGTCCAGAGATAGATGTGTGTTCACTCCTTTCAACCAGAGTGATAATACTCCAAAAATGCCCTTCCCATCCTGTGAGGTCACAGCTCATGAGGAAACTTTTAGCCCTGTAATTAATTCTGTAACCTGACCAAATATATCCGAAAGGGTGTCATTTTACTGCTTGCTGAAAATCTGCAGAGATAGCAATATTAATTTAACAGTTGTTTTATGCTCAGAGCATTCCCTTTTGTTCGGAAACTTCCTGGACTCCAAAGTAATTAAAGTTTTACAAGTTCACAGAAATCATTTAAAGTGATCTTTTCCTCAAAGGTCATAAAATGCATACTTTGTCCCTGTAATTCAAAGTAAAGGGATAGTTTACAATGTGTGACAACCTGGCCTTTGAAGGAAACTCTTAATTAGAGTTTCCACTGGGTCAGTTTTACAACAGCTAGATGTATTTAGCAAGCCAGGACCTTTGGGGTCACAAGGTCAGGCCCCTTAAAAAGCTACTGGCTGCCATTTCCCTAAGCAGACATTCAAATAAACATACTTATATCACAAATGCGATGCAATATAATAACAAGCAGATGCTATCCATCACACCCCTCTCTCCTAGACTAAATTTGGGGGATCTATTCCTAGGCATGGGATGAGTTCCCCAAATTCAGTTCACTGCTCAAACTGACGTGATAGTCCATCTGCATTTTCATTTGCTGCCCTTGCCCTGTGTGAGACAGACAAGTCATAACCCTGCAAGGCAAGGTTCCACCTTAATAGCCTACCATTTGTTTTACCCATTTGTGCCAGTCAAACCAGGGGGTTGCGATCTGTTTGTACCTCAAAATGCCACCTGTATGGGTATGGCTGTAACTTCTTTAGTGCCTAAACCATGGCAAGACAATCTTTTTCCATTGTAGAGTAAGTCTGTTCCCCGGGAAGTAACTTCTTGCTGAGGTACACTATAGGGTGATCTTTGCTTTGGTTAGATGTTTGACTAAGCACTGCCCCAATACCCACATCTGAGGCATCAGTCTGGACTACAAAGGGTTTACTATAGTCTGGACTGGCTAATACAGGAGCACTGCACAGTGCCTCCTTTAGTCGTGTAAAGGCTTGTTCACAGATTGGTTCCCAGATAATTCTTTTTGGCATCCTTTTCTTTTACAGGCCAGCTAGGGGAGTGGCCAGGGCACTGTAGTTTGGTACAAATTTCCTATAGTACCCTGCAGTCCCTAGAAAACTCTGAGCCTGCTTCTGTGTTTTGGGTCATGGTTATGCCTTGATTGCCTCAGTTTTTGCTTGGTTAGGATGGAGCTGTCCCCAGCCTACTACATACCCAAGGAATGCCACCTCAGTCATGGCCACCTGGCACTTTTCAGCTTTTACAGTGAGCCCAACCCTCTGTATCCTGTCCAGTCCTTCCCTAAGGTGGGACAGGTGTTCCTCCCAGCTGGCACTGAAGATGGCAGTGTCATTCAGGTATGCCATGGCATACTCCTCAGCACCATTTAACACCTGGTTCACCAGCCTTTGGAAGGTGGCAGGGGCATTCTGCATTCTGAAAGGCATTACTTTAAACTCAAATAACTGTGTCAGAGTGATGAAAGCTGACCTCTCCCTAGCTCTGGCAGTTAACTCTACCTGCCAATACCCTTTTGTCAGGTCAGTGATGGTAAGGTATGTCACCCCTCCCAACTTGTCCAGGAGTTTGTCAGTCTGTGGCGTTGGGTGGGCATCCAACTTCGTGACTGCAGTGAGTCCATGATTTTATTTATTTATTTATTTAGTTTTTGTTGACCGGGTAAGTGCACTAGACAAATCCTGCCTATTTTCAGGCACGACCCTGGGGAGGGGGATACAGATTAATGCCAACTGACCTTGAACCAGATTAAGCTGTTGGGGGTATTTTTAGTGAATGAGGGAAATTTGGCCAGGACACCAGGAAATTCCCCTACTCTTTTCGATAAGTGCCATGGGATCTTTAACATTCACCTGAACTACCACCAATCCAGGCAGATGGGACCTCGGTTTAATGTCTCATCCGAAAGACGGCACCTCAGAAGTGCAGCACCCCTCTCATGCTGCACTACAGTGTCAGTACAGGGATATTAACCCAAGTGCCAGATGTGGGAACTGAACCCACAGCCCTCTGATCTCCCGGCCTCAGAGGTGAGTGTGCTACCTACTGAGCCACTGACACTGCAATGATAGTCCACACAAAAATGAGTACAGCTATCTGGCTTGGGAACAAGGACTATGGGTGAGGCCCAGGGGCTGTAGGATTTCTGGATTACCCCTAAATCCAGCATTTCCTCCCCCTTCCTCTTAATGGCCTTTTGGATGGCCTCTGACACCCGATATGCTGTTCGCCATATGGGTGCTCGTGTCCCCGTCTCCACATCATGTGCCGCTAAGGGGGTTAGTCCAGGCTTGGTGCTAAACAATCGGGAAAGTCTGTTAAAACCTCCCTCACTTCCTGGATCTGGTCTGGGGTCAACTGGGGCAACATTTTAATTGCCTCCACAGAAGACTCCTGCTTGCTTTCTTTCAACAAGTCCAGAAGGGGTCTTCTTTATCTGTCCCCTCCCCAGGACTACACACTGCAAAGACCATGTCAGCCCTATTAGCATATGGCTTCATCATGTTGACATGGTACATTCTTTGGGTATGTCTCCTAACAGGTAGTTCTTTTTTTTTAATTTGTATTTATTGCATTTAGAATAAAGCAATAGCTTTACAATTTACAGAGCTGAGAGAGATCACATTGGTGTTCATCCAGATACATCAAATGTATATAGGATGGATAGTCTACACAGACAGATATAAGGATGTGGGGGGGGGGACAATAAAGTTAATAAACTAAATTATAGTCCAGAAAGGCTACAGCTTGTTAAGGCTTTTGGGGAACCAGTTCAGAATATAGTTCTTTCAAATGTTCATTACTCAGCATCCAGTGCTGATATGACCCCAAATCCTGTGAAAAATAAAATGTATTCCTCACATGCATAGCACTGCTAATCATTATGCAGATAGACACACGTATTAATTAGGCAAGAATACTCTATAACATCTGATACATTTTATAGCTAATAGCCCTGGTGGTATTGTGAAAATCAAGGGAACTTCAAAAACAAAACAGAGATACTCAAGTGTCTATCTTGAGAATAAGCCCTCGTATTTCAAGTGTCCACTTCATCTTCAGATCCTGACTCAGAATCAGGGTGAGCTTCGGACGTGTTGAATTCTCGAGCGATGGCTTTGGCCTTCTTGCCTGCCTCCATAGGGTCACTGTATAAATATGTACACCCTCCAAAATGAATTCTGAAGCATGCTGGCATCAGTAACAAGTGGCTCACTCCCAGACTTCAAAGGCAGGCATGAAAGGTGTCAAATTTCTTTCACCTGGTCCTCGTAGTAAAGGATAAGTTGGGGAATAAATGTACTGTAGCCCCATTAAAGGAAAGTCCATCAGCAGCCCAAGCCACCTGCAAGATGTGGTCACGAACACTGGCACCAGTCGTAACAAGAAACACCACTCTGGGAGCTTCACCACGAGGCCCTGCTGCTCTAGGGGTTATTTGAATGGCCTTCAGCATTTGCTCTCTGATGGATTCTTTAGGCAGATTTAAGGCATCAGGTAGCCAGGATTGCAGGAACATCAGTAAGTCCATATGTTCACTCCCCTCTGGGAGTCCTATAATATGTATGTGAGAAGCACGACTCGCATTTTCCAATGTCTCAAGGTGATACCTTAACTAGGCATTTTCCTGCACTATTTTTGCTGTAGCAGCAAGTGCTTGATTTGCTGTCTTTTCTGGCAGTTCTGCAGTTTTTGATGTTACTGCCAGCTTTGCATCCTGTTCTGCAAAGTGCTGTAGGATTGATTCAACTTTTAAATCTATAGCCCGCATAGAGGCTTGCAAGGCTTTCCACAGAGGGTCTGGTTCTGTAGTACCTCCTGTTGAGGATGAGGCCTGGTCGGAGTTTGCCCCTATACTTTTAGAATTAGTAGTATTCGCTCACTGGTTGCACCCCATACTGACTTCAGGTTCCAATCTTCTCAGGATGATCTTAACTATCCAGTAGTATTTGAGTTAGATGAGAATTCTTGCTTAAAATTATGATTTTAATAGTTTTAAGAGGTGCATCTGCAGAGCTGAAAAGCAATGTCTTGCCAGTAAGCTGCTCTCTAGCACCCCCCCAGGTAGTTCTATAATATAGTTTACATCACTCACCTGTCTAACTACCTTGTACGGTCCTGCCCACTTGGCCTGCAGTTTATCTTTCTGGACCGGGATTAGGACCATGATTTCCTGACCCACATTGTACAAGTGAGCTCTGGCTCTTAGGTTGTGCCATACCTTTTGTTTTTGTTGGGCAGCTGCCAGGTTGCTCTGAACTGTTCCCATAAGCTCCTTCAGCTTTTCCCTAAACTTAAGGACATAATCCACTATGGGAGTTCCCGGGTGGCATGCTTGCCTTCCCAGTCCTCCTGGATCAAGTCTAGGGGCCCATGTACCCTGCGTCTATATAAAAGCTTGAAGGTGGAAAACCCTGTCAACTCTTGGAACACCTCCCTGTATGCAAACAACAGGTGGGGAAGGTATTTCTCCAAGTCCCTCCCATGCCGTTCAGCAAATTCTTGGAGCATCGATTTAAGGGTACCATTGAATCTTTCCACAATCCCATTGGCTTGTGGGTGATAAGGTGTTGTGCATCTCTGCACCACCCCACACTTCTCCCACAAACATTTCATCAGGTCCGACATGAAGGAACTCCCTTGATCGGCGATAACCTCCTGCGGAAATCCAACATGGGAGAAAATCCCTAGCAAGGCATCTGCCACGTTGTCTTTCCTCAGTGAGGAAAGGGTGGGTGACTTCCTCTGGGTACTGGGTGGCATAATCCACCATAATTAGTTAAACCTCTTCCCGGAGGAGCTGGGGATAATCAAGCGCCCACGATATCGATTCCTACCCTCTGGAATGGCTCCTTCAGTATGGGTAAGGGAATTAGGGCAGCTTGGGTTTTCTTACCTACCTTCCCTATTTCTTGCCACCGGTGACAAGACTTGAACAACTCCTTCACCTGCTGGGTGAAGTTGGGTCAATAGAAATTCTGGGCCTATTTCTGCATAGCGCGGTTGATTCCCAGATGACCAGACATGGGAATATCATGAGCAATCTTGAGCAACTACTCATGGTAACCCTGGGGAACAACAAGCTGCCTGCCCATCACCCCTCCCTCTGTCCTTACATCTTGCATATACAGCAGTACATTGCCCCAATAAACTTTATGTTTCCCGTCACCTCCCTCTGCTCATCAGAGTCTGCCCAAGCCTTCACTTCTCTAAAGTAGGGTCACATTTCTGAGCAGCTGCAAAATCCTTATACATTTCCAAGGCATGGGACAGGTCCCCTCCAGTTTCTAAACTGGGGTCCCTATCTCCAGCATCAGGGCATTCTGTGTCACTGCCATCCCTAACCCTCTGACTACTGGCTATACCTCCTTCCTTAGGGTAACCTTCTGTAGAGGTTCTGTTTACTGCTACCTGGGGAATTTCTACCTCCCTTTCAGTATTCTCCATATCAGGAGACTCGGGCTGGGGAACCAGCCTCCAAGTGTTTTCCACAGGGGCTTCTATGGGGTCCAGGGAACTACAATTTACCTTTGCTGCTTGACTGTAGGTAACTGCACACACCATCCCCTGTTGGAGATTGTTCCCAATAATGACATCTAAAGTAAGATTCTCTGCTACTGCAACTTTTGCACAGTCTCTCCTATTTCACCCCAGTCCAGGAGAACACTATCAAGTGGCAGCATTTTCTCTTCCCCAGTGAATCCCCATACAGTCACAAATTGATTTGGTATAAGCTGTTCTGGATCAGCCAAATCCTGTTTTACCAAAGTCAGGGATATCCCCTTGTCCCTTAATCCATGGGACTATACCCCATTGACAGTAACTGGGTGTATGTGTTCCCTCATGTTTAATGGCATGCTTTCAGGGATACTTAAACAACCCACTTCTTTCCTACCACCACTTTGTGCACTCTCTGCCCTTTTTGGACATTGTCTGGCAAGATGCCCAGATTGTCTGCAAACCCAACGTTCATTTCTTTTATCAGGCAAATCTTTTCTTTGTAACCTGGGGCTGCCTGGTTTTGGTGGAGGTAGAGGGGGTTTTAGCTGCCCTGAAGGTGTGCTTTTCCCTTTCTGCCATGCCTGTCCCATTCCCTCTCAGAGCAGGTCTGCTCCTGGCATAGTGGTCCAAGAGTTCGGCAGCCTCCTGCACTATTTTTGGATCTCGGTTCTCTACCCAGGTTTTCTGCTCTATTGGGTACTTCCCAAAAAAATGCTCTAACAGTACAACATTTTGAATTTTCTCTACAGAGTCTGCTTCGGTCCCTTCCCACCAACGTTTTAAAAACTGTCGTTGTTTAGTGGCTAGCTCCTCGTAGCTCATGTCAGGGCTTTTTCTGAGCTTATGGAATTTAACTCTGTATTCCTCTGCTGTTAAATCATATTTCTTTAACAAAGCAGCTTTTAATTTGTCATAATCATTGCTGTCATGATTGCTCATTTGACCCAATGCATCACAAGCTTTCCCAATAAGCAGCGGGGATAGCTGGAAGCTCCAGGACTCTTTGGAATTTTTGCCTGAATGCATACTTTTTCAAATTAATTTAGAAATGTATCCATGTCTTCTCCCTCTTTAAATTCAGCTATCAAGTTAGAATTTAATTTGTAACCCAGTCCTGGAGTCCCAGTTTCACCCAGACCACTTACCTGCTCTGGCGCTGGTCTTTGGAGCTGTAGCTTCTCCAGTTAAAATTTCCTGTGATGCTCTCTCTCCCCCTCTCACTCAGTCTCTTTTTGAAGCTGTTGCTCTTTTTCCTCAGCTGTTCACTGTTCTCACTTCTCCTCTCTCTCGCTCTTTCTGTCCATCTTCCTCTGTTCAAGCTCCCTTTGCTGCTGGGCTTTGAACCTTTTCTGTTCAAACTCCAGCTCCATTCTCCACAACTCCATCTGCATCCTGATCCCTTCTGGCTCCAGAATGTTAGTGACCTTCCCCTGCTGCTGTGGCTCCTGGCTTGAACTGGTCCTGCTGTCCTCTTCCCTGGGTCTGGACACTGCATTGGATCCTGGCCCCTCCATGCCCAATGTTTGGTCATTTCCAGTCACTGACTGTGACTTGAGGTCTTGGGGCTTGGCTGCCACAAGAGCATCCATGAGATGCTTTTTGGCTCGCCCCTCATGCTGGACTCCTCTCTCTTGGCACAGCTTCCTCAGATTGTCTGCAGTGTACTCAGTGTAGTTGGAAGCCATCTTCTTCCCTAAGCTATGGCTACACTAGCTTACACCCCAAAAAAATAAAACAGGTGGGGAATTTAAACTGTAAGCACAATGATGTAGTTCTTTACTTTTTAAATCACTGCCTTATTTTGCTTGTGAGCTGTTACAGTTATCAGTCTGACATACTGGACTGGTAATGCTTGTGTTACCAAATACTTTTAAATTGCACTGCTGCCCACCAAGTCTTTCACAAACATACTCCACAGGTCAGGCCCTCTGCTCCCACAGTGCCAAACCTCGAAGTGCAATATGTGAACAGGAGATAAACAGGGTAACCCTCCTGTCTGTTTTGGGTCTGAAACACCTACTAGACTTGAGTCCTGAGGTCAGATGTGAACCCTTTTTCACTAGCACGCTCAGTTATCAGGATCAGATATTGCACCCTGTTTGGGGAAATGCAGCACAATACTTCACCCAGTGGGCATCCAGCCTGGTTCACAGTTTTACCCTGTTGACTCAATTTGAGACCTAGGCAGTTTCTTAACTTAGCAAGACAGTAACACACTTAAGCCCTTAACAGTTGTCAGAATTATCCAATACTGTTTCAGCATTCACATGCAAAAGAAAAGATTCAAGCAGGATTAAGGAACCCAAACTGTTTACTAGATTTAAAAAAGTAGTAAATACATACAAAACATAGAACATATAACATAAATACTTACAGTCAAAAGAAATTGGAAATTGCAAAAACCAAGAAAACTCCTGGTACTTGAATTTCTAGTTTCAACTCAGTTTCTAGTTGGTATTAGAAAATGCGCTAGGAAATTCCCAGGCTCTGATTGGTTGATAGCTCTGCCAAGGTGGGCGTCTATCAGACAATAGAGCCCAGGTATTAAAAGTACCAGTCCCAGATGACCTGATTACCAATATCAGGGCAGCACTTAGAATTTTCACATTTAGTCTATCGCCATTTTTTTTTCTTGCTTACTGAGTGAGAGGGTTATGAAAAAATAATAAGCCTGCACAGTTGTAAAGCTTGTGATTCAGGCCTGTCATTCAGTTTAAATTGTCAGAAAGAAGAAAAAAACACTCTTTTAATCAATGCTGCACTCCATGATAACTGCATTTAAAAAAAGCATTCATGCAGCTTCTTCCCGCGATCCTCCCTGACAGAGCTGATCCTCAGTATTCACTCCCACTGAACGCATTCCCGGTAGCAGCACAACAACCAAAAGCATCATGTCAAACAAATGTTAAGAAAAAAAATAATGAAGTACAAATACGTAAAATTACAATGATTTCAACTGAATGACAGGCTGGAATCATAAGTTTTACAACTGTGCAGGCTTGTTATTTTTTTGTAGCTCCCGAGTCCCAATGTATAGCTGACACTTTTCTTGGGGTGGGGGTAGACTCCACATAAGGGTGGCACTGCACTATTATGACCCAAATTATCTGTCTTGCTCATCTTCCGAGTCCCGCTGTGTAGCTGGCAGTTTTCTTGGGGTGGGAATAGACTATACACAAGGACAGCATTGCACAGTTATCACCACAAATAAAAAAAAGTGCTGCTAACGTAAACAACAAAAAGAAATTTAGAAACGTTACATCTCTTGTGGTAGTTCTGGGTCTTCACTTCCTGGTTTTATGTGCCAGGGACCTGTAAAGTCATGTGCCTGACAACTCATAAATCCGTAACAACAACACCAAAAATAAACAGCAATACAGCAGTTTCTCTGGCTGAGGACAGTGTGCAAGAAACTGCATCTTTCCTTATGTTGTAATAGGACGAATGAGCAAGGCAGTCCCCCTGCTCGGCAAGCAAGAGAAGTACCCCCCCCAAATCTGCTTTACTTTTTTAAAGAAAAAAAACAGCCATGAACTAAAAAACAACAGTAGTATGAGAAAACAAGCCATCAGATGGGATCAGCTTGATGGAACCAACTGCTGTCACTACCATTTTAAAACGCGCAGTGCGAGACTCCTCACAGCAGCCTCCACTCCCGCTCAACAACAATACTGTATATATTTAAACAAAAAAATAAGAAAGAACCACTCCAGCATTTACTTTTGTGGTCACAGAGCAAATTCATAATTTCTCCCAGCCGCAGTCATAGGATATAACTCATATCCTATGGCAGTACTCTCCCAACCAAGCTCTCGGACTGTGTGACAATGCTAGTTACCCTTCTAAAGCAGTTTCCCCTGATTAATTCTGGATCTCGTACTGATCACAATTTAAAAGGGGGAAAAACAAACAAAAAACAACCAGAAGGAAATAAGTGGCAAACACTACAGAGCCCTCTACTGGATAATACAGTGGATACAGGGACTACTTTACCCCCCCCCAAAAGTACAAAAATGCATTTCTAGTCATTTTTTATAGAATTATTTTGGTTTTTTTTGTAATCCTATAAAAAATAATGCATGTATCCATTTTCTAAGCGCAATAATACCCTTCAGGGTGGGCGGTATTGAGCAATACCGGACCTTCCAGGGGCTATAAGGTCCTCACCTGTGGCTGGGCCCATTACACCCCAGGTGGTCCAGATGTTCAATACCACCCACCCTGTTGGGTGTTATTACTTACCTATTTGTGATAGAATTGCAATTTTTCCAGAACACAGTTTGTGTGTTCTGTTAGAAGTCCAGGGATAGATGTGTGTCCACATCTTTCAAATAGAGTGATAATAAGCCAAAAATGCCCTTCCCATCCTGTGAGGTCACAGCTCATGAGGTCACTGTTAGCTCTGTAATTAATTTTGCAACCTGACCAAGTATAACCAAAAGGGTGTCATTTTACTGCTTGCTGGAAATCTGCAGATATAGCAGTATTAATGTAACAGTCTTTGCCTGCTCAGAGCATTCCCTTTTGTTTGGAAACTTCCTGGACTCCAAAGTAATTGAAGTTTTACAAGCTAACAGAAATCAGTTAAAATGGCCTTTTCCTCAGAGGTCATAAAATGCTTACCTTGTCCCTGTAGTTCAAAGAAAGGGATAGTTTACAATGTATGATAACCTGGCCTTTGAAGGAAGCTCTTAATTAGAGTTTCCACTGGGTCAGTTGCATGACAGTCAGCTGTTTTTAGCAAGCCAGGACCTTTGAGGACAAAAGGTCAGGCTCCTTTAAAAGCTACTGGCTGCCATTTCCCTGAGCAGACATTCAAATAAACATATTTATATCACAAAATACGATACAATATAATAACAAGCAGATGTTATGCATCACACCAACTACCATTGGCCAGGCAATGGGATGCTGTGAGCTGGCACACACTTACTGTCCACTGCCCAGAACACACTAAACAGGGCAGCTCAGGATGATGCAGACACAGGCTGCGTCACGACTCAGGAGAAGGAATGAACATCGCCTCTTGGAGGAAAATAAAGACCGCCACAAGAAGAAAAAAATACTTTATTTTAAACTTTTATTTTGATAGGCTGCCACCAAGCTGCCAACTACCACTGGCTAGGCACTGGCACACTACCAGTTGGTACACACTTGCTTCCCACTGATCAGATCACATTGCAATGGCACAGCTCAGGATGACTCACACGCACACACACACACACACACACACACACACACACACACACACACAGGCTGCTTCAGGTCTCTGAAGGAGGAAAGAACTGTATTAACTTGAGGGAATGTTAAGACTGGGAAGAGACAAAAAAAAGAACATTTTTAAAGTCTTTTTTATTGGATGCCACCAAAGTGCCAACTAACAGTGGACAGGCACTGGTCCCGCTTGCTGCCAGCTGACACACACTTTTTGCCCACTGCCCAGCTAACACAGCAAAAGCACAGCTCAGGACGACACCTGCGCAGGCTACTTCTGGACTCTGGAGAAAGAAGGAACTGTGGGAGTTTGGGGATATGAAGACTATCACAAGATAAATTACTTTATTTTATATTTTTTGTACTAAGATTCACTAAGGATTAAAGAGCCAAAAAGGCCTAGGCCCATGTGGTAGTTCCGTTAAGACGTGGTAAAGTAATTCATTTTACCTCCCATGTTTATATATTTATCCAGATTCTTTTTAAAGATATCTTTGCTATTGCTTATAATCACATTTTCGGGTAATCTGTTCCAAAGGTTAGCCGATCTTATAGTATAAAAGAATTTCATTTTATTTGATTTGTATTTAGTAGTTGTAACTTGTAGTGGGTGTCCCCTTACTTCAAATCTATCAGTTTTATACTGTGGCCCACATATTCAAACTGCATCCAAAAAGTGTGCAATAGCAGGAGCAAGCACAAGTCCATTGCGCCCATGCACAAGAGGCGCGATATTCAAAAAACGGAGCAGGCCAAACTGCGCCTACAGCCGACGACCAAATATTGCACCACCTGTGCCATAGCGCAACTAGGGAAGGGAAGCTGAGCAGATCTGATGCACCATAGCGCATACAAGGGATGTGCAGCTGAGCAGTCCAGAGGTGCCATAGCACAACCAGGGATGCCCCCCAGCAGCAGGGCAATGCAACTGCACAACCAGGGAGGTAGGGGCCCACCACCCGTGCCACAGTTGGGCACAGGAACACACAGCAGAACAGACATCGTGCCCCCACACCCCATGCACTGCACAACTGGGGGAGGGCTGGAATAACCACCGGCCCATGGAGACAAGCAAACAACCCCCAGCTGGGCCATGGTGCCCCATCACACCCCAGCAAGCTGTGACTGGCACACAAGGAGGGCTGACCACCCCGTGCCACACCATCCCCCTAATGCAGAGCACACCCTGCACCATGACCCCTAGACACCCTGCCCAGGAGCAGCGTCCACCACTGCAGGAAACCACATGCATGCCACCACCCCCACTGTGACACTGAAACCCTGTGCACCACAGAACCATGCAAGGCAGCCCCACCACGGGCACCCATCAGTGGGTGGCAGCACACAGCAATGCAACAACGTCATACACAGTGCCACCATGTACAGTCCCCCTGAGGTACTGCTGAGAGACCAACCATGCGTCGGCACATGAGGTACCCCACATGGGACAGGGCTTGCCCCGGACACCACCACCAGTGGTACAGCACCCTGCACAGTCTCCCAATAACACACCCTGACCCAGCACTGGTCACAACAGCCAGCACAGACACCCACAGTGGTGTGTGGAAGCATGCACCACACTGGATGCCACACAGTGCATGGACAGACACCCACCCATACCCAAGGGCACAACAACACAGGGATGCAGTGGCGGGGCAACCAAGCCCCCAGCGTTGGCCCATGTAAACTGTGTACACACAACCCACAGTCCTCCATGGCACTGAAGTGCCAGCCACCCTGTGCAGGCACTGTGGACCTGTACGCCATCAGCATTTTCCCAGAGCACAAGTCACAGACAGTGGTGCATATCCCCTGCAACACACACAAGGCACAGCATGGAGGTGGGACAACAACTGTGGAGGCCACAGTGTCACCCGAGGCAGACATGCACCACACCAGTGACAGGAGGCAACCCAGCACTGTGATGGGTACAGTGGCTGCCCTGCATGGACTGCCACCACTGACATGCCAGCAGACCGTGCAGGTCACAGACATGCATGGGTGTCAGCTGCACAGGCCATGGACGGGCTGATAGGGGTACCATGGACACACAGCATGCACCATGGACTACTGCACACAGTCATCCAGTGCACAGGGCACAACACACACACCACAGACACTGACTGATAGCTACCCCCACACCATAGTCACCTCCACATGGACACACACACATACCCATGACCGCACCACCCCTGACACCATGCACACCACTGCAGCTGAGCATCTATAGCCCACTGCAAATCAGAGACCACCACAGTATTCATAACAAAGTAACTGTATTGAAACAACATATAAAAGTTAACTATTTACAACAATATATACAAGGTGGGGGGAGGGCCACAAACAAGGTGGGGGTGGGTAAGGGGAGGGTTGACAAATGGGACAGGAAAGGAGGGGGTGAGGGTGGGTCCAGGGGGGTATGGGATAACAGGGGCAGAGGGACTTCTAACGGGAGTGCCGCTCCCCGCTCTGGCTCCGTCGCTGTCTGTGCCTCCTCAGGACCCCGGTCTCATCGATCCTGCGAAGAATGTCGAGTGATGCCCTCACCACCTGCAGGATCTCCCACAGTGCCTCCCTTATGTCTCGGAGCTGGCATGTACCTAGGACAAGGGAGCACAGCCAATAGGTGTGAATGCACAGCCCCATACAGCCCACCCACTGTGCATGGCATACGGCCATGGGATATGCCTCTGTGATGGTGTGTGACCACCCACAGTGATCACGTCCACATGACCTGCCCACCCAGGCACATACAGCCATGTGGAACGCTGCACACACCCACCAGCCAAGTCACGCACAGCACCACCATGGCTGTTTAGTGACATGGCTATGTGGTGCAAAGGCAGTGGCACAGCCATGTACCCGGTGCACGCATGGACCACCATCGATGCACTCCCAGACATGCATTGCCACTGGACAATGTTGACTGTAACAAGTTGCGTGCATGGCAGTGGTGTAGATGGATGGTGGCCATGCCCCGCTGCCCACCCTGTTACACAGTATGCAATAGTAATCATGGAGGTATGGCACTCACCATCATTGGGCCAGTCCCTTGGGCGCTGTGGACCCTCACCCCGCCTGGCTCCCCTCTCCTCCTCATTTCGCCGCAGCTCATGGGCCAGGTGCCGTTCCTCCGGGCCTGTGGTGCAAACATGGAGAGAGGAACATCAGTACAATCCCATAGCAAAGCCCCCCTGCCCCCAGGTGTGTGCCCTCCCACCCAGCCAGACCCACCCACCCCACACCCTGATAACACCACCACATCCAACCCCGGACAGTCCCTCTCCCATGTGCTGGACACATACAACTGTGATACCCAGATGGAAGATAAAAGTGTGTTGATGTAACACCTACCTGGCCATGGCACCGTGCCCCTCCTGGCACGTCCCCACAGGCAGGCTAGCAGCTCCGGCTCCCTCCGCCGCAGGTCCCCATACCTGTGGCGGCACTGCTCTGCACTTCTCCCCCATCCAGTGGCCTCCTCCAGTGCAGTGGCCACCTCCTCCCACACCTGGCTGCAGTGGCCACCTCCTCCCACACCTGGCTCCTGGACCTGTCCAGGGGTGCCTCCCTGAACAGTGGCCCATGGTGTGGCTCCACTAGGGCCACTAGGTTGGCCAGCTCTATCTGAGTCCACTGAGCAGCCCTGCTGCGTGCCATGCTCTCTGCTCGGTCTGTAAATATGGCACTCTGCAGCGCGGCTCCCCACATGCAGATGCTGCACAGTACAGCGCTGCCATTCCTTATTGCGCTGTCACCAAGCAGCGCGATAGTGGTGCACCCATGCCTGACACATGGTGCCTAGGGGGCTAAGGTCAGGCACAGGGTCAAGGGTCTCTGGAGCATGGACACACACAGTGCCATTGGAACCCAATGCGTGTAGCATGATTGGCTGCCTGTGTGCTACCGCCAGTAGCGGTCTACCGCACTGTTGCCCCAGTGCGCCTATGATGGCCCAGTGCCACAGTGTCATGTAGGTGACCATCGCTATAGCACCACTGGCACAATGGTGGCCGTGCCCTGCCTTGCTTCCCATGCACAGCACATCAGCAGTGCAGCAGACACCTGCGTCAGCAACCCGGGCATGCGCAGTGAGGTGTGTACTACGCATGTCACAGAACTGCACCATTGGCTCAGCATGTTCAACACAAATTGCACAAAGTGCAACAGCGCAATTTTCAGCCGTCATATGCAAAACAGCTAATCAGCCATGCAATGGCGCAGCACTGCAATTTGCATCCACTTAAAGTTGCGCCTCACCCCATTTGCATGGGTTGCGCTATAAAAGTGCGACATTGGGCTGCAGTGGCCATAGTCGGTTACTGCAGTCTGTTGGTGAGTTGCATGCTGTTTGGGAGTGTGGACTGTGGATTTAGGGACATGCATGGGACTGCACAGTCACAGGTAACAACTGCCATTCTTACAGGCTAAATAATGACTAAGCAAGTTGTGGGAGAGGAGGAACACAGTGGTGGGAGGAGGAGGAGGCCAAACTTTACCAAGGCCGAGATCGAAGCCCTGTTTGAGGCCTACCTGGATCAGGAGCCTCTTCTCAGCAGACGGCAGGGAACACCTCAAGCCCGTGCTGCTGCATGGGAGGAGGTGGCACGTGCTGTGAACCTGCATGGTAGCCACCAGCGCTCCGTGCAGGAGTGCAAGAAAAAGATGGGCATGGACAGGAGGAGGATAAAGGAGAAGGTGGCTGCCATCAGGGCAGCATGAGCTGCAACAGGTGGAGGACAGCCGGAGGTGCTACACCTGACCCCACTGGAGGAGAGGATTGCTGGAAGCATGCAGCATAGTGCCATTGAGGGTGTTCCGGGTGGTGGCTTCCAGATGGGTGGTGGCCCATCACTGCATGGTAAGTCATGGTCTGTCTATGGGGGGGGCAGGGTAGGTCACATGCAGTAACGTGACTTTGTTTTCCCTTACAGATCCTGAGAGTCTGCATGGGTCAGTGATGGTGGGCAGGTCCACTGAGGACAGTCAGCTGGAGATGGAGGAGGGCCCATCCACCTCCACAGGTATACGTGGCTCAGTGCAACAGTGGGGCCGCCTGGCTGTCCACACTGATGTTGTTGTAAAAGGTGCGGAGGAAGCCCTGCCTGTGTCCCAGCATGCCGGTGTCCACGGATGCCAGCATGCTGTGACTGGGGCCGGTGCCGAGTCCGTCACCGATGATGATGTCGCTAATGGCATGGGCAGTGACACATGTGTGCCACGGGATGGTCACACAGCAGGACACATCACGGCCATGGCTGTGGGTGGTGCTGCCATGGAGGCCTGTGTGTCAGCACCATCCCAGCCTGTGCCTGTCAGCACCAGTGGGGCAGCACTGGTGTTTGTTCAGGACAGTGGGACTGTTGCAGCCACTGCAGTGGCACCACTGAGCCCTGGGGAGTGGCAGCCGGAGGGGCAGCATCAGCAGTCGGCCAATGGGCTTGGGGGTACAGGGTCCAGCGGCATCATCTGTGCACTGCCTGTGGACATACCCAGACCTGGTCCTGGTGCGCAGCACCCACCCTCAAGGGGTGCTGAGCATCAGGGCCGTGCACACCCTGAGGGACAGGATGCCAAGGAGGCAGATGACCTCTTGGATGAGCACACCCACCTACTGCAAGCATCAGTCCAGCAGAAGATGCAGCTTGCTATGTTGGTGGATGCACTGCGTGTGGCTCTGGAGCAGGCAGAGAAGCGTCGTAGCAGAGACACCACTCTGATCCTGGCAGGGATGGACCTGTTGTGGGAGGATGTGACCGCTGCCATTGACAGGCATGCACAGGCATTCACTGCTGTCATGGCCACAATGGGCACACAGTCATGTGCCCATGCATCGTGGACACCATGCAGTTCACTGTCCACCCCCCCATTCCCGGCATCGTGTGACACCCTCCCTGTCGACACCAGGTTCAGCTGTGGGCATCCCGAGCATGCCTGGCGCAGGCATGTTTGGTGTGCTGCAGAACCCTGTGTGAGCATGGTCGTGTTCACACAGTGAAACCCCTGGGGGACCATCAGTGCCACCCCATGAGGCCAGTGGTCAGTCTGTCAGTGCTGGTGGGTCTCGGTGGGGCCACCCACTCATCCGTGGTGGCTGGCACACTGTGTCGCATGACTGACCTGTCTCCCAATGCGGCTACTGTCTGGTGCTGCCCTGTGTGCATTGTGTCTTTCAGTGGGCAGTGCACGGGTGGGTACCCGGCCCTGCACGTGGACACACAGTCCATCTGCACACCCTCCCGGCTGCTGTCTGCAGTTGCATGTGCATGATGATGCCTGCATTGCGCTGTACACCAATGTGCAATGGTGCTCAGCATCTGACACACGCACATGGACAGGCAGTGGGCGTGGTGGTCTGTGGACATGTGTGTGGCTAGGAGTGGCGTTCTGGATTGGTGTGCCTCCTGCCCTTTGCGTAAGTTTGGTATGTGTGTGTGTCTGTGCGAGTGTGTGTGTCCATCCATGTGGCATGTTAGTCCTCACCCATCCCTGGTTGTGTGTGTGGTTCCATGCCCTGCAACTTCTCTTGATGGCATGCACCCCTGGTGTGTGTCCATGCATGTTTGTGGGTTGTGCCTTAGCCACTGTTTACTGCACATGGCCCCATGACTTACCTGGGTTGGCTGAAGTGCTCCTCCATGATGGTGTCCTGTTGCAGCTGTGCCAGCTGGAGCAGTCGGGGGTCCCATCAGCCAAGGGGGGGGCTGCCCATCACCATAGTCACTGGCAGCCTCATCGTCCCCATCGCTGTCCCCCTCTTCAACCTGTACAGCTAGCCCACATTTGTTGGCCATGTTGTGCAGGATGCAACAGGCCAGGAATAGCCCGCAGGCCTTTGAGGGGCTGTACTGTAGGGCACCACCGGAGGTGTCCAGGCAACGGAAACATTCCTTCAGCATCCTGAACACCTGCTCAATGACATTATGTGTGGTGGCGTGTGCCTCATTGTAGCGTTGCTGCAATGGGGTTGCGGGCCGCCGGTAGGGTGTGAGCAGCCAGGGACGGAGTGGGTATCCACTGTCACCTGTGTGTAGGGGGTGGAGGTTAGTTTGGTGATCAGCATCGCCCTGCCCCGGGCCATGTAGGCCACTACCCATGTCACCTCTGACCATGCCCCCCAAGGCCCTATGATTGTTCATGTGGTTTGCATACTCACCCACTAGGTGTCCAGTGGGGATATCCCCACTCTTAAATCTGTGGCACAGTGCCAACTGGTGCCAGATGAAGGCATCGTTTGCTCCCCCAGGGTGCGTGGCACAGACATTGATTATGTGGCCCCTGGTATCACACACCACCTGGCAGTTGATGCTGGCATAGCCCTTGCGATTGATGTATGTGGCCCCCTTGGGGCCAGGTGGTGTGTGTATGGCCACCTGGGTGCAGTCTATTGCCCCTAGCATGCCAGGCATATGTGCTACCCTGTGGAACTCCTGTATGTTTGCTGTGCACTCCGCCGGTGTGCTGGGGAAATGGATGTACTCCGCAGCATGTGGCAGCAGTGCGCTGAGGAATTGGGTGAGGTATCGCGACGTGGCCGACTGGGTTATGCCTGTGGTGTCCTCAGTTGGTCTCTGGAAGGTACCCGTGGTGAGCAAGCACATGCAAGCTGTCACTTTT
Organism: Neoceratodus forsteri; assembly: GCA_016271365.2. NCBI lineage: Eukaryota > Metazoa > Chordata > Ceratodontiformes > Ceratodontidae > Neoceratodus > Neoceratodus forsteri. Next base: position 106,678,600 of record JADMNL010000035.1, read on the forward strand.
GTCTCCACTGACAGGGCATGGCTCTGTCGTGTGAGTGCCTGCATCACATCACTGCACAGCTCACAGAGCCACCTCAGAATTGCCTTATTCAGGTGCTACCGGCCCACGATCTCGGTATCACTGTACAGCTTGAAGCTGGTGTGGGCTCGGTACTGCCTGTTAGGGGCATACAGCCGATGGGCCCTTCCACGGCCATGCCCCCCTGCTGCCCACCTTCTCACCCCCCTCATAACGGCCTCCATCTGGAAGGTGGCACTGGCCATGTCCCTGGCTTGTGTTCACCCCCCCTGACAGCTGTTACTGTATTCCCCCTGCTGTCCTCACTGCTACTTCCCCTGCACCGGGAACACCTGCCTGTGGTGGCCTCTGTGCTGTGTGGCACTTCCCCCTTCTGCACTGGCTGTGGCTTCCCACACCTTCCCTGTGCCTCTGTGTTCAGGGTGCCCTTTCCCTGGCCTGCCCTGTGTGTCCCTCCTGCCCTGTTTGTGTGGCTAGAGTTCAGCCTCATGTGTCTTCCCTGTAGCGTTCTTGCGCCTCTTCCTTGTTCCTTTTTATTTTAGCTCATTTCCGCTATGGCACAACTTCCACTTGCTCCCCTATTGCGCATGGCACAAGTTGTTGAATATCGCACTGCACCATTTATGCATGGTTCCTCCCCCTTCAGTTGCGCATGCCTTCATTATCATTGCGCTGTTGCTCAGCGTGATTTGGGGGGCGCAACTGCCTCCTGCTGAATATCGCAGAATGGCGTAATTTCGGACTTGTGCAGACGCAATCCTATTGCGCATGGCTCAACTCTTTTGAATATCTGGGCCTGTATGTTTAATTCTGTCATAAGCTCAGGGTCATTCACTAAATCATAATAAAGTAAAATATCTCCTCTCTTTCTACACAGTTCTAAACTATACAGTCCAAGAATGCCAAGCCATTCTTCATATGATTTTTCTTTGAATTTCTTAAAGGATTTGGTAATCAGTGATGGGACCTTCTCAATTCTATTTATTTCCTTCTTCTTATATGGGTTCTACAGCTGACTTCCATAATCCAAGTGTGGTCTAACGTATGATAAGTATAATGATAATGAAATGGTTTTGGTCCTAATTTTTATACTTGTTTTTATTGCTTTAATTTTTGCATTTGCTCTAGATATAGCATTAGTGCGTTGTTCTTTAAACTCAAACTTATCATCTATTAATATACCCAAATCCTTTTCCACAAGCTTATTCTGTATAATTTTATCATTTAACATATACTTGTGTTTTTTTATTCTTTTTGCCCATATGTAATACACAACATTTATCAGTATTTAATTGAATTCCCCACTATGCTGTCCAGGGGGCAATGGTATCTATATCATGTTGCGAAGTAGAGATCTCTTGTTCTGTATCATACGGGCCACCTAGTTTAGTATTATCTGAGTGCTTAATTAGTATTAGTTACTTTTTCATCTAGGTCCGCAATAAAAATCTGAAAAAGAAATGGGCCCAGGAATGATCCCTGTGGGACACCACTGATCACTGCACCCTCTTTGGATAGGTGACCCTTAACAGACACTCTCTGCTTTATATTGTTCAGCCAGTTACCTATCCAGGTTATAATGCTCTTATCAGTGTTGAATTTGAGAAGCTTTTCATGGAGAGCCCAATGTGGAACCATGTTGAAAGCCTTACTGAAATCAAACATAATCCATAATCCATTGATCTATGATTATCTGGTTTGTTACTTATATTTTTATAAAAATTTATTAAGTTTGTAATACAGGATCTGCCTTTTTTAAACCCGTGCTGATTTGTGTTCAATGTATTTTCATTATTTAATTTGGTTTGAATGTTGTTTTTAATTACTGTTTCCAGCATTTTGCATACAATGGAGGTTAGGCTAATTGGCTTATAATTAGACACACTGTTTTTTTGTCCTTTCTTGTAAATTGGGATGAAATGTGAATTTTTCCAGTCGGTTGGGATTTGACCTGTGTTTAATGAGTTCTCATATAGCAATTTTAACGGCTTGCAGATATATTGTTCCATGATTTTAAGCATTTCAGTAGTTATGTTGTCAGGTCCTGGAGAACTATGACCTTTAAAGTTAGTAATTAAATCTATGATTTCTTTGGTTGTAATAATATAATTCTTCTTATCCAACACAGTTGTTGTTTTTATGATGGAATTTCTTATTTTTTATTATACACTGAAAACAATTAATCATTGAATATGTTGGCTATATCTACTGGTTCTGTGATAATTTTATAATTTTGGATAATTGTTGTTAGTTCTTCTTTTGATTTTTCATATGATGCCAGCAAGGTGCCAACTACCAGTGGTTGGGTACTGGAATGATTCCAGCAGGCACACACTTACTGCCAAATAAAAGTAACTCACACCGTCTCTCCTCTTATTCCTCCTCCAACTCTATGTTGCCGGTGTTTTGCTAGTCTGCTTTTTTATAATGTTTCCTTCCTTTCTGCCACTTTCACTCCCTTTATTCTCCCTGCCTTTTGTTCAACTTACTATACTCTCGGCATCCATGTGTTTTTATTTAACAACCCACCTCCTTTAATTAAGGTCTCTAATGACAATAATCTTTTCAGTTCAGCCATCTACCGTCTCACTTAAGTCCTTGCTACCTTCCACTTACCCTGTAGTAGCCACAAGCAGGTTATTGTCATTCTAAACTCCTTCCTTTTTCTTTGTCTTAAGTTATTCTTCTGCAACCACTTGTTCCCAATCCCCATAATCTCCTACTGGAGCCTTTCCAGTTATTATCAATTCTGTTCACCTTTGTCACCCTTCTACACCCACCAGCCTCATCTCCATAACACCAAATCCCCTTCTTTACCTTACTTTTTGTTCATCATTCAGATTTGCCCTCCTTAATATCTCATTCCTTCTCCTTGATCTCATGTCTGGCAATGCTACTGAAATCTTAGGTCTCATCTCACTGTAATCAATATCTGGTTTCCTGGAACAACCTTCCAGTGGAGGTGGTGGGAGCAAAGACAGTGGCGGAGTTCAATAATGCTTGGAATAGACATAACAGTATCATAGTGGAAAGGAAGGGGGAAGGGAGAAAGAGCTGTAGATCAGGCAGAGTCTGTAGTAATAGTATAGCTAGGGAGAAATGGGCAGACTAGGTGGGCCAAGTCATCTTTACCTGCCATCAAATTCTATGTTTTTATGTTAATACCTCAACACCTTTCTCTGTTCCCTCATGGAAGCCAGCCACCCTTCCTGACTGTGCTCTGACTGAAAATCCCAAAAGCTAATCTTGGGTGGAAGTTTTTGCTATTATTGCCACAACTGCATTCAGATTCAGTCTTCACCTGTCAGACGGTACCCTTATGGTATGCCGAGACTCACTATCCCGACACTGACCTGCGTGGGCGGTACTGCCTGACAGGTTCGGTATCCAGACAGTGAGCATCCCGGCATTAGGAGTCCCAAGGGATGTTTACAAGAGTAAGGTAGCAGATGTGATGGCTTGCTACTTTACTCCTGTCCAAGGGATAGAAATCCTGAAGGAATTGGGAGGCTGGTTGAGCTGCCCTGGTAGTATTGAGGAGCACCACACTGGCAGCTCAGCTGGTGAGCTGCGGAGGCATAGGTTCTATTCGCACTGTGGGTGGCAAAACTTTTACAGCTCATGCCCCCATAACTAATATTTTTTATAACTCTGAGGTCTGCTCCTCCTTGGAGTTGGATATTTTAGTTATGCAGGTGTGGGGGCAGAGCCCACCCACATGGGGGGTTATGGGGTGAAGCCCCCTTTTTTTGCCTTGTGATTTTTCAGCCAGATGCCCAAAATTGTATTTCTGGGCATCTGATTGATTTGGCAGGCTGGATTTCGGGCCAGTGAGGTCGGTATCCCAAGTCTCAGGATTCTGAGTTTAGGGATACCATAGTATATCCTCCCAGACTTCTCTTCTTTTGAGTACCTTTCTCTTTTCTTCTTAGGCATCAAACCACAGACTCTCTTTTATCATTTTTCCATCATAGCCTAATCCTTATTTCCTTACCCAATTCATACATCTTTTTTCCTCCCATGATGGCCTCTCTTCCAGCGCTATCACTGTTTGAAACTGAAACGTTCATTTTGATGCCCCTTGTGACTTGAGTCCTCCAATTTTCTTTCCATCCTCATGTTCTTCTGTGAATTCTCCTATCTACTGCCATGGAATCACACTTGACCCCATCATATATGATTGATCTGCTCATTTTCCATACTCTGTGTTGGCTATTTCTCAATATAATTACTGTGAGATCTAGTTCAGTTCTGCTTCACATTGCTCAGCATCTCATTAAGTCACCTGTTCTTGCTGTCACTCAAACACGATGTTATCCTACGATTTGCTCTTGATCAACTGGCTTCACTTTAAGGTCGGCTTTCTTTTTGCAATCTCCATGTACTTCTGGTACTCCTATCAGATCTGGGCCCCTCAGAACACCTACTGATACTTTGAGAAGAAGTGGCACATCTCCCAGCATATAGTTAATTGGGGAAAAGCAGGACAGAGTACTGGATAGGAGGGGTTAAACTGAGCACTACAGCAGAGGAAAGGGACCTGGGAGTCATCATTAATGACTCTGTCAAACAATCAAGCCAGTATAACAAGGCCTGTAGTAAGGCTAATAGGATGCTGGGGTGCACTGGAAGGGGTACTGACAACAGGAAAAAAAGAGGCACTGCTACCTCTTTCTAAGTCACAGATTACGTTGCACCTGGAATACTGTGCTGTATTCTAGAATCCTTACCTAAGAAAGGACAGGCACAGGCTGAAGATGGTGCAACAAAGGCTGACCAAGATGATTAAGGGACAAAAAAGCAGCTCTTAATGAAGATAGTCTCAAGGCACTGAACATCTACTCACCCAGTGAGGGGGGGATATGATACAGACCTTCAAGTTTCTGAAAGAAATAAACAAGGTGAATTGCAGGAAACAGTTTAGCAGAAGAGTCAAGAACTCATGAGTGGAAACGTGGTGGTGGTGGTGGGGATTTAAGAGGGATGTGAGGAAGTTCTATTTTGCAGAAAAGGTGTTAAAGCTGTGAAACAGTCTGCCACCAGAAGTGGTGAGCACCAAGCCTGTAAATGGGTTTGAGCATGGCTAAGAGAGAAATAAGGGTTTGGTGTTTGCTCATGTTGGTAGCAATAGAGAGGGGAGTAGGGAGGTGGACCAGAAGGCATACAACCAAGTATGGACAATAGTTCCCAGAGCAGATAGACAGCTAGAAGCAGACTAGATGGACCTTTGGGCTTTTTCTGCCATCATTGTCTATGTTTCTGTGTTTGTGTTTCCTATAGCAATAAGGTATGCAAAATCCAAATTACTTACCACTTTCATTGATAAGTGTTATGTATTTGAAATGGTAATGCATTGCGTTACTTCTGCCACTTGAGGGCAGCATTCCAATATGTGTAAGCTAGAAAGAGAGAAGAGAGAGAGTGTTGTTGTTGAGACCAGAGAGGCACCTGAATAAAAATGAAAGCTGCTCTACTCCTGTTGTGGTGTGAGTTTGTTGAACAAGACCAGAATAAATGTTAGAACATAACATAATTGGTGACGAGGTGTTTAATTACTTTCCGGTACCTGACCAGAACGAACTACAGCTGTGAGGGTTTCCTGAGATGTAACTTTTGGACCCATAAGTGAACCCGCGAGAAACACATAAAGATGGCCACGACTATAGGACATATTGATGCCTTTGATGAAAATGTGGAACAATGGACAACTTATATCGAGAGACTTGGACATTTTGACACACAAATGATATAAGTGATGAAAAACAAGTGGCTGTGTTACTGAGTGTCATGAGCAGCACAACGTACAGTTTGCTGAGAAGTCTAATAGTGCCAGAAAAGCCCAGGGAGAAAATTTTTGCCAGTATTGTGGAGGTCTTACAGACACATTTCTCTCCTAAGCCTCTGGTGATTGCTGAAAGATTTCGCTTTCACAAACGAAATCAAGCAGAGGGTGAGTCTGTTGCGCAGTATGTGGCTGTTCTAAAGAAATTAGCTGAGCATTGCGAGTTTGGCACCCATTTAGATGATGCCCTCCGGGACAGATTTGTGTGTGGTTTGAAAAGTGAAGCGACACAGAAGCGTCTTTTAACGGAGGCGGGGCTGACATACAAGAAAGTGATAGAGATCGCTGTATTGATGGAAACAGCTGCACGGGAGGCTCAGCACTTAAGTGATTCCCTGAAAGTAAATGCTTTATCCTTCTCTTCTCCCAGGAAGCCTAATAAATGTGGTCGCTGTGGGAAGACTAATCACAGTGATAAGGATTGCTGGTTTAAAGAACAGACATGTCATAACTGTGGGAAGAAAGGCCACATTGGGCGAGTGTGCAGAGGGAAAAAAGAAAGGAGGGAAAATCAATGAAAGCAAAGGGAAGCAATTTGTGAAATGTAGAAAGAGAGAAGTACATCATGTGGAAACACAGGGAAAGTGCAGTGATGACACTGATACTGAATTAGCATTGCACGTGCTGACTCTTAAAGGGGAAATGGCAACCATCTGTGTAACACCTGAAATTGAAGGGAAACCACTGAAAATGGAATTGGACACAGAGGCGGCAGTCTCATTGATTTCTACAGACAAGTATGAAACTATGTTGAGACATCTACCCCTGCAAACGACCGACGCTGTACTGAGGACATACACTGGCGAGGCAATTTCACCTGAAGGTGTCATCAAGGTGCAGGTGAAAATAAATGGGAAAATGGCACTACTGCCTTTGTACGTGGTTAAAGATAACTATACTTCACTCTTAGGCTGAGAATGGTTGAAGAAAATACACCTCAACTGGCAGGAGATAAGGACTGTTAGTACAGGTGACCACAACACCCTAGAAGCAGTGTTGCAAAAACATGCTCCTTTATTCAAAGGGGAGCTAGGCACAATGAAGGGCATTGAGGCAAGAGTGTTTTCGAAGCCACAGCACAAACCAAAGTTTTGTCAACCTCGCCCAGTACCTTATGCACTCAGACTAAAAGTGGAGGCCGAATTAACTCGCCTAACCGAAGCTGGAGTCTTGTCACCTGTACAGTGTAGTGACTGGGCGATGCCAGTAGTGTCAGTGGTAAAGAAAGATGGGTCCGTGCGAATATGTGGAGACTTTAAAGTAACCATAAATCCAGTTCTGTGTGTGGAACAGTATCCGATTCCATGCATCGAAGACTTGTTTGCATCGCTGGCACAGGGCCAATGCTTCAGTAAGCTGGATTTGTCACATGCTTATCTACAAATGAGAGTAGATGAAAATTCAAGGAAATATCTAACAATAACCACCCAAAAGGGTCTCTTCTGCTATAATCGCCTACCTTTTGGCATTGCATCAGCTCCAGCCATATTTCAGCGAGCTATGGACCAGGTTTTACGAGGTCTTCCAAATGTTCACTGTTACCTGGACGATATACTGGTGACCGGAAGGAATGATGCAGAGCACCTGAAGAACCTGGATGCAGTTCTGCAGCGATTGGAAGATTTTGGCTTGCGTGTCCAGAAGGAGAAGTGTGAATTTTTCAAGACTTCATTGGAGTACTTGGGCCATACCATAGATACAGCGGGCTTACACAAATCGCCTGAGAAAGAAAAAGCGATTGTGGATGCCCCAGCACTGGAAAATGTGAGCCAGTTACAGTTGTTCTTGGGCCTGTTAAATTATTATGGCAGGATTATTCCTAATCTGGCTACGATTCTCAACCCACCAAATGGCTTGTTATGCAAGGGGAAGTCCTGATGTTGGACAAAGGACTGTGAGAGCGTGTTTAAGAAGGCCAAAAAGCAACTTGTTTCACAAGATGTGCTCATTCACTGTAATCCACGGCTGAGCATCAGACTGGCGTGTGATGCCTCACCTTATGGGGTGGGAGCAGTTCTTTCTCATGTTTTACTGAATGGGGATGAAAAGCCAATTGCCTTTGCATCCAGAACTCTCAGCAAAGCTGAACAAAACTATGCCCAAATTGAGAGAGAAGCTTTGGCAATAGTGTTCGGAGTTCACAAATTCCACCAATACCTCTATGGTCGGGAATTCACACTCCTCACTGATCACCATCCCCTCACAACCATTTTCAGCCCCTACAATGGTATTTCTTCCATGGCAGCAGCCAGAATGCAACGTTGGGCTCTCTTGTTATCAGCTCACAACTACCGCATTGATTACAAGAAGGCAGCTCTTCATGGCAATGCTGATGGGCTCTCAAGATTGCCTCTGCAGGTAGCCCACAGTGACAAGGTGGACACTGTCAATGTCTTCTACATCAGTTAGCTTGAGAAATTACCTATCACAAGTTCTGAAATTAAAAAGGAGACAAAAGTTGACCCTGTGTTGTCTCGAGTCTTGGACTTAGTAACAAAAGGGACTTTTACTGTGAACCAGGACATTCACAGTGAGTTATCACCATTCTATGCCAGACGTAATGAGCTTTCAGTACAGCAAGGTTGCTTGATGTGGGGTGTCCGGGTGATTGTCCCTTCAAAACTATGTATTCGTGTTCTGGATGAGCTACATGTGGGACACCCAGGTGTAGTGAGAATGAAAGCTTTAGCTAGAAGCTATATTTGGTGGCCAGAGATTGATTTGCAAATTGAGCAACAAGCAAAAACATGCACTACCTGTCAGTGTGTTCAGAAAATGCCGTGTCCCTCACCTCTACATCCCTGGATGTGGCCAGGAGCACCGTGGCAGTGCATTCATGTAGATTTTGCGGGGCCATGGGAGGGACACATGTACTTAATTGTTGTTGATGCCCACTCAAAGTGGCCCGAAATTCAAGTCATGGACACCACTACTACCAGTGAGACCATTCAAGTGCTGCGAGGACTATTTAGCTGTTACGGGATTCCTGAACAGCTGGTCAGTGACAATGGACCACAATTTATTTCTAGTGACTTTGCAGCATTTCTGAAGTCCAATGGTGTGAGACATATCCGTAGTGCCCCATATCACCCCTCGACTAATGGTCTAGTGGAGTGTTTTGTGTAAACCATGAAGAATGCTCTGAAATTGGGGGGGGTCTTTGACCTTACAACACAAGTTGGATAACTTCCTGTTGGCATACCGAAATACACCCCATGCTACAACAAAGGAATCTCCAGGAATGTTGTTTTTTCGGCGTAAGCTTCGCTCCCATCTTGATTTGCTTAAGCCAGATGTGGCATCAGAGGTTTTGAAGAACCAAGAATCTCAAATACTGCACCGGCAAGCTCGTTCAAAGGACAGGCAGTTCATTGTTGGTCAGGAAGTGCTGGTTCGAGATTACTGGAAGGGGGAGAAGTGGACCTCTGGTGTGGTGACATCTCAGATGGATCCAGTGTCATATACAGTTGATGTTGAATCTGGAGTGAAATGGAAACGTCATGCTGAACAGCTCCTAGATCTTCAGCAGTGCACAGATGGGGACACTTCCAGGGAAGAAAACCCACGGGAAATGTGGATTCCATCTGCCGTGGCTTACAGAAGCCCCACTACAGAAGTCCCAACACCTTCTGAAGATGTAGAGCAGGAGCTGGAAAGGAGCAATGGTGAGGCTGTACAACCACCAACCGAGGATCAGAGGGAGGTACCAGACAGGGCAGCTATGCCAAGGGTTGCTCATGAGAAACGTTATCCATCCCAAATTTCAAAACCTCCAGATCGTTTGAACCTGTGAGACATTTAAAAGAAATAAATGTTTTGTGTAGTTAGTGAGCCAGATCAGATTATTGGGGCAGAATAATCCCCTTGACTGGTTCGAGGCCTGGGGCAGTCTACCCCCTACCTCTAGCATAGTATGAACCATCTTAATAATAGTGAATAATACTAATACTTGTTCATTTGGTAACAATATAATTTAGCAGGGAGGAAATGTTATGTATTTGAAATGGTAATGCATTGCGTTACTTCTGCCACTTGAGGGCAGCATTCCGATATGTGTAAGCTAGAAAGAGAGCCGAGAGAGAGTGTTGCTGTTGAGACCAGAGAGGCACCTGAATAAAAATGAAAGCTGCTCTACTCCTGTTGCGGTGTGAGTTTGTTGAACAAGACCAGAATAAATGTTAGAACAAAGCAATAAGGATTCCAGCTACTCCTGTACACTTTTCACCACCATTACATTTTCCATTCCCAGTGTAAACCCACCATTAACTATTTGCCACCTTTGCAGAGGGGGGTATTTAGTCATGTAACTGTTAGTGCCCTGTAGGTACCAGCAGGCCAGGGTTAAATTCATCTGATTTCCTCTTTTTACATAGTCAGAGGTGACAGCAGGGGAATGGTAGGCAGAGGATATAGATGAAGTCAGACATTGTTGTGATTTGCTACATTGTGTCTGCTGGGTTTGCTGGATGAGGGCAGGGAGCATGGGAGACAGGAGATGGACTGTGGGAGGCTGAGGTGTGGGTACAGACAGCCAGGTTGAGCACCATTGCTTAGGGATGCATGTGGTCATGTGACTGCTAGCCTCCTATAGAAGTGCTAGCAGTCCAGGATTTAAACCTTACATGTGCATGTAACTTTTGCATGAGTGACCCTGAGACTGAAGGCCACACAGAGGATGGTGTCTGCAGGGTAGTCCACAGGTCAGTAGAGGACTCTGTTCGAGTTAACTCCAAAATGCAGGTTAAGCACTGGTTCCTCTCACCAGTAATCATTGGATTTAACTGTGAGGGGTATAAATACTGTTCCTATGCTGGTTCATTTTCAGCAGGCAACAGGTAAGATCATTGCTGTGGCTAGGTATGGATAGTAAGGACTAAATAAGTATGAGAGACCTGAAGACAAGTAGGAGTGGGTGCTGTAGCCTCTTATTTTAGGAATCCTTGAAAAATCTTATCTGAGTACTATGCCAAATGACTGCTTGTAGGGGAGACAGCTTCACAACCTCTGGTACTTAGTTGGGCGAGTAGCCTGTAGGGCAATAGATGAGATGGGAGTGTAGGGAAGCCAGTGGTTGAAGATGTGGAGTCATAGTATGATGCAACAACTGTGGAGCAGCCATTTTCAGGGAGATACTCTGGAGATTGCAGTGCTGCCCTGGGTGCAATAGGATTGCAGCACTCACTGCAGAACTAGCCATAGTACAGGATACACCTGGCCTTCTGCAGAGCAGATCTGAGCAGGCACTGGGGGAGGTTGCCATTACTTTTCTTCCACAAAGAATGCATAAGGTCCAGGCAGGGTATGGAACAGGTGGCATGGTGAAGGGTCAACTGAGGAAGGAGTGGGGACTCTAGGATGGTAACAGTAAACAGGCATGCACTACTGTGCAACCCGATAGGTCTGGTCTCCAAAATGAGGGAACCAGAGCTTGTTCCCCCTCATGTTGTGAGCCCAGAGTCCAAAAGGAAGGGAAGGTCTAGAAAGGTACTTATTGTAGGGACTCCATTGTTAGGGGGCTGGAAGGAGTAATGGGTGTGGGAGAGAGAAACACAGGAGACAATACTCAGCTGAAAAAATATTCAAGATACCTATTATATGAGAACTTCCAGATTTAATGATGGTACTGGAAAAGTGTGGCACATAAAGCCCTGGTGCTTTGGGTCTGAATTATGAGCCTTCATCAGTGGACACCTCTGACAAGGTGTCACCATACAGACCTGAAGTACCAGGGCTCTGTGTGCCACACCTCTCCAGCATTTACCATTAAATCTAGGGGTTCTCAAATAACAGGATTTTAAGTATTTTTTCAACTACGTGCCGTATTCTGTGTTTGTCTGCTCTGCTTGTTTTGACCTGCAGTAACTGCAACAGCTCTGTGTGATGAGCTGGTGCACTTGTGGGTTGGGTGACCATTGAAGGGGGATTGTTAGGTGCCTTTTGGGAGCTCTGGCTGTGAGGGCTGGATAAATTATGCATTGATAAAAATATATTTTAAAAGGTCATTAATTGAATCAAATCCCTCATTTGTTGCAACAGGGATCCCCACAAAATATAAAATTACTCTATCTCAAAGCATTCTCAAGTATTTCTATTTTGCACCTAATTTAGTCTTGCGTATTACGTAATGCTGTTGCTTTATTAGTTGTGACTTTTAAGGTGATTTGCTCACAAGTATTTTTTTTTACATCTTTATTTCTGCACCCGCTCTGGCGCCTAAAGGCGAGGGCATCCAGCCACCGGCCCTGCCTGCGGGGAGAGCAGCAGGATCACTTGCATGATGAGGGGGTCTGGCATGGCCGTGGCTGACCCAATGGAGATCTTCCCATCCCTGCCAGCTGGACCAGCGCTGAACCCCCCAGCACGATTCCACAACAGTCCTCCCGGTGAGGCAGGGCATGGCCATCAAGCTGTACGGTTGCTCCCAGCACTTTTTTTCTGGTTTCACCCCAGTGGGAGCACAGACATGCAATGACGTCCATGCACAAGTGTGTGGCTGTCTGCCATGCTGTGCCCCCCCCTTCTGCTAGACACCGCACATCTGCAGCACCCCCGGGCATTCCCAGGGACCACCAGAGTGTGATGTGGGTCCCAACCCATTCCCCAGGACTAGGAGAGCTGTCATTGGATGATCAATCCTAGTCCTCCCTTGCTGACCTCCAATGACCCAGGCTCGTTCCCGAACCCGTGTCGCCGGCGTGAAGAGAGGTGTGCTGTCCAGCACTTCAATCATCGGTGCCACCGTCTGGCCTCACAAGTCTTTTTAACTGTCTTTACCACTTTCTAGACTGTCTTTAAGTCCTGCTCCATTGCATTGTTCCTGTTGAGTAATTTATCTGATTTACAATTAGCTTGAGCACATAACTCATATACTGTAGCTTTGGAATGGGCTCTCCCAAATTGAATTTCAGGGGCCTATCATGGAGCTAACAATGATGTTTGTCTTGGCTTTCCGCTTCCATTTCAAAGATCACTGGCGAATGGGACAATGACATGATCCAGCAGATCCAGAACCATAACAGATAGGCTATGGCTTCCATAGCTGAAATCACCAATAACAACTACTTGGCTGACCGTTCCAAACAACATGGCATCTCCAGTCACAGCTACACCCTTATGACTAAATTGCACTGGAAATACCTTCTAAAAAGATTAATAATCATCCTTCTGCTGTTGTCTGGGAATGTACACCCTAACCCTGGACCACCAATCCAAATGAATCCTTGCTCACTAGGTAATATTAAGATGGCCATGATGAATATTAGGAGTCTGTTGCCTAAATTTCTCCAATTCCAGGCCTGGGTAGCACAGCATGACCTGGACAATATATACTAATATACTATGAAGCCAGCAGAATAGGCCTTATGGTCTATCGAGTCTGCTCAATGATCACTGCCTATGCAGGGCACCGATTGTAGTCCCCCTCCTCCCTCCCAACAAGGACCCCTATTTCCCAGTGGACTCCTGGATGTACTCTCCCCCTACACTTATCCCAGCCCTGTTTGAATTCCTCCACAGTAGTAGCAGCCACTGGTTTCCTGGGCAGCACATTACAGGGCTCCACCACTCTCTCAGTGAAGTAGCACCTTCGTGTTTCCCCCCAGCCTCCCCCCATCCAGCTTCATTGGGTGTCCCCTGGTGGTCCCCGGCTCCCTCAGCTGAAAGACCCCTTCAAGGCTTACCCTATTTATTCTCTTGAGATACTTGAAGACCTCTATCATATCCCCCCGTCTCTTCTCTCCTCCAAAGAGTACAGGTTGAGTTCCCCCAGTCGCTCCTCATAGGGCCTTTCCCCTAGCCCCAGTACCATCCTGGTCGCTCTCCTCTGCACCCTCTCCAGTAACACAATGTTCTTCTTTAAGTAGGGACACCAAAATTGCACACAGTATTCAAGGTGTGGTCTAACCAGGCAATTGTACAGCAGGAGGAGCACCTCACTATCAGTTACAGAATCATGGCTGTCCCCCAAGATACCTGATTCCTCAATATATCTTGACGGGTATTGTCTCTTCTGCCTTGATAGAATATCTAAGCGAAGGGGTGGATGTCTGGTCTACCTGCAAGATGGACTCCTGGGATAAGTGCTGCCAGGCAGTACCTCAACAAAGGAAGCTCAGATACTATTTATTAAACTTACAATAGGTAGGCAGAGAAAAAACCTCCTCCTCACCACAGTGTACCTACCTCCTGGAAATAAAGGCAAAGGTATAGAGCAGTTTATTTACTACTGTAAGTTATATAATCAGAACTGGAAGCACATTATACTGGTGGATTTCAATATGAATTGGCTGGCATGGGACACGGTGGCCACTACAGACCAGATAGCTGCTTTGTACCTCTCTCAGATGGTGACTGAAGTGACCAGGAGAAACTACTGTACTGGCACCTCCATGCTTACTGACTGGTTGCTCATCTCATGCCCTAAGCACATAGTTAATGTATCTGTGATCCCTGACTCACTAAGTGATCACTCACCACTGATCTTTCATGGTCAAACAAGTTTTAAAAAAAAAACCTAAGCAGCCTAGGAACAGGTCCCTTAAAAAAGGTCAACTATATAACTTCCAGCAGTTCCTAAAAAAATGCAGATTGGTCACCACTGGACTATACTGAAGACACAAACCAGGCCCTTGATTATTTCACACTCATCTTTATCAAAGCTTGTGATATTTTCTTGCCCTGTAAATCTCCTAAAGTGAGGGGTACTATTAACCCATGACAAACGGGCCACATCATAGAGCAACTAAAGTACTGGGATTATCTTTGGCACAAGGCCCTGGCAACTGGGAATAGAGGAGATTACACAGCCTATAAAGAGGCAAGGAACAAATGCACAAGTCTAATCAGGAATGCCAAGGCAAGCTATTTTAGGAAGGATCTGGCTAGGACCTGGGGAAATGGAAAGCTGTTCTGAAACAATCTAAAGTCACTGACCAGTAAGGTATTGAAAGCACACCCAGAATTGATTATCACAAGCACCAGCATCCTACATGACCCAAAGGAAGCTGTGGATGCCTTCAATCTGCCCTTCACTGAGTTGAATTTGGTTCTACCACAGGACTACCTAAAAAACCCACCTCCATGTAAATACAGGAGCCATGACTTGTATCCTCCCAGGAAGACCACACAACCACGTTTCTGTTTCAAACAAATCTTAAAAGTGAACATCATTAAATACATTAAAAGAGTCCTTGGTAAAAACAGGGTTGCCAATGACATGCTGGATATGAAACTGATTGCCCTCCCTCTCACCAAGCTGTTCAGTATTTCCCTCAGAAGAGAAACCTTCCCTGATAAATGGAAGGCTGCCCACGTTACATCGCTATTTAAAAGTGGTGACAGGACAAGCCTTGGAAATTATCGAGCAATCTTGATACTCCCACCACTCTTGAAGGCTCTTGAAAGAATAGTTGCAGGTCAAGTGATTGGCTACCTTGATAAATATAGCCTTTTATGTGCTCAGCAGCATGGATTCAGAAAATGCCATAGCACCACCACTGCACTAGTGGAATACATTAGCCAGCTACTGTATATGAAGCCCTAGATAATGGCAAATCTGTAGGGTCTATATTTATAGACCTTACAAAAGCCTTTGACACCTTGAATCACCATGTTCTGCTTGGCAATCTCATGTTGCTAGGTATGTCTTATGAGACAGTAAACTGGTAGGGTAGTTATCTTTTACAAAGGTCACAATGTGCAAAAATCACTGGAGTCATATCTAATCTCAGGGATGTGACCCTAGGGGTGCCACAAGGGTCCATACTTGGCCCATTACATTTTAGCCTCTTTATTAACTCATTGCCCTCTGCTTGTCCTGCTAATATGGTGTTATATGCCGATGACGCAGTCATCTCTGTCCCTGGAGTCATACATTACCTCTTTTGTACAGGAATGTTTTAGAAACCTCGAGTTATGGTCCTCTCAAAACAAATTGCTGCGTAAGTATAAAAAAAAATTAAGGTAATGCACTTCTCACTCTCCCGAAACAAGAAGAAAGCTGGACCACTTTGCATCCTCAGTGGCAAGGGAGATGCTCTGGAACAGGTTCACATGTTCAAATACCTGGGTGTTCATCTTGATGACACCCTGTCCTTTGTTGGGCATATTGACCAAATTGTCAAAGTGGCAAATATCAAATTGAGAATCCTCCATAAACACAAGCACTCAATGACAAAACTGAGGCACTGAACCTGGTTACTAGCAGCTCCATTCTCTCCACTGTCGATTACAGGCTTGTAATATACAATGCTGCCTCAGACACTGCGTTAAAATGGATAAAGGCCTTGCTTAATAAAGCATGTAGACTTGTCCCGGGGGCTGAATGTTTCACCCACGCCTGTCAGCTCTACAGTGACACAGGTTGGTTGCCCTTGCAGCAGAGAGTCAAGTGCCAGGCCTGCCTGCTTGGGAAGAAATCCCTGCTCGGGTTAACACCTGCATCCATGGCCAACATGTTCAACCATGCCTCTACTGTAAAAACAACCCATAGAGTAGCTAAGGGGGTTCTCCAGGTACCTTTTAGGTGAAGTACCTTTGCATATCATGCCATCTGTGTTAGAGGGCTATAGTGGTTCAATGAACTCCCTGCCCAACTGATTGAAAATGGAAAAATCGGCCCTTTCAAAAAAGACCTACGTCTGCTCATGGCTCAAACAAGCCTCTGCGACTGCTTTTAATATGGACTCGGATCCCCTAAATAATTACCCAGTAATGCATACCATCCTTAACTTTCTTAACCCTTCTTCTCAGTTTTTATTTACTCCCCTCATTCCTGCCCACATCACTCCTCTCTTCTTCTATTCCTCTTTCCTGTTCCCACACACTCTAAAATGCCTGCTAATGGCTGTTTACCTTGAAACCTGTTGGCACTTAGTAAAATAATCCTAGCAACTTAAATGATGCACCTTGTCCTTATGGGATGGCCTACTCCTGACTGCCTCTTCCCTGCCCCTCAAATTTTTTTCCTTTCCTTTTTCCTACCTCTTCTTCCCTATCCCACCTTCTTGATTTTAACAGTCTGAACTCAGACTGCTTTTTCTTTATTATCTCTAAGGTGAACTTAATTCCAAGTATCTGTTTATAATTAAAAATAAGTACATAATTAATACATGTCCCTCTAAAAATACAAAGTTCTTGTTTACCCTTGTAACTCATATACTTTGATGCAAGACCTCAATCCCAGACTGTATAATCTGTTTTTGTATTTCTTGTGTCCATTTTTTTTTTTTTTACTTTTTCTTTTTGTTATCTTTCTGTTCAAAGATTGACCCTACATGTTTGTATTTCTATTTGTTGACATGGAACCTTTGTAAAAGAGCCCAGGGCTCAAAGGTAGTTTTAATCTGAAATGTGAAATAAATAAATACATTAATAACTAAAATAAAATAAATAGATAGCATCTTCTCCTTTCTTTTCTTGTCTGCTGTGGTTTTCTCCTTTTTTAGTTGTTTTGTTTTTCTTTTTTTTTGGTGGGGGGGAGGAGGTGACAGGGAATTGTGCCTACTAGTAAAAAGTAGGTTTTGTATAGGCTCAGGCAGCAATAGCTAATTCATGCTACTACATTCTAGTGACCATTCTGGTTCTCCTACAAACAAATGTACTACTGTTAATGCACTTGCCATTATTTAACAGTACTTATCTGTATCAATACTAATTACTGTATTTGTTCTTTTCTGTTTCAGCAAACAAATTCATTAATTCCATGGCAGAAGGAATAAATCACTAATGTGTTAACCAGGTGAAATCCCACATATGTGCAAGGATATGTGCAAGAGTTTTGAAAATAACTGGATGGAGAAGGCTCAGAAATATAACGAAGAGCAAGAATGATTATTATCAATACTATTAACAGGCTGTTGCATTGGACTTTCCATTTCTAACATATCCACACACATCTTTTAATGTCCAGTAGTACAAAAAGAGACTGTGTGTTATCATGTTTTTAACTTGCAGTGCACTTCAATACTTTCTAAATGACTGAAGGAGCAGCACCATTTATATTTTAGTAATGTGTTCAGTAAGGCAAAACAAGATCATTTTTCAGGTTCAACAAATTGTGGCTTACCATTGTAAAAGAGACAATCCATTAAATGGGTGAATGGAATGTCCAGCTTAGTACTTTCTGCATCCTGGAACTTTAGCTCATGTGCATTTTTTAGATTTTTACTTGCACTAACAAGGTTACATAGTTACATGTTCAACCTTATCTCTCCCTTTTAGTATTTGGAATACCATGATCATGTCCTCCTCTCCTCTCCTCTCCTCTCCTCTCCTCTCCTCTCCTCTCCTCTCTCTCTTCTCTTCTCTTCTCTTCTCTTCTCTTCTCTTCTCTTCTCTTCTCTTCTCCTCTCCTCTCCTCAATCCCTTCCTCTCCCCTCCTCACATCTCTTTTCTTCACTAGAAAAAGGGATGTGGTCCTCCTTGACAGACTAACACTAGGATCTTCAAATATAGTAAACAATATCAAATGCTCCAATTATATCATTATATTACTTTACCAGTATATTTTATCAACCATTATATTGATACATAGATGGAGTACATATGCACAGGATGGTAAAGGACAGGAAAAAACTGATACTCCATCAAGATTGCCCTGTTGTTCTATGCAGTTTCACATGGAAAGATGCACAGACAATCACCAGGTTGGGTACATTACTATTAGACACATGTAATAAGACAAATTTAACCCAATATGTAAAAGAATAACCAGGAGTCAGGAAATCTTTTATCTAGTTCTGGCCTGTGCATCTATATCCATTAGTGAATGTCATGTAGGCCCCAATTGTGAACAGTGACCATAATACTGTTAGTTTATTGGCTAGGTACCCATATTACCCAAGAAAGAGTAGAACCACAATATACCCCTTTAATAAGACAAGTTACAAGGGAATTAACAACACAATGGAAAATATTAAATTGGGTAAACTAGTGCATAATGAAAATTCTGATGAAATGTAGGAAATTATTAAGGTTGCCATACATACCACAGTGGAAGAAAATATTTCAATAATTGATAAAGTTAAAGAGCTCCTTATACAGTTGAGACAACTTTGAAAAATGTAATATTCATACAGAACTGTAGCTTATAGTTTGTATTATGTTTTGTAAAGTTCACCCATATTTCCTTATTATAGCGGTATTTGCATCAATAAAGGAATAATGCATGACAGGGTGTGTGTTGTGCTCGGATAATGCCATGCCTGGGGTGATTGGGTATGAGGTCACAGGCCGAGTGTGTCCAGCACTCCAGGTGTGGTGTTATCACAGTATGACACACAATCTGGAGTGCATTATTCCTATTATACAATGGCTCAATTGTAAAATAGCAAAAACAAAAGAGATAGAAAAATGTATTAAAACTATATTTTTAGATTTTTTGTGGTGGGTAGGGTTTACATTATGACAAAATAGTGTGATTTGTAGTTTAGCCAGTAGATGGGGCTGCACTGTTTTGTTGTGGCTTTCTGCTCCCGAGTCCCGATGGCAATCTTTGTCAGTGCTATCTTTAAATCACCATACTGTATCAGGATTATTACTTTGGGTTTATGTTCTGCTTTGGGAGACACTGTACAGGATTTTTAAAGTTTTTTTTATGGTGCTTAACACTGTGGTCTCTGTCTGTTCCTCCCCTGCTGAACACTGTGGTCTCCGTCCGTTCCTTCTCCCCCACCCCCCGCCGCCCACTAACTGACTTACTGCCAGTCACAGAGTCCTTTGAGGATCTATACTGCATGGGAGGTAAGGAGTTGTTTTACAAAGTTGGTTTTAGGTTTTTTTTTGTGCTGAAATATAGGAGAGGAGGAAAGTGTGTTTACGAGGGAGTGAGTGAGAGCCACGATGACTGTGTGAGAATGTGATTGTTCACTTGCTCGGTGACTGGACCACACTGTCATTTTTTGTATGGGGTCAAATTTATTTTTCAGACAAAAATAGGAGTATTTCCCTTATTTTGTGATGGCTGTGGGTGGTACTTTTTGGGTTTTATTTCCAGGGTTAAGGTCTGTGGTGGAGGTGGGTTTCTGGCTGTGTGAGGGTAGAGCCGATTGGCAAAAAGGATAGCAGGAAAGCTGCTCTTAGGCAGCGGAGAGATGTTTGTTTTAAATTGAGATGCAGTCATTGGTGTGCTGGCATTAGAGCCATGGTGTTATGCTAGGATAACACCACAGATTCAGTGGCACACTGACCTATGAGAGGTCAAGATTTTTTCTTGCCATTGTATAATACAGTATATCTGCTCTTTGAGCTCTGGCTGCCTATATACCTGACATCATAATTCTGTTTATGACATGTTGCTGTGGAGATAACTATGATGTCTTAAACAGGAGATTGTGATGTCATGTGTAGAGAGACAGCCAGAGTAGATAGAGTCTAGGGAACAGGGATCTTGTTTTCATGCAATTGTTTTCAGTAATAAAGAAAATGGGGAATTAGTTACTGAAAATATATGAAGTACTAAAGAAAATGGGATGGAGCTGAATATAAATCTTACTTTTTCAAAGTTGTGCTCTTTAAGGATGGTAAAAACCAAAATGGATGAATCAAGGAATAAAGAGGCTGCTAACAAAAAAACATAGATTATATAAAAAGTACATGTAAACCGGTATTAGCCCTGCATTAGGAGCCTACAAAAAGATTGCAAAAACAATGCAAACCTAAAATCAGAAAAGCCAAGAAACAAGCCGAGAAACTTCTGGCTACTACTGCAAATAAAACAAATTCTAAACAATTTTATGCATATATAAATTCCTTAAGAAAACAACTAATGAGGGCGGCCCTATTAATCATAATTCAATTGTCATTTCTGACAATAAGCAAATGGCTGAGGCCTTTAATACATGTTTTTGTAATGTCCATAAAGAGGGTAAGAAAAAAACTGACACTAGAAAAGGATGCATCTAAAGGAAAATTTGAAATAACAACAGAGGAAATTAAGGACACGATAAGCAAGTTAAAAAGAAATGCCTCACCAGGACATGATAACATTTCATCAAGACATCAAGACTAGTACAGATGATGTCATCACATTTAATAACACCTCATAAGATTCTATTTGAGAACTCTGTCAACACCTCAACTGTTCCTGATGACTGGAAATTGGCACACATAATCCCGATATTTAAAAAAAGGAATGAGGATATACAGAATTATCACCCAATTAGTCTTACTAGTGTGATAAGCAAGATTTTAGAGAGCATTATAAAGGGATATATTACGAAAGGCCAAAACTCAAGGGCCCGACACTCATAATCCTGATGCCGGGTGCTCAAAACATGGTTGCCAACATCGGGATTTTCCTCACAGCAAATTTTTTTTTATGTTTTGAGTGGCTTCACCCCCCACAACCCCAAATGCAGGGGGCTCCACCCCACCCCCATACTTAAGGATTCCAGCTCCGCCATGGGCAAAATCCCAATGTCGGGCAACCACGTTTCAGGCACCCGACGGGATTATGAGTATCGGGCAAGTGAGTTTCCAGATTTTGAATGGAAACCTTATAAAGGACAGAATATTACAGACATTAAGCGATATTGATCCACAGCAGCATGGGTTCACAAAAGGTAGGAGTTACTCTACTAATTTGTTGGTCTTTTATGAAAAGGTCAGTCACTACTTAGACAGAGACATTCGGTGTGATTTTATCTATTTAGATTTTGTGAAGGCATACAACCTGATCCCACACTAGGCTATTCTTGAAAAAAGAAACATCATAATATTGAAAAAATGTTATTAAATTGGATTGGTTAACTAATGAAAGGCAGAGTGTGGTGGTAAATGGTCACATTTCCAAGGCTGGGAGTATATTGAGCGGTGTTCCCCAGGGATCAGTCACAGGCCTGGTTCTATTCCACATCTTTATTTCAGATATGACAGTAGACCTTAGCTCATGAAGCACAAAATAAGCAGATGACACCAAGATTGGGGGCTCCTGTAATACCAGTAATGATTATCTTTGAATTCAGCAGGATGTAGAAAAGTTGGTAACATGGACTGAGACATGGGATATGACATTAAATCTGACTAAATGTAAAGTTATGCATTTAGGGAGAAAAACTAAAGGGTATAAATATATGATGAATGCACACCAACTTGAAAATACTGAATGTGAAAGAGATCTGGGAATTAATATTGGGAAATATATGGGGTCCTCCACTCAAATTATGGATGCCACACATTGGGTAAACAAAGTAATATGGTTAATACAAAGAAATATTGCTTCTAGATCATATAATGTTTTGATGCCTTTATATAGAGCATATGTAAATACACCCCCATTTAGAATACTTTCCCCAAATCTGGAACCCATACGAAGTGGGAGAAAGGAAAAGATTGGAGAAAGTGCAGTGAAGGTTCACAAAGATAGTAAAAGATCATGAGAATATGGACTATGAGGATAAGTTGCAATCCCTAAATCCTATGCCCCTTGAACCTCATTGGGTGCATGGGATTTGTTATGTATGTATGCTATCATGCAAGACCTCAAGTTAATGTATGATTTGGAAATAGAATTTAAGGACACAGTTATTGAGATAAGAGGTCACCCTTTGCAGATTAAGGGAAAGAAGTTCCGTACTGATGCTAGGAAATATTTCTTCACAAACAGAATTGTAAACTCATGGAACATGTTGATATTAACAAATAGTAAAAATGCTTTCAAATCAGATTTGGACAAATATATATTGGCTGGAGGTAAATTAGGGAATTATGCATAGGAAAGGAACATTTATGGGCTCACAGACCTGCTTGTTGCAATAGGTACCTTAGTACGGGTATGAGTATAGTCCTATCAGAGTTCTCCCCTTCCTCAACCTTCCTTTTATTTCTAATTATCCCCTTGAAACTGTCTCATGGGTTTTGTACCATAAGACAGTTGTAGCATTAATCACCTCACTGGGTAGACTGTTCCACCTATCCACTCCCCACTCATTGACGACATATTTTCAAATGTCCTTCATGAATTATGTCCCTGCTAGTTTAAGATTCTGTCCCCTGGTTGCTGTGTCAAGGCTAGAAACTTCATTTTTTAAATGGACACTTGGAATCAGTGAAACAGTTCATGCCTGGGCCATATTTATATACTTTCTCTGTATTGATATGCACTGAAATCCACAGATCACAGCTAAAACTCCTACCCCCTTCCCCCTGCTCCTGCCAACCCTCTTCCTGAACCTCTCCTTACACGTGCCTGGTTTTTGACCACCCCTTAACTCTCCCCCCCTTGACCACATTGTTCCAGTAACCTCGCTGAAGTTAATCAACCTGTTTTGACTCCTACATTCAGCACCAGCTCAGCCTCTCTTCACTCTCACACTCTGCACTTCGATTTTGCCCAGTTTGCACAGATGATTTGTATACTAATGCATTTGTCCTTCACATGCAGTGTTTTGCCATTCTGTCTGTACTGCACTCAACATATGCTCTTTGTCATCCTCATTTAACCACATCACTTGACTGGCTATATTTTGTTTGTAATTGTGCTTCTCCACTTCCACTTTCCCCAGGTTGCACCTGGAAATGAGCTTTGGCTCAGTGTGACTCTTCCAGTTACTGATTTTAAATAAATAAAATAAATTATATTATTGAATGGATCTAAACAAGTCTGGCTCCTCACTGGCTGAAATCTGGCCACATAGGGGTATGCTAATGACTAATAAAGCATGGCTAGAGGATTATGCTAAGTAAACCCAGTAATCCATACCTCCGACCATGCTACAACTTATTGTGGAAATGTTTGCTCACCCAGTCCCAAGGGTGCCCTCCCCAGACTGAAAATAAACTTCCTTGCACTTTCAAAAAACATGAAAAAATAAAACTACATACAACACAGAAAGTCTGCAGTAAATCTGCCAGAAAACCAGCCTTAAATGTGCTCCTTGGTGTTTCAGATTCACATTTTTGATGCACCCAAAACTGTATCAAGGCTGTTTACTGACACAAATACCTTCAGCTATGTATGGAATTATTATTAGAGTAATTATTTTCCTTATGTTATGTCAAGCTAAAGTTATAAATAGGATGACAGCGAGGAAATAACCTCCCACAGTTAAAGCTGTTGGCATGTGTTGTGATGGATTATATATATGTCTATCTGTCTTGGGTTACTTTATTTATATTATGGTATTTATCAATTGCTATGTACTGTACTTTCAAATTCTTTGAATGGCTCTCTGGCATGTTTTATTTTTTACTGGGATATTTTTATTACTTTTGTCCTGAACAGTTCAGTTCTGAATCTGCTGCTTTGCAAACAAATGCAGCCAAAAGCAGCATAACAACCCGTATATTTCTTTTTTTTTTTGTTATATACACATAGAAGATTGTGTATGAGCAACCATACTCAACAAGCCTGTGTCTGAATTGGGAAGTTTCTGTGATTAAAAAGCAACCATAGAGCACAACCATGGAAACCTCAAGATCCAAACACAGGCTTGTATGTGTATGGTTGCTTATACACAATCTTTTATAGTGTATGGGCAACCATAGGATTGAAAGACATCCTGTCGACTCAAACCTCAACTCAGTCCCAAGCAAGCTGGCAAACTGTAGCATTCATACTGTTTGCTGTCTATAGTCCACTTCAGGAACAAATCAACTCAGCTGACTTCTCAAAGAAACCAGGAAAACCATCCTCAGTTGACTCTACACCAAATCTCTGAAGGAATAAGAAAAGCACTCCATCAACTCAGCAATGCTATCCACTGACAGGAAAAGGTTCTTCTATATTCTGACCAGCAGTGTCTGCAGCTACAGCAGAGTTGGTATGCACTAAGGGGATCTGAAACTAATCAAACCATCCACCATCCATCAGTTTGACTGACTCAACTTTGAATCCTCAAAGCAAAGATGCAGATGAAACAGAAGGGGGATTTGCAGATATATTTTCAGAGATGGAATCACAAATCTAAAAAAGGAAAAGGATGGAATTTTAACAACAATCACCAACACACCTTCAGAAGAAGGCTGCACAGTGACTTCGGTGTTGTTGCACTGCAGCAGTGACGTCTCTACTGCAGTAGAACAACATTTTGATGTCAGTGCTGCAGTACAGCAATGCAGTTCCTGGCATGGATTTCCATGCTAAATAGCATTCTACCATACAATATAGATATGTTTGACTTCTATCAAAGAGGTTTTATGAAAATGTTATGACATTTTCATGGTTTTATGCATAAAAAACATAGATAAAAATCCCTTATCTTTTTAGAATATTGGTTCAAGAGACTGTTACTGTACTGTTACTGGAAACTTTATTTTCAGATTGCTTAATAAGTTATGCAAACTTCATGACAAATGTGTCTTTACAGGTATTTCATTATTTCATTTAAACTCACGCTGACATGTTTTTAGTTCTTGAAATCAATATAGTCTATTTCTCCATCTTTACACCTTAATATTGTTCCCCATTAAAAGTGTTCTTTTACTGACATTAACCAGCTATTTCTACAGTATGTACACACACACACACACACACACACTTGCTTTCTGTTACTCAGATGACATCCAGTCAAGGTGGTGAGAGGAAATTTGGTACTAGTCATTATCTACAGTGGACGTGGAAAGTTTGTGCACCTCTATTAATCATGCATTTGGATTACATGCAGTGGAGCAGATGCCATTATAGATCTTAAAAAGGTGATTGACCCTGAATTTCTACTCTTGCATTTGGAATTTATACTAAAACATATCAATGCAGTGGTACAGCAATGGGGGCAGTGTTAGCACTGTCCTTCACAAACTTAGCTTTATCATGGATTGAGCAAGAATTTATTTTAAATACCAAAAGTCATCATAATAACATTTTTAAATGGTATAGGTACCTGGATGATGTGATTGCTGTATGGGAAGGAACATATGCAGAAGCTCTACAGTTTACAAATTGACTGAATGACAACTCCCGGGATTTGAAGATTACATTTAACATACAGTACATGCAAATCAGATTAGTTTTTGGATTTGTTTTTAACAAGTACTGCAGATGACACTACTGAGATATATGGGTTTTGGAAGCCCACTGCAGGTTACACTTTACTTTTACCTAGCAGTGGTCATCCATGAAGAACTATTGAGAACATCCCTTATAGTCAATTTTTATGATTGTGGCATAGTTGTAGCAATATAGAAAGATAACATATAGAAGTACAAGATTTAATAATTTGTTTTTAAAATAGGGGTTACAGCCTATAACTTCTTATGAAGGCATATAAAACGGCAGAACATATTGATAGAAAGGAGGTGTTACACCCTAAGGTAAAGGATGACAATAGGGATAATTAAATAGTTTTTGTGACAGAATTTAATCATATCTTGGACACTGTAGCAGGTATAAGCTGCTTTAACTAGAAAAGCTTACAGATCAATAATATTCTTAAGACCAATTATTGGTGAGAAACTGGTAACAGCCTATAGTAGAGCAGTGGATTTGGCAGATATACTGACTAATAATAATTTCTAAAGTACAGTGCCCTTAAAGGAAAGTAAGGGAATAAAGCACTTTTTATGTTAACTTACTCGCACGCATATGCAACGTCTTGTGATAGTAACACATTTCAGAGGTGTGTCAGTGTTGTGACCAATGCAGGGGACACTTTAATGGGTGCATCCCTCAGCTGCCAATCAGTGAGCATGCTGGCGATGACAGGAAACTTCAAAGAGAGCTAAGGAGTTGAAATGAATCTGGTCCTGCAATCAGAGACAGTCTCGTTATTGCAACAGCACCTCCTTCCCTCCCTCGCAACCTTGTTGGCTTCCGCCATGTGATGAGCACTCTGTCCCTGGGCCTTGCTGTACCAGAGCAACTTGTTTGTTCACTGTGCCTTACCTGGGGAAACATTTCAATAAATAAATCAGCCCCTGTGTGCCTTTCCACATTGGTGGCTCCTGCCACGTGCCACACACTCCCTGCCAAGATGACATTGGGGTGCCCAATCTCTGAATCAGCATATATTCTCCCTCCTCACATTATGGCACACTTGGAGCCCACCCCAGTGTGTCCAGATCATTTTTTATATATTTATTTTTCTGACACTGGGACGCCCACTCCCGGTGTTGGATGCCCCTCCACCCTCCCAAGCTCACTGGCTTTGCCAATGGGGTTTCCCAATCCCCATTGGCATCATGTCCCCCATCAAACTCATAAAAAGCTAAAAAGTAAAAACATTTTTTGAACCTGTAAATTAAGAAAACTGTGCCCTGACATTTTTTTTATCGTGTTTATCCTCTTGGCCTGCCAATGATATCCACCCCCAGCAGTTGCTCCTCCCTTCTGGACCCTGAGCTCTGATTACTTAGCAATCACAGGCAATCTGGGGGGGGGCAGCATACCACCATGTGGGTGGGGATATCACAGAGTCAGCAGTCATTTTTCTCATTTTTCTTTGTCCCTGCCCACTCGTGGCTGTGAATGCACATGTGTGGAGGTGCACATGCATCATGAAGCTGTGCTACAAGTCTCCCATGGTCTGGTGTTGCTCCCCATCTTCACTGGGGGGCAGCCAAGCAGTAGGATGACATGCTCACCCACCCTGGGAGAGGAGAGCTGTTGCCAGACACTCAATGCTCTCCCTCCCTGCTGACCCTCAGCAGCCCGAGCTTGCTTTGGATTCTAGGTTGCCAGCATGGCATAAGGTGTAGTGCCCAGCATCTCAACACTCAGTGCCACTGGGCTGGCACCCAGCATTTTTTTAATCTGCAAAAAGAAAATGGTCCTTCATATTCTCCCCACTGCCCCTTCCCCATCCCCATGTTGGCTCCCTCTAAGCAACCACCTCCCCGCACCCCCATTACCCCATACTTACCTCTGGAGGTCAAGAGCAGTTATCGTCTGCCGAGTGGGACACATCTGCACTCTTCAAAGCCGACCGGCAAACTGATGAATCAAAGCTAAGTGTGTATAATGGCTGTCAATGGGAGTTTCAACCTATGTTGATATTGCAACCATTTTCAGAAATTGTGGCCCCAAAATTTCAACATGAGGGGCTTGGGATCCCACCGGTAAACATGTCACTGCCATTTTCTTACTCAATTCCAAAAGGTGATTTCACGGTCACTGCACGGTGTCACCTTTTGGGACTGACTAATGAAATGACAGTGCCACTGTTCATGAGGTCAGGTTCCCAAAAGCCCATGTTGAAAATTTGGTGAAAAAATTCCAAAAGATACATTACAAGCGAGCATTGCTCAGTTTCTATGCACACTCATAACTTCACTAATTTTTAATATTTTCACTCCAGATGTTCAACATTGCCATTTTTCCACACCTCCTTATGAACAGTACAGCTGTCATTGTTCACATCCTGCCTGAAATGTGTTTCCGCACCGGGCTGCGCAGAATGGCAGAGACACTGTGGAAAATCAACTTTCAGGACAGATTAACAAAATCATAGTACCACCGTTCATGAGGGGAGGTCCCAAAATGCCCATGTTGAAAATCTAGTGAAAAAATTGCAACAACTGATTGCGTTACGGGTCTGTGTCATGCAGTTTCTACGTACACTTGTAACTTCACCAATTTTTCATATTTTCACTCCAGATTTTCAACATTGCCATTTTTTCACATCCCCTCATGAACAGTATAGCTGTCATTTTTTACATCCTGCCCAAAATGTATTTTCACACCTATGGTATCAAATCGCACAGTTGCTGTGTGAAATTACCTTTTAGGATTGAGCAATTAAATGATAGTTCCACTGTTCATGAGATGGGGTCCCAAAAAGCCCATGTTGAAAATTTGGAGTGAAAATACAAACAAACACCAGGGGTGTTAGGGTTTCAAACTATAACACCCCACCTTGTAAAGACTGATAGATGCCGTGGCTGTGATTTGGGATCATCTCCCATAATGCTCATGGCATTCCACCCCCCACTCTGCAACCACTGACAGGCATTAAGGTGTGCCTTGTAGTCTTCAGCCCTAATGTTCACCCTATTTTCCTTTACTACACCCATCTCAGATTATTTTCTTATGGAGCAGGGTGAGTGTAAGGGCCAAGGACCCCAAGGCACACTGCAACACCTGCTGCTGTCTGCAGGGTGGGATGAGGTGGAATGGCTTAAGTATTATGGCTGATGACCCAAAGGCACACTCCCAACACCTTTCAGTCTCTGCAGGAAGTGTGGTGTTAGTTAAAAACTTCACTGCCATTCCTATTATGCTTGTTTAGCCATGGCTCTTGTTTTGCCTGTAAATACGCAGTGAGATCTAAACAATCCATTCATCCAATATCAGGCCAAAAAATGAACATTAGGAATTTCTGAGGCAGTATAGCGTAGTGGTTTAAGGCTCTGAGCTACAAATCTGGTAACAACCAGCAGACCAGACCTGGGTTTAAATCCCACAGCTTCCACTTGCATACTGTGTGACCCTGAGCAAGTCACTTAACTTCCCTGTGCTCCCAGGTTGCGCCTGCAAAAAAGCTTTCAGCTTAGTGTGTCTCACCTGGTTAAATAACTAAAACAAACAAACAACAAACTATTATGCATCTCTATAACTCCTGCACTACCAACGCCAATACCAGCAAGGCAACATTCGACATTGGCAAATGCTTCTTTAGCCGTGGCTGTTGTTTTGCCTGTAAATACGCAGTGAGATCTAAACAATCCATTCATTCAATATCAGGCGAAAAAATGAACATTAGGAATTTCTATAATTGCAAAAGCACATTTGTGATTTATGCTACTTGGTGTAGTTGTAACAAAACAAATATTGGTAAAACTGCAAGGGAAGCTTGAACCAAAATCTTTTGAGATCTATACATTAAGTTAAATATGACAGCACAGTTGGTCAACATTTTAAAGATGTACATAGAGGTGACATATCTTCATTTAGATTTCTGATATTTGATGGTATACAACCTTTTCCACAAGGTGGAGATAGGGGTAAACAATTAGGACAAATAGAATCTTGCTGGATTTATGTCGTTCGTACACGGATACCTGATTTATACCACTTCTGTAAGTCCGAAATGTAAACTGCTGTATGTCACAATCTCTATACCTTTAATTCAAATTTTTTTTAGATCCACTTTAAGGTATTCAGCACAAGTGTTAATTATATCTAAAATATCTTAGTGCTAATTTGTGTTTTTTAATGATTTGCACCCACTCTTGGTGGCATATTGCAAACTGTTTGCCAATTACTGTTTAAAAAATATATTTAAAGAAGAATTAAATAAATATTATAGACTAAAAACCTTTCTACTTGGAGACAGTGGACCCTATCCACTATGGTGCATGTTATATGCATGAAATGTGTGTATAATGTTCATGTAACTATGCAGCCCTGGACAAGCACAGGGTGCACAGAATTCACAGCCACAAGCACCTGAAGGGCACCTGTCCACAGCCCTGCCCTGGTGTGCAGCTGCATGGGGGGTGGATCACAAGGTACAGGCACATATCCAATGATATGCTCATCCTGTGTCCCATACTGGATCCACTGCTCCATGCAAGCAGAGAATTCTGGGCAGACATGGGTGTTGAGAAATCGGTATGTATGTGCAAGTGCCTGAATGGTTGCCCCCAGTTCTATCATGTTACTAGGTGAGCTGGGGCAGCATGGTGAGGGGGAGTCATGTCCCACCAATGCTGGCAGGTGTCAGTGGTGAGGGGGTGTAACAGTTATAGCAGGGTCCACCCTTGGTTAACTCATGCCCCTTGCCTGGCACTCCATGCCAACACTGCACCTTAGTGCATGGCATGGAGTGTGAGCATGCCCCTGGCACACCCCTGCACCACCTGTGCATGTAGCTGTACAGGCGGCTGTGGGATCCTGTACACACTGGGCTCACACACACTGGCTGTGAATGCTGCTGGAGATCTGCTGGAGTGCTGCAGAATGGCATTCCCACATTGGCTGCTTACACGCCTCAGATACATGGTACTTAGGCAACCCAACTGTTTTGTGACTAGGGCCCAGTATCTTTTGTATTTTCTAATACTATACCGTGGTCTCTCTCTTTTTGCTCAAAAACATTTCCTTTTTATGTTTGGGCACCTACTAATTATGACTGGTTGGCACACTAAAACAGGAGTTTGTCCTGTTGATTTTTTGGAACTTGTAGAGATAGAGAAGTTGGGGCTGCTTTATTCTTTTAGAAAAAAAAAAACTTTTTACCAGATGTTGTATTTCATTAATTTTTATCACATATTCTGGCATTTTGCTCCTAAAATGACCTTTATCAAGGGGGTTTTGTTTTTGTTTTAACAAAAGATAATACTATAAATTAGCTCCCATTCTGTAGTTATACCATATATCAAAATTATTTATAATTAAATACATGTGTTAATAGGGCAACTCTATTACTGTTCTAGCCTTGCAGTTCTGCAAATTGATCAATAAATAATTCATTACTTAATAACTCTGCAAACAGCCTAAAAAGTAACACAGATATATACAAAATTGTACTACACTAATTTTCATAAAATATCACTTCTATGCAAGATGCCACCACCATGACTTAACCATGAAATTTTAAGTACTGCTGAAATAGCCTTGTTACAGTCATCTGGACATGTTGTCCTAAAATCTAAAACGACATATATAGAAACAGATTACTACAATTTCAAATGGGCTTGAGAGGGATGGGGAGGAATCAGTATCGTAATGGCAGAGAATGCAATTTATGTTGTGCTGAGTGGTTGGGAAATTAAGGAAAAACACTTAGTTATTTGGATTTAAAAACTGCAACAGTTTAGTGCAATGTGAGCTATACATTCCAAACTGTTTCAATATTATTATTTTTAAATTTTAGGACTAGGGCCCCATTTTCACAAGGTAAGTGTTGCACAAACTGGGTGTGTGTCACACTAACCAGGAATAGAGCTGGTCATCAGGGGTGTGGCCATAATCAAAGACTGCCTATGTGTGCCACACCCCCGATGGTGCCGTGGTGCACAATGTCACGCTGCACATATGCAAATGAGGAATCCCCAATGCATATGCAGAGTGATAGTGATAGATTTCAAAAGTGTTAAACTGGTGCAAGGAGAGTGCAGTTTAATGTTTCTGAAACCCAGCCTTTAACAGTGCAGAGGGGATGGGTGCCCTGCGTCCTGATTATGCACCATCTAGGACTGGGTACTGTGGTCATCTAGAAGTCCCTCCCTAGCCCCAGTCCCCACACAAGTAAAATAAAAACAGCCCTGGTGATCCAGTGGTCCCAACCTAGCTCTGATATCCTCTGCTAGTAAAACACAAGCATCCCTGGTGGTCTAGCAGTCCCTCCCATGCCCCAATCCCAGGCTGTTTAAAATAATAGTAATCCCTGGTGGTCCAGGGTCCCTCCAATACCCCAGTCTGTTACTGCCATGCATGCCCAATGGGTTCATCTGCATGTTTGGGCCAAATATCACCCATTGGGGCCAAAGCACTAACCAGGGTGTGCCATGCTTTACCCCTATGGGTAGTCTTCAGCCAGGCACTCCAGTAGCATGGCACACAGCATGGCAAATGCTGGATGTGCACCACACTACCATGACCTGATATTTAGATGGACAGTGCAGTCAGTTCAGATTGCATTATCTGTCTAAATATGGCACCACTCTATTTTTTTCATGTGGTGACCCCGTGTATATACACTACTGGCTAGCTCTGAATATGGGGCCCTACATGTCTGGGTGACTCTATCAAGCTAAAATCACATTAGATTTGTGCAAAAACATAAGCACAGGTATGCATCTTCTTGGATAGGGGTAACAGGCTATCTCAGCAGTACTTCAAAATTGATCACTAAGTGGTGGTGTAATAGAATTCTGTAAATATCTATGTTACTTTATAGGCTTTTTTTGATCAAGTTGAAGAACAACAAGGCTAAACCAGTAATAGCATTACCCAACTAAGGCATGTATTTAATTGTAAAGCATTTTAATATGTGGTCTAACTACAGAATGGAAACTAATTTATATTATTATTTTTTTGTTAAAACAAAAAACAAATCCCCTTGAACAAGCTCATTTTAGGAGCAAAATGTCTGGGTATGTAATAAAAATTAGTGAAGCACAACAACACCTGGCAAAAGGAGTGTTTTTCTAAAGGGATACTGCAACCTCAATGTCTCTATCTCTTTGAGTTCTACAAGCACCTCAGGGAAGCTGACAACCTAACAGAGGCACCATTTCCCATAGAAAGCTTGTTTTTTGCTGTAGATTTTTTTAGCTCAGAATATTTGGCAAATAATAGTTTGCAACAATACTATGG
This sequence comes from Neoceratodus forsteri, assembly GCA_016271365.2. Lineage (NCBI taxonomy): Eukaryota > Metazoa > Chordata > Ceratodontiformes > Ceratodontidae > Neoceratodus > Neoceratodus forsteri. The sequence goes on from JADMNL010000035.1 coordinate 106,711,653, forward strand.
TATAGAACCTTAAGAGAAATAGTATTGGAAAATCCATTTTGCATATTAATTAGTTATGTAAATCATTCTGAGCATGATGGGATATATAAGAACTTCCCCTTTGCCTACACATCATACCTGATGAAGTGATACTTGGATAATGAAGCGCTTGGTGAATTTTCCTCTGCTTCTGCACTTTTGCACTCTGGATATCCATTAGCAGCACCAACTTAAACTTCACTCACTTGGAAGAGAGATTGTATCCAGCAGTCTGTTTCTGAACTGAATACGCTATAGACTTGAAATGAATTAAAGGTTACAACTGAATTTGAGCTGCTGTAAGTTTGAACTTTGGAATTTTACTTTCAATGAAAGTGAAGTTTTCATCTGCATCTTCAATGGCGTATGTGCCACAGTGTTCTTAGAATTTGTTGATGGTTTCATTGTGAGCACCCCTTGTTTTGAGTGCTGTATAGTGATTTTGTTTTCTCTTGGAAGAAAGTGGATTGTTTGCCAGTCACTGTCTCCAGCTCTGCCCTTGGACATAGATGGACTTTCTTATGGTGAGTCACTGCTGGACAGGAGGTTGTAGATACTGAGAGGGTGGGCCATGAAAGGGCAAGTTTTAGTATGCTGGAGATTCAGCGGGAGATGGGGTACCACTAGACTGCCAGGAAATACATCTTTAGCATCTGAGATTGGGTCAGGAAGGGGTTGCCATTAGATTTCCAAGGAATTATTTACATATCACTGGGGATCAAAGTAGGAGGTGGTACCACTAGACTGTGACTTCGGAGCTCAGGGCAGATGAGGGGTTTCTTCATATTATGTAGAACCACTGCTGCAGGGGAGCAGACAATCACTCACCATTGTGCATATTGTTAGGGTAGTGTTTTATATGCAGTTTATAGCACTGCCATGGCAGCCTTTTAGTGCTTCCAAATTACTCTGAATATAACACTGTGCTCTATAAGCAAAAGGGCTCCCTCATGAGGCCAGCCAGGTGACACTGAGGGTTGAGGCACTGGATACCACACCTCACGCCACACCAGTGACATGGGTTCTGGAACAGACTTGAATTATTAGGGGGTCAGCTCGGGGAGGGTAAGGATTGAGCATCCAGAGGACTGCTCTTCTTCCTCATGGAGGATGAGTTTGTGCTGTGTGCATCAGCACAGCAAGAAGAGATTTGATCCACTCCCAGGGTGCTTGGCTGCCTCTGCGGAGGTGGAGACAGATGCTGCTCCCATTGCACGGGCATGGGGGAGAAAAGAATTGGAGGAAGATACCCAGACCCAGCAGGACCCATGATTGCCCCGTTGGGCTGGAGGATGTACTCCTCATGGGTGGGGAAGGGTTGTAGCCCCTGCCAGGTCTGTGGAGGTGGTAAAATAATGTTATGAAAAAAAGAGAGCTCCTTCATTTGCATTGACACAATAGTGTTTTTAATGCGGTTGTACTATCCACTGAGTACCGTGAACTGGGGCCCTCTCAGTACCTCCCTCATTTAGACAATCTATATCCACTTATGGTCTGCACAGCTGGCTGCCTCGGTATCAGAAATGCTGATACAGAGGAAGCCAGCTGTGCAGACTGTGCAAGCTCCCCAGGAACTAGGGAGACTGAGTCACAGGTAAATTGCAGAAGGATGTTGTCTTACAGCTATATAAAGGAAAATACCTTATAAGAAACAAAGACATAAAATTAAACATAAACAGAAAATGTAGACTATACAAAAAAAACAACCTATATCCACAAATTGGTCAAAATATAAAATGTCACTAGAAAAATGTAGAAACCTAAATAAAAAAGCCAAGAAATATCTCAAAGACAAAATAGCATTATCCTCCAAAGACAACAAAAATACCTTTTTCAACTACATAAGGTCCATTAGAACCTCAAGTCCCAAAATTAGACCTCTAACTACACCTGATAAAGTTATATGTGATGAGAAAGAAATGGCCAACAAACTTAATAAATACTTCATCAGCACGTTCAGCCCAAAGGCCCTACTTCTACCATCAGTCTTGGAGTCAAATACTGCCTGCAAGCTGTTTAGTGAAGGAGAGGTATTAGATGTTGTAAGATCACTTAAATCTGACGGATCTGCCAGTCCAGATGAAATACCCCCCATTTTCATTAAGAACACAGCTTCCTATATTGTAGGTCCCTTAACATATCTTTTCAATGTTTCACTTAAAACAGGAACTACTCTTCCAATATGGAGGCATGCCAATGTAATCCCCCTATTGTATATAAAAAAGGCAACAGAGCCTTCCTGTCTAATTATCGGCCAATAAGCTTAACAGCCACCTATTGTAAGCTTATGGAGAAACTATTAAAAGGGAGAATCAGTGAGCATCTAAACAACATTGGATACATCGACATTACTCAACATGGGTTCACCAGTGGTAGGTCATGTTAAACAAATTTGTTAAACTTTTTTGTACCCGTAAGTGAGACATTAGAAAAGGGTCTGTCAGTCAATATAATATTTCTTGACTTTTCAAAGGCTTCTGACTCTGTCTTCCATCATGTCCTAATTGGATTATTGAAAATGATAGACCTACAACCCCAAATAATAAATTGGATAACTTCTTGGCTCTCTGATCACTCACAAAGAGTCTCAGTAAAGGGCTATTTTGTCCTCGTGGGGTCCAGTTACCAGTGGTGTTCCTCAGGGCTCAGTCCTGGGACCTGTCCTTTTTAACATACTAATCACTTCCATGATTCCCCTAAATAAACATTGCTGGATGACTAAGTATGCTGACAACTGTAAACTCAGAGGCATAGTGACAAATGGGGCTTCTGCTGCTCAGATTCAAAATAATATCTCTCATCTTGAGACCTGGTCAATTAAAAGTGAGTTATACTTTGATGCACAGAAATGCTAAGTTATGCACTTAGGAAAAAATAATGCCTGTCACTCCTACAAACTGAATAATATTCATCTACAAACGACTGATGATGAAAAGGATCTGGGAGTAACAGTTTCTAACAAATTTTCCTTTGAAACACATATTAGAAATACCATCAAAAAGGAGAATCAAATTTTGGGATGTATTCTGAGAAATAGTAAGAGCAGACATGAGAAAGTAATCATCCCCCTTTATTCTAGCCTGGTTTGTCCTCACCTGGAATATTGTTCAGCAGTTTGCAATCCCTTACTCATAAGAAGCAGCAAAGTAATATAAAATATACAAAGAAAAGCTACTAGAAAAGTTAGTACTATGAGGAATCTTGATTATAGCACTAGGTTGAAAAATTCACATTTTACAATTTTTTACAGTTCCACTGGAGAAGATTAATTTGTTAGGTGAAATGTTGGGACTATTTAAGTAAAATAAATTATTTGTTTCAAAGATATAGTGGTGTGATAGCTTTTGTTGCTTACGAGCATGCCAACCATTAACATTGTCACCTTTGCCATCAAGCCCCATGGCTGAGAAGCTACCTAAGTTTACTCACTCCACGGGCTCTACCTGCCCCTTTGCCCCCAATAATTGAAGAAACGGACCCAGGAACTGAAGGGATAGTGACTAGATGGATTACGGCAGACATTTCCAATAGACACTGACGTTAATGCTAAAAGTATAAGATGAGCCAGCAAGGCTGGAGCATTAGCTTGCTAATTGTCTTATAAGTAATAATGCATCACAGTAATTAATTAGCATTTATAATTTGTTGCTTACGAATAGTCTTAGTGTGTATTGATCCTGTACTAACTGATTAGAAATGTATAACCTGGTAGATTATTCCTAGGTAATTTAGCAATCCAGACACTTAGTTTTTATTTTTTATTTTCTCTTTTGTGACTTCAAGCAAATTTAAGTGTAACAGAAAAGCCTGCAATTTTCCAGACATGCTGTAGCCTCATGGCACTGTGCATAACCTCTTGAAATTCTGACATTTGTTGGGGACTTTCCACTAGTAACCGCATGAGCAGGGCCCCGTGTTTACTGCAGCAAAGTGGACCTACATTCTGCTGCAGGACCTCATACTTTCTGTGGCAGAACAATTACTGATTCTGTGGCCATTCTGCGGCAGATAAATTGTGGCTAAACAGCATACCTTCAAATGGATTAAGTCTTTGTTAACTCTTTAACTGCTTTTGTGCAACTACTCTGCTACACTGAAAGTGGAACAGCAGACCATTTAACAGTATGTATTCCTATCACAAATATTAAACTGCAATAACCCAAACCTGGGACAGCCATGGCATCAGTGCTGTCTTTTAATAAATATTCCCTCTCACCCTGAATTTGAAGGCTCAATTGCTATTCTTCTGGAAATTGGTGACCTTTGCTGTTTTCTTAGGTTGAAATCAGAGGAGGACATACACACATAGCTAAAACTACACAGAAGGCAAAACCAGCTGGATTTCTTCTGGTTTATATTTACAGTTAGCAGATATAACAAGCATTTGTCAATGCCAAATGTTGTAGCGCTGGCATTGGCAGTGGCGGAGCTAGAGACACATAGCACTTTGATTTTGTTAATGTGTCACAAAAGGTGATTTTGTACAGTGGGCACACCACTGTGCGCCACAGCTGCGGAAACACATTTTGGGCAGGCTGTGAAAAATGGCAGCTGGACTGTTGATAAGGAGTTGTGCACAAATGCCAGTGGTGAAAATGTGGCAAGAAAACATTGCAGATTGATGAAGTTACAAGGGTGCATGGAAACTGCGCAATACACGCTTGCAACACAATCATTGTATGGACTTTAGGCACCAAATTTTCGACATGAGCATTTTAGGACCTCTGCTCATGAATAGTGTCACCATCATTTCCTCAAACTGTCCTGAAAACTGATTTCACACAGTGACTGTGCAATTCTGTGCCGGATGTGCGAAAACACATTTCAGCCAGCTGTACAGTTCATAAGGAAGCATGGAAAAATGGCAATGATGAACAGCTGGAGTGAAAATATTACAAATTCACAAAGTCATGAGCATGCGTGCAAACTGCACAATGCACGCTTGTAACACAGTCATTCTTTGGACATCTGTCACCAAATTTTCGACATAGGCATTTTAGGACATTTGCTAATGAACAGTGTCACTGCCATTTTCATAATGTGTCTCAAACATGGGCTTTTCACAGCGACCCTGCTATTCTGCGTCGGAACTGCGAAAACAGATTTTGGTCAGGATGTAAAAAAATGACAGCTGTACTGTTCATTAGGAGGTGCAGAACAAGGGCACTGTTGAAAATCTGGAGTGAAAATATTATAAGTTTGCAAACTTACAAGTGTGCGTGCAAACTGCGCAATGCATGCTCGTAACACAGTCATTTTAGGGAGCATTGTCACCAAATTTTCAACACAGGCATTTTAGGACCTCTGCTCATGAACAGTGTCACTGTCATTTTCACAATGTGTCCTGAACACTGATTTCATACAGCAATCACGCTATTCTGTGCCAGAAGTGTGAAAACACATTTCGGCCAGGATGTGAAAAATGACAGCTGTACTGCTCACAAGAAGGTGTGGTAAAATGCCAATGTTGAGAATCTGGCATGAAAATATTGAGAATTTGCTAACTTATGAGCGTGCATAGCAGCTGCGCAATGCACACTTGTAAAACAGTCATTTGGGGGATTTTTCCCACCAAATTTGCAACATAGGCTTTTGGGAGCCTCCCTCATGAACACTGGCACAGTCATTTTGTCAGTAGGGCCGAAAAGTGATTCTGTGCAGTGATTGCAAAATCACCTTTCGCGATCGAATAATGCCATGATAGTGCAAAAATTCATGAGGAGGGGTCCCAAAAACCCCATGTTGAAAAGTTGGGGCCAAAATTCCCAAAAATGCCTGAGATATGCAGCAAAGTTGAAAACACCCTATTTATTCCATTATACAGCTTACCGCATTTCTTCAGCTCACGGTTGGCTTTTGAAGAGTGCAGACGGTTCCCAGTCCACCAAGATTGTCATGCCGGACTCTGAGGTAAGCATGGGGTGAGGGGGTGTGGGGAGGCACGGTGCACAGAGAGTGGGTGGGGGTGGGGGCAGGGAGACTATGACGGACTGTTTTCGTTTTACAGGTAAAAAAAAAATTAGACATCGCGGAACAGTTTTTTTGTTTTAGCATTTTGGCATGATGAAGTGGGCTCCCAGTGCACCATCTAACTGTTGGGGGGCTGGAGCTGACAGGGTATTGGGCACCCTCATCAGCACACAACATGGGGGAGATGTTATGCTGACGGGGATTGGGCACCCCAGTTGGCACACAAAGCAAGTGGGGGGGCTGAGCAGAGGGGGATTAGGCACCCCTCAGTATTTAACAATGGGGGGTTTCTTCATGCCAACAGGCAGTGGACTCCCCCATCAGCACACAGAGAAAGCGGGGGGGCCGAGCTGAGGGGGATTGGGCACCCCCTTGGCATTTAACAATGGGGGGGTGATTTATGCTGACGGGGAGTGGGTTCCCCTGTCGGCACATACAGAGGGGCAGGGGAAACCAACAGGGGGATTGGGTACCCCTGGAGTCAGCAGTTTGGTGGCCACTGTGCTGCCATGCTCATAATGTCAACGAACACCTCCAGGAAAGGTCCGCTGCATCTGACGAGCTTTGCTCGGATTGCAGCGGGCCTTTTCTTAGATGTGCTCACCACATTATGTATGCATGGTGTGGCACTGGCATGCAGGCTGATTGGGGAATGAGGGACGCACCTACTGATGCATGCCCTGCATTCGCCCAACAGCAACCGCGCCTCCAAAGCTGCACTACTCCAAGATGTTGGCTGCGCAAGCATGCCAACATAAAAAGAGACTCCAACTTGAAAGACATTTTTTTCTGATTTGATCAACATCCTTTTAGATTTTTTTTTAAACTAGAAATACCCCAGCAGCCTTGCAACAAACATGTTGAGTGCTATGTCACCTCACCCTATTCTGTAGACACTGATGTGTTTAGGTTTGTCTTGAGGTGTTTGGCTTTACATTCACCCCATTCCATGAGGACATACATTGAAATGGGTGCAGCATCAGAGAATGGAGTGAACTCTGGAGCAGAAGAGTCCAAGGTACACCTCGATGTCTGTCGCTGGGTGGAGGGTAGGGGTGGGATGGCATGAGCAGTAAAGTTGGCAATCCAAAGGCACACCCCGATGCCTGTCAGTCTGTACAGTGTGGGACATTATGGTTAGAAACTCTAACACCCAGGGGGTTTGTTAGTATTTGCACTACACATTTTCAGCATGGCTTTTTTGTGACCCCACCTCATGAAAGTATCTGGGACCCAATTTCATGAAGAGCAGCAGTGTGATTTTGTCAATGTGTCCCAAACTTTGAGTTCCAACAGTGACTGTGCCATTTTGTGCCACATGTACAAAAACACAGATCGGGCAGGATATGAAGAATGACAGCTGTACTATCCATACAGAGGTGTGAAGAGAGGGCAATGTTAAAAATCTGTAGAGGGAATAGCAAAAATGCTCGCATTTCCGAGCATATGTGGAAACTGCAACACATGCATGTAACACAGTCATTTTATGGACTTTCATCACCAAATTTTCAACATAGGCATTTTGGACCTCTGCTCATGAACAGTGTCACTGTGATTTTCTTAATGTGTTCCAAACACTGATTTCCTACAGCAAGCATGCTATTCTGTGCCAGAAGTACAAAAACACATTTTGGCCAGGATATAAAAAAATGACAGCCATACCGTTCATAAGGAGGTGTGGAAAAATGCCAATCTTGAAAATCTGGAATGAAAATATAACAAATTTGCAAAGTTATGAGCGTGCATGGAAACTGCGCAACGCACGCTCATAACACAATCATTTCATGGACTTTCATCACAAAATTTTCAACATCTGCATTTTAGGAGTTCTGCTCATGAACAGTGTCACTATGATCTTTTTAATGTGTCCCGAATACTGATTTCCCACAGTGACAGCATTATTCTGCACCAGAAGTGCGAAAACATATTTTGGCCAGGATGGGGAAAATGACAGCTCTACTGTTCTTAAGGAAGCACATAAAAATGGTAATGTTGAAAATCTGGAGTGAAAATTTTGCAAATTTGTGACGTTATGAGTGTGCATGGAAACTGTGCAACACACGCTCATAACAAAATCATTTTATGAACTTTCGTCATAACATTTTCAACATAGGTATTTTAGGACCTCTGCTCATGGACAGTGTCACTGTGATTTTCTTAATGTGTCCTGAACACTGATTTCCCACAGCGACTGTGCTATTCTGTGCTGGAAGTGCAAAAACACATTTCAGCCAGGATGTGGAAAATGACAGCTGTATTGTTCATAAGGAAGTGTAGAAGAATAGCAATGTTGAAAATCTGGAGTGAAAATATTGCAAATTCTCAAAGTTACAAATGTGCATAGCAACTGCACAATGCACGCTCATAAAACAATCATTTTTTAGATTTTTCCCACCAAATTTGCAACATAGACTTTTTGAGAGCCCATCTCATGAACACAGGAACTGTTATTTCATTACTCAGTCCAGAAAGATGATTCCATGCAGTGACCGTGAAATCACATTTTGGGACAGAATAATGCCATGACAGTGGCTGAATTCATGAGGAAGGAGCTCAATAAGTCCATGCTGAAAATTTGGTGCCATAATTTCCAAAAAAGCTAGAGATATGCACCAAAGTTGAAAAAACCCTATTTATGCCATTATACAGCTTACCTGCATTTCCTCAGTTTGCAGTCGGCTTTGAAGAGTGCAGATATGTTCCCGGTCCATTGAAGATCGTCGCGCCAGGCTCTGGAGGAAAGTATGGCATGAGAGGGGTGTGTGGGGAGGCTGGGTGCACAGAGGGTGGATGTGGGTTTGGGGAAGGAGCAGGACAGACCACGAGGGACCGTTTTATGCTTTACAGAAAAAAAAACATTGCAGGACTTTTTTTTTACAGAGGCATTAGGCACGCTGGAGTGGGCTCCCAGCATGCCACCTGAGTGGTGTTTTGGGGGGGCTGTAGCTGATGGGGGATAGGACATCCCCTTGGCACAAACCCAACATTTGGGGGAAACTTATGCCGATGGAGAGTGGGCCCCCCGTCTGCAAATTACACTGGGGGGGTGAAGCCAATGGGGATTGGGCCCCCATCATAAAAATAACTATTTTGGGGCACATGATGCTGAGGCAGATTAAATTCCTTACATTAGTAATATTGTTGTGAACATGGCTGGTGGCATGCCACTACGTTCACAAACAATATTACAATAGGCAATGTTCTGCCCAGCAATGATGGGTCACTCCCTCAGTGCAGTGGAATTGCTGATGCTGCAATGGCGAGGCAAAAATGTTTCAACATAGTGGCACTTTTGGAGACCAGTGTCATCAGCACACTGTGCCTCCATTGGAGCACCAGTGCGAAACCCCCAAATACAATGCCTTCATTGGCTGCCACACTGCCGCACCTCCACAACCCGCTTCTCTCCTAAACTGCCACATCATGTTTCTTGCGCATGCATGCAAGCAAACATAAAAATGGCAAAGTATTTCACCATAATGGTTTTGTCATACTTAAATCCATGAAAACCTATAGAGACTGAAATCCTGAAGGAATACATAGAGTGTCCAGACAGTGCTCATTCTCTTTTTCCAAAGAAATAAGGAAGTCACACTGCCAGAGCTGCTGCTGTTTGTTCCACCGAATCGTAGCATTGAACACTGGATGATAGTGAGACCTCCAGCTGAGAGGGGTATAACATTCTCTGCTTTCTTTTCATGGCCCATAGCTTGGCTTGTAGAGGCCGAAAGGTAACTCTTTCTTGCCTGACTTTAAGGGTCAAATCTGGAATCATCTGCAAGCGTCTCCCCTTCCATTCTATCTTTTCAGCATTTCTGGCAGCTTTCAAAATGTGGTCTCTATTTAGATAATTTAAAACTTTAAAAATGTTGTGGTAGGAGGTCTGGAGCAGGTTAAGGCCTTATAGATTGGTGTGCCCACTCGATTATGTATGTGGGCCCATTAAGTGAGGTGCCTGCAATGCACACATAGAGTTTCTGTATGAAAAGAATTGTATTTGTACCATCATCGCCTTCTGGCAGCCCCAAAATCACAAGGTTATTTCTTCTTGATCTGCCTTCTACATCATTAACTTTGTCGACTAGTTTTTTCACAGCTTTTTTAGGTTGATGTTGTCATTTACTAGTTTTGTAAGGTGATCTTCCGTAGAGCAGATCTGTGCCTCTGAGCCTGAGATTCGCATCACCAGTCTGGACAGGGTCATTTTCCATTCATGGAATTCAGAAATTAAGGAAAAAAACACAGACATAATCATTTGTAGGTCTTCATAGAGCTGGTCTTGAGAGGAGCCGGGAGACTGCAGCGACTTATCCAGTGTCGATGATGTGCTTCTGTGGGGCATTTTGGCTTCCAACCCAACCATGACATCTTGCTCTTCTTCTTCTCTGACAGTGCAGATTGTCTCCTGATGTGGTGCCTGGACAACATGCTCCACATTTCTAGGTGCTTGGCAGCAAACATGAGAGGTAAGATGCAATTGGGGTATTTTTAGCAGGTACGAAGTATAGAAATTTATTCAACATTAATGGAGCTGCACAAATGTGTTGCTTACTCTGCCATGGGCATCCCGTGACTCTGAAATGTCTCTGTTTTAATATAGTTTATTAATACCTCTAAAGGATCCCTTTTATAACTGTGCCTGAATAAAAGCTGAAGCTGAAGCCATCAGTTTTTTTTGGTTTTGGTTTTAGATTTATAGAACTGTTATTTAATACAACAGCAGATTAGGTACATATCGACACATGTTGATACATGGATATATTAGGATAACAGTATCTCAATTACAAGGGGGTCTGTGTTAGGTTTGGGTTTTGAATGCACGCGTACATTAGTCACTTGTTACAGAATTGCAGATATATCATGTTTAAGTTAGTATAAGTTTGATTATTCATGAGTAATATGGACTTATTGTACACAGAGTTTAAGAAAAATGTATCTGAACAATACATTGTGAAAAATTTGATTGGCACAACTGTGTGAAACAGCTGGTGAATGCTTAACTTACAGTAGGGCAGGATGTCTTCTAACCTATTTTTCACTTAACACATATATATTTTCATACTGATAAGACTTGTAACATTATTTCCTATATATTGCTTAAAGAGCTACTGATGTCTCAAAGAAAACTGTGAAAAACATAATAATTAGGTAACATTCTGCTTGTATTCCATATACAGTATATTCTAGATTTCTCCTCCACATTATTTATCACTGAGAAAGTGTGCATGAATACATGTTTGTTATCCCTTGCAGTTATTTTAAAGTTAATCTGCCTCTATAACTTACTCCCTACTTCAAGTCTTAATGCTCTGTTGTTAATCACAATCTGTTGCCATGGGAGTAACTGTGATGTCACAAGCAGTGCATTATGACCTCAGGTAGGGAGACAGTAACAGAAATAGATGAAATCTTCAGGAGCAAAAAGCCTGCTTTCATGCAAATGACCTCAGCAATAAATAATGGGGAGGAAGAATAAAGAGCTAATGTGAAATACAAGCTGAACTTTATATTAAATATTATGTTTTGTTAAACTTCTCTTGACAGTGTCAGCTGCTCTTTAAGTTTATTTTTGTTATGTTTTTAATCATTGTCATTTACTAATGCTAGCACAGACATGCATAGGGTTCTAAAATGAAGCTTCAGTTGGTTTATAGCTTGTGTCAGGGAGTGAACTTTCAAGTCAGTGCAATTTGACCTTTGGATAGATTTCTTTTGATGGAACTAATGCTGTCTTAGCAAAGCATTTTGCAGAGCTGAGGCTGTTGAGAAGTACAATTGGAGTTACCCTAAACACAAGTAGATATCTTTAAAAGTGTACAACTTAAACCTGTATTAAAGTTGTTCAGGACAACAAGACTTTTCAAATGAGCCTATTTGTTAAGCAGCACAAATTATATTGCTTAAACTATGGCCATCTGATTACCTCAATTTTCATTTTTCATAAGAGTTATGCCAAACAAATATAAATATCTCTAAAAGTATACAAGTTATGCATAACCCATCAGTATGAAAGTTGTTTGGGCAAAACAACCTTTCAAATGAGCCTATTCATTACTGCACTAATTATATTTTGTAAACTATGGCCCTCTGATTGCCTGAATTTTCATTTTTCATCACTATTTTCACCTTTCAGATGCCTATATTTAAAAAAACTCTAATGAATTCAGATTAGTGACTACCCTCATTTGAAAGGTCATTTTGTCCTGAAAAACTTTCATGTTGGTTGTATTTTGGGTAACTTGTATACTTTCTAAGATATTTTCATTTGTTTGGCATGACTCCTACTGTGTTCACTCAGAGAAAAAAAAATGAGGTTGTTTGGAAGACCATATTTTGCAAAATATAAATAATTCAGATTAGTGACTACCCTCATGAGAAATGTCTTTTTGCCCTGAACAACTTTCATGCTGGTTGTTTTTGTGCACCTTGAATCGCTTTAACGATATTTAGATTTGTTTGGAAGGTGTACACATTTGCTCTCAGAGAAAAGCAGCTTGGAGTTCTGTGTCCATTATTCTAATTAAACAGAAAGAATGGATTATTTCTTTAACTGCCGTGGAGATTTGCAGAATGGAAGGATACACTGAAAACTCCTGAAATGTGTTCCACTGAAACTTCTTTTTTTCAAGTGAAAGCAGGATGGCTGTAAATGCTCCACCTACAGCCATGACATATTCCAGTGCGAAAATGTATAATGTTTATGCTTCAGTTTCTGCTAAATTATATCTTACCATTGTCAGTATGGTATTTTGAATAATAATGTGTAGTGTTATATTAAATGTGATGAAAAAAATTGCAAAGCCCTTATGCTAAAAATGGTTAAAGGTCTATGTAATGATTAATAAACATGGACAGTATTCTCCAGAGCAGGTTTACAATTTGTGAATTTATTTTTACATTTAGGGTTTATTTATTTATTTCAGCTCAACTGAAATGGCATGTCTCATATAACTGGAAAACTAGAGCATGCAAAGTTAAATGACTTCCTCAAGGGCACACTAGGAGTGCATGACTGGCTGGATTTAAAGTTGTACTGTACTCTCCTATTTCACAGTTCTTCATCAGAGTGGCAATTGGTATAGGTACATTTTGCACTCTGCATTTTGCCTTCACTTCTACCTCTCCTGAAGTTTCTCCATCTCCATGAGATCACCCCTCCCCCTGGAGATTAATATTTAAGTTAGGGGGTTCCAGTGGGTAGCAAAATAAATGTGGTCAGTGTAGATGTTGGCAATGGTAGTGGCCATTGGTGTGGTGTAAAACAGCTACCATTGGTGCTGTTTTTTGCACAGTATTATGTCCTGTCACTGTTGTTGACATCACTGTTTATACAGCGCTGTTCTTGCCAGTGCTGTTTTTGTTGGCACTATTGAAACCTAGTGCCGACATTTGCACACCCTTCTCAAGAGTCAGGAGTCACATTAAGAACTTTCCCTCATTTGCCCCCCTTCCTCCCAGTAGTTCCCAGTCCCAATTATTTGCAGACAGTCAAGCCCCACCAGACATGACAGTTGTCACCACTGTGCCTAGGTGTTGGAGTTTGGGCACAGTTTGTAGTGGTACTCATCTGTTGCACCAGACAAGGTTGACCGTATCCCTTTCCATCATCGGACGTGTATTGCAAGGAGAAAACTGGTATATTACATTTTCTTAAAGGAAATGTAAATAATATATGCACAGCCTTAAACATTTTTTTTTAACAAAAGGTACAACTCATTAATTTTTTAGTGATGTGTGACTGGGTGTTTCTTGTGTCTGGAAGTAGTAGGACAGCAATGCTAATTCTCCATTTACAGTGGTTCCCTAATTAGGCAGCCATAGAGTACACAAGAGGAATTTGCAGAAATCAAACCCTGGTCCGCTGGATGAACCAAGCCCCTTCACAGCTCATTGCTTTACAAGGGTTAAACAAATAGGGTGACTTCCAATACTGCATGCATGGAAGCAAAAAGGATATATTTAAAACAGCTTTTTTATTAATGAGTAATATTGTATATTAATTTCCCCTCAAAATGGTCTATTTTAGAACACTGACCTGAGAAGCAGGTCTGTTTGCACAGGGGAGATTCATCCCTCACAATGCTGGTGATACAGATTTGGAAATAAACCTGGCTGGTCGGGGTTGACTGGGAGCAGGGTGGATGATCAAACATCTCAGCAGAGAGTTTGCTTCTATGGGGAGGATGGGTGGTGAGCTCCACTCCACTACTGATGTCTGGGCGACCACAGGTAGCAATGTAAGACTGGAGCTGTTTGGGGGAGGGCAGGAATGCTGCCTGACATGTGTGCCATGCACAAGCCCAGCAGTAGTGCTTCAGAAGGCTGCTCCTCACTGGCAGCTTCCTGAACGTTGGGAGAGAAACAGTGGGAAAAAGACCTGGCCACATTGGAAAAGGTTGAGTACCTCTCATAAGCCCCACACCCCTGACCTAGGAAGGGGTTTGTGGGGCACCCTATGGAGTTTAGGAGTTTGCATCTAAGCAGCTCTGTCCTGGAAAAACTCAACAAAAATGCAGAAGCCCAGTGAAAATGAGATACTGCTTCTTAGCTAAAATATCCTTGGTTAATACACTGCAAAACTGGGTTAAGGCAAAACCCCACTAAAAAGGAGATATTGCATCTCAGCTGGTCTGTTTTTGGGAAAATACATCACAAAGTGGGACCTCTTGAAAATGAAATATTTCCTCTCAGTGGGATTATCCAGGGCACATGCATTGTAAATACAAATCTGACCTACACTAATTCTATATCTCTACTCAGGTTAATGTATTAGCAGCCATTTTGTTTCTGATCACATTTTGTTTAAATGTTTACTCTAACTACAGTTTTATGTCAATTGGGAGAAGTAAGTCATATATGGTCACTAGCTGGGACTACAAGTCTTTGAGTTCTGGTTTGGACAGTTTGGTTATGGTAGCTCTTCACTGAAACATTTTTGTGTGGGGGGGGGCAGTGACTTTCTCATGAAACCCTGCATGGAGCCTTTCATAGTTTTGATGAAGTAAAGGTATTTTTTATACTTATTTAATACATACAAAGGGCATGTGATAAAGGAAGACCCTTTAAAACATGTAGGTATCAGATAGAAAAAACATGCATTTTTAAAATGGTGCCATAATGTATTTTGAAACAATCTATGTGGGGCCATAACAACAATTTTAAGATGGTTAAGCATATTTCTCTGACCTTTCAATTTCCTTGTTGGCAAGAAGACCATATAGCATTTGGTGGCTCACTCTGTTTAAAGCAATCAAAGCACAGTGCAAATAGCACTGGACACCAGGAGTGTAGCCAGGGATTTCAGATCTGCACACCAAGTGGACTCACTGCTACCACCCCACACATCGTAAGGTTGAGCTACCCCTCCCCCGGGGTGTAGCTAGATAATATACAAATGTACGCCAGGACCATGTTTGTTGCCTCATTTGGCACAATAAATACAACTTTTGTATCTCATGACAATGGTTGTTGCCATGCATGGGTAAATACAAATGCCATGCATTGTTCCCTAAGACACCCACATACCAGCCCAGAGCCTGTAAAGTTGTATTGTCCTTGGGATGCAAAGAGCGGATTAGTGACCAGTCTTTCTAGTTTTGACTCCTATAAATAAAGTTACAGAAAGGTTCAATATTTTCTTTGTTAGTTTTCCTGGAAAAAGGAAGCAGTTCAGAGCCTATTTGCTACCCCCCCCTTAAATAAAATTGCACACCATGGAGTGCTTGGAGTATGCCTGCCTACACCCATGCTGGACACAAAAATGTTAAGGAGCAGTGGAGGCAAAATGCAGAGTGTAATGTTATCTGAATGTACTGCCAGTCTGATCACAGAACTGTGAAATGGAGAGTGCAGCTTTAAATGCCGCCAGTCACATACTCTTAGTGGGACCCTGAGGAAGTCATTTAACTTTGTGTGCTCTGGTTTTCCAGCTATAGGGGACATGCCATCTCAGCTGAACTGAAATAAATAAATAAACCCTAAATGTAAAAACAAATTCACAAATTGTAAACCTACTTTATAGAATATTGTCCTTATTTTTAATCATTACATGGCCCTTTAACCATTTTTGAACATTAGGGCTTTGGCCTTTTTTTCATTACATTTAATATAACACTACATATAATCATTCAAAATATTGTACTCATAGTGGTAAGACATACGTTAGCAGGAATTGAGGCATAAGCATTATACATTTTCTCACTGGAATTTGTTTTATATATACAGTATGGTGATATTCACTTAGTACTCTGTTCCCTTGAGCAATTTGTCAACACTTTCGACTCATTCCGTTGTTTCCAAGGGTGTAGGCAGGCATACTAACTGTGCACATTTGTGTGCAGTTTTTTAGTATCTGTCCCAATTGCCATCCTTATCTGGAGGAGCTGAGTTAGTGTAGACCACTGAGAAGTTTCTGTATCTGTTTACATGTCTATTGTTTAGGTACAATGGCATGAGCATTATAGCTGATGCCCCAAAGGCACACCCCAATGCCTGTCGGTCTTTACAGGGTGGGAGTGGGGTTGGTGTCACTTCAGTACTTCACTGCCATTCCTATTATGCATCTCTGACTCCGGCACTACCAATGCCAATGCCAGAGAGACAACATTTGGCACTGACAAATGCTTGTTTTGTTTTGTATTGGTGGGCCGCAGCTGGAGACAGTGTGTCATTTTTTTTAAAATGGGGCATCAGTTGGATGAAGTGTATACAAAATGGATATTTCTGGCTACAGCACTGATTGTTTCTGCAGCCCAGTTGATCTTCAACACACGATCTTCCATTCAAGCACCCTTCCCCTTAAACAAACTAGCTTTAAAAAAAATGTTCAGCATTTAAATCATTTACTACAGTGCCTTTTACTTTTTGTATGAATCTGTAATGGGCATATGTTGGCACACAGACCACAATTTATAAGCATTTTGAATACTGTGCACAAAAGTGGGGGTTGCACACAAGTTTCATCTGTATAGAGCTTGCACAACTCCCTCACTCAAAAACATTATTGGATCCCAATGTCGTATCAAATCATAGACCTGTTTCAGTCCTTCCCTTTTTAGGGACAGTAGTTGAAAAGTTGGTAGCAGTACACTTTTTGTAAAGTTATGGCATTCATTAGCCTCTCTAGCTTGGTTTTAGGCCTCACCAAAGTGCAGAGACCATGCTCGTCAAGGTGTTTCATGTTCTATTTCTGGTGAGAGACAGTGGACTTCATTTTATCTTGGTCCTGCTGGATCTTTTCTTTATGTTTGACAAAGTCTATCATGGGGTGCTAATGGTTCACCTGAGACACTATGTAGGACTCTCAGGAATGGTGTTTTGGTGGTTTGAGTCTTTCTTTTCTTTCAGGAAACAACATGTGATGCTGGGTGGTAATGTCTTGGATAGGGCTTCACTCTACTGTGGGTTCTCAGGGTTCAATCCTGGACTCTATGCTGTTTACTACATACATGCTGCCATTGGAAGAGATCATTAGATGGTATGGGCTAGGGTTTCTCTGTTATGCACATGATGCCCAGTAATACCTGTCTTGTTCACCTGAGAGGGTTAATATGGTCTTAGTGTTTAATGTGTCTTTCTGGCCCAATCTCAGCATAGATTCTAAACCGGAGCTATTTGAATATTTGGCAGTACAGATTACTGTATTGCCAAATATTCAAAGAGCTCCAGTTAAGAATCTATGTGTGTCCGGGCTACACCAAGATCACGTATCAACTGGCAGGGTACTGGTCATCCACTGCTTATAAGAGAAATGTCCAAGAATGTCCAGGCTCCAAACCAGAGCTATTTTAAAAATGAGTTGCATATTAAGTATATAGATGCCCCCGGCTGCTCCCTGCCTGAAACGTCATCACAGGGACAGCCGCGGGTGCTTGTGGGTGTGATGGGGAGGGTTCTGCATCCTAAAATGCTGGGGCAATGAGGGTGCAGCATCAACCAGATATAATTTCAAATAAATGAGAAGCGAGTAAGTTTATTTTTAATTTTTTCTATTGCATCTGCTAATCAGGCCCCTCTTCACATGGAGGTGGGGCCCGACTGTACGTGGACATTTCCCTTTAAATCAGAACAGCAGATGGACATTGGGACGGGAAAGCTGCTGGCTCCCAAGACCATAAGGCTGCCTGATGGCAGTGGTGGGGATCTAGAGGCCACAATGAAAGCAATGCTGGAAAAGGTGTAGCAGCTTGACTAGAAGGTTGAAGGCTTCAAATTCTGAGTCTCAGTAATTGAATCCAAGGTTGCAATACAGTAATTGAACAAAAAACTTTAATTGACCTTGTCAGCAGGTCACAAGTAGTGGTGTTGGGGTCTTAAAGGAAAACAAGACATTAAGTGCACACCTTGAGTATCGTGAGAACGGAGCTAGGGTGGCAAATCATCATGCACTGGAGATCCTCGAAGAACATAGTGATTGGATCCACTTTGGTGCATGAAAACTATCTTAAAGGAGTTATTACACATGGAGACTGGCCAGTTTATTGTTAGAGTTTACAGAGGAGCTCCTCAGTTTTGCCTGAACAACCCAGACATACCTTCGACAATGTCAATCACAACAATGGATGCTCATATCCATGATGATCGGTCATTGAAGAAACTGAAATACATTGGGACTTTAACCTCGGCAGCTGGAGCTGCCATCCATTGTTTTTCTAATCTTAGTTAAATGACTCACCAGCGATGACAAAGTTTCCATTCCGTGTGAGCAGGGCTGCAAGAGCTAGGCATAATACATGCTCTACAGCTCCCCACTCAGCTCAGAATTATATATACAGGTAAAGTCTTTATCTATGGAGACCCCACAGATGCAGGCAGAACTTGGAAGAGATCTGTGAGGATTTTGAAAATAAACTAGTGGAAGAAGAAATAGAGGAGGAGGAGGAAGGAACATGAGAGACATTTGAAAACTCTTTTTATTTTACAATGGGACTGTGTTCTCTTCAAATGAGACCAACTATTATAGCTCTGTGTTCTTAACATTTTCTGAATTTAAAAATGTCGGAGGTTCCTTTTATATGGGAATTAAAAAAATCACTCTTTCTGACACTGTCAGTATTTTACTGAAGATTGCCCAACCACACATGCCTTTCTGAATATGGTGCATCAGTCTGCTTTGATACACAATGGTGATGACTGCATGGCATAGTCTGAAGAAGGGAGTCTCTGTTTCCTCCTCAGGAAACTAATTTAGGCAGCACTAGAGGATCCCGCAGAGATTAAATGTAGACAGAAGGTTAGGCAGCCCTGACGTGAAAGGGGTATATTGTCTCACTTCATTTAAAGTAGGGAGAATTGGAGGTTTTTTGGTACTATAAAGGCAAAATCAGTTTGACAGCCTCTCTGCTACAGACTGGTAGACTGATTAGTTGCATAATTTATGAATTTATTATCTTGAAAACTACAGATGTTTTCGAGGACTAACTGTTGGGCACATACCAGCACAAGTTCTTTTTTCCTTTTATTAACTTATGCTGTTCAATACAGTCAGACATAAATTATTTATGCCAGATTTGTTATTAATAGAAAAATCTGCTATAATTAGTAGGTATTGGACAGGCAGTCGTATATAATTTTTAAATGAAGGAGAGGTGGAGGGCATGAGGGAAATGTTCATGATTTATGAAAGGTATTATTTTCTCTTCTAGTCTTATAGCCTTATTTGCAGGTACATGGACTTTAGGGAATTTATGGTCCATTTGCATTACAGTGATTTGAACTGTTAATCTGATGAAACAACTACTTTTGGACTGCCACCCATGATCATGTTGCATATGACCAAACTTGGTCTTATTGGGACTATGTAATTAGGATGTCGAGAACCTTCCAGTGATATAACAGGGGAGTAAAGAGATATATACTGTATTTCTACTGTAATATTCCTCATTGTACTTTTAATCAAATATTATTGTAACCCCCCCACCAGCCCCTTATTTCACTAGTAGGCACACCTCCCATATTTGTTCTGTCTAGGGAAAAAGAGAGGGGTGGGGGTACAAAGCAAATACTAGAGAGAAACACAAAATGTGTACTATATACAAACAGACCTATACCAAAACCCAGGTCCAGAGGAGAGAACTTTTGCTAAGGGCTATGCTAGGTCTGCTGCTTCTGGACAGGGGTACCCAGTAAGTCCACACAGGAAGCAGTAACTAGATTGTCCATACCAGACTGGGATTCTAGAGTGTGGCTTTATTCTGAAACAAAGTTGGAAAACAAAAGCAAAGATGGACCTCCAAGGGTTTACACTTCATGGCACAAGGCAATGCAGAACACATCTGTAGAAAACAGAAGCTCGAACCTCCCATATAGCATAGGATCATCTGGAAATGTGGTACTAGCCATGATGAAAACACAAACATTCTTCTGGAAGTGGCACAAGGCCATTACTTAAAACAGTTCCCATATGGCATAGGAGTAACAGAAAGGTATGTGTCACCCTGGCCACGACAGAGCACACTAGGGCTCAAGACTAGCAAAACCCACATATAAGGGGTAAAGTTCTTCAGGCTTTGGCCACATGCAATGACAGAAAACAGGCACCCTTACAGAACCTGAAGTGCTGAACTCGTCACTCCAGATGGGGGAGGTCTCCCACCATTTGCTTCCTCATCCACACCCAGGCATTCTTTCAGAGTTACACCTCAACAAATACTGAACTGTGGAAATTATGCTTTCTTCAGCACATTTTAGCATCAGAGACACCACTAGGGTGTAAAGTTAAAGTTCTGAACAAAGGGCATAGTTGCATATGGGACATCCACTGTTGTCAGCAAACTTTAAAACAAGCTTCTTGAGAAAATCTCACAGAAATGGGTGAATGGATCCCTTTATCAGAGTGTCACCCTACAGAAACAAAGGCAGGTACATATCCTGGGTAACTTTCAGACAGAATCTACTCACAATTTGTACACCAAAGGCAGCTTCAAAAAGATCTAGGTTGGATCAGGGGATTGTCACTCAAATGCTCTGCAGTCCCCCTCATCCCACTGGGAATGAGGGCATCAGGAAATCCTGAAGATGGTTTCCATCACTTCAAAAGTCAGGCAGAGATATCCTCAGACTAGGGTGATAAAAACTGGCACTCTATTGCTCACTGACTTAGCTCTGGACCAAGACTAACTGAACATTTTAAAGCTCCCCACACTCACAGCAAGCTGTGGCTTATGTTGCTGCAAGAGTTCTAAATGACATCACCTCTCTGCTCTCAGCTTAGACTAAGTAAACAGAGAGGGAGCAAGTGAAAATCCCTGAAAGTAGATATTCGCCAGCTGCCTTCCCTATCTAACACAGAAAGTGTTGGGATTCTAGTAACCCCAGAGAATGGGGGGTTACACTCACCCAGAGCCAGGTAAATGACTGTCCACAGTCATTTCTCTACCTGGCACTAGACCATCCTACCATCTGTTTTACCTACAGGGAGGTAGTGCTACTTCTCCCCTACCATGTGCCAGGCACTGGCAAGCAACACTAAAGGCCCAGAGGCCAGCTGATGAAACTTCAGCCCTAATCCTATGATCTATCTATGGAAGATCAGTGGCACCAAGAAACTGCCTGAAGCATACCCTAATAGACCAGAACTGAGGCCCCTACTGCAGGTCAGAACCATAGTCTGTCTATCCCCCTAGTCCTCTATGGAAAATCTATCTGACCAAGATGCCCACAGGGGACCCTCCTCCCAAACCCAGGATATCTGCAAACAAAAACAGCAAGGAAACAATACATACAATGCCTTACATTTCCCACACTTTCCCCACTTACACCTGTGAAGAAAAATATGTTAACAGCCTGTTAACAACAACAATTCTAAAGCTCTAGGAAAAACAAGAGAGGAACTCGGATGAGCTCCTTTATCTCTTCTCTTTCAGGAACACCAGCAAGAGAAGAAAAACAAAACGCCACATTATGCATACAATACAGTGTCTAAACCTGCACCTGAACACTAGAGAATCCCAAAAAATATTTTTTAGAAAAATACAAAAGTAGAAAAATAGAAAAACAGACATTATACAACACATTTTGGGAGATGGAATGCCCTAAATGTCACACACTAGAGACAGAATGTTGTTGCCTGAGGGCAAGGTCCATAATAGAGTCTCTTCTGTGCTGGAGCCAGCTGAAGAACAGTCCTGGAACAGGGCAGGGCCTGAAAAGTACTTCAGTCCATGGGGAGAGTCTTTGAGGACAGTTCAAACAGTTTGTGATAGTCTGCCAGATATAGGGTGTGTTCTGCAAAGTCAGTTAAAGCATAGAAAAATGGGTCTTACCAGTCCCTTGAAGACTGAAACAAAGATTACTTCTCCAAGCTGAAGACTCTCTCCCACCAGGCGGCATCTTCGGATACAGCTGGATTAATGTCCTCTGGAAAACCAGGTGATTAAACAGGAAAAACAGCTGGGATTAATGTCATCTTGGAAATCAAACAATGGAACAGGAAAACAGCTGGGAAGAGGCCATCTGGAAGGCCAGGCAATGGAAATGGGAAAACATTGCTGGTCTGACTAATCTGGATGCACCTGAAGAATTCCTGGAACACCAGTAGAGCTACATCTTCCTCCTTGGATACTGCTGCTGCTGGATGACAGACACTGCATTGCCACTGCTTTGCTTCCCTCTGGGTATGTTGGGTATATTCACAGGGAGTGGTACCATTAAGGGTAATACCACTCTGGGTGAGGTGCAAAATTATGACATCATCTGGGCGTTCAAAGTTGATGTGGAATGTCTCATTCCCTGCCTTGTCCACAGTTTGCAGTATCCATAAACAAAGCTCTGCCCAATTTCCAGAATTTCAGTCTATCACTGATGGCTGTGTCTCTGACACATGCGGCTGCACCAGGATGCAAATTCTTGCTTGCTTCTTCCAATAACCAGGCTTGCCTGTTCTGTTCAATTTCCTCCCAGACACTACAAGGAAAGGTAGGAAAGGACCTCCCATATATGGCATAGGCCATCCTACATACCGGTCTCTTCTCCTTACTACTTTTCACAAGTGTACACCCCATGGTTCAGCTTGGGGGTGGTCAGTCCTGGTGAAGTCAGTGCTGCATACTTAATGAATGAAATAACTTGTCCCTGACCATCTCTGTAGACAGGGTACTGGAGGCTTCGTCTTCTCTCTCTCTGGCTCCTCCAAGACAAAAGCTTGAGGCCACTCAATGGGACCTTCAATATGAAAATACATCTCTTCATCCACCTTTTCCTCACTCAGGATCTGAGCCCAAGAGTGAGCAGTCGTCCTCTCTCCCAAGACAGTTCATTCCTCACTGGGCGTGGAGGCAGACACCTCCCAGTTCAATGTCTCTTGAAGTTCATCCTCCCCTACTAGGTTAGGACTAGGACCCTCTTTCCATGGGTCTACAGACCGTACCATCACACTGTCCATCTGGGACACAGGCATAGAAACATCTCAAGGTGTGTGCCCTTGCAATAGATCCATAATCTCTCCTTCTGTGCCACACTCTATGGGGCCTCCCTCGACAGGTTTAACCTGGTGCTGCGTGCTGCTGCTTGCAGGGTTTCCTATTTTGGTCCAAGTGGGAGCCAATCAAATACATGATATCCTCTCTGGTGCAGTACCCCTGCACATACCATACTTCCCATGGCAATCCAAACAATGGGGTAACAGAAATACATCCCTTCCTGCCCTGAGACACATAATGCATAGTCTCACCGGATAGCTAGGGATTGCTACATCTGCAGGCAACCCTTCACCATAGATAACCTCATAGTCTTCAGGTGAAGCTACCTCTGGCTGCAAGCTGCAACACTGGACTTAAGATTTGCAAGAAAGTGAGTAGTGCTCCCAACAGAGGGAGGTGAACTTTACAATTTACAATTGTGTTTGGTTTAAAGCAGATTCCTTAGGAAAGTTAATATTCTTCAGGTGGAGGATACATCTAACTGAAGGGTGAAATTAGCAACTTAGAATTATCAGAAAAGGCAGTCTTTCAATCAACAGAGGGAGGTGGAGCTTGCTTTACTTGTTACAATTGTAAAAATTTTTACTGTTTTCTGTGTTTCTGCCCTTCTGACTTGATTGGAGTTAGTGACTGACTGTTTGCATTGCAATATTTGTAATACTGTGAGTATTCACTGGGCTAAGAATTTGTCATAAGCCCTGAATTGAGAGCAGGTTACAGGCTGTGTATTGGACCCAGACAGTCCCTAGGGGTGGAAACTGTTTTTCTTTGTTTACCCAGTGCCTTATAAGGCCAAGCCAGACTGTGTCAGGAAGTGCTTACATCACAGCTACTTAACAGCCAATAGCTCTGGAAGAATCTTACAGACCTTGATAAAAGTACTAATTTTAGCAGGCTCATCAGATAACCTCATAGTCTTCAGGTAAAGCTACCTCTGGCTGCAAGCTGCAACATTGGACTTAAGATTTGCAAGAAAGTGAGTAGTGCTCACAACAGAGGAGGTGAACTTTACAATTTACAATTGTGTTTGGTCTGAAGCAGATTCCTTAGGAAAGTTAATATTCTTCAGGTGGAGGATACTTAACTGAAGGGTGAAATAAGCAACTTAGAATTATCAGAAAAGGCAGTCTTTCAATCAACAGAGGGAGGTGGAGTTTGCTTTACTTGTGTTACAAGTGTTAAGGTTTTCAGTGCAGGAAGAGTTTAAACCCACATAGGCTAAATACTGTTTTCTGTGTCTGCCCTTCTGCACAGCTGACATGTTTTGGGGATGACTGTTTTCAGAGCACAAGTCACCAGGCTCTTTTGGGGCTTGGGAGGTTTACCTGTGTCTGACTAGGATGTTTGGATTTTTCTCTGTTTGATTAGCAGGGTATTTTCTCTGTCAAATTGGTTTGAAGCAGTATTACAAGTTGTCGTGTATGGCATCTTGCTGACAGGAAGGCACTCATCGCATCAGTAGGTCAGAGCGTTTAGCTGATTGTTTCGTGAGGGCACAGTTTAGGCCCAACCCCTTCCCACCTCACCCCACCCACCCCTGGAAATAGTTCATTTATACCTGGGGTTCTTGACATCATTTCCTCAAGAGGGCAAGGTACACATCACTGTCATATCCTGTCTAGCACACTGCACTGACAATATAAGCATACACATTATATAAATACATATATTTCTATATAACACACCAATCACACACACACACAAAAAACTAAACAAGGTAGACAGTTATGTGGGGAGTAGTACAATGTAATGGCTGTGGGCAGCAGTCTTCCGGGAGTCTTTCTGAGGCTGAGATGCTGCCCTGTTTGCAGACAACTATCTGCCCTGAGGGAGGAAGTTGCTCATCTTCAGGCCACACTGGACAGTAGGAAGGGAACCTCCCCCATCCAGGGAGCACCACAGCCACCACCACTACCTCAGAGGTTGCAAGAAAGCACAGCAGTTGGACTACAGTGGGCTCAGGAGGGTAAGGGTGGTGGAACAGAGGCACACCCAGTCAGTTGTTACACTCACAATCCATACACCATTCTGGGGAGCATAGTTCCCCATGGATGCACCCAGAGGAGACTAAGGAGGGTGCAGACAACTGTCACAAGGAGGCCCTCAGGAAGGAGGCAGAGGGCACCACAGGAAAGAAAGCAGCTCCTGGTGGGGGACTCCAATTATTAGGGGATAGAACTGGGGAGCAGGGAAACTAAAGTAGGTGCCTGCCTGGTGCCATGGCTTGGAGGGACAGGAAGTGCATCCTTAGGGTCACGAGAACAGTTGCACAGGAGTCTGAGCTGGACATCATTGTCCACCTAGGGACAAATGACTTGGCTCATCATGAGATTAGAGCAGTGCAAAAGGACTTTGTAGAGTTGGGGAGGGCTTAAGACAAGTAGCACACACAGTATCCTTCTCAGAGGTGCTGCCTGTCAGTGGCATGAGTGAGGCGAGGGTACTTTGCACCATGCAGTTTAACAAATGGTTAAAAATGGTGTGGAGCACAGGGTTTGGCTTCATTGGGACTGGGGTTCCACCTGAGGACACCAGCCTATACTGGCAGGATGGTCTGCATCTGTCCAGGAAGGGAACAAGTCTTTTGGCAATCGGTTTAAATGCTTCATTGGCAAGCCTTTAAACTAGTCAAGGGGAGGCACTGATAAGCAGAAGGAAAATCCCAGCCTCCCTACAAAACAGGGTACTAAATGAGAAAAGACCAAGTAGAAAGGTCAGCGGGGTTGCGCTACAGAAGGTAAAGCCATCAAAAATGGAGAGCAATGAGTACCAATGCCCATAGTCTGGGTAACAAGCTTCTGAATTAGTGGCCTTGATGGAGGAGGAAGATCTGGATATTGTGCAGTCACAGAAACATGGTACACACAGAACCATGACTGGGATGTAAACATACCAGGATACACTATCTACAGGAGGGACAGGAGGGTAAAAGAGGAGGAGGAGTAGCTTCACATAAGAGAAGAAATCAAAGCAACAGAACAAAAGGTAAACAGGGAGGAGAAGAAGCACTGTGGGTCAATTTGAGGCAGGCAATGGCACCACAATCCGCACAGGGGTTAGAGATAGACCCCTCTCAGGGGAGGAAATGGACAAGGAAATGATAGAAAGTATACTTAGAATGGCAGATAAAGGGGAGATATTGCTGATGGGTGATCTGAATATGCCAGATGTTAACTGGTGTGCAGTTGCAGCAGCCACTTCTAAGAGTGGGGTTATTCTGGATGCCCTACAGGGGGCATGCCTTAGACAACTAGTATTGGAGCCCACTCGAGAGGGAGCAATCTTAGACCTGGTTCTCTCAAATGGAGATGAAGAGAGGATCACAGATGTAGAAGTGGGTAGCCATCTGGGAACTAGCACCATCGAACAGTATGGTTCACAATAAACACAGCAATAAGGTCAAGCCACACAAACACAAAGGTACTGGATTTTAGGAGGGCTGACTTGCTAAAATGGGTGAGTGCCTAAGGAATGCACTAGCAAATGGGCAGGAAGGAGGGTGGAAGAACAATGGGAATAATAAAACTGCCATCACAGAGGTAACAAGCCTTGTGTAAAGCAAATAAACAAAATGAAACAAGTAAGAAATCACTATGGTTCTCAAAGGAATGCAGTGAAGGTTCAAGAGAAAAAGAAAGCATCAGGAAGTACAAGGAATCACAGAAGGAACAGGACAGAGAACTGTATCAGTTAAAGCAAAGGAAGATGGAAAGGCAGTCAGAACAGCAAAGGCCCAAACCGAGGAAAAGATAGCCAACTCAGTTAAGAAGGGGATAAAACCTTTAATAGGTACATCAGGGAGCAAGGAAGACCAGGGAGGGATAGTGAGGCTTAATAAAGGGAGGGAGGGTGGCAGAGGTGACTGTGAAAAGGCAGAGATACTAAACAAATATTTTTGCTCAGTATTTATAAAGGAAGAGGGGGAGGTACCTAAAACAAACAGTAGAAACACTCTGGATACAGAAGTTGATATCATCCCATTTACAGAAGAAAGAGTTCTGAAAGAGCTCTTAAAACTGAAGGTGGACAAAGCAATGGGGCCTGATGGAATTCATCCCAGAATTCTAAAAGAACTAAGGATAGAACTAGTGACACCACTGACTACCCTCTTTAACAAATCATGGGAGGATGGGGTGGTACCTGAGGACTGGAGGAGGGCAGATGTGATTCCCTTCACGAAAGTGGGAGCAAGGCAGAAGCAGGAAACTACAGACCTGTTAGTTTAACCTCAGTGGTAGGAAAATGATGGAATCACTTGAAGGAAAGAATTGTTGCCTATCTAGAGGCCAGAGGGCACAGGACCCAAGGCAGCATGGATTCACAGCGGAAGGTCATGCCAGACAAATCTGATAGATTTCTTTGACTGGGTGACCAACGAGTAGATCTGGGAGGGCTGTGACATGGCCTACCTAGACTTTAGCAAGGCATTTGACACATTCCCACACAAAAGATTAATATACAAGTTGGCCAGCCTGGGAGTGGGTCCCAAGAAGACAGCCTGGGTAAAGAATTGGCTGGAGAATAGGACACAGAGAGTAATAGTAAATGGAGTCCACTCTGAAAAAGGGGGTTAGCAGTGGGTACCACAGGGTTCAGTATTAGATCGGTCCTCTTCAATGTCTTTATAAGTACATTGCAGAGGGACTGGAAGGAAAAGTATGTCTCTTTGCAGATGACACAAAGATCTGCAACAGAGTTGATGCACAAGGTGGGTGGAAAGGATGAGAAGGGACTTGGCAAGGTTAGAGGAATGGTCAAATGTATGGCAGCTTAGATTCAATGCTAAGAAATGCAAGGTAATGCACCTGGGAAACAAAAACCCAGGGGAAGAGTACACAATGGGGGTGAGATACTAACAACAACAAAAATGGAAAGGGACCTGGGGGTAGTCATATCAGATGACCTAAAGGTGGGCAAGCAATGTGAGAGGGCAGCAAGGAGGGTTGGGGGATACTGGGATGCATAGGGAGAGGCATCACCAGCAGAAAACAAGAAGTTATTATCCCTCTGTACAGACAGCTGGTGAGACCACATCTGGAGTACTGCGTGCAGTTCTGGAGACCCAATCTCTGCAAAGACATAGACAGGATGGAAGCTGTCCAGAGGAGGGCAACTAAAATGGTGCAGGGTCTGCACCGGAAGACATATGAAGTGAGACTTAAGGAGCTTAATATGTATAGCCTCGAGGAAAGGAGGGAGAGGGGGGACATGATAGAAACTTTCAAGTACCTCAAGGGAATCAACAAAGTCCAAGAGGGTAGCATCTTTCAAAAAGAGAGGTGTGTAAGAAAAAGGCACAATTTGAAGATAGAAGGGGGGCGGCCAGAGGTAATTTAAGGAAGTATTTTTCTACAGAGAGGTTGTGGATGCATGGAACAGCCTTCCAGAGGAGGTTGTGGAGTCAAAACAGTGGTGGAATTCAAGCATGCATGGGACAGTCATAAGGTAATTCTAGGGGGTTGGGGTAGGAAGAAGTAGGCTGCTGGTTAACTAGGATCTGCAGCTTATCCATCAGGTAGGGAAATGGGCAGACTGGTTGGTCCAAGTGGTCCTTATCTGCCGTCAAATTCTATGTTTCTGTGTTTAAAGTTCTCTCTATTTCTCTTAGTGTGGCCACCTCTTCTGCTATCATAGCCCTAGCATGATCTGGGTAGCGAGAAGTTCCCGAATCCATGTCTGCAATTAAAACACATAAAAAGTTTGTTGTTACTATTTATTTACTAGTCTCAGTACTGTCTCAAAAAATGGCTCCCTGCTGCTGTGTTTACATTGCTAACCCCATCCTGCAATGGCAGAGGTAGCTCTCCTCATGCATCAAATCTGTTTCTGAATCAAAAACTGCACATCCAACCTTTTCTGCTACTGATTTTGCTCAAACTGTATCGATTGCACTGCTTGTATGTCTCTCAGCACATTCATATGATTTTACAGGACTATGCAATTAGCACATGAATTAGACTATTTATACATGTTGAAAGTCACTTACAAGCCACAGTATTTCTTTTTCACATGATTGCCTGTTTGCTGCAGCATAATACAACTCACAGTCTCTCACTTATTTAAGAACATTTTTTTTGTTGCTGAACCCATCATAAATGCTTAGTCTATGCTCAGAATTTTGTTTGTTGCATTTGCTGTTTTACAACTCACAGTCCTCTTTGCAAAACAGTCTCACTGCTTGCACACAGATTCAGCTGGCTTGAAACTCACAACACAGTATGATGCACAGTTGTTTGAACTGTACTCACTGAAATCAGTAGCTGGCCTGGTGCCGATCCTGGAAGGTCTCTGGGGTGAAACGGGCTGGCAGTTCCACTGATTGTTTCCACAAATGCCACACTCACTTTCCAGTCAATCGGATAATCAGTTGAGCCCAAATTTGAACAAATGTCTGTTTTTCACAGATCAGAATGTTCACAAGCCCCTTGATGGTTGATTCTGGTCTGACCAGCTCTCACGCCACTCTTTATCTCCTTCTCAAACACTTGGCTGCACTCTGAAGCTGGCTAGGGTGCAGGACTGATTGCAGTCACACCAATCACTCAATGCCATGCAAATGAGCCTCTCTCTCTCACACGCTCTTCATTCATGACAACTGTTGAGCAGGGCATATTTAAACTGCAAACTGTAACTTTTTTTCTCAGCTGCAATTTCAAGGTGGGAGTGCTGTTTTTGACTATTTTCTCAAACAGAACTTGTCAATTTCTTTAGTGACTCCCCCAATTTGCACACAAAGCGCATGAAACAGTCAGGGCACAGTTCTCTCTCTGTTTCCTAAAGTCCACATTACTTTGGCAATTAAGACTTGAGATTAAAAGTTCTGTAAACATTCTGGATGCAGAGACAAGGACCTACACTTTCTGGCTTTACAGTCCATTGTTAGTTGGCACAATCACACAGCAACACTGTAATAGCAAGCACGTAGCAGCACATATGGATGGCACTTTCCTATGCAGATCCTTTTGTGCAAAGCTTCCTTTCCTGTTTTGGGATACCAAACAGCCAGTCAGACAAAATGCTAGCCATATCCCTAAGCAACAATCTCCTTTTCTCTTCTTAAATTCAAACAGTACCCTGGATGAGCCCCCATTTTTGTAACCCCCCCCCACCGGCCCCTTACTTAGCTAGTGGGCACACCTCCCATACTGTTTCTGTCTAGGAAAAAAGAGAGGGGTTTGGGTACAAAGCAAATACTAGAGAGAGAGACACACAAAATGTGTACTAGACACAAACAGACCTATACCAAAACTCAGGTCCTGAGGAGAGAACTTTTGCTGAGGGCTATGCTAGGTTTGCTACTTCTGGACAGGGGTACCCAGTAAATCCACACAGGAAGCAATAACTAGATTGTCTATACTAGGCTGGGATTCTAGAGTGTGGCTTTATTCTGAAACAAAGTTGGAACACAAAAGCAAAGATGGACCCCCCATGGGTTTACACTTCATGGCACAAGGCAATGCAGAACACATCTGTAGAAAACAGAAACTTGAACCTCCCATATAGCATAGGATTAAACACTGGAAATGTGGTACTAGCCATGGTGAAAACACAAAATTCTCCTGAAAGTGGCACTAGGCCTTTACTTAAAATAGTTCCCATGTGGCATAGGAGTAACAGAAAGGTATGTGGCACAATGGCCACAACGGAGCACACTAGGGCGCAAGACTAGCAAAACCCACATATAAGGGGTAAACTTCTTTAGGCATTGGCTACTTGCACTGACAGAAAACAGGCACCCTTACAGAACCCGAAGTGCTGAACTGGACACTCCAGATGGGTGGTCTCCCACCTTTTTCTTTCTCATCCCTACCAAGCCATTCCTTCAGAGTTATACCTCAACAAATACAGAACTGTGGAAATTGTGCTTTCTTCAAATGTTCAGCACATTTTTGTATCAGAGACACCACTGGGGTATAAAGTTAAAGTTCTGAACAAAGGGCATAGTCACATATTGGACATCCACTGTTATCAGCAACCTTTAAAACAAACTTCTTGAAAAAATCTTACAGAAATGGGTGAATGAGTCCCTTTATCAGAGTGTCACCCCACAGAAACAAAGGCAGATACATATCCTGGGTAACTTTCAGACAGAATCTACTCACAGTTTGTACACCAAAGGCAGCTTCAAAAAGATCTAGGTCAGATGAGGGGATTGCCACTCAAATCCTCTGCAGTCCCCCTCCTCCTACTAGGAATGAGGGCATCAGGAAATCCTGAAGATGATTTCCATTACTTCACAAGTCAGGCAAAGATGTCCTCAGACTAGGATGATAAAAACAGGCACTCCAAAGCTGACTGTCTGAGTTCTGGACCAAGACTAACTGAACATTCTAAAGCTCTTCACACTCACAGCAAGCTGTGGCTTATAGAAAGATAGAAACATAAACTTTAATGGCAGATAAGGACCGCTTGGCCCACCTAGTCTGCTCATTTCCCTACGTACAGGATAAGCTGCAGATCCTATTTAACCAACAGCTTATTTCTTCCTACTCCCCACAAAAATTTTCATATGTCTGTCCCATGCATTCTTGAATTCTCCCACAGTTTTAGACCCCACAACCTCCTCAGGAAGACTGTTTCATGCGTCCACCACCTTCTCTGTGAAAAAATACTTCCTCACATTTCCCCTGAGCTGTCCCCCGTCTATCTTCAAATTGTGTTCCCTTGTTCTTGTACATCTCTTTTTCTGAAAGATGCTACCCTCTTGGACTTTGTCATAATAATAAGTTTATTTATAAAGTGCCTTTCAGTTATCAAGGTGCTATACAGAATAAAACAATACAAATCAAACATTAAAATTCAATATAAAACACAGATAAAACTGCATTATAATCAACAATTTCAGTGCAATCAAAGCTCCAAAAAGGCTATTTGGAAAAAATGGGTTTTTAAACCCCTCTTAAATTCGTCCATGGAGGTGCAGTCCCATAACCGGAATGGTAGAGAATTCCAAAGAGTGGGTGCAGCATAGGAAAATGCTCTACAACCTGATGATTTAAAACTCACTCTTGGAATCTCTAGCAACCCCTCATCGGGTGAGCAAAGTGATTGGCTGGGGTAGTAGGGAACTAGGAGTTCTTTCAGATAGTCCGGACCCTGATCATGCAGGGCTTTGAAAGTCAGTAAACTACTTTAAAGGTGATCCGCCACCGTATAGGTAGCCAGTGCAGTTCGCGCAGTACCGGGGTAATATGACAGGACCTAGTTGTTCCAGTCAAAACCCAGGCTGCTGCATTCTGCACTAGCTGTAGGCAGTGGATTTCAACCCCAGAAAGCCCAAAGTACAGGGAGTTGCAGTAGTCCAAACATGAGGATACAAAGGCGTGGACCAACGTTGGTAACATGTCAGACAGAACAAGGTGCTTAACTCTGGCGATATTCCTAAGATGGTAGAAGGAAGTCTTGATGACTGCTGACACTTGTGACTGCAGTGTCAGCCTGTCATCCAAGATGACCCCCAGGTCATGCACCCGTTCAGAGGCCGGGAGTGAAACACCCCCAAGAAAAATTCCTGAGGGCGCACCAACCGATGACCCCTCTATCTGATGACCCAGGGCCACCACCAAAACCTCTGTCTTTTCTGAGTTCAACATCAGCCAACTAAAGTCCATCCAGTTCTGGATTTCTTTCAGACAGTTGTTAAACACCGAGAGAGCTCCATCCTGCTCAGGTGCAAAAGACAGGTATAGCTGGGTATCATCTGCAGAGCAGTGAAACCTCAGCTCACACCATCTTATAATGTCTCCGAGGGGCAGCATATACACCGTGAATAACATGGGAGACAGCACTGAACCCTGAGGCACCCCACACAACAAAGGAGTTGGGCTTGAGGAAAAAAACCCAGACACAACTCTTTGTGATCTCTCAGTGAGGAATGAGGTGAACCATTGAAGGATGATTCCCGATATTCCACAAATCTGCCTCAGGAGTGCTATCAACACCAAGTGATCCATGGTATCAAAGGCTGATGAGAGATCAAGAAGAACCAGACTAGAACATCTCTTCTGATCTTTTGCCCTCAGAAGATCATTAAGCACCCGAACCAGCGCAGTCTTAGTGCTATGTCTTTTACGGAAACTGGATTGGAAGGATTTGTAGATGTCATGGATGGTTAAATGGTCTTCCAATTGGGCCACCACTACCTTCTCAATCACTTTCCCAATCAAGGGTAGGTTTGAGATAGGTCTGTACTTTGTGAAACAGTCCAGGTCCAAGGTAGCTTTCTTCAAGTGAGGTGTCACCACCGCCTCTTTCAAGAAGCTAGGAAACTCACCCGACTCCCAGGAGCACCAGACTATTCATACAAGGATTGGACTGATGATATCACTACAACCCAACAATAGGGAGGTTGGTCCAGGATCCAAACTACAGCTTGTAGGGCGTACACTATGGATAATCCTCATGACATCCACGAAATCAGGTCGACTAAAAGAACTCCAAGAAAATTGAGGTACTGTGAACTCATATTGTTCAACAGCATCCCCCTTAGAGTTTGCTGGATGCAGAGCCGCCCTGATGTTGGCAATCTTATTTGTGAAGAAAAGAACAAGCTCCTCGCACTCTAACTGCGAAAAGGCTTTCCGAACTTACAGACAGGCTGGGTTGCACAGTCTGTCTACAGTTCAAAAAAGCTGAACTGGTCAGTTCCTAGCAACTGCAATCTCCCATGACAGAAATTCTGCCTTCTTATGGGTGATTGCAGATTGATAGATGGAATAATGGTTCATCAGTCTAAGGTGGTCAACATCAAGGGTGGACCTGCACCAGCAACGATCCAACCTTCGGCCCTGTCTCCACATCTCCCTCAACATGTCATAAAACCAAGGGGACTTGGGGCAAAGGGATAAGGGGGGGTACATGAACAGGAGCAATAGAATCCAGAGCCACCATAGCAGACTTATTATAGGCCGGCACCAGGGTCTCGGGACTACTGCTCGACAACACAGGGGACAAGAGGTCAAGGACCGTTGCAAAGCCTTGAGGAGTAATATCCCATAAAGGGTGGTACCTAACCATCTCCACAGGGGTTGGCCTTCTCAGAGGGGTGCAAAAACTGAACCTCGCGGTGTAGTGGTATGACCATGCGATTGGTTCCACCCTAAATTGGAAGTATCAATTGCTAGGAGAAAGACTAAGTTCAGAGAGTGCCTATATTTATGGGTAGCAGTGGAAACCACCTGCGTAAGGCCCAAAGAAGTCATTATTTGGAGGAAGTGACTACCAAATTGCGAGAGTTCATTGTCGACCCAGGCGTTAAATTCACCCAGAACCATGAATCTGTGTGACTCAAACGACATGTCGACGATGAAGTTTGCCATTTCCTGTAAGAAACATTTCTTATCCCTGGGTGGATGGTAGATGAGTACGATTCGAACACTTACACCTGCTACCACTGTACACTCAAATGACTCAGTCTCCCCCACTACCACACTCGTGAGCCCCAGTTCAGTCTTGAAACAGACTGCAACCTCCCACCGCTGTGGTCCAATCTCAGGCGGTGTATCACCGAGTACCCAGCCAGAGTTATGGCTTCCAATGTGGGGCCTGGATTTTCATCCAGCCAGGTCTTGGTGCTGCAAGCCAAGTCCACAGAACCAACAAGATCAGCAATAATGCCAATCTTGTTTCTAATGGACGTAGCACTGCATAACACCGCTCAAGTTGGATGAACCTTGGAGGCTGTCAAGCCCATCTGCCTACTAAATTCCGTAGTGCCCTTGGGTATGGGCACCAGGCGTGGTAAACCATGATCTGGGTTCCATTTCACCCCAGGGTGCCTTCTGGATCTAACTACCCCAATACGATAACCGCCCTTGTCCATCCTTCCTTGTTTGCAACCCCCCCACCATCTTCCCTCTCCTATGGACAATTCCCAGTGCTCTACAGCATTGATAGGTATCATATTGGAGAGGGAAAGAATAAAAAGGGTGGAGGGTGTGAAGAGAGGAGGATGAATAGCGTACCACTGTGGGGACAGAGGGCCGACACATGCCACTGCAGAACAATTAAAACAAAAACAATACACCTACCAAAATAGTTACATTAAAAATAAATAAATAAATAAATAAATAAATAACCCACCCTAAAATAACTTTAAACAAACAAATAATTCCAAAACTTAAACAAAATAAATTAGAAAAAACCCAACCCCACCGCCAAAGAAAATCAAGTCTAAACCCAGTGAGAGGACTCCCAAATAAAAAAATATAAATATAAATGTAAATACCAGGGTTCTCTCACCACCCCAACTTAAATCAAAACAAAAATTAAATAAAATATTTTTTTTTTACGTCCCCAAGCTCTCTCACAACCGGAGGAGGAGGAGAAAATATTTTAGCACTCTCACTGCAAAAATATATTTTTCTCAATCATAAAAATATTTCAAACTTACAGTATAAAAAATAACACATCACTTACCCTCCCCCAGTCCTCTCACGACCAGGGAAAGGAGAAAAACAGTAAAATAATAAAATAAATGGACCCGAGATCCTCTCACCACCTCGCTGTCCAAATCAACTTATAGCAAATTAGAAAAGTAGGAAGTCCTCAGTTCGCTAGGCAGAGAGTCAATTTTGTTTGTAGGTATGCAAAGATCCAATGCATCAAAATCAGAGCAAACACACAGCAGACCAGTTATCCACAGGACTCAGGAAATATCCAGGGCTCAGGACAATCAGATCCCTCTCATATCCACCATAAAACAAGGCCCCTCACTCCCAACTGGGCAAGCACCACAGAAAATAATGTGGCCTAATACAATACCCAGGGCAAGCCACGTTAGTAGCTCAACCTGGGAGTCTAGGGGGCAGAGAACATCAGACAATTCCTTGACCACAAATCCTAATACCCTCTTCAGACCGCAAATTAAGTTAGGATCCCAGTGGGAGATCGTGTCTCAGACCAATTCAAAGGCCTTATGCACACCAGGGAATCCAAGATTAATGAATAGATCCCCCTTACTCCTTCTTCCAGGGTCTCACAATTTCCAGAGCACTGATCCTGAGCACACACCAGAAAGGCCAGTCATTTATCCCAATACCCCAGGGAATCCTTCAGCAAGCGGCATCCACAGTATTCCAATTGAGGGACCGAAATTCCCACAATCTATTCCACTCCAATCACTTTTCTCTGTCCCGATGGATCCTATAGCAGACGAGGGGCAAGATCTTCAACCAAAACCCCCTTAAACTCCACACCCACACACATACAATTTAGGCAGCAAAACCTAGTAGCAAATGACTTCCCGCAGCACCTCCATCACAGGACTAAAAATCCCACAGTCTCCTCCACACCTGATGCGGTAACCAGTTCGACCAATAGGCCACCTGGATGCCAAGCACTACAAGTGCTTCCCTCCACCCCGATAAATCCTATAATGGGCGAGGGACACAATCCCCAGTCTCAGGGCCAGAAAAACTCCTCAGTCCACTCCGCGCCTGCACAATATACACTCGGGCAGCAGAGCACAGATTGCCAAAACAATCAGTAATTAAATCAAATAATTCCCTTCGTCCTGGATGTCCTGGACTCCTCAGTAGATAAGAACTCCACCGATCCACTAATTTTCTGAAAAACACCAAAAATATAACACAATAAACAACAAAATAAGCATTTAAATGAAATAAACATTAAAGCAAATAAACATTAATAACAACAGACTTAAAACCTCCCAACACAGTAGCATGCTCAGCCCAGCGGCCATCTTTTTTATACCCCAGGGAATCCTTCAGCAAGCGGCATCCACAGTATTCCAATTGAGGGATCGAAAATCCCACAGTCTATTCCACTCCAATCACTTCTCTCTGTCCTGTTGGATCCTATAGTGGGCGGGGGGGGGCAAGATCTTCAGCCAAAACCCCCTCAAACTACTCCACGCCCACTGATTCCACTCAGGTACTTAAATGTTGATTCCACTCAGGTACTTAAATGTTTCTGTCATGTCCCCCCCATCTCCCTCCTTTCATCAAAGGTATTCATATTAAGCTCCTTTAGTCTCTCTTTGTATGGCTTCTCTTGCAGACCCTGCACCATTTTAGTTGCCCTCCTCTGGACTGCTTCCATCCTGTCTATGTCCTTGCGGAGATGGGGTCTCCAGAACTGGATGGAGTACTCCAGATGGGGTCTCACCAACTATCTGTACAGAGGGATAACAACTTCCTGTTTTCTGCCGGTGATTCCTCTCCCTATACATCCCAGTATTCCCCAGCCCTCCCTACTGCCATCTCACATTGCTTGCTAACCTTAAGGTCATCTGATATGATTACCCCCCCCGGTCCCTCTCCATTTTTGTTGTTGTTACTACCTCCCCCCATTGTGTAATCTTCCCCTGGGTTTTTGTTTCCCAGGTGCATTATTTTGCACTTCTTTACATTGAATCCAAGCTGCCATACTTCTGACCATTCCTCCAGCCTTGCCAAGTCCATTCTCATTCTTTCCACACATCAATGTTGCTGTGAGAGTTCAAAATGACATCACCTCTCTGCTTTCAGCTGAGACCAAGTAAACAGAGAGGGAGCAGGTGAAAATTCATGTAACTAGATATTCACCCATTGCCTTCCCTACCTAACACTGACACTGATGGGATTCTAGTAACCTCAGGGAAGTGGGGGGTTACATTATACTATAGATGTAGATAGATACTTCTGCTGTACCATTCCTCATTGTACTTTTGTACTCTGAATGAAGTATTATACAATGTATGTTAACTTGTATAAAATGAATAAAGTTGTAAAAAATAAAAAGAAACATCTCCTGGATCGAACCCTAGCTTGTGTCAGCAGACTTGCTAACACTGGAACACTGGATCATACTTTAAATGCATCATGGCTGGATTACTGAAATCCCTTTACACAGGGTTATCTGAGGGACTGGTGCACTACATGCAGCTAGTTGACATAAAGTTGGAAGGGGTAGACTAATGGGTAGTGTGAAGAAGTATTTCTTAACAGAAGGGGAGGTGGATGCATGGAATAGACTCCCAACAGAGGTGGTGGGGGCAAAAACAGTGAGAAAATTCAAGCATGCATGGTACAGGCATAGAGGAACCCTAGCAATAGGAAGGAGGAGGTAAGCTGGAGATCAAGTAGGGTCTTCAGCTTTTATGGTAGGCATGGAAAATGGGCAGACTAGAGGAGTCTAGTGATCCTTATCTGCCATCAGTTTCTATGTTTCTAATTTCTACTTTTAGTTCATAATGTGATTGCCTGGCTTAATGCTGGGGCTTCTCACTCTGAGTATATCACACTGGTGCTATGTGATCTGCATTACCTTCCCACTCAGCTCTGCAAGAATTTTAAGAAATGTTAATTTACAAAGTCCTGCACAATTAGGGACCAAGCTACATACAAGACTTCTTGAACAAATGTGCTCCAATCCATCCTCTTCATGAACCCAAGGCTGGCTTCTTAAGCATTTCTCATTTCCATTTGAAATCTTTTGGGGGACAGATCTTTTGGAGTTGTAGCTCCTGTGCTTTGGAAAACTCTGCCACCAAACATACGAGGGTCCTCCCTAGTTCAATATTTTCAAAGCACTCCTGAAAACCCACCTAGTTAACCTATGCTATGGGTATGGTTAATGTTAAAACTGTTTTAAGTTTATGCATTATTTCTGTATTCCCATAATATAGTAGTTATTTCTCTGTTTGATGTACTATGCACGATGCTCAGAGCATCTGTGATTGGGTGTCATTATAATAAATTTGCCTTGCCTTGATCACCTGCTGGGTCACTCCACTGTATGCAAGATGACGTATATCAAAACCACGCAACATGCACCGTGTGGATCAGAATAGCGACAGGGTGCAAAACCACTAAACAATCTATGCATGCTTGTGCACTCTGTCACTGTTCTCTGCAGAGGATAAGACCTCTTCTGGGAGAAGGGTCTGCTGAGCAGCTGCCATGGCTTGACATGATGAGCCACAGGGAGCAATGGAGGTGGTACATCTGCGGACGGGGTATCGAATCCCAGACACATGGACTTTTTCCTTTTTTCACACTTTGTGCAATGTAAGGGTATGCCCCTTCCCAGAGTTGATTATTTTAGTTAGGGTGGTTGGGGGCACAGACCCTACAAGGCGGGGTAGAGCCCCCCATAAAACATAAAGAAATGCAGCTGGCAATATATCTCGCTGTATTGACAGCGCAGTATAGTGCTACAGCATTCTGTCTTGTGACATTATGACACCGTGTCCCTTGATCATATCCTGAACTTCCTTCTTTACTCATGCCCAGAAAAAAGTAATGCTGATAACTCAAAAATGTGTACAGGAAACTGCCTTAAAGAATACACCACTAAAATGCTGAGACTTATCTCTGTCCAATTGCATATATCTTGTGTAACCCCAGGGGGCGCTATCCCAAGGGCTACTACCCCTGCCTGCTTTTCCACTAGCAGGTTGAGGGGCCTGGATCCAATGGCGGGTGCCTCCACCCAGAGCTCGGGGTTGTAACAGTCAAACACGACTTGGTCACAGCCCTCTGGGTCACTGCAACCCCCCTTTCCTTCCGCTAGTGGCCCACAAACACTTCCCACCCAATTGTTATGACTTACACTTACCCCCAAAGTGGAATGACCAACTTGGCGCTGAGGACCCCCTGTAAAATAAGACACAGTGACACAATAACCCATGCACAAGAGGGGAGCACAAACATACAGTTCAGACAGTGTACCTTGGGAACA
The DNA here is from genome assembly GCA_016271365.2 of Neoceratodus forsteri. Taxonomy (NCBI): domain Eukaryota; kingdom Metazoa; phylum Chordata; order Ceratodontiformes; family Ceratodontidae; genus Neoceratodus; species Neoceratodus forsteri. The sequence goes on from JADMNL010000035.1 coordinate 106,751,741, forward strand.
ACAAATCTGATTTATTGCAGGTGAAGTACAGCACCTCCTCTTACAGGTAGGAACAGGGTGCAGGAATGCACTATTTTTAAGCGAAAAAGATGTTCCAGGACTAGAGGGCATGGGATGAAGTTGGAGGGAGGACGATTCAGAGGAAACGTGAGGAAGAATTTCTTCACAGAATGGGTGGTGGACAAGTGGAACACCCCTGCCAGAGGAAGTGGTGGGGCTGAAACAATCACGGATTTAAGAATGCATGGGATAGACATAAAGGAATTCTGGAGGTCAGGGGTAAGGGGCAACAGACTTCCTGGAAAACATAAACTGAACTTACAAACTTAAATGGGCAGACTGGGTGGGCCATAGGCCCTTATCTGCTGACACTGTCTATGTATCTATGTATCTATGTAAGTAACAAGGGTGGGGGAAATCAGCTTGATTAGCTTAACACTCTACCATATCAGGGCAGTGTGCACAAGCCAGACCTATAAGTCACTGTCTCTGGGTACCCAGGCAATAAGAGGCTAGCCTATTCAGTGCAGCTGATTGGGGCCCTGATGGAGAAAACAAGTATTTGATACCCAAATTGGTTAATCAGAGCCAGCAGGCTCAGTTCATGCAGTCAGTGGAGCAGCCAGACAGATCGTGCCCTCAAATGAACATCTGACAGGGAGCTACCCTGATTTAGTACTCACGACTCCTGCAGAAAGATATCTCTCACACCACTTGCAGGACATAGCCTGTGATCCAAACACTTCTCCACACATTTATATGTAGAACAGAGGGGTATCATACCAGGCAGCTGCTTTAGACTCCTGATCACTTTCACTGCACAAACCGGGTGACGCAACACAGCTTCACTTGTCCTGACAGACCGAGCATGATTGAAGCCAATTCTCCAGTCCTCTACATGGTGAGCCTGGTAGGTAGCTGTAATTGTACAGCCTCCTCTGTCTGCACTCCTCCACGTATCTTGTCCGCTCCTTACGGCGATTCTGCTGCCCAGTTTCTTGACCTGCACACAAGCTTCCCCCTTGAAAACTTGCACAGCGCAGGAGCCAGAGCTCCTTCTCCCTTCATGATCACCAATGACTCTGCCTCTCCAGGACAGTTGCAGGGCAGTTTCCTTTTGCTCCACAGGGCTCCGGTTGGCTGCTTGGCTCTGTCAGTCACCTCATACGCCCTCTATTGTTGCAAAAAAGGCACCAGGGTCCAAACTACAGTTCCCTGGAGCACCTGCCATTTATTCCCCTTCAGGCAGGCTCCCAGTGGGAGTCCAAGTTCTGGTTGGCTCAAGCGATCTCCATTTTAAAGTCCCCCCTCTCAAATTGGCCCATCTCAGAAGTCCAGGTCCAAAATGGAGGGGCCAAACACACAGAGTCCCAGCTGCAATAAAGGCAGGTTAAACAAACTGTATTCTTACTGTTAAGCTACATATCGCCCCGCTAACAGTTACATCTGCCAATAAGGCTCCCTCTGCTCACTTAGCGATGGCAGAAACAGAGCGATTCAAACAGCAGCTCGAGTGGGATTCGAGCAGTAAACCCACAGTCCCCCCCTTGCAAACTAATAAAGCCTGCAAGTAGGCAGTTCTTAAAGAGACATTACCAGAGGCTCTAAAAGCACTCACAGTGCCCACATTTAAATGGCCTTACGCCGAATGCCCGTTAGGCAGGGAGCACTTAGACAAGCTCCTAGAAGGCTTTTAGGAACCCCCATTTGTAGGGGAGTTACACCTGTAATGCAATATATTGTCCTTTAATACTGCATAGATCATGTTAAAGTATTTTAAACATGTTTAAAACACTTTTATAGCAGTGCCAATGTGTTTAAAAACATTGTGTTTAAAACACATCAGCATTGCTTTCAAACATTTTTAAATGTTTTTATGAAATTTTATAGGCCTTTAGGATAATATTTTTTTAACATATACTTTATGAACTTTATGTAAATGCTCATTACACATAATTGAAAACAGGCAGGCATATCAGCATGATAAACTTATAAAGAACAAATACAACATTTTTACAGCAATACATTTAAAGCACCCCTGAACTGTGCAACAACATTAGGGGGTTTACATATCTTTACAACAAGCTAACTTCTGTAATGAGGTTTGGATTGTCTTTCCAGTTCCAAACAAATGCTTTGATAATTTTCTGACTTGGGTGCATGTTAAGAGGAAATCATAATTATTGTAGTATATTTGCATCATGAAAAATATGAAAACCTTTATTTTGCTATCAGTAATCCCATATCTTTATTAGCTTGAAAATGCCATTAAAGGACACACTGTGATATGTTTTCACTCAGTATATACCAGTGCCAGAGCAGTCATGGGTAGCTTCCCAGTGCTCATAGGTAAGGAAGCAAAAAAAGGATATGGAATTACATAACTCATTTTCATTTGTAGAGCATTTTAACTTAACATGCAACACATTAGATAAGTGCAGTTACTGTGTACTGGCATAAAATTCAGGCAATAAGGCTGCTCTGTAGTGGAAAAAGTAATAGTACTTAAGGGCAAGCTGGTCTCGAACACTCCAGCCCATGAATACAACCAAGAAGCTTTATAGTTGCTCCAATGATAAAACTATATTCCAAGATACAAAAATAACTAAAGCAACCCCTCACATACACCGACATACTTCTCCAATGTGTCAAGCCACACTGGCTTGTTGCCAATGAATTCAGCCATCTACTGAGCTAAGACTATATTGCAGAAGATTGAGCACATGATTAATTACATTAAAGTGGCCGGTGCCTCAAAATACTAAAATACATAATATGTGCATAGCACAAAGCTCACCCCAGTTGACTACCAGTACAATTGCTCCAGAAACTAAGGAGAGAAAAGAACAAGGAGAAAAAGGGAAGAAGGATGGGGAGGTGGAAGGATATGAAGGGACAGGGAAAAGGGGGGGAGGGTGAGCATAGGCAGCAAAAATTATTAAAACCATATCACTATACTACATAACGTACAATGAAAACATACAGAAAAACAATGTTGGACACCTGAAATGTCCTATTTGATGCACAGAATAAATCCTATTATAGTCAATTAATACAAGACCAGCCAACCCAAAATACAATACACATATTGACCAGTATCCTAAGACAACAAACATGGATGTAACTGAAAAAGCTTCATTCAGTCCTGTTAAATTATGAGCCTGTAGTGTGTATTCCCTAAAGTGTTTCTCTGTAATAAACATTTGTCTGAATCACCCCCTCTAGGCCCTAAAATCACTTTCTTCAATCCTATAAAATTGAATTTGTGGTCAACACCTTCCTTTTTTTATATGCATGGCTAAAGCATTGGTAGAGTTCCTCTTTGTGTCCCAATTCTCTATGGTTCAAAGGTGTTCCCTAATTCTTTTTTTTAAGGGTCTCAACATTTTTCCTGTGTATAACCAGTGACAGACACATGATGCCATATAAACAGTTGACTGTGTTCAATGTGATTTGTTGTTTAATATTAAACGTCTTACTGATGTTGTGGCTAAAAAACTGATTGCCTTTACTGATATATCTACAAAAATGGCAATTTCCACAAGAATAACATCCTGCTGGAAGATTATTGTTCTTCAGTCTCTGATCTTGTCTATGGTGACTCTGTACTAATACATCACACAGATTGGTCCCTCTTCTGTAACCCATTCTGGAGGGAGTATTAGTGATGTGGTCCAGTCTTTTTTTCTGATTATAGTACATGCCAATGTTTTTCCATATTTTTTTTATTACATGTTCCTCAGGAGAGAAGGAAGGTTCACAGCAAAGTGTAGTAGAGAAGAGATTAACTATTTGAATCTACATATTCTTGTAGATGCAGAGAGGAAGATACAGACTGATCTTTACAGGAAAGAAATGGATAGAATTTGAATGTTGCGTTTTGCCAGCCACCACCCATGCCCCCTGGTGGAGAACATTTGAAGCAACCAGTAAATCAGAGCTAGAAGGAATGGTTTATTAAAGACAGATTTTGAAAAGAAGGTGGTGGAGCTGGGTGCCTCATTTACAGAGAGAGGTTACAGTATAACAATGAGTGTATTGTTAGAGCAGAAAACAGAGCTTGGAATTATATTAGAAGGGTGGAGACAGGGAAACAGAACTGAATATTCTGATAGAAGCAGTGGTGCTGATCTCAGTTTTGTGACTACCTTCTCTCCTCAGGCATGTGCAGTGAAAAATATTTTAGAAAAACATTGGCATGTACTATATATTTTTTGTTTTAGTCTTTTGGTAACTGGGTAAGACCCACTAGGCACCAGTGCCTGTTTTCAGGGGTTACCTGGGAGCACTGGGTGGTTAAGTGACTTGCTCAGAGTCACACAGTATGCAAGTGGAGGTTGTGAGAATCAAACTCAGGTCTGGTCTGCTGGATGTACCAAGCTTGTTCACACCTGGTTCCTCTAACCTCTAGGCTAACTTGCCAGCCCAATAGTCAGAAAAAAGAATGGACCGTATCACTGATGCTCCTCCCACGATGATTTATAGAAGAGGTGCCGATCTGTGTGACATGTTACTACATAGTCACCATAGACAAGATCAGAAACAGAAGAACAATAATCTTCCAACAGGATGTAACAGGATATTGTCCTTGTAGAAATTACCATTTTCTTAGATACATCAGTAAAGGCAATCAGTTTTCTAGTCCCAGCATTAGTTGGACTTTTGATATTAAAAACTCATCGCACGTAACACAGCGTCAGTTATTTATATGGCAGCATGTATCTGTGGTGGGTTCTATGTAGGAAAAACCTTGAGACCCCTAAAATAAAGAACTGGGGAACATTTTTGAGTCATACAGCATAGATACATTGGGCCCTATGCACATGCCACAGAGGGGCTTAACCCATCTGTGTAGCTCCACACCTGTTGACAAGTGCACACCCACAGTTATTCACTAATGGCCACCACCTGACCACAGCACTGCCCCTCAGGTGCACAGGACTGTACAGGGTGGTTGCGGGCAGACTCACAGACTCAGCCGGGCATCCAGTTGGATGCCTGGCATGGGTACCACAGTGGACCCCTTGTGCAATGGTGCAGGTCTGGGTGCATGAATGCCTACTGCAGGCACTCAGACCTCTGTGGCATGTCCCCATTGCCCTGTGAACCCCTTCACCAGCCGTTCAGAAGGGCATCCTCCTGGCACACAGATGGCACCTGGTGGAGTAACCCCACCACCAGCCTGCAGACCGCCCCCTAGCACAGCAGTGCCCATACCCCACAGTAACAACCTCCTCTGACCCCGGCCCCACACCTGGAGGCCCCAAGCCCAACTGTTGGCAGGTATACACACACACACACACACACACACACACACACATATGCCCGGACCCCAGTTCATGCTGTCAGTTCCAAAGTACCCCTGCCCCCACATTGCTGGCCAGTGTACCACCCCCCAACCACTGTAGCACTGAAGACCCCTGCCTCAGTACCCTCCAACCTGTGCCACAGCCAGGACCAGCCAGCAGCTCAGCTCACCCACATCTCCATGGCCGCCGGCTGTCCAAGTGCTCCTGGGAGTGCAATGCCTATAAATAGACAGATCACTTCCAGCAGCACTTGGATGTTGGTGGCCATGGAGGTGTGGGTGGGCAGTGCTGCTGGCTGGTCCTGGCCATGGCACTGGCAGGAGGGTACAGGGCAGGGGGGTTGTCAGTGCCACAGTGGGTGAGGGGTATGCTGGCCACCACTGAGGGATCGGGGTGATAACAATGGATCACTGGCACAGGACTGTGCCCTGAGGCAGACATGGGGCAGCTGGGGGGAAGAAGACCTGCTGTACAGGGCAGGTGTTCCACTTGGGGTGGGCATGCTGCCATGACCTGTGGGTGCCACCTTGTGTTGGGACTGGGGGGCACAGAACCATACAGGGGTCAGATGCAATGGGTTGGGGGTGTCTGTGCACAAACTTGGTGGCAACTGCGGTGCAACAATGGCAGCATCTTATGCCATGATGTGTGGGCACTCACCCAATTGACTGTCCCAGCCCTTCCCCTCTACCTTGAGGGCTGGAGAAGCATGGAGGGCTGCTTCATGGTCCTGTTGCATCGGATGGGTGGCTTCTCTGGGGGCATGCAGTGGGTTACGGCAGAGTCCCTGCTGCCGTAATCTGCTCCACACTATGCCCCCTGTGGATCGCATTATGCACCTTTGTGACTGGCATGTAGTGCCATCCCGCCCCTGGCTTCCCACTGCCTTCCCCCAGCACATTGCTGTCCATGTGGCTGGGGGATCAGGCATGCAGTTGTCGTGTGCCCAGGTCATGAATGCTGTGTGGGGTTCATGGGACCTCACTCTGTGGCATTCGTGTGTATTGATGCCAATGTGCCGGGTTTATGTGGAGAGTTGGCATTGTGCATAGGGTACATAGCAAGGAACCATACAAATGATGAAGCCATGCATATAAAACAGGAAGGTACTGACCACAAATTCTGTTTTATAGAACTGGATAAAGTAGCGATTTCAGGACCTAGAAGGGGTGGTTTGGACACTCTAAGGGCCCATAATTCATCAGGATTGAATGAAGTTTGCCAGTTACGTCTATATTTGATGTCTTAAGATGGTGGTCGATATGTGCATTGTGTTTGGGTGGGCTGGTTTTATATCATTTGACTATAATAGGATTCATTCTGTGCACCAAACAGAACATCTCCAGTGCCTGATATAATTATTTTCTCTGTTTTATTATTGCATTCTAGAGATTTATTATTATTATTATTTTATTATTGCTAGTAGGGATTTATCATTTGAGCAACCGTATAGCTTCTTGATTGTCTTCATGGAGTGGTCAGTGGACTGTTTGAAACCAGCTTGCCCTATGAGTACTGACATATGTAGTATAGTGATATGGTTTAAATAATTTGTGCCCCGTATTCTGGCCCCCCTTTTCCCATTCCCTTTGTCTCTTTCTCTTACACCCTCCTTCACTTCCCTTTTCCCTAGTTCTCTGTGTAGTTTTTTTTTGGGGGGGGCTATTGTACTGTTAGCTATCTTGGATGGGCTTTGTGATACTGTATTTTGCATGTATGCACATATTATGTGTTTTAATATTTTTAGGCACCTGTCACTTTAATGTAATTAATCATGTGCTCTGTCTGCTGCTAACAATGCTTAGCTCACTAGATGGCACTAATCCTTGACAAAGAGCCACTGTGGCTTAAAACATTGAAGGAGTATGTGGGTGTACGTGTGAGGTAGTTTTAAGCTCTTTCTGCATCTTGGAGTAGAGAGTTATCATTCGAGCAACTGTATAGCTTCTTGATTGTCTTCATGGAGTGGTCAGTGGACTGTTTGAAACCAGCTTGCCCTATGAGTACTGACATAAAGGCAAGCCAGTATGCTCTCATGAAGACCCCTACTGGTTGTGGACAGTCGTATTATTTCAGTGATGACCAAGTGGAGGTGGGATTGCCCCTGTGGGGTAGTGGAATAGTGAACCAGATTAATGGATGGCACAGTGAAGGCAACACACCACTGTACAAAAGAAGAGAGCAAAAACAGGAGGAAAGATATGCCACTGTAGTTCTCAAGGGAAGTAGCAGCAAAGGTAAAGGCTTGCATTCAGAGGTACAAAGAGACACAGAGGAAAGACAATGGGGAGGTGTACCAGAAAACCAACAACACTCCAGAGGTGAACGTGCTCAGTGGTGGTGGTGGGATTTGGTGCTCAGCGCGGTGTTGCTAGCCCCAGCTAAACAATACAAGTCCAAAATAAGCCAAGAACTTGAGGATGCAGATCTGAGCTGGAATAAAGTCTCACTGAGTCACCTTGATTTGAAACACACACACACACACACACACACACACACACACACACACACACACACACACACACACACATTTATACACAGAATTTCATATGAGCTACCCTCTTTAAATAAACTGCAATGTAATGTGTATCATGTTGTGTTTCACAGTGCTGGTCTTTCTCACTTGTGTCACATTTCTCATTATTGGTGGCATAAAGCCATGTTTAAGAAAGCTGATGCATTCGATTGGTTTATCACATAAATTATCTATTTTGAACATAAAGCCCCTTTCATTCACTTTAAGGAAGTTAGAAAAGTTCAACTACTTCCATTTATTCTGTTTGTTAAATCTACGCTCGTCCAGACTCAAGTGGACAGTAACAGATGGTGTTTAGAAGAAAGAAGGATGTTATAAGGGACGAATGTTTATTTATTTATTTAAGAGTTTTACCAGGAAAGCATACTGAGCGGATTGCCACTCAATTCCAGTTGCGTCCTGGGGGAGGGGACAATTGGAAACATACAAATCATAAATCATAAGCACAGGGAGAGAGTACATGGATGCAGATTGTGGAAACATACAAATCATAAGTACATAGAAGAGTGTACCAGGTGCAATTACATTTACATACAGTAGAGGGGGATTGTATCATAATTACATTTGCACTATGCAGAATATTGTGGTAAGACCGCATCAAGGGAAAACTAGAGCATGTAAAAAAAAAATGCAATGTAGTTGTAGATGTAAGTAGATTACATTTTATAAACATCAGATGAGGAACAATAGCACGTGTAATAGAAAAACTCAAAAAGTATTTACTGTACTGTAAGGAGCCTCAATGTGTAACCCCTAACTATACTCCACTTAAATGTGTGAGCTAGACAGGGAGTGATGTGCTAAGAGCGCAGTGACTTTGGGGTCCAGCCCCTGGGCGCCCTTATGTGCAGGCACATGTTGAGGAGAAGTGTACTTTGAGGAGGTGATTTAGGTGAGAGGTGTTAGTGCAGTCATGAATGCTTGCTGGGAGTGCATTCCAGAGTTTTGGCATGAGGTATTTGAATGCCGCTTGGCCCTTTGATGTGGACATACGTGGAACTCTTAGAAGCCGGGAGTTACCGCTTCTGAGGGAGTAGGCGGGTCATAATGGGGCTGAGAGAGCAGATGCAAGGTAGGGGGAAAGGGACTGTGACTAGAATTTTGCTGTGGTCCTGATGCTGTGGACGTGTCTACGAGCCTGGAGCGATGTTAGATTGAGGGAGCTATAGAGGTCACAGTGATGAGTCGAGAGATGGCAGTCAAGGGCAAAACAACAGAAGGAGTGGAAAAGAGGGTCGAGGCTGGCAAGAGCAGACTTGGGGGAAGCATTGTAGACTATATCCCCATAGTCAATTATCGGGAGGTTCATTTTCTGGACAATTTCCTTACGGGTTGCCAGAGGTAAGCTATCCTTGTTTCAATATAATGCACCTAGTTTTGGGTGTAGTTTTTTGTGGATCGAGTCGATGTAAGTGGAAAAGTCAAGATGCTGGTCAAGCCAGACCCCGAGATACAGTACTTGAAGGAGGTGCAGGTCTCTAGAGGAGACCCCCTCAGTTGTGAGGAAGGTAGGGGTAGACTGGAGCCGGGAGAGTCTTTGTCTTGTCTCGAAGGTTAGGGAAACCATTTTCTTGGCATTAAGAAAAAGTTGGTTTGAGTGAAACCAGTACTGTACAGTATTAAAATCTTGTTGGAGTGTGGTGGCCACATCAGTGGGGCAGGGGCCTGTTGCATATAGTATGGTGTCATCAGCGTACAGGTGTATGGATGTATGAGTGCAGACTGTGGGGAGGTTGTTAAGGAAAATTGAGAAGAGTAATGGGCCAAGGACTAAGCCTTGTGGGACCCCAGTAGTGAGTAGGGGGGAGGAGGTGTTAGATCCAGTTCTCATTTATTGAGATCTACCTACCAGATAAGAGTGAAACAATCTGGTGGCAACATCTGAGAGTCCGGCACTAGAGAGTTTGGAGAGCAGAAGGGAGTGAGAGACTGTGTCGAAAGCTTTTGAGAGATCAACGAAAATGGCTGAGGTGGTATGTCCTTTATCCATACCTGTGAGGATAGCGTCAGTGAGCCTTAGCAGGGAGGTTATGTGGAGTGCAATTTCCTGAAACCTGATTGGAAGGGTGTAAAGAAAGAGGAAGAATCTAGGAAGGAGAAAAGCTGGGCAAGGACAAGGCGCTCCTGTAGTTTGGCAAGGATGGGGAGAAGGGAGATTGGGTGATAGTTACCCGGTGATGAGAGGTCACTCCCTTTTGGGAGGGGGATGACTGTCTAATGCTTCCAATCTGATGGGACATCGGCAAGAGGAAAAGAGAGATTGAACAGCACAGCCAGCTGGGTGGCAATGGCCGGGGCAGATAGATGTAACATTTTTGAGTCAAGCCCTGTAGGGCACTTGCCTTTATAGAGGTTGAGAGATCTCAGGGCTTTCAGCACAATCAGTGGGGTGACTTGATGAAAAGAGAAGCCAGTTATCTGTGGGGATGTTGGCATTGGGGTGGGTGCATACTTGGAGTGAGGCAGAGAGGCTAAGAGTGAGGATGCACAGCAGGTGAAGAAAGTGTTGAAGACTGCGGCCACTTCAGGTGGTTCAGAGACAGTGGAGCTATCCAACTTTAGGGTAGGGGTGGGGGTGGACAGGGGGAGAGAAGAGTGACTTGATTGATTTCCAGAAATTTGTTGGGTGATTTTGGTTTGTGAAGAAGGATGCCTTGAAATAGTTGGATTTGGCCTGTTGGATTTGCCTAGTGCATGAATTACGAAGTAAACGGTATAGTCGGAGTGCCGCCTGTGTGCCTGTTGCCTTGTACGATTTCCAGGCCCAGTCCCTGGCATGCAACTGGTCAATGAGTTTGGCAGAGACCCAGGGCAGGTGGGCACCCCTTACTCTTTTTCTTCTGAGAGGCACATGGCTGTTCCACACAGCAAGGAAAGTGTTCTTAAAAAAATGTAGGGCTGAGTCTAGGGAGGAAGCCTGGGAGATGAAGGACCAATTGGCTTGCTCCAGGTCCCTTAGAAGTGCATCTAGGTTGAGGGCTTTGTATGACCTGATGAGCAACGTCCTTGGTGGTGGTGCTCTGGGTCTGAATATTTTTCTTACTGCGTAAGTCATGTGGTGATCGCTTAAGGAGTCCAGGAGTACTCCTGCTTCGACGATCCAATGGGGGTGAGAGGTAAGGACCCAATCCAAGAGGGAATGGTTCTGAGATTTGTGGTTTAGACGAGTGGGTTCAGAAATTTGTTGGGTGAGGTTTAAGGCTGTGATTTGGCTGTGAAGTTTAGAATTATTGTTTGCAAGTCAATTGAAATTGAAGTCCCCTAGGATAAGTAGCTCGCCCCTGGAGGGAGTAGACTTTAGGGTGCCCAGGTGATCCAGAATTTCAGGTTGGGAGGTGTCCGTGGTGCAGTAGGACCCTGCAATGTATAAAAGAGTGGAGTGGGGAAAGGAGAGTTTGATTAGGAGAGAGTTGATTGACTGAGTGGGTGCGGAGAGCTGAACCTGGGTGAACTGAAGCTTCGAGGAGATGTTCATGGCTACGCCTTCCCCTTTTTTTTTACCCAGGCAGTCTTGACGAATGAGCGAGTAGCCGGGTATAGATACTTCTGTGTTTGGGTTATGGGGTTTTAACCAAGTCTCAGTGATTATCATTACATCTGGGCGAAGTGAAAGAATGATTGGTTGCAAGGCTGTGACTTTATTCTGGATACTACAGATGTTGAGGTGCACAAGCTTAAGACCTCTTGGTAAAGTGAAGGCCTGGTAGGTGCTGGTGGGTTGTGGGCTGTATTTAGTTCTATGTCCTCAGACAGGAGGAGCAGTAACACTAGCAAATGTTAAGGAACGTGCATGCTCCTTTTTGGCTTGTGAGGAGTAGTAACCTGTTGTGACGTGTGCGGAGGGGTAATTAGAGTGGAGGTGATTAACACTGTTAGACCTGCATGAAAGGATGGAGGCAGGATGGAAGCACTAGGGATCCAGATGTTCAAGGAGTAGTGGTATATCAGCAGTATTGGGGTGAAAGCTACATGATGGAGGGTAAAGACATTGCCTAGTGAGAAGGGGTATGGAGGTGGGCTAGGATGGGAGGCAGGTGGGAGGGAAGTTAAGGGAGAAAGCTGGCACATTGTGGAAAGAAACAGAAGCAACATGATGCTTGCAGGGATTGAGAGAGGGATAGTAGTGGCCACTAATGGGGAAAATCTATAAACTGCTAAAGGGAGAGTGGGCTGATAGGTTTCAGCCACACACGTGACTACTATTATAAATGTCAGAGTCAGTCAAGGGTGGTGGTGGGGGTGGCGGGGTATGTGTGTGTCTTCAAATTCTGCACTTGTGGCTGCCCTCGGCCATACCTGGACAGTGGATTGTTTGCTCCGCGGTGCTCCAGCAGCAGAGGGAGACTCCTCTGGTGACTGCACAACAGACTGGGGAGAAAAGAGAGAAGGGATTGATTATTTAATGGCACAAGGCAGCGCGAGAACACAATCAATTCCAGAAACTCAGGTAGGGACTTCCTGCTACAAAGCATGGAGCACAGAGCAGTGAGCAAGGCCCTATTGGTCAGATGAAATGCTTCAACCTTTTACCTTAACTCATAGCTCTGTCTTGTGGCCTCCACACGTTGCTGGTGCTTATGGAGGACAACAGTTTATCAGGTCACAATATTACCATTAAAATTAGTGCTCCTTACAGCTCTAGCTCTACTCTGCAGGAGTTAATGTACAACATTGTAAGAAATTAAAGCTCCTTACAGCTCTAGCTCTACTCTGCAGGAATTAATGTACAACATTGCTAGAAATTTTAAAGCGCCTTTCAGTTCGCACTCCACTCTGCAGGGATTAATGTGCAATAGTGCTAGAAATTAAAGCTCCTTACAGTTTGAGCTCCACTCTGCAGGGATTAATGTACAACACTGCTAGAAATTAAAGCTCCATTACAGTTCGAGATCTACTCTGCAGGAGTAATTGTAAAAGCAACCATAAAAAAGATCTACTCTGCAGGAGTAATTGTAAAAGCAGCCATAAAAATGATCAGCAATGCTACGCCGACCAAAAATGGAGAGGCCTGCTTAAAATTGGCACCATTACTCATCTACCATTGTTCCTGCCACTTGTCTTTAAATTCTGCACTTGTGGCTGCCCTCAGCTGTACTTGGGCAGTGGATCGTTTCCTCCACGGTGCTTTGGCTGTCGGGGGGGGGCGTCTCCACTGGTGACTGCACAACAGACTGGGCAGTGGATCGTTTCCTCCATGAAAATGTCTTTAGCAGGACAAGGAAGTATGATACTGCAGAAAAGAGACTTGTTCTAGACTGGACATGCTTTCATAATTGAGAATCATGACTTTGATAATAGGCATCAGCAGGCATACTCACTCTTTTGCTGAGTACAATAAAATCTGGAAAATACAGGGGCAATAGTAGCCTCACACTAGGGCAACAAACACAAACAGAAATGCAATAAACTAATAAAGCTGGCTTTCTGTCTTTCTTTCTTTCATTCTTTCTTTCTTTGAGGGGTAGGCGCACTGGTCCAATGGACCATTTTCAGCCATGACTCAGGCCATGAAAATGTCACAACAATAAGGTGTAGGCACATAATATATAACAGTAATGTCATTAGAAACAAATATGACAGTCTGAGAGTGCAGTACAATAGATAAGGTGCAGGTACACAATACTGACAGTAATGCCATAGGAACAAGTACAACAGTCTAGGAGAATACAGTACAGTAGATACAATAGTGTGCGTTGAAAAATACAGTAAAAGTGTAAAAAAATTACATAGTTAAACATTATAAGCAAAACAATGCAAGACAGTGTAAAAAAACAACAATACATAGCTTGAACATCGTATGCACGGAAGTGCACAGGACACAATGCATTTGTGTAGCGACACCTAATTACATTTGGGGATTGGAGGTAAGAGTGCAATCATATTGGGGTGAGGTGGGTTTCTGGAATAACCTCAGTGATTCCTTAAAAGACTAGGTGAAAGCCAAGGTGTCGTATGGGGTCACTCTGGGGAGCAGGCACAGGTGGTATTAGCCATTAAGGCTGATTTGTAGCAATATTTAAATGAGAGGCAGGAGTCCAGTGAGTGAAGGTGGGGGGTAGGGTGTTCCACAGTTTGGGGGCGGCTATGGACAAGGATTTGCTGCCCAGGCAGGTAGTGATGCGGGGGGGGGTCCAACAGGAGGCCAGATGAATTTCTGAGGGGTCTGGCAAGGAAATACAACAAAAGTCTGTAGAAAGTGGCTCACCTCAACAAAACCTCCGTCAAAATGCTTTATTATGCTAATGCTGTGAGTTCACGGAGAACAGATCAGACATGCAAAGGCTGACTTCTCCTTGAGAGACTTCTGTTTTACTCACAAGAAATGGCCCATGGAGATACTACCTATCAAGGACCCAGATATACTGTAAGCTACCCACTCTTTGAAATGTAATAACTTCCTATGCCTGCAAATGCATGATAAGATTTGTGGTTTGCCCAAAGGGGAAATGAGGATCTTACGAAATGCACTTAGACATCTTTACCAACACATGTTTAAAGCAAAATTCATACTGTTATTTGTTATGCTGCTATGTAACACAAAATTCTGAAAATGTTAAAGATGTTAAAATTAAAAAAATATATATTTTAAAGACGTGCATTGCCAGTACATTGATAAATATAAAATAGAGTTTCTATCACAAACAATACCAAAGTTCGACACTTATAATAACAATTGCCTTAAAATGGTCAAATGTTTGAAGGGGCAACTGGCACACTCTCCCACCTTCTTGACTGATTGTTTTACATTGAATAACAGTGGCACTGCATGAATAAATGAATATATGAATGAGCGACTGAATGAATGAATGAATGAATGAATGAATGAATGAATGAATGAAGTGACTGAATGTGATACAATGAGAATGAGTGCTGGTCACCTCCCTGACCTCGTATGGATTGGGGGATACCACCTTTGCCTATACCACTATCTACCAGTTTACTTTCCTACTACCCAGAATCACTGAAGTCCAGAGCCAAGCTACACATGGAAGAACGAATGGAGTGACACTGACACTGAGCATCTCCACAGGCTCTGGGCCAAAGCGGAAACAGATGTTTCATGGTGCAGCAACCTGTGAATGTGACATGGGAAACTGAGAAGAAAAGGGGTAAGCAGAACTGCTAGCTTATACTACTACCACCAACAGTTTGGGTGCTCAGGTTTGGGGGGTTGTTGATTTAATTGTATGTGGGAGGCAACGGGTGGAAACCATGAGTCACTGGTGGTAAGCAGTGCCTTTTTATGTTTGCTTGCAGAATGAAAGTCAAACTTGCTAGTATCATCTGGAGGAAAAGCATATTCTAGGGGGTGTTGCTTTTGCTAGCATTGCTTGTAGAGCAGAAAGCAGCTAACTAAAAAAGCTATATTTTTTTATTAATTTAAAACGTATATCTCAGCAAGAGTCAGTGTCTGTTGAGATTAAGTAGACAGATACTTTATTAGAAGTAGAAAGGGTCTTATTTAGGGTTAAAAAAAAGAAAGAAAAGAAAGAAAGTCAGTGTGTGTTCTGTGCTGGGAAGAATATTGTATCAGCTGACTTTGCTAAATCAATAGTAGGAGGAGAGAGAGCTTAATTGGGGGTGTGTGGCTTAGATACTATAAAAGCAGGTGACTCAAATTACAACTTCCTGTTGCTAGCCTTGCTTGTAGAGCAGAAAGCAGCTAACTAAAAAAGCTACATTTTCTTATTAATTTAAAACTTATATCTCAGCAAGAGTCAGTGCATGTTGAAATTAAGTAGACAAATACTTTATTAGAAGTAGAAGGGGTCTTATTTATGGTTAAAAAAAGAAAGAAAAGAAAAGAAAGAAAGTCAGTGTGTGTTCTGTGCTGGGAAGGATACTGTATCAGCTGACTTTGCTAAACCAGTAGGAGGAGAGGGAGCTTAATTGGGAGTGTGGCTTAGACACTATAAAAGCAGGTGACTCAAATTACAACTTCCTATTGCTAGCCTTTTTTCTTACTAATTGTCCTTCTTCCCACCCAACCTAAGACAGTTCTACTTTTATAGCCACTGGATCTGACTGTCAACAGGAACTTCCTGTTTGGCAGTAGGAAGGGAAGGATCATAGAGAAACACTGGTTTTGTCAACCCTAAAGGAAAAAAGTAGCTCACTCTCCCCCCCAGCTGCTGGTGGTTTGACATTGAGCAAGGAAGAAGGAAGCTACTACAAAAGATAGGAAGTTGCTGTCTCAGAACAGGAAGGGTGAGAGTTGTAAGGAGAGGAGAGAGTAAGCATACAGAGAAACAGGAGAGGGGACACAAAATAAGACATGATAGGAGTGGTGCAGTGCAATGGCTGTGGGGCGGTAGTGTTCCGGGAGACATTCTGGAGGCTGCGATGCTGCCCTATTTGCAGGCACCTCTCTGGTCTGAGAGAGGAGGTTGCCCGTCTCCAGGCTGACCTGGCTAGGATTCGTGAAACATCCTCCCCCACCCAAGGACTACCAGGGCCAATGCCACTACCTCAGAGGTTGCGAAGAAAGAGGAGAGGCTGGACCAGGGTGGGCTCAGGGAGGAAGAGGGTGGTGGAACAGAGTTGCATACCTCCAGCTGTACCTCTCCACAATTCATTTGCTCTTCTGGTGGATAGTGGTTCCTCTATGGAGGCACCTGCAGTGGAGACCAAGGAGGATGCTGGGAACCTTCACAAGGGAGACCCACAGGAGGGTGACATGGGACCCGACAGGGGAAGGAAACAACTCCTGGTGGGGGACTCAATCATTAGGGGGTAGAAATGGGGGAGGAAGGGGAGAGGGAGGTAAGGTGCCTTCCTGGTGCCGCAGCTTGGAGGGACAGGAAGCGAATCCTCAGGATCGGGAGAGGAGCTGCATGAGGGAGGGAGCTGGATGTCATTGTCCACCTAGGGACAAATGACATGGCTAGGAATGGGATCAGAGCAGTGCAAGAGGAGTTTGTAAAGTTGGGGAAGGGCCTTAGACAAGTAGCGCATATGGTAACCTTCTCGGAGGTGCTGCCAGTCTATGGCAAGGGTGATAAGAGGGCACTCCTCAGGGAATTCAACGAGTGGACAAAAAACTGGTGTGAGCTCAGGTTTTGGCTTCATTGGGGACTGGGGAGCCACCTGGAGGGATGCAAACCTATACTGGTGCGATGGTCTGCATCTGTCTGGGGGACCAGAATCCTAGGTGAGAGGTTTAAATGCTTAATTGGCAAGCATTTAAACTAGCCAAGTGGGAGGCACTGAAAAGTAGCAGGAAAATCTTAGCCTCCCCCCACAAAACATGGTAATTAGTGAGGTAAACACCAAGGTAGAGAAATTATTAGGGAGCAGGACAGAGGCAAATGTAAAAAAAGGTAAAGGCAGTAAGGACAGGAATGGGGCTAAAAGGGTAAGACAATCAAAAAGTGGAGGGTGATGAGACCAATGCCTGTAGTCTGTGTAACAACTCCCTGAACTAGTGGCCTTGATAGAAGAGGGTTGCCTGGATATTGTGGCAGTCACAGAAACATGGTACACAGAGAACCATGACTGGGATGTCAACATACCAGGATACACAATCTACAGGAGGCACAGGGAGGGTAAAAGAGGAGGAGGAGGAGGAGGAGTAGCTCTCTATGTAAAGGAAGGGATCAAAGCAACAGAACTGAAGCGTAAACAGGGAGCAGATGAGGCACTCTGGGTCACCCTGGAGACAGGAAATGGCACCACAATCCGCACGGGGGTTGTATACAGACCCCCATCTCAGGGGGAAGGAATGGACAAGGAAATGATAGAAGGCTTCCTTAGAATGGCAGAAAAAGGGGAGATATTGTTGATGGGGACCTGAATATGCCAGTTGTTAACTGGAGCACCTTTGCTGCAGGCACATCCAAGAGCAGGGTCATTCATGATGCCCTACAGGGGACATGCCTCAGACAGCTAGTATTGGAACCCACTCAAGAGGGAGCAATCTTAGACCTGGTACTCTCAAATGGAGATGGAGAAAGAATCTCAGATTTAGAGGTGGGTAGCCATCTAGGAACAAACGACCACCAAACAGTGTGGTTCATGATAAACACAGCCATACAATCAAGCCATACAAAAGCAAGAGTATTGGACTTTAGGAGGGCTGACCTTGGGAAAATGAGAGAGTGCCTTAGAAAAGCACTAGCAAACAGGCAAGAAGGAGGGGTGGAGGAACAATGGGGAGTAATCAAAACAGCCATCGCAGAGGCAACAGGCCTTTGTGTAAAGCAAATCAATAAAACACAATGAAGGAAAAACCTCTATGGTTCTCAAAAGAGGTGGCAGGGAAGGTTAAGGGAAAAGGATAGCATTCAGGAAATATAAGGAAACACAGAAGGAGCAGGACAGAGAACTTTATCAGTTAAAGAAAGAGGTTGGTAAGGCACCAGAATAGCAAAGGCCCAAATGGAGGAAAGGATAGCCAATTCTGTTAAGAAGGGGATAATGACCTTTTATAGGTACATTAGGGAGTGAAGAAAGACCAAAGGAGGGATACTGAGGCTTAATAAAGGGGAGGGAATGTGGGTAGAAGGGGACAGTGAAAAAGCAGGATACTGACGAATACTTCTGCTCAGTATTCACAAAGGAAGAGGAGGAGGAGGTACCTAAACCAAACAAGAGAAACACTCTGAAGATGGGGGTCGATACCAGTCCATTTACAGAAGAAAGGGTTCTGAAAGAACTAATAAAATTGAAGGTGGACAAAGCAATGGGGCCTGATGGGATTCACCCAAGAATTCTAAAAGAACTAAGGGTAGAACTAGTGACACCGCTGACTACTCTCTTTAACAAATCTTGGGAGGATGGTGTGGTACCTGAGGACTGGAGGAGGGCATATGTGATTCCTCTTCATAAAAGCGGGAGCAGGACAGAGGCAGGAAACTACAGACCAGTTAGTTTGACCTCAGTGGTAGCGAAAATGATGGAATCACTTCTGAAGGAAAGAATTGTTGAGTACCTAGAGGCCATTGGGGCACAGGACCCAAGACAGCATGGATTCACGATGGGAAGGTCGTGTCAGACAAATCTAATAGATTTCTTTGACTGGGTGACCAAAGTAGTAGACCAGGGAGGGGCTGTGGACATGGCCTACCTAAATTTTAGCAAGGCATTTGATACAGTCCCACACAAAAGATTAATACACAAGTTAGCCAGCCTTGGAGTGGGCCCTAAGGTGGTAGCCTGGATAAAAAATTGGCTAGACAACAGGACACAAAGGGTAGTAGTAAATGGAGTACATAGTGAAGAAAGGAGGGTTACTAGTGGGGTACCTCAGGGTTCAGTACTGGGACCGGTCCTTTTTAATGTCTTTATAAGTGACATTGCAGAGGAACTGGAAGGAAAAGTATGTCTCTTTGCAGACAACACAAAGATCTGCAACAGGGTTGATACACAAGATGGAGTGGAAAGGATGAGAATGGACTTGGCAAGGTTGGAGGAATGGTCAAATGTATGGCAACTCAGATTCAATGCAAAGAAGTGCAAGGTAATGCACATGGGAAACAAAAACCCAGGGGAAGAGTACACAATGGGGGGTGAGATACTGACAACGGTAAAAATGGAAAGGGACCTGGGGGTAATTATATCAGATGACCTAAAGGTGGGCAAGCAATGTGAGAAGGCAGTAAGTAAGGCTGGGGGGATACTGGGATGCATAGGAAGAGGCATCAATAGTAGAAAACAGGAAGTTGTTATCCCTCTGTACAGACAGTTGGTGAGACCCCATCCGGAGCACTGTGTGCAGTTCTGGAGACCCCATCTCCACAAACACATAGACAGAGTGGAGGCTGTCCAGAGGAGGGCAACCAAAATGGTGCAGGGTCTACACCATAAGACATAAGAAGAAAGACTAAAGGAGCTTAATATGTATACCCTTGAGGAAAGAAGGGAGAGAGGGGACATGATAGAAACTTTCAAGTACCTCAAGGGAATCAACAAAGTCCAAGAGGGTAGCATCTTTCAAAAAAAGAGATGTGCAAGAACAAGGGGGCACAATTTGAAGATGGGGGGATGGCTCAGAGGTAATCTGAGGAAGTATTTTTTCATGGAGAGGGTTGTGGATGCATGGAACAGCCTCCCTGAGGAGGTCGTGGAGTCAAGAACAATGGGGGAATTCAAGAATGCATGGGACAAACATAAGGCAGTCCTAGTGGGTGGTAGGAGGAAGTAAGCTGTTGGTTAACTAGGATCTGCAGCTTATCTGTTAGGTAGGAAAATGGGCAGACTAGGTGGGCCAAGTGGTCCTTATCTGCCGTCAAATTCTGATTCTATGTTTCTATGTGTCAGGCTGTGAGCCAAAGACATGATAGGAAATACGCCAACAGCCAATGATGCTGGACCTTCCCGATGATGTTTGAGGTCCTTGGAAAGTATACTTTTTAAGGGGATTTCACCACACCAATCATTGCACAGGCTTTTGCCATTCTGCCATGACTTGTTGTGTGCTCTGATGTCTCATACTAGTGGCATTCCTGTCTAATGCTCTTTCTCTCTAGCCCCAAAAGAACAATTAAACTGGCCTTGCCAATGCAACCACCCTTTTGTCTCTCTCTCTCTCTCTCTCTCTCTCTCTCTCTCTCACTCCCCATCTCGAAACATAAACTAAACCAGCTCTGTTGGTGCAGTCACTCCCACCATTCTGTCTCACACACCTGAACATGAAACAAGCTGGCGAGGTTTATAGCTCAGGAAATCTTGGTTGTGGTCAGGAGCAGTCCAGAAACAAGCATTGCCCCATGCTGAGTGTTTGCTTGCATTGTTGGGACAACTGTGAAAATCATAATATCTAGACCCAGTTTAGCAGCTCCACCAAGCCACATCGACAACAAAGTTGTCGACATGCTGCATGATGAAATCTCTGATATTGACAGGTAGAATTTCACCTGTCACTATATGCACGTGTTTTTTTGCTGGGGGCTGTGCCCCTACACCCTCCATTACTAATATAATCAACTTCAAGTCAGATTTATTTTGAATGGGGGGAAACATCGTTGAAATTGGTGCCAGTAAATAAGCGGAACTCTTATAGCAACAACTTCATATCTGTTTGAAAGTGTCGCTGTAATGGGTTTTGCTGTATGGCTTTCACTGTGCTAACACGATATGCAATTAGTTTACATTTCACCCTTTTTTGCAATTGTAATTCTTATTTGTTTTTTTATAAAGGACCTTTTCATTGAAACAAGATCTCTGCCCTATTAGCTCTGTCTAATTTTCTACTTCTGCAGTCACAATTCTGCTTGTGACATTGCAATCTGTTGCTGTGGAGAAAATTATGATATAAAAACATGGCATCATTTTTTTTTATCCTGTCATTACTGGCTCGGGTGAGCCAGGGCATCTCTCAGAGATGCCCATGCTGCCATTGCCTCTACTCACTGCCAAGACCCTCCTCATCCAGGATTGAGATCAGAGCACCCCCTCCAAAGGACTTTCCAACTCCCTGGATCACACACTGGGGAAGGGCCCCTGGATCACACCCGGGGAAGGGCCCGCCTCACCTACTTTGGCAACCTGTCTGTGATTAGAGGGTTGGTCCTTGGTTGGGTGGGCTTGGGAGAGCCAGTGGAGGGAAGGTCCGGCATTGGGGAAGTGGGCTAGGCACCTGGAGCCCTTGTTGCCTCCCTGGTCCTTTGGGGACCTTTTCTCTTAAGTTTCTCCTGGAGCATGGACATGCAATGGCATCACTGCATGCTGCTACCCACCACCGCTCCACCCCATGTCACTGTGCAGCAAGTTCCTTGTAATGCCTCCATTCTTCATCAGGAGCCACTAAAGAGTGGTGCAAAACCCAGATACTGCTCCAGGAAGGGAGAACAGTCCTCTGGATGCTCAATCTCTTCCCTCCCCTGCCGATCCCTGGTGCCTGAGTCCATTCCCAAACCCAGGTCACCGGTGTGGTGCGAGATGTGGTGTCCAGTACCACAACCCTCAGCGCCACCAGGCCAGTTAAAAACATGGCATTATGGTGTCACTTGTAGTCAAACAGCCAAAGCTAGGAGAGTCCAAGGGACAATAATTTTGTTTTTATGTTACTTCCCTCAATTGTAAAGAAACAGGAGAAAGAATTGCAAAAATATAGTTTTGGCAGAATGGCGCAGAGGATGCAAGCACATAACTGAAATCCAGTGGGTTGCAGGTTCATGGTGTAGCAACCTGTGAATGTGACATGGGAGACTAAGAAGAAAAAGGGTAAGTAGAACTGCTAGCTTATACTACTACCACCAACAGTTTAGGTGCTCAGGTTTGGGGGGGGGTTGTCAATTTAATTGTCTGGGGGAGGCAACGGGTGGGAAACAATGAGTCACTGGTGGTAAGCAGTGTTTTTTTATGTTTGCTTGCAGAATGAAAGTCAAGCTTGCTAGTATCATCTGGAGGAAAAGCATATTCTAGGGGTGTGTCAGGCTGTGAGCCAAAGGCATGATGGGAAATAAGCCAACAGCCAATGATGCTGGACCTTCCCAATGATGTTTGAAGTCCTTGGAAAGTACACTTTTTAAGGGGGGGTTCACCACACCAATCATTGCACAGGCTTTTGCCATTCTGTGATGACTCGTTGTGTGCGCTGATGTCTCATACTGGTGGCATTCCTATCTAATGCTCTTTCTCTCTACCCCCAAAAGAACAATTAAACTGGCCTTGCCAATGCAACCACCCTATTGTCTCTCTCTCTCTCACTCCCCACCCCGAAATATAAACTAAAAAACAGCTTTGTTGGTGCAGTAACTCCCACCATTCTGTCTCACACACCTGAACATTTATTTATTTTTATTTAGCTTTTGTTTACCAGGTAAGCACACTAGACAGTCATGTGCCTGTTTTCAGGTGCGACCCAGGAGAGTTACACAGATACAAGCAATAATAGTACAGAGGCTAACATCAAGTTACACAAAGGCACAGTCAGAATACAAGCAAGAAGGACCAGCTGACACAAAGTACAAAGGCTTGGGTCCAACTGTCAGGCATGGTACAGACAGGTATAAGCAATCATCTACAGTCAGGTAACAGGCAGAGAACAATTTTAGTGCAGTTCAATATGAGGCAGAACAACCCAGTGAGGGCAGCCAGGAAAAATTAGAACCAGTGTCAGCAGCAACAACATTTGTGAATATTGCTTATTTGTTATTTATTTTTGGAATAAGTGCACGCCCGCAGCCAGGTTATTTTATTATTTTTTTTTTATTTAATGAAACAAACTGGTGAGGTTTATAGCTCAGGAAATCTTGGTTGTGGTCAGGAGCAGTCCAGAAACAAGCATTTCTCCATGCTGAATGTTTGCTTGCATTGTTGGGACAACTGTGAAAATCATAATATCTAGACACAGTTTAGCAGTTCCACCAAGCCACATCGACAACAAAGTTGACATGCTGCATGGTGAAATCTCTGATACCGACAGGCAGAATTTCGCCTGTCAGTATCTGCTGCTGTTTTTTTGAGGGAGGCAGTGCCCCTGCACTCTCCATTACTAAGTCAGATTTATTTTGAATGGGGGAAACAACGTTGAAACTGGCACCAGTATGCAGCGGGACTCTTACAGCAACAACTTTGTATCTGTTTGAAAGTGTTGCTGTAATGGGTTTTGCTGTATGGCTTTCGCTGTGCTGACATGATTTGCAAGTAGGTTACATTTCGCCCTTTTTTGCAATTGTTATCCTTATTTGTTTTTTATAAAGGACCTTTGTATTGAAACAAGATCTCTGCCCTATTAGCTCTGTCTAATTTTCTACTTCTGCAGTCACAATTCTGCTTGTGACATTGCAATCTGTTGCTGTGGAGAAAATTATGATATAAAAACATGGCATCATTTTTTTTTATCCTGTCATTACTGGCTCCGGTGAGCCAGGGCATCTCTCAGAGATGCCCATGCTGCCATTGCCTCTACTCATTGCCGAGACCCTCCTCATCCAGGATTGAGATCAGAGCACCCCCTCTCAAGGACTTTCCAACTCCCTGGATCACACCCTGGGGAAGGGCCCCTGGATCACACCCTGGTGAAGGGCCCGCCTCACCTACCTTGGCAACCTGTCTGTGATGAAAGGGTCAGTCCTTGGTTGGGTGGGCTTGGGAGAGCCAGTGGAGGGAAGGTCCGACATTGGGGAAGTGAGCTAGGCACCTGGAGCCCTTGTTGCCTCCCTGGTCCTCTGGGGACCTTTTCTCTTAAGTTTCTCCTGGAGCATGGACATGCAATGGCATCACTGCATGCTGCTACCCACCACCACTCCACCCCATGTCTCTGTGTGGTAAATTCCTTGTAATGCCTCCAGTCTTCATCAGAAGCCACTAAGGAGTCGTGCAAAACCCAGATACTGCTCCAGGAAGGGAGAACAGTCCTCTGGATGCTCAATCTCTTCCCTCCGCTGCCGATCCCTGGTGCCTGAGTCCATTCCCAAACCCAGGTTGCCGGTGTGGTGTGAGATGTGGTGTCCAGCACCACAACCCTCAGCGCCACCAGGCCAGTTAAAAACATGGCATTATGGTGTCACTTGTAAACAAACAGCCAAAGCTAGGAGAGTCCAAGGGACAGTAATCTTGTTTTTATGTGACTTCCCTCAATAGTAAAGAAAAAGGAGAAAGAATTGCAAAAATATAGTTTTGGCAGAATGGTGCAGAGGATAAAAGCACAGAACTGAAATCCAATGGGTTGCAGGTTCATGGTGTAGCAACCTATGAATGTGACATGGGAGACTGAGAAGAAAAGTGGTAAGTAGAACTGCTAGCTTATACTACTACCACCAATAGTTTGGGTGCTCAGGTTTGGGGGGTTTGTCAATTTAATTGTCTGGGGGAGGCAACGGGTGGGAAACCATGAGTCACTGGTGATAAGCAGTATCTTTTTATGTTTGCTTTCAAAATGAAAGTCAAACTTGCTAGTATCATCTGGAGGAAAAGCATATTCTGGGGGGGTGTCAGGCTGTGAGTCAAAGACATGATAGGAAATAAGCCAACAGTCAATGACGTTGGACCTTCCCGATGATGTTTGAGGTCCTTGGAAAGTACACTTTTTAAGGGGGTTTCGCCGCACCAATCATTGCACAGGCTTTTGCCATTCTGTGATGACTCGTTGTGTGCGCTGATGTCTCATTCTGGTGGCATTCCTGGCTAATGCTCTTTCTCTCTACCCCCAAAAGAACAATTAAACTGGCCTTGCCTATGCAACCACCCTATTGTCTCTCTCTCTCTCTCTCACTCCCCACCTCGAAACATAAACTAAACCAGCTTTGTTGGTGCAGTCACTCCCACCATTCTGTCTCAACACCTGAACATGAAACAAGCTGGCGAGGTTTATAGCTCAGGAAATCTTGGTTGTGGTCAGGAGCAGTCCAGAAACAAGCATTTCCCCATGCTGAATGTTTACTTGCATTGTTGGGACAACTGTGAAAATCATAATAGCTAGACACAGTTTAGCAGTTCCAGCAAGCCACATCGACAACAAAGTTGTCGACATGCTGCATGGTGAAATCTCTGATATTGACAGATAGAATTTACGCCTGTCAATATATGCTGCGTGTTTTTATGGGGGCTGTGCCCCTACACCCTCCATTACTAATATAATCAACTTCAAGTCAGATTTATTTTGAATGGGGGAAACAACGTTGAAACTGGTGCCAGTATGCAGTGGGACTCTTACAGCGACAACTTCGTATCTGTTTGAAAGTTTTGCTGTAAAGGGTTTTGCTGTATGGCTTTCACTGTGCTAACACGATATGCAATTAGTTTACATTTTGCCATTTTTTGTAATTGTAATCCTTATTTGTTTTTTATAAAGGACCTTTGTATTGAAACAAGATCTCTGCCCTATTAGCTCTGTCTAATTTTCTACTTCTGCAGTCACAATTCTGCTTGTGCCATTGCAATCTGTTGCTGTGGAGAAAATTATGATATAAAAAACATGGCATCATTTTTTTTTTATCCGGTCTTTACTGGCTCTGGTGAGCCAGGGTATCTCTCAGAGATGCCCATACTGTCATTGTCATTGTCATTGCCGAGACCCTCCTCATCCAGGATTGAAATCAGAGCACCCCGTTCAAAGGACTTTCCAACTCCCTGGATCACACCCTTGGGAAGAGCCCCTGGATCACACCCCGGGGTAGGGCCCGCCTCACCTACCTTGCAACCTGTCTGTGATTAGAGGGTCAGTCCTAGGTTGGGTGGGCTTGGGAGAGCCAGTGGAGGGAAGGTCCGTCACTTGGGAAGTGGGCTAGGCACCTGGAGCCCTTGTTGCCTCCCTGGTCCTCTGGGACTTTTTCTCTTAAGTTTCTCCTGGAGCATGGACATGCAATGGCATCACTGCATGCTGCTACCCACCACCACTCCACCCCATTTCACTGTGTGGCAAGTTCCTTGTAATGCCTCCAATCTTCATCAGGAGCCACTAAAGAGTCATGTAAAACCCAGATACTGCTCCAGGAAGGGAGAACAGTCCTCTGGATGCTCAATCCCTTCCTTCCCCTGCCGATCCCTGGTGCCTGAGTCCATTCCCAAACCCAGGTTGCCGGTGTGGTGCGAGATGTGGTGTCCAGCACCACAACCCTCAGCGCCACCAGGCCAGTTAAAAACATGGCATTATGGTGTCACTTGTAGTCAAACAGCCAAAGCTAGGAGAGTCCAAGGGACAGTAATCTTGTTTTTATGTTACTTCCCTCAATAGTAAAGAAAAAAGGTGAAAGAATTGCAACAAGCATTTGTCAATGCCGAATGTTGCTTGCTTGTATGTGCTGTTTAGGTATTTGGAAGTGATAGTTCCATGCCTTCCACCCAAGTCTTCCACTGTGTCTTTCCGCTCAGTATTCACAGAAGAGTGGGAGGGACAAGAACCACAGCAGTGCAGCAGTTGCCAAGGGGGGTGAAGAGGTGGACAAAAGTCCATTCAAAGGCAAAGGAGTCCTGCAGGAGCTCACTAAATTGAAGGTGGACAAAGCGATGGAACCAGATGGCATATGCCCAAGGATATTAAGAGAACTGCAAAGGGAGACAGCAGTACCTCTGGCAGCCATGTTCACTGAGTCATTCAACTTGAGTGAATTGGAGGAGGGCACATGTGGTCCCTCTTCACAAGTCTGGCAGCAGGGAGGAGGCAGGGAACAATAGGCCATTCAGACTCACCTCAGTAGTGAGGAAGATCATGGAGGCATTGCTTAAAGAAAGGATAGTGGGGCATCTAGAAGCCATCAGAGCCCAGGACCATAGACAACATGGATTCACAGTGGGGACATCATGTCAGACAAATCTGGTTGATTTCTTTGACTGGGTGACAAAGGAAGTGAATCAGGGTGGGGCAGGGGACAACGCTTACCTTGATTTCAGCAAAGCCTCTGACACCATCTCACATAGGAGGCTGATAAACTAGCTGGGTAGGCTGTGCATGGGGGAAAGAGTGGTAAACTGGGTTAGAAACTGGCTAACAGACAGGAGGCAGAGAGTGGTGGTAAATGGGGTGCAGTCTAGGGAGAGGGGGTGACCAGTGGGGTGCTGCAGGGTCTTCATTAGTAATACCGCAGAATGGCTGATGGGAATTTTTTCACCAAATTTTCAACATAGCCATTTTAAGACTTCTGCTCATGAACAGTGTCACTGTGATTTTCTTAATCTGTCTCAAACATTGATTGCGCACACTGACTGCGCCATTGTGCGCTACATGCACAGAAACACATTTTGGGTGACATGTGAAAAATGACAGCTGTACTGCTCATAAGGAGGTGTGGTAACATGGCAATGTTGAAAATCTGGAGTGCAAATATTTAAAATTTGTGAACTTACGAGCGTGGGTAGGAACTGTG
The DNA here is from genome assembly GCA_016271365.2 of Neoceratodus forsteri. Taxonomy (NCBI): domain Eukaryota; kingdom Metazoa; phylum Chordata; order Ceratodontiformes; family Ceratodontidae; genus Neoceratodus; species Neoceratodus forsteri. The sequence goes on from JADMNL010000035.1 coordinate 106,779,334, forward strand.
CAACGCACGCTCATAAAACAGTCATTTTTAGGAATTTTTTCACCAAATTTTCAACATAGCCATTTTAACACATCTGCTCATGAACAGTGTCACTGTGATTTTCTTAATGTGTCTCATACATTGATTTCACACTCCGACTGTGCCATTGTGTGCTACATGGACGGAAACATGTTTTGGGTGAGATGTGAAAAATGACAGCTGTACTGCTCAAAAGGAGGTGTGGTAAAATGGTAATGTTGAAAATCTGGAGTGAAAATATTGAAAATTCACAAACTTACGAGCATGCATAGGAACTGCGCAACGCACGCTCGTAAAACAGTCATTTTTAGGAATTATTTCAACAAATTTTCAACATAGACTTTTTGAGATCCCACCTCATGAACACTGGCAGTGTCATTTCATTAACTGGTCCCAAAAGGTGATTTCATGCAATGACCATGAAATCACCCTTTGGGTCCGATTAACACCATGACAGTGCAAGAATTCATGAGGAGGGGTCCTAAAAATCCCATGTTGAAAATTTGGGCCCAAAATTCCCCAAAATGCCTGAGATATGCAACAAAGTTGAAAAAACCCTATTCACAACATTATACAGCTTACCGGCATTTCCTCAGTTCGAGGTCGGCTTTGAAGAGTGCAGACGTGTTCACAGTCCACCGAAGATTGTCGCGCCGAGGTCTGGAGGTAAGTATGAGGTATGGGGGTGTGTGGAGAGGCAGGGTGCGCAGTGGGTGGGTGCAGGTTGTGGGGGGGGCAGGGAGACTACGAGAGACCGTTGTTTTGTTTACAGGTTTATTTTTTTTTTATTAAGACAACACGGGACGTTTGCCATGCTGGGGCTGGCTCCCAGCATGGCAGCTGGAAAGGCTGTTTGGGGGGCTGGAGCCAATGGGGGATTGGGCATCCCCGTCGGCCATAACAAGCTTTGCTACGCTGGGGTGGGCTTCCAGCGTGGCACCTGGAAAGCTTTTGGGGTTGGGGCACGTGCAGCTGTGGAGCCAGCGGGGGACTGGGCACCCCCGTCGGCTATAACAAGCTTTGCCACACTGGGGTGAGCTCCCAGCATGGCACCTGGAAAGATTTTGGGGGGGTGTGCAGCCGTGGAGCCGGCGGGGGATTGGGCACCCCCGTCGGCTATAACAGTTTTTGCCACACTGGGGTAGGCTCCCAGCGTGGCACCAGGACAGCTTTTGTGGGGGGGCATGGAGCCGACGGGGGTTTGATCACCCCTGTCGGCCATACAGTGTGTGTGTGGGGTGGAGGGAGTGCATCAGCACGCAGTACGCATGCTTGCGTGTGTGTGTGTGGGGGGGAAAGCTCTGCTCACTGAAGCAGAGCTCTCCCTTTCAACTGTACGACCACTGCATTTCAACTGCTGTCATAGACAGCTACAACAGTAATTGGGGAACTGGGGCTGCGCCTGCAAACACACTGACTGAATTGGAAGACGGGTGCCACACCTCCGAAAACTCGGATAATGGCACTATGTTTCTTGCACATGCGTGCAAGCAACATAAAAATATAGTTTTGGCAGAATGGTGCAGAGGATTAGGGGTAACCTAATCCCTGTTGCAGCACACTGAGCTGCAAAAAAGTGAATTTGAACAGTCTGCTGGAACCTGAGCTCCATTTAATTAATTTACACGGACGGTGCCAGTCGGGGCTTCCCGACTAGCGTTGCTGGATATTTTTATTTAACCAAAAAAAGATGCCAAGTTCTCCAGCCCAGCTTGCCCTGCTTGGCTACTTAAAGGGCTGCTTTTGTTCTCATTTGCTACAGACTGAGTTCATTAGAGCTCACCGAGGATGATGTGGGATTTTTCTGTTGCAGCACACCGAGCTGCAAAAAAGTGAATTTGAACAGTCTGCTGAAACCTGAGCTCCATTTAATTAATTTCCAAGGATGGTGCCAGTCAGGGCTTCCTGACTAGTGTTGCTGGATTTTTGCCCTCCTACCCAGCCCCCACCCCTGAACATATTAAATAGACTTATGCCCCACCCCTGGAGGTGGAACTTGATATGACCTAAAGTGTAATTGGACCTGCATGCCTAAGTTTAAGGATTGATTATTTCTAGGACACGTCCTTGTAGTAGCCTACTCCCTGACTGTACTGTAGATCTACTTCCTGTCTATTCTAGGTTTTTTCCCTGTAATCCTAGGACATTTCTAACTGTGTCCTCATGCTAGTCTGGGCGTATTCTATGGAGACTAGACAGCTCAGTTTTCCCCATTTGCTTTTTGAACCAGTGTCAGTCTTGGGGAGCATTTTCTGTTGATTCTCTGTAATTTTTTTTCTTTCTGTAAAAGGCAGGGCTACTTGTATCTTACTAGGGTCCTGCAAAAAGGGATCACTGAGGGTTTCATATTGTCTGGTATTGCAACCAATGTCTCTGGTCTAACCTGGACAACCCCTGAACCATATCCTAATCATGCCCTCCTATGGCTGGCTGGTTTCTGCCAGCACCTTTTTCTCACTTGTCATCCTGGACTTAAGTCTCTCCCTCTGCCCTGCACCTGACTACAGCAAGCTAAAGGACAGCAGACCACTTACCGATTCTTTTTATTCGGCAACAACCTACTCTCCTAGTTTGATTACTCTACTAGGTATTAGGGCTATGGGAAACTGCTACAAACTGGCTTCCTACCTAATGGATGCACCAATATGGCCCAGATGGCCGACACCCTACCTGCCCTGAAAATGGGTTCTTCATCATTCAGGAAATATTGAGATGAACCCGGGACCCTCCTGTTGCAGAATTTCTTCCCCCTCGGAACCTATGTGGAACCTCACCAAACAGCTGAAAGTAGTTCAAATGGATATCTTCAGCCTAAGACCAAAATGTCAGGAAATTGAATCCTGGGTGGATCTCTACTCCCCTGATGTCATCAGAATCACAGAAACATGGCTTAAACCCTACATACTTACCCATGAAATAGATATCTCAGGATACTCTGTTCTCCGGAAGGACAGAACAAACAGAAAAGGAGGTGGAGTGGTTATATACATCCAGAACTCCCTAAATGCTCTTACTATTTATCCATCTTGGTTGGATAATAGGGATTTTGAGTGTCTCCTAGTCAAATTCACCCTAGGCAGAACCAAAAACCATAACCATACAATCCGCCCAAGGTGGTGAAATGTGAACTAAAATTCCTCATCAGTCAGTTGGCCAGTAACCCTGTGGGGGAACTTATTCTCATGGGTGGCTTTAACTTAAACTGGCTGAGCAACGCAGTTAGCAAATCTTCGCTAAATGATGTGTCCTTTACGCAGCTAATCAGCAAACCCACGAGGCCTAACCCTAAGACTGGGAACCATACTCTTCTAGACTGGATACTGGTTACCTGACCAGACAGATGTAAAGCAGCTGACTTGATGCCAGACACTCTCTCAGTGATCTCGCTCTTGTCTTTTGCATCTGGAGGAACAACTCACTGAATTTTCCCCTAGGATAATACTTGCTCTGGACCTATCGAGTTTTGTTTCCAATGATTTTCTCTGAGATCTGGGAGGGATACACAGGGCAGACCTCAACAATCTCTCCAACATTGACTTGGTTCTTGACTGCTTTACCCATAACTTCTTAAGTGTCCTTAACAAGCACACCCCACTAAAACAACGGGGAGTCCGAGGCAAATGTGCATTCGGGTTGGATCGAGACAGAAGAAAACAATTGAAGCTCAGAGATAAGGCATGGGGCAAATTTAATTGCTCAGGTGATCATGTTGATTGGCTGTCATACAGGACCCTGAAGAACAGCTGTAAGAAACAGCTAAAACATGCTAAAAGGGATTGCATAAGGCACCTTCAAACCTCAAACCTGACTAACCCTAAAAAAGTCTGGTCACAACTAAATTGCCTCCTAAAGAGGCACTCAGAAGAAGCCCCCCAGAGCATTTCAGTCAAAGGTAACCTGACATCAGATCCAGAAGAGTTAGCAAATGCATATTCAACTGCTTCTTCACTAACCTGGACAGATACATTGACCCTGCACCTGGCAACATTAACTTCTCTCCCTCTGAGGCTCACACCAGTCCCAATTTCCACTTCCGCCTGGTTACTCGGAAGGAAGTCCTCTCTCTGCTAAACACCATCAAACGGGATGACTCTCCAGAGTTTGACAAACTGGAGGCCAAGTTTCTGAAAATGGCTGCCCCAATTATTGCAGCTCCACTTGGGAACATGTTTAACAAGTTCCTTCTGCTTGGACAAATTCCCACTAAATGGAAAATGGCCACAGTAGTCCCTATACACAAAGGTAGTGTCAAAGACCATATTGAAAACTATAGACTTATATCCATACTCAGTGTAATTGCTAAAACATTGGAGAAGCTTGTGCATAGCCAAATCCTTGTCTATATTGAAATGCATCATCTACCTTCAGATGCACAGCATGGATTCAGGAAAAACCACGGCACCGACACAGCCCTTGTCAAGTTCACATCGGAAGTACTAAGGGCTATGGATCAAGGTCTAGCCACTGGAGCTCTATTCCTTGATCTAACAAAAAGCCTTTGATTTGGTGAACCATGATCTCCTTGTTACCTGCCTTGGGAACTTCGGTCTGGACTCACTTGCCTCCTCCTGGTTTCAACACTACCTTTGTGGGTGAAAGCAGCTGGTAAAATGGAAGGGTACATCTTTGAACATTAGGCCAGTGTACCAAGGAGTCCCCCATGGATCCATCCTTGAAGCTCTGCTATTTACTATCTTCATCAACAGCATGCCAAATCATTGTGGAGGGGCCAACATTCAATTATATGTTGATGATGCCATCATCTACAGGAGTTTGAAAGATATAAATCAATTAAATCAGAACCTCAATATTGACTTCAGATCATTGGAAAAGTGGCTCATGGATAATAAACTGATCCTCAACCTAAATAAATCCAAGGCCATGCTCTTTGGTCCCAAACACCTGGGAGCCAATAGATCAAACCTCCTCCAAATCTCAACATCCAATGGCACTAGACTGGAGGTCTGTGCATCCACAAAATATCTTGGCTTACACCTGGACCAGAAGCTAACCCTAATTTTGCACATTGAGGCTACCACCAAGATCCTCCATCAAAAAATTGGTCTTTTATACAGACTTGGCGGGTACCTCACCAGTGAAGCAAGCGTGGCAATCACCACGCGTACCATCCTTCCAGTACTTCTCTATGGTGCTCCCCAATACAACCTCTATGGGGCACTGAACTTACCAAACTCAGAGCCATCTATCACAAAACTGCCCACTTTGCAGCTGCTGCTCATCCCCGAGATCACCACTGTAATGTTCTTACCTCACTGAGCTGGCCATCACTCTATTCTAGACTCGCATATCCTACACCCTGTCTTACTTTCAAAATGGCTAATTTATCAGCCTCCCCTAGACTAAATGGACTTCTCCAATTCAAGTCAGTTAAACATGACTTAAGGTCTGCTGCTCACCCTGTCCTGGATGTCCCTAGGACAAGATCCCAAGCTATTGACAGGTCCTTTGCTATCTCTGCCCCAGCCCTCTGGAATCGCCTACCTTCAGTGGTGAGGAACTGCTCTACTCTAAACTTACTTAAATATGTTCTAAAATCCCACTTGCTAATAGTAAATCAGTGCACTTGCAAGCAAAATGTTGGGGCCTTACACTTTCTGAGTACCCATCTGAACTCTGGGGCCTTCCTCCCTTGCCAGGCCATCCACAGACTAGTGCCCAACCAAAGCACACCTCTTGCTGAGTTGGTGTCTAACTCCCAGCAGTGGTATTGCAATTTATCCCCCCCCCCCGTTTCTGCTTGTTGATATCTTTCTGATTGGTTTTATGCCTTACCTCATAAATTGACTAGTGGTAGCTAGCTATGTACACTTACTTTGTATAACTGATTTCCTCTACTGTTACCTGTGGTATGTCTACTGTATACTCTTGATATATATACTCAATGTAATTAATGTTCTGCCGTTGTCTCCTGTATGCTTATATGCCTGTTTAAATGTAATTAATTCTGAGTTGCCCCTGAAAAAGAGACCTTGTTGTCTCAGTGGGCCTACCCGGACAACAAATTTCAATAAATAAATAAATAATCCCCCCCCCATTTGTTTTAAATAAACATGACGGCAGCTGTTGCCGTCCACGTCTCATAGTCCCCATGAAAGCTGATATGGGCGCCCAATCCCCCTGTTGGCATGCCCCCTTCCAAGTTCATTTGCCAGTGGGGGAGCCCAATCCCCATCTGCATAATTTAACCCCTATTTATTGTGTGCCGAGGGGGGTGTCCAATCCCCCTCAGCTAATGTGCCCCCCAAACACCCTGTGTGTGCTGACAGAGTGCCCAATCCCTGTCAGCTATAGCCCTCCCAACAAACACCCAGGTGGCACACTGGGAGTCCACCCCAGCATGCCCATTGTCCCCGTAATAGAAAAACTATCCCTTGAGGTCTTTTTTTTTAAAACCCTATAAAAACAGAAAACACTCCTTCGTTGTCTCTGGTGCCCCCTCCCCCAACCTGCACCCACCCTTTGTGCACCTGACCTCCCCACACACCCCACCCCATCCTTACCTCCAGAGTCCAGCGTGATAATCTTTGGTGGAGCGGGAACATGTCTGCCCTCTTCAAAGCTGATCGCTAACTAAAGAAATGCCGGTAAGCTGTATAATGGCATAAATGGGAGGGGGAGGGTTCAACTTAGGTGGATATTTATTTAGCTTTTGTTGACTGGGTAAGTGCACTAGACAAATCCTGCCTATTTTCAGGCATGACCCGGGGGAAGGGGATACAGATGAATGCCAACTGATCTTGAACCAGATTAAGCTGTTGGTGGTATTTTTAGTGAATGAGGGAAATTTGGCCAGGACACCGGGGAAATTCCCCTACTCTGCTGGCGCTCTGTGGCCAGCAGAGGGCTGTGAAAAAAATCCTCGACATGGCAGAAGCTCTGCAACCTCAGGAGGAGATGGATGCTAGTGTGGACGCTCCCGCTAGCGAGCTTTACATGGATGAAGGTGGAAAAATGAGAATCAGGCAAAATCAGGTAGAAACAGACCTGAACAAGATACCGGAGACACCAGAGGTAATCGGTTCATTGCGATTCGGGAGCATAATCCAGAGGCTGTGCAATTTCAACTTGTGCCACAATGGAGCTGCAACCAGGGGAACTTAACTTTCGGGAACATAACACCGACGTTTTTCAGCGAAGCACGTTTCCGGATTCGAGAACGGAAGGTCCGACGGAGCAGTCCCACGTTATGTCGCAGGAAGTCCCCACTACATCGCAAATGTTAAAACACAGATTTAAGCTGGGAACTCAGGATTTGGTTGAAAATATAGACTGGTCGGAAGAAAATTCACTTCGGAGCGCTGGTTGGACACAAGACTCTTCAGGGACATGGTCGCCTGACCCTACATGGAAGCCAGTTTCGTTTTTTTTCACCCCAGCATGCCAACGCACTGGGCCCAGGTACTGATAATGTAGCTACTACTTCTGGTGATTTCAGTGCACATTTGAAAGACACAGAGGACACTTGTCGTCCCAGTGTGTCTTTTGCAGGGGGAGAAAAGTATAAGAATTTGTCTGCAGACAATAAACCTTGCAAGGAAACTGAGCAAAATCCGAGTATTCCTATGGCAGACCTGTTCAAAAACAAACTGGAACAGGCTCCCAGAAGGAACGCGGTTCATTTAAGATATAAAGAAGGTTTACAAACCCATCCTGACAGATACTATATATCTAATACTTTACTTAAAGGGTCCATGTCTTTTTTTCCATCAGATTTGTTCGCATTAATTCATGTTTCAGGGGAGGACTCTTTTGATATAAGTTTTAGGACTAACCAGAATTTGGAGAGATTTTGGGAAAAATATTCTTCCCTAAAAACTACCCCTTTATGGCTCCCATTTATAGCTATCCCTCTAACCAGGCCACAGATACGGTACATTACCATTATGTTTAGGAATGAGGGGGTTAATGTCAGTGATATTTATCCCTGGCTGCAGAAACACTGTGACATTCTTGGGCCTCCTGAGGCCTTATTAGATCTGGAAGGCATTTGGACGGGGGGCTGGAAATTTAAAGTTAAACTTTTTCAGATAAACTCTGACATAATCCATATCCCAAATAGTTTTTTTAGGAAAGATAGGGGGTATGTTTTATAGTGGACAGCCTAGAGCCTGTTATAAATGTGGATCTCGCACACATATTAGTAGATCTTGTGATGTAATGAAGTGCTGTCTTTGAGGGGGGTATGGACATTCGATGGATCTATGTCCAAACATCTTTCAATGCAATTTATGCGACGAAAAAGGACATGCCTTTCATCAATGTCCATGGGCAAAAAGAAATACGGCTGAAGGTTGGGATCATGACAATTTAGTCTTACAAGCACAAGATAAAAAACAAGCTTTTGAAAAAAATGTATCATTAGTGAATAAATCACATACTGCACCCAATAGCTCCCAAACCTCTGACTTAGAGGGTGCATCTAGTGAACCCATAATGCCCCCCCCACACTTTTGAGACTGTTAAAACTCGAAGAGTAACCAGATCCTCTTTAAAACCACCAATCTCATGCCCTATTCCGGTCTCCAACATTTTCTTTCCTTTACAAGAAGACACGAGGGACTCAGATTTAGAGTCAGACACATCTCACAGGTCAGAGCAGATTATGGAAGATGAAGAAAGTAAAACAACAGAGTTAATGAAAGACAAAAAAGGAAAAAAAGGTAAAAAAAGAAAAGCAAGTAATGGTCTAAAAGGGGGAATTAGTTGAAATAGTATTTACCTATGGCCTCTTTGCATCTACTATCTTTTAATGTTTGTAGCTTGAAAACATATAAAAAACAAATTTCTGTTTTTGCTTTTTTTGCAACACTTTCTGTGGATATTATTTTAATCCAGGAGAGTCGTCTTTCCTCATTAACTGAAGTAAACAATATCAAAAACAGATGGCATTGGGGTCCTTCTATTTGGTCTTTGGGATAGAACCTGCAGATGGAATTGGTGTCTTATTTAAATCCACCAAATTTCATATTACAAGATTAATAGATGTATGCCCTGGTAGAGCTTTAATTTTGGATGGTTTTATAGGTGATTTTGTTTTTCGGCTTATTAATATCTCGCCCACAAACAAAATCTGCTAGAATTTCATTATTCAAGATATTAAACCATTTCTTTTCACTAAAAGCATGTGATTTGGGGAGGGATTTTAATTGTACTTTAGATGTTCCCTTAAGTGGACTACCCAAAGAAGAAAATATATTGTGACACCAATGCTTTAAAACAAATTCTTATAGATTCTAGCATGCAGGATGCCTTCTGTGCATTACACCCTAAAGGACCTGGTGCTACATATCATCGTTTCATTTATGCCACAAGGATTGATATGTTTTTTTTTTCAAACATTTACACCCTTATATTTGTAAATCTGAACCTTCAGAATTTTCTGACCATAATATACTTTTTTGTTCTTTTAGTTTACACCTCTTACCACCTAAAATGTTTTCTAAATACAATAGATGGAGACTAAATATGTCTTTTTTTGAAACTCCTTCCTTAAACTCCCAGATAGACCTAATTTTTGCATATAGGGACTCAGTTTTTTGTGCTTATTCAGACCCTGTAGATTGGTGGATGGAAACTAAGCAAGAATTAAAACAATTTCTTCTTTCTTTTGGTAAAACTAGAGCCAATTCCAAGTATATACAATATTTACTTCTTCATACAATTATATAAACTGATGTCCCTTTCTGAAAATGCACAAGATGTGCTTCCCCAAATTAAGGTTTTAAAAGAATTGATGAAGAAATATCAATATGATAGAGCTAAATCTTTAGAATTAGAGTTTAAATATGGAATTAAAAACACACCGACTTCTGATCCCTTTGTGGCATGTAAACAAAGGATAGAAAGTACGGTTATGGCACAACTGGTGTCGTCTACAGGCCGTATAATTACTAATGACATGGATAAATTAACCATGATCCAGGAATATATTGAAGCCTCCTTCCAAGATAAACATCCACATGCTCCGTTTGATTTTTCTACTTTCACTGCTCCATTACCACAGTTATCTATTACTCAAAAAATGTCATTAATATAACCTATTTCTTCTCAAGAAGTAGAACAAGCCATAAAGCAATTAAGTAAAGGGACTTCTCCAGGATGGGATGGTATCCCTAATGAATTTTATAAACTCTTTGTGTCACACATGATTCATTTTTTACCAAAAGTATTTAATTTTCTGTTATTTTCAACAAAGGTATATTCTGATTTTTGTACCTCATTACTTTTCTTTACACAAATCTGGAGATAAAGCTATGCTGTCTAATTGGAGGCCCTTGAGTTTATTAAACAGTGATTATAAAATATTAACTAAAATTCTTAATAATAGATTAGTAACAATAGCTGAGAATTTAATTCACCCTGCTCAAACATGTGCCATTCCTCATAGACGTATCCAGCACAATTTATATTTATTAAGAGAGATTTTTGACCTTAGTAACAAAGGACAAATATCAGGATATGTTGTTGCTTTAGACCAGGCTAAAGCTTTTGATAGGGTTAGACATGATTATTTATTCTCGGTATTGTTAAGATATGGTATCCCAAAACCATTTATTAATTGGATAGCTAATTTGTATAGAAGTGCTTGTTGCATTCCTATGGTGAATGGATATTTTGGTACAGAGATACCGATATCAATTGAGTACAACAAGGTGTCCTTTGAGTCCACTTCTATACGTTTTTGTTTTAGATCCTGTTATTAGGCAGATTATTTGGGACACAAATATTATTGGAATATCTCCTCTTCTACCTTACCAAATGAGAAAATTACTGCTTATGCAGATGATATAACTTACTACTAAAGGATGTGCCGTCTATAGTTAAAACATTAAACATTTTTCTTCTTTTGAGGAATTATCTGGAGCTCAGCTTAATACACATAAGAGTTTCATTTTTATTTTACATTCTGAACCATCGCACTCTTTGATATTGCAGGTATTCCAATAGCTGACTCCTCATAAAATTTTAGGCATCTGGTTTGGAGCAGGGAATCTAGCTACTTATAATTGGGAAAAACAATTATATATAGGAGAATTTAAAATTCATCGATGGAAGGGATGAAATTTGGAAAAAAAGAGAGTCGCAATCATAAAAAAATTCCTGTTGCCAGTTTTTCTTTATTTAAGTTATGTATTTCACCTCCTCCATTTAGAAAAAAGATTATTAAGTATTTTTTTCAAATGTTATGGGGCAATAGGCTAAATCCAGTCAGTAGACATATAACTTATCTTCCCATTAATAAAGGAGGACTTAATATGATTAATCCCATTGTGTTTTATCATTCTTTGTTTTCTTTAATTCATTTTCTTTTTTTGGTCTGCCACTACTATGTCTTGGCAGATTTGGTCCAAATTTTATGGTCTACATATTTGAAGAAATGGACATCATTACCCCCTAAACTATTATCATCACACGATTTGCCATCTTATGGTATAGGTACTTTTAAAAAATTACATCAGTGGAAGGTATCGTTTCCACATTTGCTTACTCTGTCTAGAAAAACTTTTTATAATTTCATTGTATTTGATGTACAAAAATGTGTTTTTCAATTTCCAGAATGTATACCCTCAAAACAAATCTTTGCTCTTAGGAAATTGACAGATTTTAGGATTCCCCCATATATATGGGATATTGTATGGCTTTCAATACAGGGTAGGTTAGGAGTCCGAGGAAATTTAAAATATAAACCTGTGACGGAAAGATTTTGTTTAAGACCAACCTGTATCAATTGCGAAGAAACTATGGTTCATTTTTTTGTTACATGTCCTTTTAGTAAAAACTTTTGGCAGGACGCTGCTATACATTGGAATCTTCCCTTTTTGGCTAATGCTACTTATCAGACCATAGTTTTAGGTAATTATACTGGGATATGGCGGAAATATCATAGAAGTACCCTCAATGTTTTCTTTGCCTTAATTCAATATTATCTTTGGCAAGCACGTTGTCAATTTATCTTTCAGCAACAAACAATGTTATCTACTACTATGTTTGTACAAATTAAAAATGGTTTAGCTTCTGTAAAAGTTAGAGATATGAATAAGTTCTCCATCTTGAAAGTTAATTTTTTCTGGCAAAACTTTATACTGGTTTAAAAAGAAAAAGGGGAAAAAAAGGGAATTTCATTTGTTCTAAATGTTGCTTTGTTTGTTTATCTTAAAGATGAAATAGATGAAAAACTTAGAAAATCTTTAATTTTGTTTGTAAGCTTGCCTGTACTTTATTTTGTGTGATGTTATGTTTTTCTTTAATAAAACTACCCCTACTCTTTTCGATAAGTGCCATGGGATCTTTAACATCCACCTGAACTACCACCAATCCAGGCAGATGGGACCTCGGTTTAACGTCTCATCTGAAAGACGGCACCTCAGAAGTACAGCACCCCCTCTCATGCTGCACTACAGTGTCAGTACTGGGATATTAACCCAAGTGCCATATGTAGGAACTGAACCCACAGCCCTCTGATCTCCCGGCCTCAGAGGCGAGTGTGCTACCTACTGAGTCACTGACACTGCTCATATCTCAGCCATTTTTGTGAATTTTGGCTCCAAGTTTTCAACATGGGGTTCTTGGGACTCCCTCATTAACTCGGTGACTGTCATCTGGTTGTTCAGTCCCGAAAGGTAATTTCGTGGTCACTGCGAGGAATCACCTTTTGTAACTGATTAACAAAACAACAGTGTCACTGTTCATGAGGTGGGCTCCCAAAAAGCCTATGTTGCAAATTTGGTGAAAAAAATTCCCAAAAATGACTGTGTTATGAATGTGCATTGTGCAGTTTCCAAGCACATTCATAACTTTGAGAATTTATAATTTTTTATAGATTTTCAACATTGGCATTTTTTCACACCTCCTTATGAAAAGTACAGCTGTCATTTTTCACATCTGGTCTGAAATGTGTTTTCACACACCTGGTGCACAATGGTGCAGTTGCTGTGAGAAATCAACATTTCGGACAGATTAAGACAATCATAGTGACACTGATCATGAGCAGAGGTCACAAAATGCCTATGTTGAAAATCTGGTGAAATAATTCCACTAAATGACTGTGTTGCGAGTTTGAATTGTGCAGTTTCCACGTACGTTCATAAGTCTGAACATTTTTAATATAGTCACTCCAGATTGTCAACACTTCCATCTCTTCACACCTCCCTATGAAGGCTTCAATCATGTGGGCCTTGAGTCTAGTATGAAAATTCAAGAGTGAGGGAGCTTCCCGTACTGCATGTGGAAGATTGTTCCTGGTATAGCTGTAATTTTTCACATCCTACCTGAACTGTGTTTTTGCACGTCTGGCGCAGAATGGTATGGCCGCTGTGGGAAATCAACATTCGGGACAGAATAACAAAATCACAGTGCCTCTGTTCATGAGTAGAGGTCCCAAATACTTTCATGAGGTGGAGATCACAAAAAGGCCATGTTGAAAATGTGTAGTGCAAATACCAACAAACGCCCAGGGCATTAGGGTTTCTAACCATAATGTCCCACCTTGTACAGACTGACAGGCATCAGGGGTGTGCCTTTGGATTGCCAGCTGTAGTGCTCATGTTATTCCAACCCAGCCCCACCCTGAAGCCAGTGACAGGCATTGAGATGTGCTTTGGACCCTTTGGCCCCAGAGTACACCCCATTCTCCTATACTGCATCCATTTCAGTGTATGTTCTTATGAAATGGGGTGCCTGTAAAGCAGGACACCCCAAGCCACACCTCAACACTTGTCGGTGTCTGCAGGCTAGGGTGAGGTGAAATGCCTTGAGTGTTATGGGTGACAACCCAAAGGCACACTCCAATGCCTGTCCATCTCTGCTGGGGTAGAGGTGGCGTTGGAGTGAGTTCAATACTTCACTGCCATTCCTATTCTGCATCTGTTTAACTCCTGCACGTCCAATGTTAATACTGTATCAGCAAGCAACCATTCGACATTGACAAATGCTTGTATTTATAGTGCTGTCAATAAGTACATTGTACTCGAGTGTTTTTTCTGTAATTAGATAAACATGAATTGTCATTATGTTGCTGTCACAGAGTTTGCAAGGAAAAGGCACATTTTAACTGCTGCCTAAATGGCATGACCCCCCACTTTACATTGTAACAGCATACCTGGTTAGAAGCTTAGAGCTGCTTGTGGTGGAGTCTCATTGTTCTGTTTGTCTCCATTGCTGTGGAGACATAATTTACATTGTTCTTTTTTTTTAGTCTTTAAAACATGTTTCTCTGCTCTATGGCTTAGAATTTCTTTATAGATTATGTTGCTCCCGTTTTTGAGTAAATATCTGTGCTTACCCCCACCGTGGCTCTTAAACTCGTGTGCTTTTTAATCCAAGTTACTACATAGTAAAAAACACTTGCTACTTCCTACAGGTGCTGTTTCTCGGATGCCTCTTGCCTGGTTTGTGCAGTCCCGCAGTCTGCCTACATCATGACGTCATGACATGGCACCGAGTACTATGGCACATGTGCTTATGGGTTGCTAGGCAACCATACATTATCGTGCTTGTTGCATGATTGGTTTTGCACAAAACAGGCTTGTGTTCCCTTTTGCTTGCTTCAGTTCTGTGACAGCTCTTTTTTGTGTTTGACAATGTTTTTTTATAAACATAAAAGAATTTCCAAAAACTATCCACACTGTTACGCCCTGTCTTGACATTGGGAGTTCGAGTAAAGGGCTGAGAGGAACAGGGTTTTGATTTATTTCAGAGACTTCCACGGAGTGGAGGTCAACTGGTTTTGACCTTCCCTGGCTACATTTATAGTGTTCAGATTATTATCTTTTATAGTTAATTGTGTATATTCTTTGTTATTCCATGATGCTAGCTGGTGTAATCAATTTCCTTATGTTTTGATTTAACTTCCAGTGATGTAATTTATGTTTGGAAGTGTCATTTTGTTGTTCTTTGACACATCTGAGCATGACCCTTATCTGTTAAATATGCATTTCCCTCATTATTATATATATATATATTTTTATTTATTTAGTTGTTTAACCAGGAGTAGCACACTAAGCTGAAAGTTTTTTTACAGGAACTTTTTTGTGTATCTAATGGTTGTTGTGCACATTCTTTGCGGAGTATAATACATATTTTTTTCATTTCAAATATAGTAATTCATACATATATAGTTCCATGTCTATTCCAGTTACATGTATTGAATCAACGATTCTGTCTGTGCTACGAAGTATTATAATGCATTCTTTCTGTGCTGTGAAGGGTCATTACAACATCTTGATCCTTCATTGTGTGTCCTTTACTGTTTTTTTGTGTTTCTATACTCCTATGTTGTGTCTTCTACCCATGCTATAGGAGCATTACAGCATTCTGATCCTTTTGAGCCCCTATATTACTGTTTCTAAGTTTCTTAAAGTCTTTCCTTTTACTGTCTGTCCCTCTGTCTACTCGGTGTGTCAATTTTTTTCTGTGTTTGTTTTCATCATAGTTTTTTTATGTGTTTTTTTTACTCCCTTGTACAAGATTTTTCAACTGGAGCTTGTTCTTAGTGCCTTACTTGCTGCCTTGATGTTCTACTTAGGTGCATGCATTCCAATTAGTTTCTATGTTCATACCTATGTTTCGTTCTGAGGTTCTCATATAAAAAATCCAGTGCATTTCTGCGTTTAGCATCAGGTCCCTATAGTTACTACCTCTTTCTGGCAGAGTTATGTTTTTAGGCCCCCAGCATCATAGAGGTGCTCTGCTATGGCCAGCTTGCATGAAATGTGTGGCCACAGGGGAGCTCTCATCCCTCCTTCTGATGTCTCCTTTGTGCTCTCAAATTCTTGTTTTGAGCATTCTGCTCATCTGTCCTACATATAGCATGTTGCATGGGCACTGTATAACATATATGGTGCCCTCTGTTGTGCAATCGATATGTTGATTGATATAGTGTCTCTGTCCAGTATGTGGGTGTATGAAGACCTGTTTTTTGGAAGTGTGATTACATACTGAGCATTTCCCGCATGGCGCAGGGCCAGCTGTGATGTTATGTATGCCCTGATAAAGGCTTTTATCAATGAAAGACAAACTCTAGGAAATGACATTAAATTAGCTGAAGAAGCTCTGAAACTTAAAATGCAAGATGTGGAGTTGAAGAAAAACCTAGAAGACTTTAAACAAAGATTACATGAGTATGAAGAATGACTCAAACAACAACAAAAAAAAAGAAATTCATAAGGGACACTAACGATTACAGGGACAACAGGGTATACACATACAAAAAATTCAAAAGACCAAATATATACAATCAATACAACACATATGAAAGTACAGACAGTGACATCAGTTATTCCAGGGACCAACAGAGAGGGACAGATGAAATACAGCAACCAGAAGAGCAGACACCAGGAACATCAGTGTTCACTATGAGAGAATCAAGATAAGAATTAAGAGATCAAAGAACTACATGCAGACAGGGGGAAGGATATGGAGGGGGAAGGGAGGTGGGGAGGAGGAGGAGGAACAGGTGGAAGGCCAACAAGGCAGACAAGAGGAGGGAGAGGCAGAAGCCAACAAACCATGACTTGAAACCAATATGTAACTTATGCACAAGGAATTTATCTACAGAGGAAGCTAGGATTCTTAGCTTGGGTCTGTCATTTGGCCCAATGCAGCCCATCAGTCTTTTTGACTTAGAAGTAGGCCTTCAGTAGATCTACAGAACACTAAGACTAAAACAATAATTTGGAGGGGTAACAATAAATACGGATTCATACAAACAGAACCTCAGACAAGAAATTAAGGTTAAAACAAAATATAACCCACTTATTGGGAGAAATCATGGAACTGAAACATTCAGTAAACTAATTGAAAAAGAAATAATGGGACTATTCACTGAACCAAGGAGCACATTCCTGGTACACAAAAACCATAACTACAAAGATAGAGCAGCACTAGAGGAACTAAACAAGCATTTGTCAATGCCGAATGTTGATTGCTTTTATGTGCTGTTTAAGTATTTGAAAGTGAAAGTACCAT
This sequence comes from Neoceratodus forsteri, assembly GCA_016271365.2. Lineage (NCBI taxonomy): Eukaryota > Metazoa > Chordata > Ceratodontiformes > Ceratodontidae > Neoceratodus > Neoceratodus forsteri. Next base: position 106,796,338 of record JADMNL010000035.1, read on the forward strand.
GCCTAAGAACTGGCATGTGCCCCCCCAAGACATCCACTGTGTCTGTCAGTTGAGTATTCACAGAAGGGGGGAAGGGCAAGGGCCACAGAATTACAGTAGTTGCAAAGGCATGAAGAGGTAGACAATAGTCTATTCACAGGCAGAAGAATTCTGCAGAAGGTGAGTAAATTGAAGGTGGACAAAGTGATGGGGCCAGATGGCATACACCCAAGGATATTAAAAGAACTGTGAAGAGAAATAACAGTACCTCTGGCAGCCATGTTCACTGAGTCATTCAACACAGCGGTGGTACCAGAGAATTGGAGGAGGGTACATGTGGTCCCTCTATAAAAATCCAGCAGTAGGGAGGAGGCGGGGAACTGTAGGCTGGTCAGCCTCACTTCAGTAGTGGGGAAGATCATGGAGACATTGGTTAAAGAAAGGATAGTGGGGCATGTAAAAGCCATCGGAGCCCAGGATCATAGACAACATGGATTCACAGTGGGGAGGTCATGTCAGACAAATCTGATTGATCTCTTTGACTGGGTGACAGAGGGAGTAAATCAATGTGGGGCAGTGGACAACGTTTACCTTGATGTAAGCAAACCCTTTGACATGTCCCACATAGGAGGCTGATAAATGAGCTGAGTAGGTGGGGCATGGGGGGAAAGGGTGGTAAGCTGGGTTAAAAACTGGGTAACAGGCAGGAGGCAGAGAGTGGTGGTAAATGGAGTGCAGTCTGGGGAGAGGGGGTGACCAGTGGGGTGTCACAGGGAGTGGTCCTGGGGCCAGTCCTGTTCAATGTCTTCATTAGTGACATTGCAAAAGGGCTGAAGGGAAAGGTCTGCCTGTTTGCAGATGATACCAAGATGTGTAACACAGTAGATACCCAAGAGGGGGTGGAGAAAATGAGGAGGGACCTGGGGAAGCTTGAGAAATGGTCTGAGGACTGACAACTGAAGTTTAATTCAAAAAGGTGCAAAATTATGCACCCGGGACACAGAAACTCTGGGGAAAGGTACAGGATGGGGGGAGGGGGGGGAGTTGCTGACAGTCACAAAGAAGGAAAGGGACCTGGGGGTTCTTTTTTCAGATGACCTGAAAATGTCAAAGTGGTAAGGCTGTTAGGAGGACCAGTGACATGCTGGGGTGCATAGGCAGGGGGTATCACCTGCATAAGGAGGGAGGTAGTGATGCCATTATATAAAACCATGGTCAGGCTTCACATGGATACTGTGTGCAGTTCTGGAGGTCACGCCTTCGTAAGGATATTAACAGGCTGGAGATGGTCCAGAGAAAGGCAAATGAGATGGTACAGAGCTTGCAACACAAGACTTATGAGGAGAAATTAAGGCACCTCAATATGTACTCACTGGAAGAGAGGAGGGAAAGAGGGGATATAATAGAAACATTCATATACCTCAAGGGTATAAATATAGCTACTGAGAAGCTGGAGACAGCTGCTATAGGCATATGTGCCAGCTTCTGTGTGATATTCTTTTGTTCTTATAAATCTGTAATCTCCAGTATTTTAGCAACCACATGACCACACTGCCTTCTTTAGGCAATGTTATGCTGGTTGATGCCTGGTGTCAGATGGCAGACAGAGGGTTCACCAGATTGTGTTGCCATTTGAAAAATTTCATAGAGTGTTCTTTTATTGGTAAGCATTTTGGAAAGCTGGTGAAGGTCTCACAATTTTTATAATGATTTTATCTCCTTACGTGTGTCCCTTTTGGACCCCCCATCCTCACACCCCAACAGTCATCAGTGGCCACAGCTGCAGACTTCTTCTTGCCAAGCTGGCGGGTGAGAAACATAGAATTTGACAGCAGATAAGGACTGCTTGGCCCACCTAGGCTGCCTATGTCCCTACCTGATGGATAAGCTGCAGATTCTTGTTAATCAACAGCTTACTTCCTCCTACCCTCCAGTAGAATTGCCTTATGTCTGTCTGTGAGCAGCTGCCTTCACAGTCTGTGAAGTCTGATGTCTTTCAGTGTTGCTTATTGGTCATATTCCAACACAGGCAAGGCACTGCCAGCCCAAAACTAACTCAGGACAAGCAGGTTTCAAAGTGAGGAAGAAATGGAATGAGCAAGAATCAAGCACTCATTAAGATGCGGCATCGATTTTAAGATCAGCATACTGGTGTGGACACTGCAAACAGAACCCCAGCTCTTTAAGCAGCCTTATGAAGAGTAAAGGCTTCTCGAAGCACTGGGGTTCTGTTTACTGTACTGTAAGTGGGCTGCATCTAATTCGGTAATTTACTGTACCTCACATCTGGATGTATGGTATGCCCAACTTTAAATAAACACTGCACCTGAATGAACACATGGTGCCATAGAAACATAGAATTTGACAGCAGAAAAGGACCGCTCAGCCCACCCAGTCTGCCCAAGTGTTCTCTACCTACTTGTAACTCCTGCCTGTATATGATACTGCATGTCTCATTCTACCTGCATCCATCAGGACCTCCTTGTGAATGAGTTTGCTTAATAGATTTGTCCTGCAGTGAACTTGAACCTACTCCACTTCCATAGCCCTATTGATCTCTGTTGACCCCCTCCTTCCCCTTTTTCTAATATACCCCTATATTTATCCCATGCATGCTTCATGCCTCCTACCAATTTAGCTTCCACCACTTCTTCTGGCAGTCTGTTCAAGGCTTCTACCACCCTTTCAGTAAAGAAATATTTCTTCACATCTATCCTGAATGCCCTCCCCCCCAGCTTCATTGTATTTCCCTTGGTTTGGGTGCTCATCCTTATTTGAAGAAAACTCTCCAACTGTACCCTCTTTACCCCTGTGAGGTACTTTGTACATCTTGATCATGTCACCTCTCACCCTCCTCTCTTCCAGAATGTACATGTTGAGATTCTTCAGCATTTCCTTGTAGGGATTCCTGTGAAAATTCTGAACCATTGTAGTTGCCCTCCTCTGCAAAACCTTCACCTTATGTCCTTTTTGAAGCATGGACTGTGAAACTGGACATAGTACACCAGCTGGGGGTATAGCAGGGAGTGATACAATGGCAGCACAACATCCCTCCTCTTCCTAGTGGAGATGCCACTCCTTATGCACCCCAGAATCCAATTTGCCCTGCCCATAGCCTTTTCACGCTGTACTGCCATCTTGAGGTCCTCTGATATAATAACCTCAAGGACCCTTTCATGCCTAGTGAGTATCAATACTTCTTCCCATCCTATACCAAGCATAGGGGTTCCTATGCCCTAGGTATATGATTTTACACTTGCTGGCATTGAACCCTAAGTAAGTAAGAAAATGGAATTGATTTGAATGAATTGCAGGCTTTTAAGCAGCTTTTCAGGGAGTGTGTATGTGTGTGAGTTGGGGGGGGCTCTGCTACTATAACTATTTGCTTTTGATTTGGTATAATGTGCGAACAGACTAACCCTGCTCCCCACTCTGTGTGCTATTTTGGAGATAAAGAGCCCAAATAGCATTGGCCCAAGCACTGAGCCCTGCAGCACCACGCTTGTCACTGCTCTGGGAGCCGAGAGCTACCCCACCACCACCACCCTCTGCGCCCTCCCCTGTAACCAATTCTCTATCCATTTAGTCAGACCACCTTACACCAGTACCCCTCCTTCCATAGCCAGTTTTAGGCACCAGCGAACCCTGCAGTTGCTGGGGGCTCCCAACCAGAGAAGTTTATCTTATTTATTTTTAAACATTTTTTTATCTTAATATAGTTTTAAAAACATCAGTAAAGGACTGTGCAGATCCTTCAGGTTATGTCATGAAATACCTCAACAAGCTATGATCCAGTCAATATGAGATGGATAGATAGGCAGCAATGAATGGGAAGGGAAGAACAGCCCCAAGAACTGACACTGCTGTGTCCTCCTAAAAATTTTTTAAAATACTACTGGTTATACTAAAGCTATACATAGAAACAAACAAATATAACATTTGCTGGCAGATAACTATGGCTTGGCCCACCTAGTCTGCCCATTTTTCCCTGCCTACCAGTATCACCACAAATAAAATCTTGCACTTAAGGGCTACAGTAAAACACATGGCCTAAAGGTGGGCCAAGTAGAGGGGCCCCATGACTTCACTAATTATGCTGGGTGCCCCCAAAACCCTAAAGCCGGCCCTGCCTCCTTCTCCTCACTCTTCTCATCCTTGGCCTGTGTCCCTCCTCCCAGTAGTCCGCACCCTTCTTCTTATTCTTACTGGGTGGTGGTGCCTTCTGTATTACACTCAGACCACTCTGCCTGCCCCTTTGCAGGGTTACTACGCCTCCGCCTTTACCTGTATCTAGAGCGGTGACCTCATTAGGCTCCCCTGTCCAGACCTTTCTACCAACCTCAGTCTTTTGGCCACCCCTCCCCATTTGTTTAAATCCACCTTAGTAGAGATATACCCCTCTAATCCTGCCATTTTTTTTTTTTTGCATATTTTCTCACTGGGCTACGGTCAGCTTGGTCATCCCGACTGACCCCCGTAGCCCTGCCCCCGACATCAGACCAACTTGCTCACCTCCACAGATTCCCCCCATGGTGGGGTTGTAAGGAGCTTACCAGGTCGACCCACCGGAACAGGATCTGACTGAGGAGGCACCATTCAGGGCAGGCAGGGGGGTCAGAAGTTCATGCTGCATGACCGTAGCCCATTTTCCACTTTTCTCCCCTTTGCGGAGTGCGGGCGTGCAATGATGCTTAGGCACAGCATGCCAATGTCTGCCACACTCCACTACCCTTTACTACACCACTGTAGTAGCACCCGTGGTCATCAACAGGGGCTGCTACAGAGTGATGAGTCCCTGGATCCTGCCCTAGGATAGGAGAGCAGTCCTCCAGATGCTCAATCCTATCCCTCCCTTGCCAACCCCTGGTGGGCTGGGCTTGAGTCTGAACCCGGGTTGGCAGCATGGCATGAGGTGTGGCATCCAGCACCTCAACACTCAGCGCCAGTGGCCCGGCAGCAATGCTGCCTTTAATACTCCCCTCCCTTCCTGCTCCAGTGGATCCTGTCCCCCGCGTACAAGTCACTATTCCCCCCAGACCCTACCTCAGTTGGTCACTAACCCATAATGTTTGGTGTGGCACCAATCCGTCAGCCACTTGAACTCCTCAAGCCTACCCTTCCTCGCCATGCTTGCACATGGTACCGGCAGTACCACCAGGAATGCCACTGACTTCCCCACACCCTCACACTGCCTGCCCAAGTACTCAAACCTCCCCCTCCCTACTTCCACAGTGTTCCCTGCAAGTTGTTTGTACCTACATGCAACAGTAAATGAGGTTTCTTCCTCCTTCTCACTGCACGCTTGAGCAGTGCCTGCCCTGCCCCTCCTACAGTCAGCCTGTGGACAGCTTCAAGCCAAATATGGCTGTGCCTTTACCCCTTTCAGCCCCATCTTACCCATTTCAGCATAGGACGAGTGTACCCCCCGCTCCTTACCCCCTTTCCCTTCTAATGCCCCTTCCACCACCCCAGTATTCATTCCTCCCTGTCCCTTACCCCCACCAACTGCTCCCTCTGTGACTTCTGTATCTGTACCCCCTACTTCCGCCTCACCCCTTTTCTCTGCCTTATTCCTCCCATCCCCCTTGAACCCTTTCCCAGCCTGACTACTTCCTACTGGGCTTCCCATGTCAACCTCCCCTGCTGAGTTCCAACCCCTCTCCTATCCCCGCTGTTGTCGATTTAGAGCCCCCATTCCCTTCTACCCCAATAGTGATGCCCTCCCATCCTTCCCCCTTCCCGTAGCCTTCTCTCCTTCAGTCACCACCTCCTCCTTGCTTACTAGCTCCCTTCTACCCTTTTGTCATCGCTATCTCTTCCCCTACCTGTTGCCATCCCTCTCATGTCTCGCTTGTCCTCCCCCCTTCAGTATGTTCCTACTCCCCCTCTCTGTCCCATAGCAGAGGTTCGAATCTATTCATAGTTGAAACCTGTCCTACATCTCTTCCCCCTATCGGTTCCCCCTCCTATTTGTTCCCCTCCATGACATCCCTGGTCCCTCCCTACCTGCAGCTATCTGCTCTCTCCCCTGATACTCCTCGTGGTCTCTTCCTCCCCCATCAGGAGGCCGCCCCGCCCTCGCCTCAGGCACCCCCTTCCTTCATCTCTCTTTTCTGCTAGTGCCTCTGATACTGGCATCAGTTTCAGTCCCTACTTTTTCTTCCTCCAGCCCCTTTGCCATCCCCTATTCCCCCCACAGGATGCCTACCATACTCATCTGCTATGCCACTTACATTCCTCCCTAACCTCCACAGTTCCTCCCTCAAACTAGCCAGTCATCTACAGACCATACCCCCCCATCCTCGAAGCCCAGTCCAGCATTATGGCAGACCCACACCCTGTACACCCCTCCACCCTTCCAAAGATGCCCGCCTACTGACATGTGGCACTTGCCACATTTTGGCCCCCATCTTATGTTACAGGCTCTCACTTCCAGGTTCTGTACCCTACTACAACTGTTAGGCCCCTATTTACTCAAATTCCTGCCCCACCCCACGCACTAGTCCCCCTATTGACCCCTTGCTGACTGGGGTAATTCAGTCTCAAATCTCATCCATTAGATACTGTATTACTGTAGCAATCCTAAAGCCTTCTTGTCCATTTTTCACCCCTCAGCTACTATACTTTTTGTTCTCGGCTCTCATATAGTTTCACTTAGCCCAGTTAGAAATCCTACTGCACTTCAAGTATTAGCTAGCTGTTAGAGAAATAAACAGAACAACTAAATCTGTATTATTACAGCACTCCTAAAGTATCCAATCATTGCTTTGTCTGCACTCCAGAGACCCTGCTGTAATATAAGACCACAGAGGACACTGGGCAGGAGGGTGGGCAACTCTAAAGTCCTGGCAGAGCTCCACTGAGCTCGCTCACTCCCCCTCTCTCACTCACTCATTCTGTTTCTCCCGACGCTGCAGGCTGCTGTTTTGTACTAGGCTCCTGCTTGCATTGGTGCCTTTTTCTGCCCACAAAGCAATCTGCAGCAGTCCCAACACAGCTCCATTTCACTCGTTCACTCCCCCTCTCTCACTCTCTCATTCTGTTTATCCTGACACTGCAGGCTGCCCTTTTGTACAGGTCCCCTGCCTGCGTTGGCACCTTTTTCTGCCGACAAAGAAATTTGCAGCAGTCCTGACAGAGCTCTGTTAAGCTCACTCACCACCCTTCTGTCACTTGCTCATTCTGTTTCTCCCAGAGCTGCAGGTTGCCCTTTTGTACTGGGCACCTGCCTGCATTGGTACCTTTTTCTGCACACAAAGAAATCTGCAGCAGTACCGACACAGCTCCGTTGAGCTCACTCACTCCCCCCCTCTCTCACTTGCTCATTCTGTTTCTTCCGGCGCTGCAGGCTGTCCTTTTGTACTGGGCTCCTGCCTGCATTGGTGCCTTTTTCTGCCCACAAAAAAGTTCACAGCTGTCCCAACAGAGCTCAGTTGAGGTTGCTCACTCCCTCTCTCTCACTCACTCATTCTGTTACTCCTGGCGCTGCAGACTGCCCTTTTGTACTGGGCTCCTGCCTCCATTGGCGACTTTTTGTGGCCACAAAGAAATCTGCAGCAGTCCCGACACAGCTCTGTTGATCTGTCTCACTCCCCCTCTCTCACTCCCCCTCTCTCACTTGCTCATTCTGTTTCTCCTGGAGCTGCAGGCTGCCCTTTTGTACTGGTCTCCTGCCTGCATTGGCACATTTTTCTGCCCAGAAAGAAATCTGCAGCAGTCCCAACACAGCTCAGTTGAGCTCGCTCACTCTCCCTCTCTCACTCACTCATTCTGTTTCTTCTGGCACTGCAGGCTACCCTTTTGTACTCTGCTCCTGCCTGCATTGGCACATTTTTCTTCCCACAAAGAAGTTCACTGTTGTTCCAACAGAGCTCCGTTGAGCTCGCTCACTCCCCCTCCCTCACTCACTCATTCTGTTTCTCCCAGTGCTGCAGGCTGCCCTTTAGTACTGGGCTCCTGCCTGCATTGGCACATTTTTCTGCCCAAAAAGAAATCTGCAGCAGTCCCAACACAGCTCAGTTGAGCTCGCTCACTCTCCCTCTCTCACTCACTCATTCTGTTTCTTCCGGCACTGCAGGCTACCCTTTTGTACTCTGCTCCTGCCTGCATTGGCACATTTTTCTTGCCACAGAGAAGTTCACTGATGTCCCGACAGAGCTTCGTTTAGGTCGCTCACTCCCCCTGTATCACTCGCTCATTCTGTTTGTTCTGGCACTGCAGACTGCCCTTTTGTACTGGGCTCCTACCTCCGTTGGTGCCTTTTTCTGCCCACAAAGAAATCTGCAGCAGTCCCAATAGAGCTCCGTTGAGCTTTCTCACTCCCCCTCTCTCACTCACTCATTCTGTTTCTCCCAGCGTTGCAGGTTGCCCTTTTGCACTGGGCTCCAGCCTGCATTGGTACCTTTTTCTGCCCACAAAGAAATCCGCAGCAGTCCTGACAGAGTTACGCTGAGCTCGCTTACTCCCCCCCTCTCTCAGTCCCTCATTCCATTTCTCCCAATGCTGCAGGCTGCCCTTTTGTACTGGGCTCCTGCTTGCGTTGGTGTCTTTTTCTGCCCACAAAGAAATCTGCAGCAGTTCCGATAGAGCTCTATTCAGTTTGCTCACTCCACTTCTCTCACTTTCTCATTCTGTTTCTCCCGTCGCTGCAGGCTGCCCTTTTGTACTGGTCCCCTGCCTGCACTGACACCTTTTTCTGACCACAAAGAAATCCGCAGCAATCCCGACAAAGTTCCATTGAGTTCGCTCACTCCCCCTCCCTCACTCGCTAGTTCTGTTTCTCACAGTGCTGCAGGCTGCCCTTTTGTACTGGGCTCCTGCCTGTGTTAGTGCTTTTTTCTGCCCACAAAGAAATCTGCAACAGTCCCAACAGAGCTCAGTTGAGCTCGGTCAGTCCTCCTCTCTCACTTGGTCGATCTTAATCTGTCCCAAACACTGATTTCCCAAAGCAATGGTGCTATTCTGCACCTGAAGTGCAAAAACACATTTTGGCTAGGATGTGAAAAATGACAGCTGTACTGTTCATAAGGAGGTGTGAAAAAATGTCACTGTTGAAAATCTGTCGTGAAAATATTACACATGTGCGAAGTTACAATGGTGCATGGAAACACAGTCATTTTATGGACTTCTGTCACCACATTTTCAACATAGACATTTTAGGACCTCTGCTCATGAACAGTGTCACTGTAATTTTCACAGTCTGTCCCGAAAACTGATTTCCCACAGCGACCGTGCTATTCGGCACCAGAAGTGCAAAAACACATTTTGGCCAGGTTGTGTAAAATGACAGCTGTACTGTTCATATGTAGGTGTGGAAAAATGGCAATGTTGAAGATCTGGAGTGAAAATATAAATTTGCGAAGTTACAAGCGTGCGTGCAAACTGCGCAACGCAAGCTCATAACACAGTCATTTTATGGACTGTCATCACAAAATTTTCAACATAGGCATTTTAGGAACTCTGCTTATGAACAGTGTCACTGTGATTTTCTTAGTCTGTCCCAAAGACTGATTTCCCACAGCAACTGCGCTATTCTGTGTCGGAAGTGCGAAAACACATTTTGGCCAGAATGTGAAAAATGACAGCTGTACTGTTCACAAGGAGGCATGGAAAAATTAAAATGCCATAAATCTGGTGTTAAAATATTGCAAATTCACAAAGTTATGAGCGTGCGTAGCAACTGCGCAATGCACGCTCGTAAAACAGTCATTTTTTACATTTTTTCCACCAAATTTACAGCATAGGCTTTTTGAGAGCCCCCCTCATGAACAGTGGCACTGTCGTTTTGTTAATCAGTCCCAAAAGGTGATTCTGCTTAGCGACTGTGAAGTCACCTTTCCGAGGCTGATTAACGCCATGACAGTTGCAGAATTCATAAGGAGGGGTCCCAAAAACCCCATGTTGAAAATGTGGTGGCAAAATTCCAAACAATGACTGAGATATGCATCAAAGTTAAAAAAAAAATTTTATTCCATAATACAGCTTACCAGCATTTCCTCAGTTCGCGGTCGGCTTTGAAGAGTGCAGACGTGTTCCAGGTCCACCGAAGATTGTCGCGCCGGACTCTGAAGGTAAGTATGGGGTGAGGGGGGTATGTGGAGGCTGCTGCAATACTACTGGGTGGGGCAAACAGTTTCAGAAACATGGTGGCTCCTTATCCCACATACTGAGAAGCCACCAGACTGAGAGTCATCATAATTTTCTCTTTTTTCAACCAGTTCAACATCTACCAAAAAAAAAATCTGGTTGATCCTGCCATTCAACCAGCAGCAGCCAACAACTACCAGCAGGAACCAGGAATGACTCCAAGACTGAGGTGTCTGAGGTAAGCCTCATCTATATTGTGGTCAAAATGTCTAGGTCTACAAGTCTGCAAGTGAAAAAGTAAATGCCAGGTTAAATAAAAAAGCTTTACAAAAAACCCAAAGGAGACAAAGATAGAGAGAGATTGAGTGAATGAGTGAGAGAGTGAGAGTGTGTGTGTGTGTGTGTGAGTGTGTGTGTCTGACACATGAGTGAGACACAGCAACACCAAATGCACTTTGGCAAAAATAATTGCCGACCAGCAATTATAGAAAATAAAAGATGGGGAAGTGTCCTACTGGAATGTAATGGCTGCCCTCAGTGCATGCTGCTTTAATAAACCCCTGGGCTTCACCCTTAGGATTTATATTTTTATTTAGTTTTTGGTAACTGGGTAAGTGCACTAGCTATAACAATGACTATTTTCAGGCATCCCTCACCTCAGGCGACCTTTGAGTTCTCATAACAATTTTTCAACAATGGAACATACATAAAGTAGAGATTACTTTGCATCAAATGTGTTAGATAACAGTTGTATACTTAACTTTTACTTATAGGATAAACTGTTTGCAAATCCAGGCATGCACTGAAGGAATTTAACACTAACTAGAACTCTACATTGGGATAATTAGTCCCTTTATATTAACCATAGTAAGTGAGAATATCAACCATTGCATGGTGATTCATACCCTGTAGCCCTGAGCCAATAAAGAAGTATGCAGCCTAGGTATACATCAGCCTGGAAGCGGTATGGGCTCATCTTGTTGAGCCTCTGCAGAAGGGAACTGAGCAAAATCCTGAATATTACTAGTCATTGCTGACCTGCCCGGAGGAAGGGGCTGAACTGGTATTATTAAGAGTGACCCCTTCCTAGGACCTTTCAGCCTATAGGGACTGAAGTGACCCAGTTCAGGGGTGAAAGCCTAAAGTGGAGTAAGAGTGTCATCTGGGTCAGAAGGGTGGTTTGCCAGGTGGTGGTGGGGGGGTAGAGCATAGGTGTGATCTGAGATAAAGTCCTAATTTCTTGTTGTAAACCTGTATGTGATTGGCAGTGGTGTACATCAGCCATTCGAAAAGTGCTAACTTAGCCACTGCCGTATGCCATGGAAGGAGTGAGTGAGGTAGATTCTGGTGCCACCTCATTAGGATAACACTTTTGGCTTTGAGTAGTACCACGAGGAGCCACTTTTTGTATTGGTTGGAACAGTTTGACACCTTCGAGTTATTGCCCAAGAGGCAAAGGGTCGGGGTAGCAGGGACTTGTGTTTGTAAGATCTAGGAGAAGTCCTGAATTACACCTGCCCAGAAGGGCACCAGTATGTGTCACTGCCATAGTATGTTCAGCAGGTTGGCCTGTGGGGCCTGGCTCCTCCAGCAAGCAGAATGGGGGATGAGTCCCATCTTTTGGAGAGTGGCTGAGTTACGGTACCATCTCAGCTGCACCTTAAGGTGTATAAGCCGGCTCCTAAAGTTCCTGTAGACCAGATGGGCATCCTTGAGATACTGTGACCCTTCAGTGTCTGTCATGTTTATTTGTAGGTCCTGCTCCCATTGCACCTTACACTTAATCATGGTATTGGGTAGGAAGTCCCTAAGCATACCATAGATCTTGCCTGCAGTACTCTCTATTCTGCCTCGTTTATTTTTTTTTCAATATAAAGTTTATTGAAGATTCAACAAATACAGTAGACAGGATCATGTTATCCAAAGCACTTAGTCATATAACAAAGCAGTGTACATGATCCTGTCCCCCTCCCACCCTAACACCACCCAAAAAACACCTCCCCAACAGTCCTGAGGCATGACAATCCAAACTACATAGTTACACGAAACAAAAAACTCTAAATGGAGTACAGAGTATGTAATGGGGCCCAAATCTTTTTGTATTTAGATTTATTATTATTAAGACTCGAAATGGTCTTCTCCACTCAAAGATTGGCTAGTAACTCGTTACGCCATTCAGAATAAGAGACTGCATCTGTACTCTTCCAATATTTAAGTACCAGCTTTTTAACTGACATAGAGATCAAGGTGATATAGTATTTTCAGTTATTAACTGAAATCTGTGAGTAGTTCCCAAAAAGGCAAACCTCTGGAGTGAATAGTTCTGTCAGTCCGAGCAGTGGATCAGTCTTGTCCTTGATAGCCTTCCAAAGGGGAGCTATTTTGGGACATTCCCAAAAGATATGAAACAAGGAGCCTTCCACTTGAGTGTACCTCGTACATTTATTAGAAGTTATTACTCCCCATTTGGCCAATTTCTGCGGGGAGTAATAAAGGTTGTGCAGGATGTTAAACTGCATTAGCCGTAACCTATCTTGTGTTACAAAGCGATGGCAATTACTCTATATAGCCTCCCAGTCTTTGTCCCAGTGCAGGAAAGAATCAGACCAGAACTCTGTGGGTCCATACGGGTTTGGGAAACGCCAGTCATATAGAATGTTTAAACGTTTAGAAATTACTTTAGGGGAATTAGCTAGGGGGCCCAGATCTGACTGGAAAGAAATTTTAAAAGATAAAGGGGGACCATCTTCAAATATTTTAATAAGAAGGTGTCTAAGCTGCAGAACCTTAAAATAATCACCTTTTTGTAGTCTAAATTTCAATATAATATCTTCTGCAGATAGCCATGTGCCATCCTTCTTAAGAAATGAAGACAGTCTCCCCTCACCCAATATAGGTAACCATCTGGGGGATAGCATCCTATTGTCTATTTTGAAAGCTGAGGAATTCCAGATCGATTGTGCCGCATCCGAACAATTTTTATATTTTAGGAATCCGCACAGCTGTGAGTGTATTCTCATGGAGGTTGCTATTGTGGTATCTTTTAACGATTTCGGCAGAGAGGAAATGTTTAGGAATAATAATGCGGAAGGAGCTATATTAACAGATCAAATCAATTCGAGTTCTATTTTGAGCCATGAGGGAAAATAAGTGGAGGGGTTAGGATCTAGCCACTTGAGGTATTTGGCAGCATTGCTGGCCCAGTAATACATGCTTAGGTATGGAAGCCGTTAACCACCCTTAAGTTTAGGCGCTACTAGCTTATAGTAGGCTAGTCTCAGTTTCTTTTTAGACCAGATAAATTTGGCTAATAAACTCTGAACTTTTTTAAACCAGCCACCCGGTAAAAAGATATTGAGCAATTGAAAAGGGTATAGCAGACATGGCAACACATTCATCTTAATTAGATTTATTCTTCCCCACAAAGAAATGGAAAGGGTTGACCATTGGGCTAAATCTTGGGTCACCGTAGACACTAATACATCCACATTGTTCTTGAGAGTGAGCTGTGTATCTCTAGTTAATTCAATGCCCAAATACCTCAAGGAGTCTCTGGACCACAGTAGGCCTAGGGCTGTAATATTATTCTTGAAGACTTTGTGGTTTAAAGGGAATACAATGGACTTTCTGACATTTAGTTTGTAGTTTGATAGTTTACTGAATTGCTCTATTATGCCTAGCATGGCAGGGATAGATGTTTCTGGGTAAGAGAGCTGTAGGAGCAAGTCATCTGCATAAGCAGCAACTTTAAGTTCGGAGCCTAGAATTTTAAGCCCCTGAACCCTTGGACATAGGATTAGTTTGCGGATTAGCGGCTCTAAGTAAAGGTTAAAAAGCAGAGGGGAAAGAGGGCAGCCCTGCCTTGTGCCAGAATATAAGGTAAAGGCCTCTGAAATTACACCGTTTCCAGAGAGGTTATCTACTGTGTGCTTTTGCCCACATCTCAAACAGGCATATACCTCCTACGCTTACCCCTCCTTACCTCTCTCCCCCCCCTGTATTTCATGACAATGCATGTCTCTGGCAGCCCTACCTCTGCAGATTAGTACATTCAATAAATGCCTCCTGGACTCCATCGAAGAACATGACAATCAATGTTTCTCAACTGTACAGCTTCCTCCTGCCAACTCTTTTGTCTCCAACTGACATGTTAATCCTGCACTTGAACTTTGTAACTACATGTATAGTTTTATTATGCTGTCCTTATTGTACCTTCATACTGTGTTAAAACTGTGAACCGGTCATATTTGTACTGAAACTGTTGCATTGACCATGTACCTTGTCTTGATGTGAATCCTTTGAAAAAGAGCATTTGCTCAAAGGTAATTTTCCGAAGAAAGAAAGAAAGAAAGAAAGAAAGAAAGAAAGGAAATGCATTTCTTCCTAACCAGTTATTGATATACAGAAATACAATAAATATACATTTATGATGACAGTAATAATGTTAAGTGTACATTTACAGCATATGCAAATATTTAATATTGAATATTAAGTCCTCAGCTGTTAAACCCATCAGCTCCAGTAGCTCCACATGAAGTCGGAACCTTTTATTGTTTAAGCTGATGCCAAATGGCTGCCAGTTGAAAATCTAAAAAATGCAAACACTACAGCAGTTACAGTAAAACAAAACTATGAGTGTATGTGCAACAGGCTTGGGACCTGGAGATCCAAGTTCAAATTCCATAATAGTCTGTATGAGGCTGAGCAAGTCAATTAACACTCAGCTTCTCCTTGGTTTATTCTGCTTATCTGCAAAAAAATGTGAAAAGCCAGACTACTCCGCTAAGTGTCAAGCTGGGCTATCCTGTGTCAATAAATGGCAAAATAAAGTGTGTGTATATACTGATATGGTGCCCCCTTCTACAGTTTCTCAGGGAGAGTGAACTAAGAAAGTTCTCTGTACTCTACATTAGGGTTGCACACTTCACTCCCCACTCCCCACAGGAGGCACCACTGTGAGGTCCTTGCAGACATTAACTGGCCCTCCATAGGGAACAAAATGGCTTATCTTTTACTATGTCTGACATACAAATTTGCTGCTGATGGCCCTCCACCCAATCTGCTTGGCTTGCTTAATCCCAAGATCCAATACCACGACCTGAGGTCATCGACTGGTCACCCCTGGATATCCCCCGAGTGAGGACCAACTTGGGCAAAAGATCCTTTAGGTATGCTGCTCCTAACCAGTGGAAATCTCTCCCAGTGAATCTGATGGGTTGTCCCACTCTCCATGAATTCAAGTCCTCCTCAACAGTGTACCTGATGGGGTTGAGTCTCTGCAGCCGTTACCATTAGTCCCCGTTCACTGGGCCCTCAATCCACCCCTTTTTTGGTATACAATGAGATCACAGGCTCCTGGCCTACTCTACCTCTATACGACCTGTCCCTACCAGCCTCCGTCATCCCTGATGGATGGGGATCCTAACAAACGTAGTACTGCTGGCTTTGTATACTTCTCTATGAAAGATTTCCCAGTGAACTTATGTCACATCAGTTACAACAGACCTTGCATACCATGAGTTCCTATACTGTTTATTTACAACCCATTCTCAATGTGTATTGTGTAGTGTATAATTAACAAACCTACTGTATGTAAGCAGCTACAGGTATACCTCTGGATGTAATTAAATGTCTGTACCAATGTATTTACTAAAGTACGCAATTAACTACAGGTCGCACCTGAAAAAAGGACCTTTGGTCTCAGTGGGCTTACCTGGTTACCAAAATGAAATAAATATTTTTTTCATTCTTCCAATGTGATGTCATGAGCTCTTAAAAAAGGATGACAGAGGGATAACAGCATGCATTCAAACAGCAGACAACTTTTCTAAAGGATTACAGTTAGTCTGATTCTTGTCTTCTGTACTGTTTAAGCAAATACACATGAGTGTCACACACATCCTGATTGCAGTCTAGACTGAGCAGCCAAACACACACAATGTCACACACATCCTGATTGCAGCCCAGACCGAGAAGCCACAAAAACACAATGTCACACACCTACTGACTACAGTCCAGACTGAGCAGCTAAATACACACAGTGTCACACACATCCAGATGGAAGTCCAGACTGAGCAGCCAGAAACACACATCACACGCCTCCGGACTGCAGTACAGACTGAGCAGCCAAATACACACAATGTCACACACCTCCTGACTGTAGCCCAGACTGAGCAGCCAAATACCCACAATGTTCCACACCTCCTGACTGCAGCCCAGACTGAGCAGCCAAATACACACAATGTCACACACATCCTGACTGCAGTCCAGACAGAGCAGCCAAATACACACAATGTCCCACACATCCTGACTGCAGTCCAGACTGAGCAGCCAAAAACACACAATGTCACACACACCCTGACTACAGTCAAGACTCAGTGGCCAAATACACACAATGTCATACACATCCTGACTGCAGTCCAGACTGAAAGGCCAAATACGCACAATATCACACATCCTGACAACAACCCAGATGGAGCAGCCAAATACACACAGTGTCACACACCTCCTGACTGCAGCCCAGACTGAGCAGCCAAATACACACAATGTCACACACATCCTGACTGCAGCCCAGACAGAGCAGCCAAATACACACGTCACACACACCCTGACTACAGTCCAGACACAGCGGACAGATACACACAATGTCACACACATCCTGACTGCAGTCCAGACTGAGCAGCCAAACACACACAATGTCACACACACCCTGACTACAGTCCAGACTCAGTGGCCAAATACACACAATGTCACACACATTCTAACTACAATCCAGACGGAGCAGCCAAGTACACACAATGTCACACACATCCTGACTGCAGTCCAGACTGAGTAGCCAAATGCACACAATGTCACACACATCCTGACTGCAGTCCATACTGAGCAGCCAAATACACACAATGTCACACACCTCCTCACTGAAGTCCAGACTGAGCAGCCAAATACACACAATGTCACACACTTCCTGACTGCAGTGCAGACTGAGCAGCCAAACGCACACAATGTCACACACCTCCTCACTGAAGTCCAGACTGAACGGCCAAATACAAACAATGTCACATACATCCTGATTGCAGTCCAGACTGAGCAGTCAAACACACACAATGTCACACACATCCTGACTGCAGTCCAGACTGAGCAGCCAAATACACACAATGTCACACACCTTCTGACTGCAATCCAGATGGAGCAGCCAAGTACACACAATGTCACACACATCCTGACTGCAGACCAGACTGAGCAGCCAAATACACACAATGTCCCACACATCCTGACTGCAGTCCATACTGAGCAGCCAAATACACACAATGTCACACACCCCCTCACTGAAGTCCAGACTGAGCAGCCAAATACACACAATGTCACACACATCCTTACTGCAGTCCAGACAGAACAGCTAAACACACACAATGTCACACACCACCTCACTGAAGTTCAGACTGAACGGCCAAATACACACAATGTCACACACATCCTGACTGCAGTCCAGACTGAACAGCCAAATACACACAATGTCACACACCTCCTGACTGCAATCCAGATGGAGCAGTCAAATACACACAATGCCACACACATCCTGACTGCAGTCCAGACTGAGGAGCCAAATACACACGTTACCCACTTCTTGACTGCAGTCCAGACTGAATAGCCAAATACACACGTCACACACATCCTGACTGCAGTCCAGATTGAGTGGGAAAATACATACAATGTCACACACATCTGGACTGCACTCCAGACTGAGCAGCCAAATACACACAATGTCCCACACATCCTGACTGCAGTCCATACTGAGCAGCCAAATCCAGACAATGTCCTACACATCCTGACTGCAGTCCAGACTGATCAGTGAAATACACACAATGTCACACACCTCCTGACTGCAGTCCAGACTGAGCAGCCAAATACACACAATGTCACACATTCTGACAATAGCCCACACTGAGCAGCCAAATACACACAATGTCACACACATCCTGACTGCAATCCAGACTGAGCAGTCAAACACACACAATGTCACACACATCCTGACTTCAATCCAGGTGGAGCAGCCAAATACACACAGTGTTACACACCTCCTGACTGCAGCCCAGACTGAGCAGCCAAATACACACAATGTCACACACATCCTGACTGCAGCTCAGACAGAGCAGCCAAATACACACGTCACACACACCCTGACTACAGTCCAGACTTAGCGGACAGATACACACAATGTCACACACATCCTGACTGCAGTCCAGACTGAGCAGCCAAACACACACAATGTCACACACACCCTGACTACAGTCCAGACTGAGCAGCCAAATACACACAATGTCCCACACATCCTGACTGCAGTCCATACTGAGCAGCCAAATGCACACAATGTCACATACCTCCTCACTGAAGTCCAGACTGAGCAGCCAAATACACACAATGTCACACACATCCTGACTGCAGTCCAGACTGAGCAGTCAAACACACACAATGTCACACACATCCTGATTGCAAACCAGATGGAGCAGCCAAATACACACAATGTCACACACCCTAACTGCTGTCCAGAATGAGCGGCCAAAAACACACAAAATCACACACAACCTGACTGCAGTCCAGACTGAGCAGCCAAATACAGACAATGTCACACACATCCTGATTGCAATCCAGATGGAGCAGCCAAATACACATAATGTCACACACCTCCTGACTACAGTACAGACTGAGCAGCCAAATACACACAATGTCACACACCCTGACTGCTGTCCAGACTGAGCGCCAAAACACACAATATCACACACATCCTGACTGCAGTCCAGAATGAGCAGCCAATTATACACAGTCACACACCTCCTGACTGCAGTACAGACTGAGCGGCCAAATACACACAATGTCACACATCCTGACTGCAGTCCAGACTGAGCGGCCAAATACACACAATGTCACACACCTCCTGACTGCAGTCCAGACTGAGCGGCCAAATACACAAGTCACACACATCCTGACTGCAGTCCAGACTGAGCGGCCAAATACACACAATGTCACACACATCCTGATGGCAATCCAGACAGAGCAGCCAAATACTCATAATGTCACATACATCCTGACTGCAGTACAGACTGAGCAGCCAATTACACACAATGTCACACACATCCTGACTGCAGTCCAGACTGAAGAGCCAAATAAACACAATGTCACACACATCCTGACTGCAATACAGATGGAGCAGCCAAATACACACAATGTCACACACCTCCTCACTGAAGTCCAGACTGAACGGCCAAATACACACAATATCACATACATCCTGACTGCAGTCCAGACTGAGCAGCCAAACACACACAGCGTCACACAAACCCTGACTACAGTCCAGACTCAGTGGCCAAATACACATAATGTCACACACATTCTAACTACAATCCAGACTGAGCAGCCAAGTACACACAATGTCCCACACATCCTGACTGCAGTCCATACTGAGCAGCCAAATCCAGACAATGTCCTACACATCCTGACTGCAGTCCAGACTGATCAGTGAAATACACACACAGTCACACACCTCCTGACTGCAGTCCAGACTGAGCAGCCAAATACACACAATGTCACACATTCTGACAATAGCCCACACTGAGCAGCCAAATACACACAATGTCACACACATCCTGACTGCAATCCAGACTGAGCAGTCAAACACACACAATGTCACACACATCCTGACTTCAATCCAGGTGGAGCAGCCAAATACACACAGTGTCACACACCTCCTGACTGCAGCCCAGACTGAGCAGCCAAATACACACAATGTCACACACATCCTGACTGCAGCCCAGACAGAGCAGCCAAATACACACGTCCACACACACCCTGACTACAGTCCAGGCTCAGTGACAGATACACAATGTCACACATCCTGACTGCAGTCCAGACTGAGCAGCCAAACACACACAATGTCACACACACCTTGACTACAGTCCAGACTGAGCAGCCAAATACACAAATGTCCACACATCCTGGACTGCAGTCCATACTGAGCAGCCAAATGCACACAATGTCACACACCTCCTGACTGTAGTCCACACTGAGCAGCCAAATACACACAATGTCACACATCCTGACTGCAATCCAGACTGAGCAGTCAAACACACACAATGTCACACACATCCTGATTGCAATCCAGATGGAGCAGCCAAACACACAATGTCACACACCCTAACTGCTGTCCAGAATGAGCGGCCAAAAACACACAAAATCACACACAACCTGACTGCAGTCCAGACTGAGCAGCCAAATACAGACAATGTCACACACATCCTGATTGCAATCCAGATGGAGCAGCCAAATACACACAATGTCACACACCTCCTGACTACAGTACAGACTGAGCAGCCAAATACACACAATGTCACACACCTTGACTGCTGTCCAGAATGAGCGGCCAAAAACACACAATATCACACACATCCTGACTGCAGTCAAGAATGAGCAGCCAATAATACACAGTCACACACCTCCTGACTGCAGTACAGACTGAGCAGCCAAATACACACAATGTCACACACATCCTGACTGCAGTCCAGACTGAGCAGCCAAATACACACAATGTCACACACCTCTTGACTGCAGTCCAGACTGAGTGGCCAAATACACACAATGTCACACACATCCTGACTGCAGTCCAGACTGAGCGGCCAAATATACACAATGTCACACACATCCTGACGGCAATCCAGACAGAGCAGCCAAATACTCATAATGTCACATACATCCTGACTGCAGTACAGACTGAGCAGCCAATTACACACAATGTCACACACATCCTGACTGCAGTCCAGACTGAAGAGCCAAATACACACAATGTCACACACATCCTGACTGCAATACAGATGGAGCAGCCAAATACACACAATGTCACACACCTCCTCACTGAAGACCAGACTGAACGGCCAAATACACACAATATCACATACATCCTGACTGCAGTCCAGACTGAGCAGCCAAACACACACAGCGTCACACAAACCCTGACTACAGTCCAGACTCAGTGGCCAAATACACATAATGTCACACACATTCTAACTACAATCCAGACGGAGCAGCCAAGTACACACAATGTCACACACATCCTGACTACAGTCCAGACTGAGCAGCCAAGTACACACAATGTCACACACATCCTGACTGCAATCCAGACTGAGCAGCCAAATACACACAATGTCACACACCTCCTGGCTGCAGTCCAGACTGAGCGGCCAAATACACACAATGTCACACACCCCCTCACTGAAGTCCAGACTGAGCAGCCAAATACACACAATGTCACACACATCCTTACTGCAGTCCAGACTGAGCAGCCAAACACACACAATGTCACACACCTCCTCACTGAAGTCCAGACTGAACGGCCAAATACACACAATGTCACACACATCCTGACTGCAGTCCAGACTGAGCAGCCAAATACACACAATGTCACACACCTCCTGACTGCAATCCAGATGGAGCAGCCAAATACACACAATGCCACACACATCCTGACTGCAGTCCAGACTGAGTAGCCAAATACACACGTCACACACATCCTGACTGCAGTCCATACTGAAGAGCCAAATACACACAATGTCACACACATCCTGACTGCAATACAGATGGAGCAGCCAAATACACACAATGTCACACACCTCCTCACTGAAGTCCAGACTGAACGGCCAAATACACACAATATCACATACATCCTGACTGCAGTCCAGACTGAGCAGCCAAACACACACAGTGCCACACAAACCCTGACTACAGTCCAGACTCAGTGGCCAAATACACATAATGTCACACTCATTCTAACTACAATCCAGACGGAGCAGCCAAGTACACACAATGTCACACATCCTGACTACAGTCCAGACTGAGCAGCCAAGTACACACAATGTCACACACATCCTGACTGCAATCCAGACTGAGCAGCCAAATACACACAATGTCACACACCTCCTGGCTGCAGTCCAGACTGAGCGGCCAAACACACACAATGTCACACACCCCCTCACTGAAGTCCAGACTGAGCAGCCAAATACACACAATGTCACACACATCCTTAATGCAGTCCAGACTGAGCAGCCAAACACACACAATGTCACACACCTCCTCACTGAAGTCCAGACTGAACGGCCAAATACACACAATGTCACACACATCCTGACTGCAGTCCAGACTGAGCAGCCAAATACACACAATGTCACACACCTCCTGAGTGCAATCCAGATGGAGCAGCCAAATACACACAATGCCACACACATCCTGACTGCAGTCCAGACTGAGTAGCCAAATACACACGTCACACACATCCTGACTGCAGTCCAGACTGAGCAGCCAAATACACACAATGTAACCCACTTCTTGACTGCAGTCCAGACTGAGTAGCCAAATACACACGTCACACACATCCTGACTGCAGTCCAGACTGAGCAGCCAAATACACACAATGTCACAAACATCCGGACTGCACTCCAAACTGAGAAGCAAAATACGCACAATGTCCCACACATCCTGACTGCAATCCAGATTGAGCAGCCAAATACACACAATGTCACACACATCCTGACTGCAATCCAGACTGAGCAGTCAAACACACACAATGTCACACACATCCTGACTTCAATCCAGGTGGAGCAGCCAAATACACACAGTGTCACACACCTCCTGACTGCAGCCCAGACTGAGCAGCTAAATACACACAATGTCACACACACCCTGACTGCAGCCCAGACAGAGCAGCCAAATACACACGTCACACACACCCTGTCTACAGTCCAGACTCAGCGGACAGATACACACAATGTCACACACATCCTGACTGCAGTCCAGACTGAGCAGCCAAACACACACAATGTCACACACACCCTGACTACAGTCCAGACTGAGCAGCCAAATACACACAATGTCCCACACATCCTGACTGCAGTCCATACTGAGCAGCCAAATGCACACAATGTCACATACCTCCTCACTGAAGTCCAGACTGAGCAGTCAAACACACATATTGTCACACACATCCTGACTGCAATCCAGGCGGAGCAGCCAAATACACACAATGTCACACACATCCTGATTGCAATCCAGATGGAGCAGCCAAATACACACAATGTCACACACCCTAACTGCTGTCCAGATTGAGTGGCCAAAAACACACAAAATCACACTCATCCTGACTGCAGTCCAGACTGAGCAGCCAAATACAGACAATGTCACACATCCTGATTGCAATCCAGATGGAGCAGCCAAATACACACAATGTCACACACCTCCTGACTACAGTACAGACTGAGCAGCCAAATACACACAATGTCACACACCCTGACTGCTGTCCAGACTGAGCGCCAAAACACACAATATCACACACATCCTGACTGCAGTCCAGAATGAGCAGCCAATTATACACAGTCACACACCTCCTGACTGCAGTACAGACTGAGCGGCCAAATACACACAATGTCACATACATCCTGACTGCAGTCCAGACTGAGCAGCCAAATACAAACAATGTCACACACCTCTTGACTGCAGTCCAGACTGAACGGCCAAGTACACACAATGTCACACACATCCTGACTGCAGTCCAGACTGAGCGGCCAAATACACACAATGTCACACACATCCTGACTGCAATCCAGACAGAGCAGCCAAATACTCATAATGTCACATACATCCTGACTGCAGTATAGACTGAGCAGCCAATTACACACAATGTCACACACATCCTGACTGCAGTCCAGACTGAGGAGCCAAATACACACAATGTCACACACATCCTGACTGCAATACAGATGGAGCAGCCAAATACACACAATGTCACACACCTCCTTGCTGCAGTCCAGACTGAATGGACAAATACACACAATGTCACACACATTCTGACTGCAATCCAGAGAGAGCAGCCAAATACTCACAATGTCACATACATCCTGACTGCAGTCCTGACTGAGTGGCCAAATACACACAATGTCACACACCTCCTCACTGAAGTCCAGACTGAGCAGTCAAACACACACAATGTCACACACATCCTGACTGCAATCCAGGCGGAGCAGCCAAATACACACAATGTCACACACATCCTTACTGGAGTCCAGACAGAACAGCTAAACACACACAATGTCACACACCTCCTCACTGAAGTCCAGACTGAACGGCCCAATACACACAATGTCACACACATCCTGACTGCAGTCCAGACTGAACAGCCAAATACACACAATGTCACACACCTACTGACTGCAATCCAGATGGAGCAGTCAACACACATAATGCCACACACATCCTGACTTCAGTCCAGAAAGAGGAGCCAAATACACACGTTACCCACTTCTTGACTGCAGTCCAGACTGAATAGCCAAATACACACATCACACACATCCTGACTGCAGTCCAGATTGAGCGGAGAAATACATACAATGTCACACACATCTGGACTGCACTCCAGACTGAGCAGCCAAATACACACAATGTCCCACACATCCTGACTGCACTCCATACTGAGCAGCCAAATCCAGACAATGTCCTACACATCCTGACTGCAGTCCAGACTGATCAGTGAAATACACACACAGTCACACATCTCCTGAGTGCAGTCCAGACTGAGCAGCCAAATACACACAATGTCACACATTCTGACAATAGCCCACACTGAGCAGCCAAATACACACAATGTCACACACATCCTGACTGCAATCCAGACTGAGCAGTCAAACACACACAATGTCACACACATCCTGACTTCAATCCAGGTGGAGCAGCCAACACACACAGTGTCACACACCTCCTGACTGCAGCCCAGACTGAGCAGCCAAATACACACAATGTCACACACATCCTGACTGCAGCTCAGACAGAGCAGCCAAATACGCACGTCACACACACCCTGATTACAGTCCAGACTCAGCGGACAGATACACACAATGTCACACACATCCTGACTGCAGTCCAGACTGAGCAGCCAAACACACACAATGTCACACACACCCTGACTACAGTCCAGACTGAGCAGCCAAATACACACAATGTCCCACACATCCTGACTGCAGTCCATACTGAGCAGCCAAATGCACACAATGTCACATACCTCCTCACTGAAGTCCAGACTGAGTAGCCAAATACACACAATGTCACACACATCCTGACTGCAGTCCAGACTGAGCAGTCAAACACACACAATGTCACACACATCCTGACTGCAATCCAGGCGGAGCAGCCAAATACACACAATGTCACACACATCCTGATTGCAATCCAGATGGAGCAGCCAAATACACACAGTGTCACACACCCTAACTGCTGTCCAGACTGAGCGGCCAAAAACACACAAAATCACACACAACCTGACTGCAGTCCAGACTGAGCAGCCAAATACAGACAATGTCACACACATCCTGATTGCAATCCAGATGGAGCAGCCAAATACACACAATGTCACACACCTCCTGACTACAGTACAGACTGAGCAGCCAAATACACACAATGTCACACACCCTGACTGCTGTCCAGACTGAGCGGCAAAACACACACATCATCACACATCCTGACTGCAGTCCAGAATGAGCAGCCAATTATACACAGTCACATTGACACCTCCTGACTGCAGTACAGACTGAGCGCCAAATACACACAATGTCACACCACATCCTGACTGCAGTCCAGACTGAGCAGCCAACACACACAATGTCACATACCTTTTGACTGCAGTCCAGACTGAGTGGCCAAATACACAATGTCACACACATCCTGACTGCAGTCCAGACTGAGCGGCCAAATAAACACAATGTCACACAACATCCTGATCGCAATCCAGACAGAGCAGCCAAATACTCATAATGTCACATACATCCTGACTGCAGTACAGACTGAGCAGTCATTACACACAATGTCACACACATCCTGACTGCAGTCCAGACTGAGGAGCCAAATACACACAATGTCACATACATCCTGACTGCAATACAGATGGAGCAGCCAAATACACACAATGTCACACACCTCCTCACTGAAGTCCAGACTGAACGGCCAAATACACACAATATCCCATACATCCTGACTGCAGTCCAGACTGAGCAGCCAAACACACACAGCTTCACACAAACCCTGACTACAGTCCAGACTCAGTGGCCAAATACACACAATGTCACACACATTCTAACTACAATCCAGATGGAGCAGCCAAGTACACTCAATGTCACACACATCCTGACTACAGTCCAGACTGAGCAGCCAAGTACACACGTCACACACATCCTGTCTGCAGTCCAGACTGAGCAGCCAAATATACACAATGTTACCCACTTCTTGACTGCAGTCCAGACTGAGTAGCCAAATACACACGTCTCACACATCCTGACTGCAGTCCAGACTGAGCAGCCAAATACACACAATGTTACACACATCCGGACTGCACTCCAAACTGAGCAGCCAAATACGCACAATGTCCCACACATCCTGACTGCAATCCAGACTGAGCAACCAAATACACACAATGTCACACACATCCTGACTGCAATCCAGACTGAGCAGTCAAACACACATTGTCACACACATCCTGACTTCAATCCAGGTGGAGCAGCCAAATACACACAGTGTCACACACCTCCTGACTGCAGCCCAGACTGAGCAGCCAAATACACACCATGTCACAAACACCTGACTGCAGCCCAGACAGAGCAGCCAAATACACTCACACACACACCCTGTCTACAGTCCAGACTCAGCGGACAGATACACACAATGTCACACACATCCTGACTGCAGTCCAGACTGAGCAGCCAAACACACACAATGTCACACACACCCTGACTACAGTCCAGACTGAGCAGCCAAATACACACAATGTCCCACACATCCTGACTGCAGTCCATACTGAGCAGCCAAATGCACACAATGTCACTTACCTCCTCACTGAAGTCCAGACTGAGCAGTCAAACACACACAATGTCACACACCTCCTGACTGCAATCCAGAAGGAGCAGCCAAATACACACAATGCCACACACATCCCGACTGCAGTCCAGACTGAGCAGCCAAATACACACGTCACACACATCCTGTCTGCAGTCCAGACTGAGCAGCCAAATACACACAATGTTACCCACTTCTTGACTGCAGTCCAGACTGAGCAGCCAAATACACACAATGTTACACACATCCAGACTGCACTCCAAACTCAGCAGCCAAATACGCACAATGTCCCACACATCCTGACTGCAATCCAGACTGAGCAACCAAATACACACAATGTCACACACATCCTGACTGCAATCCAGACTGAGCAGTCAAACACACACAATGTCACACACATCCTGACTTCAATCCAGGTGGAGCAGCCAAATACACACAGTGTCACACACCTCCTGACTGCAGCCCAGACTGAGCAGCCAAATACACACAATGTCACACACACCCTGACTGCAGCCCAGACAGAGCAGCCAAATACACACGTCACACACACCCTGTCTACAGTCCAGACTCAGCGGACAGATACACACAATGTCACACACATCCTGACTGCAGTCCAGACTGAGCAGCCAAACACACACAATGTCACACACACCCTGACTACAGTCCAGACTGGAGCAGCCAACATACACAATGTCCCACACATCCTGGACTGCAGTCCATACTGAGGCAGCCAAAATGTACACAATGTCATACACCTCTCACTGAAGTCCAGACTGAGCAGTCAAACACACATGTCGTCACACACATCCTGATCTGCAATCCAGGCGGAGCAGCCAAATACACACAATGTCACACACCCTAACTGCTGTCCAGACTGAGTGGCCAAAAACACACAAAATCACACACATCCTGACTGCAGTCCAGACTGAGCAGCCAAATACAGACAATGTCACATACATCCTGATTGCAATCCAGATGGAGCAGCCAAATACACACAATGTCACACACCTCCTGACTACAGTACAGACTGAGCAGCCAAATACACACAATGTCACACATCCTGACTGCAGTCCAGAATGAACAGCCAATTATACACAGTCACACACCTCCTGACTGCAGTACAGACTGAGCGGCCAAATACACACAATGTCACACACATCCTGACTGCAGTCCAGACTGAGCAGCCAAATACAAACAATGTCACACACCTCTTGACTGCAGTCCAGACTGAACGGCCAAGTACACACAATGTCACACACATCCTGACTGCAGTCCAGACTGAGCGGCCAAATACACACAATGTCACACACATCCTGACTGCAATCCAGACAGAGCAGCCACATACTCATAATGTCACATACATCCTGACTGCAGTACAGACTGAGCAGCCAATTACACTCAATGTCACACACATCCTGACTGCAGTCCAGACTGAGGAGCCAAATACACAGAATGTCACACACATCCTGACTGCAATACAGATGGAGCAGCCCAATACACACAATGTCACACACCTCCTTGCTGCAGTCCAGACTGAGTGGACAAATACACACAATGTCACACACATTCTGACTGCAATCCAGACAGAGCAGCCAAATACTCACAATGTCACATACATCCTGACTGCAGTCCTGACTGAGTGGCCAAATACACACAATGTCACACACCTCCTCACTGAAGTCCAGACTGAACGGACAAATACACACAATGTCACATACATCCTGACTGCAGTCCAGACTGAGCAGCCAAACACACAGAGTGTCACACAAACCCTGACTACAGTCCAGACTCAGTGGCCAAATACACATAATGTCACACACATTCTAACTACAATCCAGATGGAGCAGCCAAGCACACACAGTGTCACACACATCCTGACTACAGTCCAGACTGAGCAGCTAAGTACACACAATGTCACACACATCCTGACTGCAATCCAGACTGAGCAGCCAAATACACACAATGTCACACACCTCCTGGCTGCAGTCCAGACTGAGCTGCCAATACACACAATGTCACACACCCCCTCACTGAAATCCAGACTGAGTAGCCAAATACACAATGTCACACACATCCTTACTGGCAGTCCAGACTGAGCAGCCAAATACACAATAAATGTCACACACCTCCTCACTGAAGTCCAGACTGACGGCTACGTACACAATGTCACATATATCCTGACTGCAGTCCAAGACTGAGCAGCCAAATACACACAATGTCACACACCTCCTGACTGCAATCCAGATGGAGCAGCCAAATACACACAATGCCACACACATCCTGACTGCAGTCCAGACTGAGTAGCCAAATACACACGTCACACACATCCTGACTGCAGTCCAGACTGAGCAGCCAAATACACACAATGTTACCCACTTCTTGACTGCAGTCCAGACTGAGTAGCCAAATACACACGCTCACACACATCCTGACTGCAGTCCAGACTGAGCAGCCAAATACACACAATGTCACATACATCCGGACTGCAGTCCAGATTGAGCGGGGAAATACACACAATGTCACACACATCCTGACTGCAATCCAGACTGAGCAACCAAATACACACAATGTCACACACATCCTGACTGCAATCCAGACTGAGAAGTCAAACACACACAATGTCACACACATCCTGACTTCAATCCAGGTGGAGCAGCCAAATACACACAGTGTCACACACCTCCTGACTGCAGCCCAGACTGGGCAGCCAAATACACATAATGTCACACACATCCTGACTCCAGCCCAGACAGAGCAGCCAAATACACATGTCACACACACCCTGACTACAGTCCAGACTCAGCGGATAGATACACACAATGTCACACGTGATCCTGAGACTGCAGTCCAGACTGAGCAAGCCAAACACACACAATGTCACACGACCTGACTACAGTCCAGACTGAGCAGCCAAATACACACAATGTCCCACACATCCTGACTGCAGTCCATACTGAGCAGCCAAATGCACACAATGTCACACACCTCCTCACTGAAGTCCAGACTGAGCAGCCAAATACACACAATGTCACACACATCCTGACTGCAGTCCAGACTGAGCAGTCAAACACACACAATGTCACAAACATCCTGACTGCAATCCAGGTGGAGCAGCCAAATACACACAATGTCACACACATCCTGATTGCAATCCAGACCGAGCAGCCAAATACACACAATGTCACACACCCTGACTGCTGTCCAGACTGAGCGGCCAAAAACACACAATATCACACAGATCCTGATGCAGTCCAGAATGAGCAGCCAATTATACACAGTCACATTACCCTCCTGACTGCAGCATGACTGAGCGGCCAAATACACATAATGTCACATTACATCCTGACTGCAGTCCAGACCGAAAGCAGCCAAATACACACACAATGTCACACACCCTTGACTGCAGTCCAGACTGAACGCCAGGTACACACAATGTCATTACCACATCCTGACTGGTAATCCAGACAGAGCAGCCAAATACTCATAATTGTCACACCTCCTGACTGCAGTCCAGACTGAGCAGCCAACACACACAATGTCATACTCACCCTGACTGCGTCCATAGACTGAGTGGCCAAATACATACAATGTCACAATACATCCTGACTGCAGTCCAGACTGAGTGTCCAAATATACAATGTCACACACCTCGAGGCTGCAGTCCAGACTGAGCGGTCAGATACATACACGTCACATACAATCCTGACTGCAACTCCAGACAGAGCAGCCAAATACTCACAATGTCACATGATCCTGGAGTGCAGTCCTGACTGAGGTACAAATACACACAATGTCACACACCTCCTCACTGAAGTCCACACTGAACGGCCAAATACACACAATGTCACATACATCCTGACTGCAGTCCAGACTGAGCAGCCAAACACACACAGTGTCACACACACCCTGACTACAGTCCAGACTCAGTGGCCAAATACACACAATGTCACACACATTCTAACTACAATCCAGACGGAGCAGCCAAGTACACACAATGTCACACATCCTGACTACAGTCCAGACTGAGCAGTCAAATACACACAATGTCACACACATCCTGACTGCAATCCAGACTGAGCAGCCAAATACACACAATGTCACACACCTCCTGGCTGCAGTCCAGACTGAGCGGCCAAACACACACAATGTCACACACACCCTCATTGAAGTCCAGACTGAGCAGCCAAATACACACAATGTCACACACATCCTTACTGCAGTCCAGACTGAGCAGCCAAACACACACAATGTCACACACCTCCTCACTGAAGTCCAGACTGAACGGCCAAATACACGCAATGTCACACACATCCCGACTGCAGGCCAGATTGAGCAGCCAAATACACACAATGTCACACACCTCCTGACTGCAATCCAGATGGAGCAGCGAAATACACACAATGCACACACATCCTGACTGCAGTCCAGACTGAGTAGCCAAATACACACAATGCCACACACATCCTGACTGCAGTCCAGACTGAGCAGCCAAATACACACAATGTCACACACATCCGGACTGCACTCCAGACTGAGCAGCCAAATACACACAATGTCCCACACATCCTGACTGCAGTCCATACTGAGCAGCCAAATCCAGACAATGTCCTACACATCCTGACTGCAGTCCAGACTGATCAGTGAAATACACACAATGTCACACACATCCTGACTTCAATCCAGGTGGAGCAGCCAAATACAAACAGTGTTACACACATTCTGACTGTAGTCCACACTGAGCAGCAAAATACACACAATGTCACACACATCCTGACTGAAATCCAGACTGAGCAGTCAAACACACACAATGTCACACACATAATGACTGCAGTCCAGAAAGAGCAGAAAAATACACACAATGTCACACACATCCTGACTTCAGCCCAGACTGAGCAGCCAAATACACACAATGTCACACATTCTGACTGTGGTCACACTGAGAGCCAATACACAATGTCTGAACATCCTGACTGCAATCCAGACTGAGCAGTCAAACACACACAATGTCACACACATCCTGACTTCAATCCAGGTGCAGCAGCCTAATACACAACATGTTACACACATCCTGACTGCAATCCAGATGTAGCAGTCAAACACACACAATGTCACACACATCCTGACTTCAACCCAGGTGGAGCAGCCAAATACACACAGTGTTACACACATCCTGTCTGCAATCCAGATGGATCAGCCAAATACACACAGTGTCACACACCTCCTGACTGTAGTCCACACTGAGCAGCCAAATACATGCAATGTCACACACATCCTGACTGCAATCCAGGCGGAGCAGCCAAATACACACAATGTCATACACATCCTGATTGCAATCCAGATAGAGCAGCCAAATACACACAATGTCACACACCTCCTGACTACAGTACAGACTGAGCAGCCAAATACACACAATGTCACAAACCCTGACTGCTGTCCAGACTGAGCCACCAAAAACACACAATATCACACACATCCTGACTGCAGTCCAGAATGAGTAACCAATTATACACAGTCACACACCTCCTGACTGCAGTACAGACTGAGCGGCCAAATACACACAATGTCACACATCCTGACTGCAGTCCAGACTGAGCGGCCAAATACACACAATGTCACACACCTTGACTGCAGTCCAGACTGAACGGCCAAGTACACACAATGTCACACACATCCTGACTGCAATCCAGACAGAGCAGCCAAATACTCATAATGTCACACAGCTCCTGACTGCAGTCCAGGCTGAGCAGCCAAAAACACACAATGTCACACCCACCCTGACTGCTGTCCAGACTGAGTGGCCAAATACACACAATGTCACACACATCCTGACTGCAGTCCAGACTGAGTGGCCAAATACACACAATGTCACACACCTCGAGGCTGCAGTCCAGACTGAGCGGCCAGATACACACAATGTCACACACATCCTGACTGCAATCCAGAGAGAGCAGCCAAATACTCACAATGTCACATACATCCTGACTGCAGTCCTGACTGAGTGGCCAAATACACACAATGTCACACACCTCCTCACTGAAGTCCAGACTGAACGGCCAAATACACACAATGTCACATACATCCTGACTGCAGTCCAGACTGAGCAGCCAAACACACACAGTGTCACACACATCCTGACTGCAGTCCAGAATGAGCAGCCAATTACACACAGTCACACACCTCCTGACTGCAGTCCAGACTGAGCAGCCAAATACTCACAATGTCACATACATCCTGACTGCTGTCCTGACTGAGTGGCCAAATACACACAATGTCACACACCTCCTCACTGAAGTCCAGACTGAACGGCCAAATACACACAATGCGTCACATACATTCTGACTGCAGTCCAGACTGAGCAGCCAAACACACACAGTGTCACACACACCCTGACTACAGTCCAGACTCAGTGGCCAAATACACACAATGTCACACACATCCTGACTGCAGTCCAGACTGAGCGGCCAAATACACACAATGTCACACACCTCTTGACTGCAGTCCAGACTGAACGGCCAAGTACACACAATGTCACACACATCCTGACTGCAATCCAGACAGAGCAGCCAAATACTCAGAATGTCACACACCTCCTGACTGCAGTCCAGACTGAGCAGCCAAAAACACACAATGTCACACCCACCCTGACTGCTGTCCAGACTGAGCAGCCAAATACACACAATGTCACACACATCCTGACTGCAGTCCAGACTGAGTGGCCAAATACACACAATGTCACACACCTCGAGGCTGCAGTCCAGACTGAGCGGCCAGATAGACACAATGTCACACACATCCAGACTGCAATCCAGAGAGAGCAGCCAAATACTCACAATGTCACATACATCCTGACTGCAGTCCTGACTGAGTGGCCAAATACACACAATGTCACACACCTCCTCACTGAAGTCCAGACTGAACGGCCAAATACACACAATGTCACATACATCCTGACTGCAGTCCAGAATGAGCAGCCAAACACACACAGTGTCACACACATCCTGACTGCAGTCCAGAATGAGCAGCCAATTACACACAGTCACACACCTCCTGACTGCAGTCCAGACTGAGCAGCCAAATACACACAATGTCACACCCACCCTGACTGCTGTCCAGACTGAGTGGCCAAATACACACAATGTCCTACACATCCTGACTGCAGTCCAGACTGATCAGTGAAATACACACAATGTCACACACATCCTTACTTCAATCCAGGTGGAGCAGCCAAATACAAACAGTATTACACACATTCTGACTTTAGTCCACACTGAGCAGCAAAATACACAGAATGTCACACACATCCTGACTGAAATCCAGACTGAGCAGTCAAACACACACAATGTCACACACATCCTGACTGCAGTAAAGAATGAGCAGAAAAATACACACAATGTCACACACATCCTGCAATTTACTTCAGACTCTCGAGCAGCCAAATACACACAATACACATTCTGATCAGGCCCACACTGAGCAGCCAAATACACCACAATGTCACAGACATCCTGATCAACCATAGACTGAGCAGTCAAAACACACACAATGTCACACACATTCTGGACTTCAATCCAGGTGCAGTAGCCTAATACACAGTGTTACACACATCCTGACTGCAATCCAGATGAGCAGCCAAACACACACAATGTCACACACATCCTGACTTCAACCCAGGTGGAGCAGCCAAATACACACAGTGTTACACACATCCTGACTGCAATCCAGATGGATCAGCCAAATACACACAGTGTCACACACCTCCTGACTGTAGTCCACACTGAGCAGCCAAATACATGCAATGTCACACACATCCTGACTGCAATCCAGTCGGAGCAGCCAAATACACACAATGTCATACACATCCTGATTGCAATCCAGATAGAGCAGCCAAATACATACAATGTCACACACCTCCTGGAATACAGTGCAAAAGGAGACAGAGCAGCCAAATACACACAATGTCACAAATCTTTGACTGCTGTCCAGACTCGAGCCACCTAAAAACACACAATATTTGTAACATCCTGACTGCAGTCCAAATGAGTAACCCACTATACACAGTCACACACCTCCTGACTGCAGTACAGACTGAGCGGCCAAATACACACAATGTCACATACATCCTGACTGCAGTCCAGACTGAGCGGCCAAATACACACAATGTCACACACCTCCTGACTGCAGTCCAGACTGAACGGCCAAATACACAAAATGTCACACACATCCTGACTGCAATACAGACAGAGCAGCCAAATACTCACAATGTCACATACATCCTGACTGCAGTCCTGACTGAGTGGCCAAATACACACAATGTCACACACATCCTGACTGCAGTCCAGACTGAGCGGCCAAATACACACAATGTCACACACATCCTGACTGCAATCCAGACAGGGCAGCCAAATACTCACAATGTCACATACATCCTGACTGCAGTCCTGACTGAGTGGCCAAATACACACAATGTCACACACCTCCTCACTGAAGTCCAGACTGAACGGCCAAATACACACAATGTCACATACATCCTGACTGCAGTCCAGACTGAGCAGCCAAACACACACAGTGTCACACACACCCTGACAACAGTCCAGACTCAGTGGCTAAATACACACAATGTCACACACATTCTAACTACAATCCAGACGGAGCAGCCAAGTACACACAATGTCACACAGCCTGACTACAGTCCAGACTGAGCAGCCAAATACACACAATGTCACACACATCCTGACTGCAATCCAGACTGAGCAGCCAACACACACAATGTCATTATTGACCTCCCATGCAGTCCAGATTGAGCGCCAAATACACACAATGTCACATACATTCTCACTGGAATATCCAGACTGAGCAGCCAACATACACACAATGTCACACACATCCTTACTGCAGTCCAGACTGAGCAGGCAAACACACACAATGTCAAACACCTCCTCACTGGAAGTCCAGACTGAACGGCCAAATACACACAATGTCACACACATCCCAACTGCAGGCCAGACTGAGCAGCCAAATACACACAATGTCACACACCTCCTTGCTGCAGTCCAGACTGAGTGGACAAATACACACAATGTCACATACATTCTGACTGCAATCCAGACAGAGCAGCCAAATACTCACAATGTCACATACATCCTGACTGCAGTCCTGACTGAGTGGCCAAATACACACAATGTCACACACCTCCTCACTGAAGTCCAGACTGAACGGACAAATACACAGAATGTCACATACATCCTGACTGCAGTCCAGACTGAGCAGCCAAACACACAGAGTGTCACACAAACCCTGACTACAGTCCAGACTCAGTGGCCAAGTCCACACAATGTCACACACATCCTGACTACAGTCCAGACTGAGCAGCTAAGTACACACAATGTCACACACATCCTGACTGCAATCCAGACTGAGCAGCCAAATACACACAATGTCACACACCTCCTGGCTGCAGTCCAGACTGAGCGGCCAAATACACACAATGTCACACACCCCCTCACTGAAATCCAGACTGAGCAGCCAAATACACACAATGTCACACACATCCTGACTGCAATACAGATGGAGCAGCCAATACACACAATGTCACATTAATCTCCTCACCAGTCCAGACTGAACGGTCAAATACACACACAATATCAGATACATCCTGACTGCAGTCCAGACTGAGCAGCCAACACACACACAGCGTCACACAAACCCTGACTACAGTCCAGACTCAGTGGCCAAATACCTAATGTCACATACATTCTAACTAAACCAGACGGAGCAGCCATAGCACAATGTCACATACATCCTGACTACAGTCCAGACTGAGAGCTGGCTACACATAATGTCACACACATCCTGACTGCAATCCAGACTGAGCAGCCGAATACACACAATGCTCTGGCTGACACCTCCTGACTGCAGTCCAGACTGAGCAGCCAACACACATAATGTCACACCCACCCTGACTGCTGTCCAGACTGAGTGGCCAAATACACACAATGTCACACACATCCTGACTGCAGTCCAGAGTGAGTGTCCAAATACACACAATGTCACACACCTCGAGGCTGCAGTCCAGACTGAGCGGCCAGATACACACAATGTCACACACATCCTGACTGCAATCCAGACAGAGCAGCCAAATACTCACAATGTCACATACATCCTGACTGCAGTCCTGACTGAGTGGCCAAATACACACAATGTCACACACCTCCTCACTGCCGTACACTGGAATCGCCAAATACACAATGTCACATACATCCTGACTGCAGTCCAGACTGAGCAGCCAAACACACACAGTGTCACATTTCACACCCTGACTAGTAGTCCAGACCTCAGTGGCCAAATACACAATGTCAGTTACCACATTCTAACTACAATCCAGACGGAGCAGCTAAGCATACAATAATGTCACAGCATCCTGACTACAGTCCAGACTGAGCAGTCAAATACACAATGTCACACACATCCTGACTGCAATCCAGACTGAGCAGCCAAACACACAATGTCACATTACCTCCTGGCTGCAGTCCAGACTGAGCGGCCAAATACACACAATGTCACACACCCCCTCACTGAAGTCCAGACTGAGCAGCCAAATACACACAATGTCACACACATCCTTACTGCAGTCCAGACTGAGCAGCCAAACACACACAATGTCACACACCTCCTCACTGAAGTCCAGACTGAACGGCCAAATACACGACAATGTCACACACATCCCGACTGCAGGCCAGATTGAGCAGCCAAATACACACAATGTCACACACTTCCTGACTGCAATCCAGATGGAGCAGCGAAATACACACAATGCACACACATCCTGACTGCAGTCCAGACTGAGTAGCCAAATACACACAATGCCACACACATCCTGACTGCAGTCCAGACTGAGCAGCCAAATACACACAATGTCACACACATCCGGACTGCACTCCAGACTGAGCAGCCAAATACACACAATGTCCCACACATCCTGACTGCAGTCCATACTGAGCAGCCAAATCCAGAAAATGTCCTACACATCCTGACTGCAGTCCAGACTGATCAGTAAAATACACACAATGTCACACACATCCTGACTTCAATCCAGGTGGAGCAGCCAAATACAAACTGTTACACACATTCTGACTGTAGTCCACACTGAGCAGCAAAATACACACAATGTCACACACATCCTGACTGAAATCCAGACTGAGCAGTCAAACACACACAATGTCACACACATAATGACTGCAGTCCAGAAAGAGCAGAAAAATACACACAATGTCACACACATCCTGACTTCAGCCCAGACTGAGCAGCCAAATACACACAATGTCACTCATTCTGACTGTGGTCCACACTGAGCAGCCAAATACACACAATGTCACAGACATCCTGACTGCAATCCAGACTGAGCAGTCAAACACACACAATGTCACACACATCCTGACTTCAATCCAGGTGCAGCAGCCTAATACACACAGTGTTACACACATCCTGACTGCAATCCAGATGTAGCAGTCAAACACACACAATGTCACACACATCCTGACTTCAACCCAGGTGGAGCAGCCAAATACACACAGTGTTACACACATCCTGACTGCAATCCAGATGGATCAGCCAAATACACACAGTGTCACACACCTCCTGACTGTAGTCCACACTGAGCAGCCAAATACATGCAATGTCACACACATCCTGACTGCAATCCAGGCGGAGCAGCCAAATACACACAATGTCATACACATCCTGATTGCAATCCAGATAGAGCAGCCAAATACACACAATGTCACACACCTCCTGACTACAGTACAGACTGAGCAGCCAAATACACACAATGTCACAAACCCTGACTGCTGTCCAGACTGAGCCGCCAAAAACACACAATATCATACACATCCTGACTGTGTCCAGAAATGAGTAACCACCATACACCAGTCACACATTCTGACCGCAGCACAGACTGCTGAGCGCCAACACACACAATGTCATTGACACATCCTGACTGCAGTCCAGACTGAGCGGCCAATACACACAATGTCACACACCTCTTGACTGCAGTCCAGACTGAACGCCAAGTACACACAATGTCACATCCCCTGACTGCAATCCAGACAGAGCAGCCACTCAATGTCACACAGCTCCTGACTGCAAACCAGGCTGAGCAAGTTAAACACACAATGTCACACCCAATTCTGATCGTCCAGACTGAGTGGCCAACATCACACACAATGTCACACACATCCTGACTGCAGTCCAGACTGAGTGGCCAAATACACACAATGTCACACACCTCGAGGCTGCAGTCCAGACTGAGCGCCAGGATTGCCACACAATGTCACACACATCCTGACTGCAATCCAGAGAGAGCAGCCAACACTCACAATGTCACATATCCTGACTGTGTCCTATGACTGAGTGGCCAACACAATGTCACACACCTCCTCACTGAAGTCCAGACTGAACTGCCAAACACACAATCTCACATACATTCCTGGCTGCAGTCCAGACTGAGCAGCCAAGCACACACAGTGTGGCACATCCTGGACTGCAGTCCAGAAATGAGCAGCCAATTGCACACAGTCACACACCTCCTGACTGCAGTCCAGACTGAGCAGCCAATACTCACAATGTCACATACATCCTGACTGCAGTCCTGACTGATGGCCAACACACACAATGTCACACACCTCCTCACTGAAGTCCAGACTTGAACGCCAAATACACACAATGTTGCATACATCCTGACTCAGTCCAGACTGAGCAGCCAATACACACAGTGTTTCACACACACCTGACTGACAGTCCAGACTCCAGTGGCCACACAATGTCACACACATCCTGACTGCAGTCCAGACTGAGCTGCCAAATACATACACGTCACACTTTGACTGCAGTCCAGGACTGAGCCCAAGTCCACACAATGTCACATACATCCTGACTGCAATCCAGACAGAGCAGCCAACACCTGAATGTCACACACCTCCTGACTGCAGTCCAGACTGAGCAGCCAAAACACAACACACCTCACCCTGACTGCTGTCCAGACTGAGCAGCCAACACATCTAATGTCACACTCATCCTGACTGCAGTCCAGACTGAGTGGCCAAATACACACAATGTCACACACCTCGGAGGCTGCAGTCCAGACTGAGCGGCCAGATAGACATTTCACATTTCACATCCAGACTGCAATCCAGAGAGAGCAGCCAAATACCTGTAATGTCACATACATCCTGACTGCAGTCCTGACTGAGTGGCCAAATACTGCCAATGTCACACCTCCTCACTGAAGTCCAGACTGAACGGCCAAATACACAATGTCACATACATCCTGACTCGCAGTCCAGAATGAGCAGCCAAACACACACAGTGTCACACACATCCTGACTGCAGTCCAGAATGACGCCACTACACACAGTCATACCTCCTGACTGCAGTCCAGACTGAGCAGCCAACACACACAATGTCACACCACTCCTGACTGCTGTCCAGACTATGGCCAAATACACACAATGTCCTACACATCCTGACTGCAGTCCAGACTGATCAGTGAAATACACACAATGTCACACACATCCTGACTTCAATCCAGGTGGAGCAGCCAAATACAAACAGTATTGCACACATTCTGACTTTAGTCCACACTGAGCAGCAAAATACACACAATGTCACACACATCCTGACTGAAATCCAGACTGAGCAGTCAAACACACACAATGTCACACACATCCTGACTGCAGTAAAGAATGAGCAGAAAAATACACACAATGTCACACACATCCTGACTTCAGCCCAGACTGAGCAGCCAAATACACACAATGTCACACATTCTGACTGTGGCCCACACTGAGCAGCCAAATACACACAATGTCACAGACATCCTGACTGCAATCCAGACTGAGCAGTCAAACACACACAATGTCACACACATTCTGATTTCAATCCAGGTGCAGCAGCCTATCACATACAGTGTTACACACATCCTGGACTGGGTAACCAGATGTGCAGTCAAACACACACAATGTCACACACATCCTGACTTCAACCCAGGTGGAGCAGCCAAATACACACAGTGTTACACATCCTGACTGGCAATCAGATGGATCAGCCAAATACACAGTGTCACACACCTCCTGACTGTAGTCCACACTGAGCAGCCAACACATGCAATGTCACATACATCCTGACTGCAATCCAGTTTGAGCAGCCAAATACACACAATGTGCATACATCCTGATTTGCAATCCAGATAGAGCAGCCAAATACACACAATGTCACACACCTCCTGAATACAGTACAGACAGAGCAGCCAAATACACACAATGTTACAAACCCTGACTGCTGTCCAGACTGAGCCACCAAAAACACACAATATCACACACATCCTGACTGCAGTCCAGAATGAGTAACCAATTATACACAGTCACACACCTCCTGACTGCAGTACAGACTGAGCGGCCAAATACACACAATATCACATGCATCCTGACTGCAGTCCAGACTGATGTGTCAAATACACAATGTCACACCTCCTGACTGGCAGTCCAGACTGAACGCTAAATACACAAATGTCATGCACACATCCTGACTGCAATACAGACAGAGCAGCCAATACTCACAATGTCAAGATACATCCTGACTGCAGTCCTGACTGAGTGGCCAACACACAATGTCACACACATCCTGACTGCAGTCCAGACTGGGCGGCCAAATACACAATGTCATACATCCTGGACCGTAATCCAGACAGGGCAGCCAACACTAATGTCACATACATCCTGACTGCAGTCCTGACTGAGGGCTGAAACAAGTCACACACCCTCCTCACCAGTCCAGACTGAACGTGCCAAATACATACAATGTCACATACATCCTGACT
Source organism: Neoceratodus forsteri (assembly GCA_016271365.2). Taxonomy (NCBI): domain Eukaryota; kingdom Metazoa; phylum Chordata; order Ceratodontiformes; family Ceratodontidae; genus Neoceratodus; species Neoceratodus forsteri. The sequence continues at coordinate 106,838,186 of JADMNL010000035.1, forward strand.
GCAGTCCAGACTGAGCAGCCAAACACACACAGTGTCACACACACCTGACAACAGTCCAGACCAGTACAAATACACACAAATGTCACACATATTCTAACTACAATCCAGACGGAGTAGCCAAGTAAACACAATGTCACACAGCCTGACTACAGTCCAGACTGAGCAGCCAAATACACACAATGTCACACACATCCTGACTGCAATCCAGACTGAGCAGCCAAATACACACAATGTCACACACCTCCTGGCTGCAGTCCAGATTGAGCGGCCAAATACACACAATGTCACACACCCCCTCACTGAAGTCCAGACTGAGCAGCCAAATACACACAATGTCACACACATCCTTACTGCAGTCCAGACTGAGCAAGCAAACACACACAATGTCAAACACCTCCTCACTGAAGTCCAGACTGAACGGCCAAATACACACAATGTCACACACATCCCAACTGCAGGCCAGACTGAGCAGCCAAATACACACAATGTCACACACCTCCTTGCTGCAGTCCAGACTGAGTGGACAAATACACACAATGTCACACACATTCTGACTGCAATCCAGACAGAGCAGCCAAATACTCACAATGTCACATACATCCTGACTGCAGTCCTGACTAGTGGCCAAATACACACAATGTCACATCTCCTCACTGAAGTCCAGACTGGCGGACAAATACAGTGAATGTCACATACATCCTGACTGCAGTCCAGACTGAGCAGCCAAACACAGAGTGTCACATAAACCCTGACTACAGTCCAGACTCAGTGGCCAGTCCGCACAATGTCACACATCCTGACCTACGGTCAGACTGAGCAGCTAGTACACACAATGTCACACTACATCCTGACTGCAATCCAGACTGAGGAGCCAATACACACAATGTCATTATTATTCTCCTGGCTGCAGTCCAGACTGAGCGGCCAAATACACACCGTCGTCACACCCCTCACTGAAATCCAGACTGAGCAGCCAATACACAATGTCACACATCCTTGATCAACAGATGGAGCAGCCAAATACACAATGTCACACACTCACTGAAGTCCAGACTGAACGCCAAATACACACAATATCACACATCCTGACTGCAGTCCAGACTGAGCAGCCAAACACACTACCGTCACACAACCCCTTGACTACAGTCCAGACTCAGTGGCCAAATACACATAATGTGCCCATACATTCTAACTACAATCCAGACGGAGCAGCCAAGTACACACAATGTCACACTATCCTGACTACAGTCCAGACTGAGCAGCCAAGTACACACAATGTCACATACATCCTGACTGCAATCCAGACTGAGCAGCCGAATCACACACAATGTCACACCTCCTGGCTGCAGTCCAGACTGAGTGCCAACACACACAATGTCACACACCTCCTTACTGAAGTCCAGACTGAGCAGCCAAATACACACAATGTCACACACATCCTTACTGCAGTCCAGACTGAGCAGCCAAACACACACAATGTCACACACCTCCTCACTGAAGTCCAGACTGAATGGCCAAATACACACAATGTCACACACATCCTCACTGCAGTCCAGACTGAGCAGCCAAATACACACAATGTCACACACCTCCTGACTGCAATCCAGATGGAGCAGCCAAATACACACAATGCCACACACATCCCGACTGCAGTCCAGACTGAGAAATAAATACACATCGCCACACACATCCTGTCTGCAGTCCAGACTGAGCAGCCAAATACACACAATGTCATTTACTTCTGACTGCAGTCCAGACTGAGTAGCCAAATACACACGTCACACACATCCTGACTGCAGTCCAGACTGAGCTGCCAAAAACACACAATGTTACACACATCCGGACTGCACTCCAAACTGAGCAGCCAAATACGCACAATGTCCCACACATCCTGACTGCAATCCAGTCGGAGCAGCCAAATACACGCAATGTCATACACATCCTCATTGCAATCCAGATAGAGCAGCCAAATACACACAATGTCACACACCTCCTGAATACAGTACAGACAGAGCAGCCAAATACACACAATGTCACAAACCCTGACTGCTGTCCAGACTAAGCCGCCAAAAACACACAATATCACACACATCCTGACTGCAGTCCAGAATGAGTAACCAATTATACACAGTCACACACCTCCTGACTGCAGTACAGACTGAGCGGCCAAATACACACAATATCACATACATCCTGACTGCAGTCCAGACTGAGTGGCCAAATACACACAATGTCACACACCTCCTGACTGCAGTCCAGACTGAACGGCCAAATACACAAAATGTCACACACATCCTGACTGCAATACAGACAGAGCAGCCAAATACTCACAATGTCACATACATCCTGACTGCAGTCCTGACTGAGTGGCCAAATACGTAATGTCACACACATCCTGGACTGGCAGTCCAGACTGAAAGCGCCAACACACACAATGTCACACACATCTGACTGCAATCCAGACAGGGCAGCCAAATTACAATAAGTCACACATCCTGACTGCAGTCCTGACTGAGTGCCAAATACACACTGTCACATACCTCTCACTGGAAGTCCAGACTGAACGCCAAATACACACAATGTCACATACATCCTGACTGCAGTCCAGACTGAGCAGCCAAACACACACAGTGTCACACACACCCTGACTACAGTCCAGACTCAGTGGCCAAACACACACAATGTCGCCACACATTCTAACTACAATCCAGACGGAGCTAGTACACTTAATGTCACACTGCCTGACTACAGTCCAGACTGAGCAGCCAATCACACACAATGTTGAGACACATCCTGACTGCAATCTAGACTGAGCAGCCAAATACACACAATGTCACACACCTCCTGGCTGCAGTCCAGATGAGCGGCCAAATACACACAATGTCACACACTTCACTGAAGTCCAGACTGGGCAGCCAATACACTGTTACATACATCCTTACTGCAGTCCAGACTGAGTGAGGCAAACACACAATGTCAACACCTCCTCACTGAAGTCCAGACTGAACGCCAAATACACACAATGTCACACACATCCCAACTGCAGGCCAGACTGAGCAGCCAATACACACAATGTCACATTACCTCCTTGCTGCAGTCCAGACTGAGGGACAAATACACATGTCACACACACATTCTGTACTGCAATCCAGACAGAGCAGCCAATACTCCTACTGTCACATACATCCTGACTGCAGTCCTGACTGAGTGGCCAAACACACAATGTCACACACCTCCTCACTGAAGTCCAGACTGAACGGACAAATACACAGAATGGGTCATATATCCTGGACTGCAGTCCAGACTGAGCAGCCGCACAGTAGAGTGTGTCACACAAACCTCTGACTATGTCCAGACTCAGGCCAGCACACAATGTCACACACATCCTGACTACAGTCCAGACTGAGCAGCTGTACACATAATGTCACACACGTCCTGTCTGCAATCCAGACTGAGCAGCCAAATACACACAATGTCACACACACCCTGTTTTGGTCAGACTGACCTTAATCACCTGTGCTCACACACCCTCACTGAATCCCGACCTGAGCAGCCAAATACACACAATGTCACACAAGGTCCAATTCCGGGTACAGATGAGCAGCCAAATAACACAATGTCACACACCTCCTCACTGAAGTCCAGACTGAACGGCCAAGTACACACAATATCACATACATCCTGACTGCAGTCCAGACTGAGCAGCCAAACACACACAGCGTCACACAAACCCTGACCACAGTCCAGACTCAGTGGCCAAATACACATATGCCACATTCTAACCATAAATCCAGACGGAGTAAGCTGCTACGGTTAATGTCACACACATCCTGACTACAGTCCAGACTGAGCAGCCAAGTACACACAATGTCACACATCCTGACTGCAATCCAGACTGAGCAGCCGAATACACACAATGTCATTATTCTCCTGGCTGCAGTCCAGACTGAGCGCCAAATACACACAAATGTCACACAACTTCCTCATCAGAAGTCCAGACTGAGCAGCCAACACACACAAATGTCACATACATCCACAGTCCAGACTGAGCAGCCAAACACACACAATGTCACACACCCTCATCGAGTCCAGGACTGAACTGCCCAAATACACACAATGTCAGCACACATCCTCACTGCATGTCCAGACTGAGCAGCCAAATACACAATACACACCTCCTGATCAACTGATGAGTGTTTAACACATACACACATCCCGACTGCAGTCCAGACTGAGAAATAAATACACGCCACATACATCCTGTCTGCAGTCCAGACTGAGCAGCCAACACACACACAATGTTTATCTCTTGACTGCAGTCCAGACTGAGTAGCCAAATACACACGTCACACATCCCTGGACTGCAGAACCAGACTGAGCTGCCAACACACAATGTTACACACATCCGACTGCACTCCAAACTGAGCAGCCAAATGCCAAGAAATGTCCCACATCCTGACTGCAATCCAGACTGAGCAACCAAATACACACATTCGTTGATACATCCTGACTGCAATCCAGACTGAGCAGTCAAACACAGACATTGTCACACATCCTGACTTCAATCCAGGTTGGAGCAGCCAAATTCCTGCAATGTCACACACCTCTGACTGCAGCCCAGACTGAAGCAGCCAATACACACCATGTCATCAAACATCCTGACTGCAGCCCAGACAGAGCAGCCAACACACATCGTCATTAATACTCTGCTCACAGTCCAGACCATGGATAGATACACACAATAAACACATTACATCCTGACTGTAGTCCAGACTGAGCAGCCAAACACACACAATGTTAGCCACACCCTGACTACAGTCCAGACTGAGCAGCCAACACACACAATGTCCCCACATCCTGACTGCAGTCCATACTGAGCATCAAATGCACACAATGTCACATACCTCCTCACTGAAGTCCAGACTCCAGCAGTACACACACACAATGTCACACACCTCCTGACTGCAATCCAAAGGAGCAGCCAAATACAATACCAATGCCACACACATCCCCGACTGCAGTCCAGACTGAGCAGCCAAATACACACGTCACACACATCCTGTCTGCAGTCCAGACTGAGCCAAATACACACAATGTTACCTGTACTTTGACTGCAGTCCAGACTGAGCAGCCAAATACACACAATGTTGTTGCCACATCCGACTGCACTCCAAAACTGAGCAGCCAAATACGACAATGTCCCACACATCCTGACTGCAATCCAGACTGAGCAACCAAATACATAATGTCATACATCCTGACTGAATCCAGACTGAGTAGTCAAACACACACAATGTCACACACATCCAGCTTAATCCAGGTGGAGTGCCAACACACAGTGTCACACACTCCTGACTGCAGCCCAGACTGAGCAGCCAAATACACACAATGTCGCACACACCCTGACTGCAGCCCAGACAGAGCAGCCAACACATATCACACACACTTCTGTCTTACAGTCCAGACTCAGCGGATAGATACACACAACACATACATCCTGATCAGTCCAGACTGAGCAGCCAAACATAATGTTAAATTCATAATTCTGACTACAGTCCAGACTGAGCCAAATACACACAATCCACATATCCTGACTGCAGTCCATATAGTGTTTTGAACACAATGTCATATACTCCTCACTGAAGTCCAGACTGAGCAGTCAAACACACACAATGTCACACACATCCTGACTGCAATCCAGGCGGAGCAGCCAAATACACACAATGTCACACATCCTAACTGCTGTCCAGACTGAGTGGCCAAAAACACACAAAATCACACACATCCTGATTGCAGTCCAGACTGAGCAGCCAAATACAGACAATGTCACATACATCCTGATTGCAATCCAGATGGAGCAGCCAAATACACACAATGTCACACACCTCCTGACTACAGTACAGACTGAGCAGCCAAATACACACAATGTCACACATCCTGATCAGTCCAGAATGAACAGCTAATTATACGTAGTCATAGATTCGGACTGCAGTACAGACTGAGCGCCAATACACACAATGTCACACACATCCTGACTGCAGTCCAGACTGAGCAGCCAACACAAACAATGTCACACACCTCTTGACTGCAGTCCAGACTGAACGGCTGGCACATACAATGTCTCAGATCCTGACTGCAGTCCAGACTGAGCGCCAACACACACACCGTCATACTACATCCTGACTGCAATCCATAGAGCAGCTAAATTCTCATAATGTCACATATCCTGACTGCAGACTGAGCAGCCATTACACTCATGTCATACACATCCTGACTGCAGTCCAGACTGAGGAGCCAAATATATAGAATGTCACACATCCTGACTGCCACAGATGGAGTGTCTAAATACCACAATGTCACATACCTTCTGCTGCAGTCCAGACTGAGTACACATATACACACGCATCCATTCTGATCGTAACCAGACAGAGCAGCCAACACTAATGTCACATACATCCTGACTGCAGTCCTGACTGAGTGGTAAATACATACAATGTCACACACCTCACTGAAGTCCACTGAATGGACAACACACACAATGTCACATACATCCTGACGCAGTCCAGACTGAGCAGCCAAACACACAGAGTGTCATACAAACCCTGACTACAGTCCAGACCAGGCCAAATACGTCATGTCACACACATTTAACCATAATCCAGATGGAGCCAAGTACACACAATGTCACATACACCTGACTACAGTCCAGACTGAGTGCTATACACAATGTCACATACATCCTGACTGCAATCCAGACTGAGCAGCCAATACACATAATGTTGACACCCTCCTGGCTGCAGTCCAACTGAGCTCCAACACACAATGTCACACACCCTCACCTGAAATCCAGACTGAGCAGCCAACACACACAATGTCATATATCCATTGTGGTCCAGACTGAGTAGCCAACACATACAATGTGGCACAGAATTCTCACTGAAGTCCAGACTGACTGCTGGCACACAATTACATCCTGACTGCAGTCCAGACTGAGCACAAATACACACAATGTCACATACATCCTGACTGCAATCCAGACTGAGGTTCAACACACAATTTCACACACATCCTGACTTCGGTCCAGGAGCAGCCAACACACAGTGTCAGACACCTCCTGACCAGCCCAGACTGAGCAGCCAAATACACAATGCTCACATCCTGACTCCAGCCTAGACAGAGCAGCCAATACACATGTCACACACATTCTGACTACAGTCCAGACTCACGGATGATACAATGTCATTACATCCTGACTGCAGTCCAGACTTCGTGCAGCCAAACACACACAATGTCACACATACATTCTGACTACAGTTCAGACTGAGCAGCCAAATACATAATGTCCCACACATCCTGACTGCAGTCCATACTGAGCAGCCAAATGCCAATGTCCACACCTCCTCCCTGAAGTCCAGACTGAGCAGCCAACATACAATGTCACATACATCCTGACTGCAGTCCAGACTGAGCAGTCAAACACATAATGTCATTCAAATATCCTGACTGTAACCAGGTGGAGCAGCCAACAATACAATGTCATACACATCCTGATTTGCAATCCGATGGATACAAATTCATAATGTCACACCAACTGTCCAGACTGAGCGACCAAAAGACACAAAATCCATATCCATTGCAATCCAGATGAGCCAACACACAAATGTCACACACTCCTGACGCAGTACAGACCGCAGCCAACATACGCAATGTCACACACCCTGACGCTGTCCAGACTGAGCGCTAAAACACATAATATCGTTGGGATCCTGACTTCAGTCCAGAATGAGCAGCCAATTACACAGTCACATACCTCCTGACTGCACAGACTGAGCGCCAACACACACAATGTCACACATCCTGACTGCAGTCCAGACTGAGCAGCCAAATACACATAATGTCACACACTGACTGCAGTCCACTGAACGTCCAAGTACACAATGTCATATTATATCCTGACTGCAATCCAGACAGAGCAGCCAAATACTCATAATGTCACACACCTGACTGCAGTCCAGACGAGCACCACATACATAATGTCATTATTCCACCTGGACTGCTGTCCAGACTGAGGCTAACACAATGTCACACATCCTGACTGGGGTCCAGACTGAGTGTCCACACACAATGTCACACACCCGAGGCTGTAGTCCAGACTGAGCGGCTACACAATGTCACACACCTCACTGAAGTCCAGACTGAGCAGCCAAATACACACAATGTCACATATCCTACTGCAGTCCAGACTGAGTAGCCAAACACACACAATGTCACACACCTCCTCACTGAAGTCCAGATGAACGGCCAAATACACAATGTCACACATCCGACTGCAGGCCAGATTGGCAGCCAAATACAATGTCAGACACTTCCTGACTGCAATCCAGATGAGCAGCCAACATACACAATGCCACATCCTGTCTGCAGTCCAGACTATGTAGCAATACACACAATGCCACACATCCTGACGCAGTCCAGACTGAGTAGCCAAACACATCAATATCCTGACTGGAGTCCAGACTGAGCAGCCAACACACAGTTATTTACTTCTGACTGCAGTCCAGACTGAGTTGCCAACACACGGCCACACACATCCTGACTGCAGTCTAGACTGAGCAGCCAACAATATTAATGTCACATACATCCGGCTTAGTCCAGATTGAGCGGGAAATATACAATGTCATACACATCCGACTGCACCCAGACTGAGCAGCCAAGACATATTGTCCCACACATCCTGACTGCAATCCAGACTGAGTGTTCAAATACACACAATGTCACAATATCCGACTGCAATCCAGACTGAGAAGTCAAAACACACAATGTCACACATCCTGACTTCAATCCAGGTGGAGCAGCCACAACACACAGTCACACACCCTGACTGCAGCCTAGATCATGCGGGGTACACCAATGTCACATACATCCTGACTCCTCCAGATAGAGCAGCCAAATACACATGTCACATACACTTTGACTACATCCAGACTCAGCTGACAGATACACATAATGTCACACATCATGACTGCAGTCCAGACTGAGCAGCCAAACACACAATGTCACACATACTCGACAACAGTCCAGACTACAGCCAAATGTGCAATGTCCTATTTGTCCTGACTGTAGTCCATACTGAGCAGCCAAATGCATGTAATGTCACACACCTCCTCACTGAAGTCCAGACTGAGCAGCCAAATACACACAATGTCATTACATCCTGACTGCAGTCCAGACTGAGTAGTCAAACACACAATGTCATTGAACATCCTGACTGCAATCCAGGTGGAGTACAACACACAATGTCACATACATCCTGATTGCAATCCAGATGGAGCAGCCAAATCGTCATAATGTCACACAATTCTAACCAAGGTCCACTGATTTTTACCAAAACACATAAAATCACACACACATCCTGATTGCAATCCAGATGGAGCAGCCAAACACACACAATGTCATACACCTCCTGATACAGTACAGACCGCGAGTAGCCAATACATACAATAAGTCACACACCCTGACTGCTGTCCAGACTGAGCAGCCAAAACACACACATCACATAGATCCGACTGCAGTCCAGAATGAGCAGCCAATTATACAGTCACACACCTCCTGACTGCAGTCCAGACTGTTCTGCCAAGTACAATGTCACACACATCCTGACTGCAATCCAGATGAGCAGCCAACAGTCAATGTCACACCTCCTGACTGCAGTCCAGACTGAGCAGCCAACATATACAAGTCACACCATCCTGACTGCTGTCCAGACTGAGGGCCAATACACACAATGTCACATATATCCTACTGGGAGCCATGAATAAAGATTTTAAAGCTCAGAACTCTGTTTTTGACCAATTTGGATGCAACCAAAGGCATGGCTACATAGACAGGGTCCTCTGGTAAAACCCATCCAAGTTTTACTTCAGAAGTTACCCTGAGCCGAGATATTTGTGTTTTTCCCATTGAAATATCAAAACAAGTGGCAAACCTCATGATCAAAGAATTTTAAAATCCTCGGGGACAAGATTCTTGCTCCATGAGGCTGCAAATTCTTTGATCGCCAGGTGGGACCAGATGGCCAAAACCCCATTCTTTGTTTACAAAGTAGACATATAAATGTTCCCATTGACTTATAATGGGAACTTAAAAGTGGCAAAACTTTTGAATGCCTTAATATTTTTCACCAAACAAAAGTGGCATGTTCAGCCACCAAAGTCTTTCAAGAAGCATCTGGTAGAGCAGCACACCATGAATGGCCTTGCAGTGCCATGTCCAATATCCCAAAGCTGCCTCCAAAACTGATAATTTGGCATTTTCAGCGCTTTTATGCGCAAAGACTATAAGTCTGACTGAAGCGCTAATTTGGCAGATCAAGAGATCTATCATGCCCCACCATTCATACAAAATTTCAGGCAAATCCGTTGGAGTGGGTCCAATGTTATTAACGTCAAACTTTTGACTTTAGTATGTAAGTGACTGCTGAACCCTAATTATGTGAGAGACCTGCGCCACCATATCAATAACCATTTATGAATGTTATAAGTGTAATAATCTACTCCAGGTGAGCATCAATGCTGTAATTACCTCACTTATGGGGTGGTCATTCAGTTATTACAACACTGCTGCACACCTGACTGTGGATTATTCCTACATACAACATTGGAAAGCTGACACCTTGAGCTTTTGTGCTAACATTCTACTAGTAATAATTTATCTCAGTGTACCCTAGGTTGTTGGTTTGTGAAGTTCTGCAAGTGTTCCAGTCTGTCTTAACACACTTTCACTTTAAAGCAGCAGTTAAACAGAACTGGGGAAAAAATGTTACCTTACCTTTTTCACTGTAAAAGATTCCAGCATCTTCGTTTTATTTTGGTGGTATAATTCCTACAAAACTTGAGCATTTTATAAATGTTTTAACTGAGTTTTCCTCAAGAAAACAAATGGGTACCACATTTGGCTTAAAATTAGCATTATGAGACCTGGCAAGGGTTGGGAATGAGAAAATAAAACAAGTCATAATGCATTCAACCTTGGCTTGCCTGCAAAACTAAGTTCTTTGCTTGCTCAATCAGCCTCTGACAATCATGTTCCTCTAAGCCAAGGCCTGACTTAGAACCATGATGACATTTTGACTATAACTCAGTCGCGGTTTCTATTAGGGATTCCTTTGATAGTAGTTTGGTAGCACTAAATCATCAGTTGTCTGTCCTACTAACCAGGGTGTCATGCTGCTGCAACTCTGTGATTAGAAAGGACACTGGAAATGTAACATATGTTTTAGAGGCTGCCTGTGTATCGACTGCCAGTCTCTAACACCTGCACTGCCATGTGCATTACTAACATGGTGCCATTTGGTCTGAGGATTGTGTCTTTTTTTTTTTTTATACTGCTGGTGCCCATTTAATTGTAAAGCAAACCCTTATATGAAAGATTTACTGAAAAGTGGCAGCAGCATGTACAGTATATAACATGTATATAGCATGCCACTCTGAGTAGGACAGAGGACTTTTGATCTAGTGCTACTATAAAGGAATCATAACAGAACATGGCTGGATGGATACTGCCAAACTGCTGCCCAGTTGAAAGTCAGGCCATGATGTGCAGGAACATGACTGACGGGAGGCGATCAGAGCAAGCAAACAAGCTAGTTTGTCAGGCAGCAAGTGCTAGAGTTGAATGCAGAGAATGGGCAATATTATACTTTTGTTAAAATAAACTGGCAGAGAAATACTTTTTATATGCTGCCTATGCATCTACTGCCAGCCCCTAACTGCGCCACCATGTATTCTGTTATTGGAAGACTACAGCCTGTAGTACAAGGGTAGGTACAACTGGTCACAGCCCCTGCCGTCCCCCCACTGTGTTTGTCTCCTCCCTTCTTTCCTGTTGGAATCTGCTGGCTGTGCTAGACTCCTGCCTGGTTTGTACTCCTCCTGCTTCTGGGTCAGTAAATTTTGTCTTTGCCTTCTGCTTCTCAGTATGTGTTTTGTCTATGGCTGAAGTCTGCACTTCTGTTTCAGTTGTTTGTTCTCCCTCCTGCTCCTGTGTGTCCTGTTTGCTTTGTTTGCTTTTGGGCTTTCTGGTATGCTAGTGCCCCTCTGTTCGCATTGTTATATTTAGCTGCATTGCTAATCAAGCTCTCAGTTCATTTATCATATTTCAGCAATCTCTCTTTCTCCGTACTAGGAGCTTGCATGATCTCAGTTCAATTACTGTTTCCATGCTATAGTCGCTGTGCTCATCACCTTAATTGTTTGCACCTGCCTTTAGTACTGGCTCCCCTTAGCAGCTATCCTCTGTCTTATTCCCTGCCTGCCCCAGCAGTGTCCTGCCCTATCAGTCACTCTTCACTTCTATGTTTGTGTTATTTAGGCTCATTTATTGCTACTCCCACTTTTACCAAATCTTACTTTTACCAAACCCACAGAAGTCTATTTCTTGATAACCAAATCCTGCTTTCATGGTTGGCACATATTTAACTTGTTTCATTAGCTGCTTGGTGTCATGGGCTCATGTTCCTGGCTTCTTTGTTTCTCTATGGCAGGGGACTGAGGAGTCATAGTGGGCATTGAGGTCCCAGGCAGTGGGAGCATCTTCCCTATTTGTTGCTGCATTGTATAAGCCCCTAGCTCGCCTGGCCTCCTCCTGCTGATCCCCATTGCCTGTATGGCACTATGCAACCAGCTATTCCAAGCAACTCTCTGTAAGGGCTTCTGGCTTTACCCAGCCTTCTATCCCTTACCTAATATTATGCACATGATTTACAAAGTCATCCCAGCCTTCCTGTCCCTTGCACTGCCAGCAACACTCATCCCCTTACAAGTCTGGCAGCATATCATCTTACTTGCTTCAGACTGCTCCTCCTTCCTCCTACCTAACTGGCTTCACAGCCTCCTCCTCTCCAACGTTGGCCCCAGGCTTTGCCCAACCTCGCTGTTCTCTTACTCCTAACATACAATTCAATTCACTCCCAATTGGCTTTCCTAATGGACTTGGTCGGCATGCATTCCTGTGGTTGATAAATGCTATTTGCCTTACCTAGACTCACAAGAGGATCCATATTACTCAGCCTGACCTGCATGCAGGTCTCTTCCTGTCAGCTCTCATTCAATCAAGACCCACAGAATGGTCCACAGTGCTCAGTCTGACCGACATACAGGGCCTTCCTATGTCTGCTATCATCCATCATGACCCACATGCAGGTCACACACTCATTACAACTCACTCCTCCACATTTTGGAGACATGCCAATGGTATCCATTACTTCCAAGCCTCAGGGCTAGCCCTGTGGCTGATGGTCTCTTTCTGCCCTCAACGTCCACATCTTAAACATGCAAAGCGTGGGATGGGTCCCTCTCACCTGGCCCTAGGTTGGGAATGTCCTCGCTCTGTGTGGAGCTTCCAGTCATCAACATACCGACGGCACCTCTCAGTGTAGCACTAAAGAACTTCAGCGGTGAAGGGTTGGGATCTCATGGGAAGGGCCCCTTTAGCTGCCTGTGCAGGTTCGGAAGCACCCTTCAAGCTATTCACCCTACAACCATCTCTGGTTCACCTGGTTTGTACTTAGATTGGTAAGCCAGCTGAGTGCCTTGGCAGTCATTACTCTCTCTCACCTTGGAGGTTGGCACCAAGATGCCCCGGTGTTGCAGAGTCTGCTCACAATCTTCCATGGCATTCCCATTAGAGGATAGAGTGAGAGTGTTCCCAAATTGCAGTTCCTCTGGATTGGTTTACTAAATTGCAGTAGCAGAGCAGTCACTAAACAAACATTTCCCAAAGCCTGGATGGAAGGTGACCTGGCCTTGGATCCCCAGAGGTTTCCTCTTCAAGGGTTTTCCTCTCCTCTGTGCCAATGGTCATAATACTAGATAGACATAGTTGTAGTCCCTAGATCACTTAGTTAGGTTTCTGCTGTTGAAGAGAGTTGGGTAACTGCCCGTAATTGTCCCTTCTCCCCTTTGGCTGTTCTTTCTCTCCTTAGGAAGTCAGGCCTCCATGCCTTACAGTCAGACCTCCAAGCAGGTCACTATTCACATATTGTTTCTTGCTGCTCTACTCAAACAATACAACAAACTGACCCATACTATCAACTGAACCCATACTACCAACAGACCTACGTACAGGTCTTTGGCCCCGATAAGTGTTCACCACCTTGTCGCTTTGCTCAACACTCTTTTGGGCTTCTTCCTAAGGTACCTTTAACCAGGGAATCACTCCCACAGCACCTCAAGGGGTGGAACCTCCTCTAGGGTACCTTGCCTTCATACCCTACAGGGTGGTATATCCCATGGATAGAGAGGTGAACAGCCAAAGATTATCTATGTTACACAAGCAAGAAACCAGCTGCACAGGCATGTTGAACTAACATTGCACCATTTGCTCTTTGGGATTGTGTCCCTTTCTTTGTCTGCCAGTTTATTTTCTCTGCCTTTTTTTTTTTGTGAGGTGAGCCAGGACTCAAGAGCCTGGTGGTGAGACAGGCATGAGCACTAAAGTGATGACTGATTGATTAGTCTAGTAAAGCCCACCCAGGTAGGTGGGTTCTGATGGTCGATTGGGCAGTTGTCCATTGTAGGCAGCCAGCCAGGTGCACAGGCAGCAGGACAGCAGCACTAGTCTGTGACTGTCTAGTGGGGACTAGTACCATGTGGAGCGAGGAGCAGTTGCCAGCCATGAGATTACACAGGGACTCAGAACAGGTCTCTGATTTGAGGAGTAAAGCCAGGAGGAGTCATACAGTCAAGCCAGGCCTGCAGACAGCAGCAGAAGTACTGAAGCCAGGAAAGAGACTATGGTGGAATGGAGACATGGAGATGGATAATACATAAAAGTCAGTCAAAGAGCTAAGATAAGAAGACAAATAACCACCCTCCTAGAATGAACAGAGATTATGATAGAGTTAATCTGGAAGACTGATAGCAAAATGTAAAAAAAAATGTTTTTTTTGTGTAGTCTTTACCATTAGTTCAAAACTGGTTATCAGTGTACTGCTAATATCTGTACCTATTTTCCTGGTCAGTGTTGTCCAAGGGATATATCCAGTACAGAGACATACTCTGGTCTGGCCAGGGATACAATCTAGCCCACCACTGATCTTATCTGCTAGCCATCACCCACAGCTTGCCTTCCATGGCAGAGCCATCCCTCCCCGTGCAACAGAGTCTGGTGGTAGGCTGATGGTACTTGAGGCCGCCATCTTGATAGCATCTGAGGTTTTTAGTCCTCCTCCTCCCATAGCACCAGGTAGCTTCTATAGGGCTCACACACTGCTCCCAGAGGGCAAAGCTGCCTGATGCATTACAAGGGGCGATGCAGCGTGGAGCAGGCTGCCTTCCTCCCTGGCTGGCTCACGCTATGTAGAAGCTCTCTACAGCTCTGGGTCTCACATGATCCCAGCTCTCAGACTTGCTCCAGAGCCTGGGCTGCTGGTGCTTAGTGTCTGGAATCACAAGCAAATTTTAATAAAATTACAAAGGATCATGCCTCAACCCACAATAGAATAATAAAATCACAAAATCTGAAATCCTTCAGATCAACAATTGTTTTGTTCCTGTACCTAAACAAAGGGAGGCAGTATAACGCAGTGGTTTAAGGCTCTGAGCTGTAAATCTGGTGACATCTAGCAGACCAGACCTGGGTTTTGAATCCCACAACTTCCACTTGCATTCTGTGTGACCCTGAGCATGTCATTTAACTTCCCTATGCTCCCCAGGTTGCACCTGAAAAGCTTTCAGCTTAGTGTGCTACTCCTGGTTAAACAACTAAAAAAAAAAGATTTTCTTTTTTTCCCAATTTAATTTTTGTGGGTTTTCTGGGTTTTCTACCATCCCCCAGGCCCTGGCACATGGCCATGCGATGGCAAGGAGGTGTGCACGCACACTGAAGCCAGCTCAGCCCCTTCCTCCCACCCATGCTGCCACACCCCACCCACCTACATTACCCCATCCAGACCTGCACAGGGGACGGAACTACGGAAGGGCAACAACCCACCACCCGAGAGAGGACAGCATCCTGGCGGCTCACTCAATCCAGCTCCTCCCCCCATGCCAGCAACCTGATGACTCAAGGTCATTCCTAAACCTGGGTCACTGGCACAGCGCAAGGTAAAGCGTCCAGCACCTTAACTCTCAGCACCACCAGACTGTCTTAACAAAGGTTTCTCTGCAGACTAAGTGGACCTTCAGTCCTTTCTGTCATCAATTTTTCTGTACTTATATGTTTTCTAATAATTTCAACCCAACTACCTCTTAAATTTACAGATACATTCAGTCCCTGAAATGACCTCCCTGCATTTTGTAGCTCACCTTAAGCCACACAGTTATAGCCTAGACATAAAAAGTATCAGCCAGACTCCCAGCTCCTTTTAAATGTCAACAAAAATGCAAGACTCCTATAAAATATAAATATTAAATACTATACCTTTACATTTCTGTTGTTGAACTGATCACTGCTATAACTAAGTTTTGAAGTGCTGTGCAGTCCTCATTCACGTAGCTGATGCCTGTGCTTTCTTTGTTCCTCCTGTGGCACTCCCAGGTGAAATTAAGTTCATCAGTTGAACCATGATGGATATTCATGAACACTTCATGAACTCCCCATTAAAGTACATCAAATGCTCTTCAACCACGTTCATGAATTGAGAATGTTTTTATACACTTAGGTGCATAGTGTCAGGTACAGGGCACAGGTTATGGCAGCAGGACTCTGTGTAACCCACTGCACACCCCATGGACTACACCTGCCGGTCATGAAGGGACCAGGAAATGACCTTCATGCTGTCCCAGCCCAGTAGGCTGATGAAAAGGGCTGGGGCAG